>CM027845.1:21373050-21973050 GCA_016097545.1 Eucalyptus victrix | reverse complement strand
ACATCGGTTCCGTAAGTGCGAAAGTTTGTAAGATTTGAAATCCTGCACCAATTGGGAAGAGAACCTGTTGAGCGATCAACACATAAGTCAAAATCTAGCCCTGTAATGGTTAGTTTGAGTACTCCTTTTCAGGGTTTGACATATGTGTAATGGTTTAGATTTTTATAAGTTTTCAATAACTTATTAATTATTTGTACATTTTAAGTGAAATGCACAGTATGGTTAAGATTTAAAAGGATAACAGAGTTGTCTCCAGCTTCCTTATTTTTTTTTTTGTTTTAAATTGTTTTTTTTTTCGTGCTGCCTCAGGTGACGCTAGCCTAGGACCCACCACCAGGGCGCCACACGTAATACACCTAATGGTCTGCCAGCCTCCCTGCAACTTGCGTTGCAAGGGTTTCGAACACCTAACCTTTCCCTTCAAAGGCAAGAGCCTACCCAGTAAAGCCACCACGGCCGATGGTTTTTATTTTAAATTGTTAGTCACTAGTATACACTAAAAGTTCGCAATATATATGTATGTATGTTATCGAGCATCTTCCCTAATTAATTAATCCGGCTCTGAACTTTTCGGCTCACACAAAGAACGCGAATAAATTCAAGTCTCTTGCCTCCTCAAGTTAACAATTAATTTCTAGTAAGGTATTTACCTCATGATCCTAGGAGTTGCCATAGGAATAACTTCTAACAAGAGAAAGGAGATCACACGATTTTTGTTTTGATGATACAATTTGGAACATTGGAGGCTCGTAAAAAAGGTGCAGCCCGGTTCATCATTAGAGATCCGTCCACATGTTTCTGCAAGAAGTTCTAAAATGCAATTTTACATTGACAATCAAACGATTTATTGTGCGATGGAATAGAAAGAAAATCAGTAGATATCGAGGAAAATTATGAATTAGGATGTCTTGATCACTGAATTGTACATTGTTCGCTAAAAGAAACATCGGAATTGTACAAGGAACGTATCTTGCTAGGGTTGAACCTTATCGATCACGAGGCTGTATTCCCAAATGGCAAATGGCTATAACCCTTCCTGAACATAACACATTTACTCCGTATAAGATTTTTTGGATTCGATCCTTTGACCCAGAATGCTGGAACCACGTTAACCAGATCAGCGTTGACATTTTCGACTTTTGTTGGGTCAAAACTCAAAAGGGTTGAAGGAGCAACGGCATGCTGAAGCCAACCATTATTAACTGGAGAAGGATCAAGGCGTTGATGATGGCCGCAGTAGTAGTTAAAGGAAATTAAAAGGACCATAAAAAACTAGAACATGCATAGATACGACGGTGCCTCCACTTGATTTTGTCGGCAATCACTGGCCATCTCAAAATGATGTCATGTCAAACGATAAAGAATACTTGGTGCACAGCCACGCAATAGTTCTAGAGAGAGAAAGTCAAAGGGAGGAGGTAGCATGCTCGTGCTTTCCTGCCTCCTCTCTCGTTGCCCTTTTGTTGCCCTTTCCCTCTTATCACTCACGACCGGGTAATTAAGAGTTGGCCATTCTTGAGCCTTTCAATACCGTTGAAAAGTCCTCTCTCTCTCTCTCTCTCTCTCTCTCTCTCTCTCTCTCTCTCTCCCTCCCTCCCTCTCTACGTCTAACTTTCCGTGTTTTGTTTTGACTTTCTTCGTTCTGACGTGCTAGGCCTTCCGCCTTGATATATATAACCAAGCCACACCGAACAAATTCACAATCTTATCTCCTCTCTCATCACAAGAGCTCATTAGGCATCGTACTCAAATTCGATCGTACTCGGAATCGGCATAAAGATTGCATCATCAGCATATCAATCCGGCCACATCACGCCGTGAGCAAAATGGAGAACAATGAAGTCGAAGTTCCTCCATTCTTCCTCTGTCCCATCTCACTGGAGATCATGAGAGATCCGGTCACCGTCTCGACGGGGATAACCTATGACCGAGAGAGCATCGAGACATGGCTGTCCACAACCAAAAACAGCTTGTGCCCCGTCACAAAACAGCCCATCTCCGACATGGACCTGACCCCAAACCACACCCTTCGCCGTCTGCTCCAATCTTGGTGCACCCTCAACTCGTCGCATGGCATCGAGCGAATCCCGACCCCTAAGGCCCCCGTCAACAAAGCCCAGATCACCGAGATCCTGCGAGATGCCAACAAGCCTCAGCTCCAGCAGAAGTGTCTTAGGCGGCTGAGATCTATCGCTTCTCATAATACTTCGGCCAAGCGGTGCATGGAAGCTGCCGGAGCCATCGAGTTCCTGGCCTCCGTGATAAACACCACCTCACGAGATCAGTCATCGGCATCAGAAGACGGATCCTTGCTTGACATCAAATCGCCAAGCGACGACGCGCTGTGCATCCTCTACCAACTCCAGCTCTCTGAGCGGGGCCTCAAGAGCCTTGTGGCCAAGGACGGTGAGTTCGTTAAATCACTCACACGCATCATGCAGTGTGGGCCCTACGAGTCGAGGGCATACGCTGTGCTGCTGCTCAAGTCGATGTTCGAGGTCGCCGAGCCGTTGCAGATCATCACGCTTAGGCAGGAATTCTTCACCGAGGTGGCCCAAGTCCTTCACGACCAGATCTCTCAGCAGGCCACGAAGGCCACACTGAAGCTACTGATTAACCTATGCCCTTGGGGCAGAAACAGGATCAAAGCCGTCGAATCTGGGGCAGTCTCCATATTGGTAGAGCTACTTCTCGGTTGTTCAGACCGTAGAACCTGCGAGTTAATATTGATGTTGTTGGAGATGCTGTGCCAATGCGCTGAGGGGAGGTCGGAGTTGCTAAGGCATGGGGCGGGCATCGCAGTCGTGTCGAAGAGAATACTTAGAGTTTCGCAGGTGGCTAGCGAGAGGGCGGTCCGAATTCTGCTCTCTGTCTCCAAGTTCTCGGCAACGACAAGCCTGGCGCAAGAGATGTTGCAGTTGGGCGTCGCAGCGAAGCTGTCTTTGGTTCTGCAAGTGGACTGTGGGAGGAAGACCAAAGAGAAGGCGATTGAGATACTTAAATTGCACGCTAGGGTTTGGAAGCACTCTCCTTGTATACCCTCCAATTTGCTCTTATCATACCCATCTTGAAAGAGAGAGTGAGCTTGTAGTTTTCTTGCCTTTTTTGGCTAAGAATTTGTATATTAATTCATGCTATGGTTACTGTCACGCCATCAGTGAAAGTTGTACCTTTCCAACTGATGATGGACACAGTAAGAACGCCCGTAATGGATGGAGTATACTCTTATATAGATATGGACATGAAATGATGTCCATGATAATATGACCCATGATTTTGGGAAAATCTGCTTCATTTGAGGAAAGCTAATTAAATCAGGACTTACTCTGTTCTGTAATATTGCTACAACTTGCTTGGAAGATCTCTGCCGAGGTACTTTTAGGGCCTATTTGATAATCCCAAGTATGTGCTGCAGATTAAGATTCAGTGCTTAATCAGACAAAATTTGTTTGATGACCCTACATAGTATTAGCTTAAAAGATTCAATTAGAAACTCGTCTAATTTGGTAAGGGATAGGTGCTTAATTTATTCAATGGAAGAAGTGATTCATGGTAATTAGAACCTTGTCATATTGTTAAAACCTGTTGCTAATGATCCTTGTTCCATTTTTGGTTAGAAATTAATAATATTCGCTGTGACCAGTTATTATCAAATAGCTTACTGTTTCTAATTTCAGCACTTAAGTCTGTGAAAACTTAAAATTCAGTTATTAAATTTTCAACACTTTTTACCAAGACAGGCCCTTAGTTGACAAAGTTGTTTACGTATAGTGTAGCTGATCAATCAAATTGAGATATTTCTAAAGCTTAAGCAAAATACAAGTTCTCTCTTAGAACTTGTATCAAATCTTACAGAAAGAAGGGATTCGATTGCCTTGCTTTGATCTCAGCAGCTTCATTAATCCACAAGATACTTCCTCACGATGTCTAACTGTATCCGAGAACACATTAGGTCAATAGGACAGCAACTGAATCAACCTTTGCATCATGCACTCGTAGTGATGGAGAGGAAGTATTTCTCTGTGGTGTAACGTTGCTATCTGACGAGAGTAAGAAAACAATCCTTCGCCATGTTCATGTGCCAATCAGCAAAAGAGCTTTACAACAAATTTTGGCTTTATTAAAGCAGATTGATGATGGTGGTATCGTACAGTAAACCATCATGTAATGAAGATGATATCGCAGCTGGTCATGAAACTAAGAGAAACTTCATGAACTCGACATTCACCTATACAAATGAATGACTTCTTCGCAAACTTGTTTTAACCTATCTTTTTAGCCCTAGTGTTTTTCTGTATGGATGCCACTAAGACAGGAGAGGCTCCAGCGAAATCATAGCAACGTGATGGCCGTTGTAAAAGGCTGGGAACGCAAGAAAGATCTTAATCTTTCATGATTACGTCCTATAACTTTCTTTTTAGATGGTCAATGCGCTTTTCGGTGGCCATTCTTGGGCCATTTCAACATCCATTCAGCTACAACATTTATGCAGAGTGATGATGCCAGCTCAAGCTTTCATGGTTGTAGATTGCGGTGCCCGCTCATCACGGTGTCCAAAGGAGAAGCTATTGCCAAAAAAAATTTCTATACGATACAAGCAGTCGTATTTAGGAAAACATGTTTCAAATCGTTCTTTTTACGAGAAACGATGGGACAACCGTTACGTGTTCTCGAGAGTTCATTTCAGCGCTTCAGCCACGGCTAGCGGAAATAGATCATGAAAAAGTAAGACATTGCGAGCTCTACAGGAACTCCAGAAGCTCCTGATTGGGTGCCAATTTTTCCTCCTCTTTGAAAATGATGTGTTGGCCTTTTGCATTTGTTGAAAAGGTCTTCAGCCATTCGGCCAGAAAATAAAGTTAAAAAAAGGAAAGGATAATCGAAGGATCGTCTTCAGTCATTGTTCTCCTATTGCTCGTCACTCTAAAGTCCATTCAAATTTCGCAACTGTATCCGTGGACAGAACATCCACTTTCAGAGCAGAAGTACAATGTTTTCGATGAAGTGTCTTCTTAAAAACAGTTCTATAATGTTAAGATACAAGGAAGTCATCCCGCCGTTCTTTTTATAATTCTAATATTAGAAAAAGACGGCAGCATATTCAACTTGGAAAGCATAATTTTATTACTCAGTGTCCAAAAATATGGACTGATAAATTTCAACAAGTGTGAGTAAGTATGAAAACATGTTGGTAGAAGTGAATGTCATTAGCTGTGGCAATTTACTTAAAGTTTTATGAAATTACCAATCTTTTTTAGGGCAAATACCACTACAAACTCCAAATTATGCCCATTATGACAAAAATGCCTCCACTTATTATTATTATTTTTTTTTGCATCACCAAAACATTAAACTTATTAACTTAGACACCAATACCCCATTTTTTTTTTTTACAAAAAAAAAAAACCAAATTTGTACAAGTATGACATATATATCATATATTATAGTTCCATCCATGGTATATTGTCACACTGGTATAAGTTTAGGATTTTTTACCTTTGTATCACAATGAGTAAGTTTTGGATTTTTAGTGACACAAAAGAAAATATTTAGGTTAAATATATCACAGTGAAGATAGTTTAGGCTTTTTTTGTGGTATTAATCATTTTTTTATTATGTGAAAACTTATGAATTCTATTACTAACTTATTGGATTTGTATTTATATAACTTACGTCATGACCCTTCCGAGATGAACCTTGAGGAGGTTTAACAGGTTGATAGGCATATGCTAACAACTCCTCATTAAATGGTGCTTACACTTCACATAGACTCTCCTAAGTCATATCAATTGTAACTTGGATTCTCATTTACTAGAAATTTTTAGATTGAGAAATTTGATCACACTAGTGTTTCATCCGGTACCTTTGCTCTTTAGAGAAAATGCTGTTTCATGCCATCTTTTTTCTGTTTTTATTACCGGACATGCAAATCCAAGTGCCGTGCGTGACAACGTAATCAATGAAAGGATTTCACCAATAATAATAGCCAACATTACGTACAAGTAAGAGATGTTGGGGAAACGTACAATAAACTTGTAAAAGCTCATGATGGGTTGGCCGAATTCGATTGAAAATCCAAGACCATAAATATTTGATGACCGGAGTAGGGATGACGATGAGGCGAGGCGGGACGGGAGCGAGGGTCGCATCCCCATCCCCGCCTCGTTGTTATTAGAGGTGCCTCATCTTTTTCCCATTTCCTGTGCTGGACAAGTCTATGTAATCCATTCCCAATCCCACGGGTATCTTGATTTCCCCCTTCCAACCCACGGGGTTTTAAGCTTTTTTTATCGTGTTACGAAAAGAAAGTCTTAGAATAACAAAGAAAATGGTGAAAAAAGGACCTTAATGGAAACCTTCATGATCGATATAGGAAACGGTCGATATGAACATAAATCTGGATTTTATCCCAACAACTCTATCCACTTAGGCTACGTTTGGTCGTCTGGATTTCTAATCGGGATAGGATTGAATAGGATAGGATATGAAATCCTAAGATTTTTTTATGTCCCGTCCAATGTTTGGTGAATCACAGTATTAAAGTCGGATATGTTCACATCATGTACATTTTTTTTTTTATATAAACGACATATCATTATAAATGAACATAAATGTTCATAAATGAAGATGGTGAAAATATCTCGTAACACTATTCCTTAATTTATTTATTATTTATTATTTATTATATTTTTCCTCTTTTTTATATTATTTTCATTATTATTTCTTTTTTCCCTTTCATCATTCTTTAATAAAAATTTATCAAATAGTAAACTGTACTAACATATTTAAAATACAAAAATACCTAAAATATATAATAAATATAAATATTTAATTTATAGATTGAATGTTTATTATAAAATAGAATTAAAATAAGATTAATTAAAAATAAATTTTTATTTTTATTTTCTTAAATTAGAATTCAAATATTATTTATATTGAAATATCATTTCAATTTTGTTAATTTAATAAATTTGTTATTAAAAAAATAACTTTCCTATTATGGACGTTAGAAATCCTATCCACATTTATCCCACCCCCCCGTGGGATAATTTTATCCTGTCTATATCCCCCTTATATCCGACTTTATCCTATCCCGAGTGAGCACCAAACGTAGGATAGGATAAATTATATCCTATCCCAAATTTTATCCCGACTGCCAAATGCAGCCTTAGGAGTTTGTTTGGAATGCATGTTCACACTTGAATTTGAGCTGCAAATTTCGTTCGCCAGAGGACAGCGAGAAAGAGAAGCACTCTAGAGGTGAGTTTCCAATCCTTTTCCCCATTAAAAACTTAGGTTTTGGCGTGTGGGAATGGTCTGATTTCATGATCGAACTCCTACTCGGACAGAGTATGAGAGACGCAAAAGGGTTCACAAGTCAAAATCTTGGTCTGTGAATCCGAGGGCTCTAGCAAGATCCATCCAATGACAAGTTCAAGAATAACGTACCCGGGATTGAGTTGGGCGAGCAACGAAAACCTTGGATTTCTAATGTCAATTTCAACGTATCCCTAAGTCAAGATTGATAGTTGATCACATACGCCTCACATGTTGGACAAAATAGTCGTCCAACTTTAATGAGTGAAAAGAACATCATGGTATGCGGTTCTCTGTCAAGTTTAGAGGGCGTTTCCTCCCTTCTTTAATGCATTGGCTGACTTCTTTAAATTGATTTTGGACTTAAGTCAAAGATAATGGCTGAGAATAGGAACTCTCCAAGAAAATGGAGATCTCTTGTTTGAAGCTGCAAATTCATGTTTTAGTATGTTTCGTCAATTGCGTGTCCCTAGCTCTACCATATTTAGCAAAACTACGCTCTTTGCAGCAAATTAGACCGGCTACATTCCACTTAATCATTGGAAGCATGTGATATGCTCGGGCTAGTAGCAGATCACGATCGGGAATTACCAATTTTTGTTCACCCAGTGCACATTCCTGCGAAATTAATGTGACGTCCATTTATTGCAGGATCTAACAAGGCCTGTGATATGTTCAATACCTGGTTTGTTGAGTCGTCGAGCTTCGGCATAAGATTATTGGCGAGGATTGGCTTTGTACAAAAGAACCTAGAAGAAGGTGATGTTAAGAGTCAATTCGGGACTTTGCATTGTCAATGCCTTCAAATAACTTAACTAAAACTTCCTCACAGATGCTAAAGAAAAATCAATTTTCATACAAGTGATAAAGTAAACATAACTCGTTTTCAGGTTCTGTTTATTTCTCATGTCTTTCTATACATAATTGTAGTATTGAGTAACAGTATAGAGAGGGAGGGAGAGAGAGACGGAGAGAGAGGGAGGGAGGATTGAGAGGGTATGATCACATTCTGTGTCATTTCCCGGAGAAAGTAGCATCCTGTATAGAAGTATCAAATTCCCTCCAGTTACTGGTCAGGAGATCTGGATTAGCCTCTGGACCAAGAACTGGCATGAGCTCTGTGCTCGCAAACCCATGATTCATCATCAAATGGTCAGGGTCATTCAACCACGTGCTGCCCCCTTGGCTCGGCAAAGGTGGCAACCCGCCAAAGTAGCTCGCATCACCACCATCACACGATTGAATCTGATCAATGATCCCGTTAAGATTGTTCGAGTCACCTCCTTGATGATGAGGTTGATGGTACATCTGGTTATTTCCATTGCTCAAGTGAGTCTCAGAAAAAAGCTCAGAAATGAACTCGCATCCAAGAAGCTCATTTCCATGCATCAATTCGATATTGTCCAAGTCATGAACTTGCTTTAAATTTGCCAGAGGCTGACTGTTGTCGTGATCGGATTCACCACCGGCCAACTCTTCGTGTGCTGGTTCGGGCTTCTGATTCAAGTAATTCGCATAGACGAGGGCGAGATCAATATGCGAGCTGCCATTAGACGAGCTAGTTGGATCGGCCAAGGAACCATTGCTGTCTCTCAACATAGAACCACACGACAATGCACTCCCAAAAGGGCTGCTGGCAGCAGCAAGGTAAGCTGATGAAGTAGCAGCGCTGGAGGATATACGTATGGTCTTGCCCCGCCTGTTTTTCCGGCAACCGCCGCCGACAGGGACGTTCCGGAGAGAGCCACCTTTCGTCCAGTACCTCCGGCAACCTTTGCAGAAGTACCTGGGCTGAGTGAGGCTGTAGTTGTTGTAGTAGCAGAACTTGGTGTTGGAAGATCCACAGCGTGGACAGTTGGGTGACATCTCAACATTTGGGTTCCATGCTCTCTCCATTTTTCTCTAGTCATCAAGATCCCTCAAACCACCATCATAACTCCTCTCTCTCAAAAATGAAGAACCACCAAAAGAACATACACTCTCCCTCTGAAACCCGGGAGAGAGAAGGGAGGGGAGGGAGAGGGAGAGGGAGAGAGATTAGTGTGAAGAAGTGTGGGGAGAGAGTTAAATGCAGCAGAGACATGCTTGAGTCTGGCTACGAGATGACATTTCTTTATCGATTTTCTGTTGGGTTCTGATAAAAATAAAGAGAGATGCACATGGAAATGTGGAGGCGCTCGTGCACATGAGAGTGTGGAGTGGGAGTTGGCATTCCGGTGCCGTCAAGGACGAGGGAAGTTGCAGGGTTTCCGCAGCACCGCAGGCTGATACGAGGTGTCTGTGTCTCCCAATACGTGCCGCCCCGTGGTTGGGCTAGGGTGGGCGAGGGAGGAAGCAATTGCCTCGAGAGAGACGATGGGGTGTTGCTTGGGAGAGCAGACACAAAGTTTGTGATGCGCACCAGTTCTACGAGCCGATGCATAAGCATCCACAGCATATAAAATACTAGCAGCCTCCAGTTCCTTAAACTCTCAGCAATCTACATTAACTAATCCCATGGATTTCTCTCGTTGGAGAAGCTCCATTTTGCAGCATAGGAGTAAATGCCCTAGAATCTTATCCAAGATCATTTTAGTCAAAATAAAGGTGCCCTTTTTAGGATATTTCTGCAATTAATGTGTTCACTTTGAAAAAGTACATTGGATGTTCATGTGGTAAGTGCACATGCGTCGGCCAGCATGCTAATAGCTATAAGGGAGACCAGATATTGGGGGTTTAAAATTGGACCTCTCCTCTAAAATTGATTGAACTCAATAAATTGTGGTCGTGCGTATTTTAGGTATGGTTCTTGGTCGCATAATGATCAATAAGTTCTGTCAAGAACGATTGTCTAACATGCTAACAATGTCCTTTATGAAGAGTTTGGATCTCGATGTGCCATCTTAGCGTTATTCTACTTGTTGCTCTACCAAGCTCCACCAGGTTCCAGATAGTTATGGTTGGTGTAATTATGTCTGCATATCTAATTATGAGGAGTAAAGCTCATCCCGTATGAATAGGGATGGTCGAAAAATTGCAAGCTAGCCTGATTTTTCTCCCTTTTGGGACAAGGAAGTCCACTTTAAGCAAGTGGGAAAATCTTGAATCCACGAAATACTCCACTAACCTCATGCACAAATTAAAATCTATATGAGTGACCAAACTATAAAACTATTTACATTTGGTGACGCGTAAAAGTGAAGCTGCGTTGTAAATAACCTCATCATTGGCAAAGTCGAGAATTTTTTGGGCCAATAAAGAAAATGCCTAATAATTTTTACGAGGGATTTTCCATATTTCTAATGTTCGATAGTATATACATCATGATATTTTAGCCTCTAAACTTAAATAGATGAGGTAGCTACAATAGATTCCTGGTTTTGTATTTTGCCTTAAATATTAACTAATCCTACAATTTTTTATATCAATTGCTAAACACCACTAGCAAGGCTCCATGATCAATTCTCAACTCTAATTGCCTTTGGACACGACATTTAGAGTGCGTTTCTTTTTTGGATGAAAGATGTGAAAAATGATTTCTTAAAAATGATCGTTTGTATTGCAAATAAATGAACGAATGAAAAATATTTCTATCATCCCCAAAAATGTTTATAAGTAAGCTGTCAATAGTTAAAATACTTTCCATTGACTAATTATTTCAAATAATACAAATAATAGTTTTTACAAAAATATTTTTCAAATTATTCATTATCCATTAAATAAACAAAACCTTAATTTTTTTGTTTTTCCAGGCACAACTTTTATACATCAAAGGGTCATTGGGAAAAGAACAGTTTAACTTAGCAAGTTTACAACTGTATGTTGTAAGAAGTTATAGCCAACAAAAGCGTTGGAAGCCAAGCAGCGATCTACGTTTTATTACAGTTATCAAGAGAACGAAATCAAATTGAGGAAACAGCTTGGTTAAAGTAGTAATTGGGTCAAGCAATCCCAAAACTGACCCTTTGTAACAGCTCGATTCTGGCGGGACAAGTAAGCTCCGCATTTTGTGTACAAGTAAAATGGAGTTATAAGGAAGAGACAATAGAAGAGTACGCTTAATGATGCATGCATGTCTTCACATATTCTACTTAGCCTCATGAGTAATTGATATTTAGTGCGGTTTAATTTAAGCTCCAGCAAAAAAAGATGATAGTTGGATGTGGAAAGAGAAGGTTTTTTCCTTAGCTATCGGACTTTTTCTTATATGATGAATATGGATCCAAGAATGGCGATCATGACTATGATCGTTCACTGTATCATAACTCAAAACAGTTGAAAGTGTAAAACCTACTTGATTTAGATCGAAAAAATCATATTGGGGAAATCTCATATGACCAATATATCTGACAAGTTGCACTATACATTAACCAAGAAGCATCTTAAAGGTATTTTTGGAACACCAATAGACTAGGATCTCTTGAAATATGGATTTCTATTCAAGGAGCACGTACCCACACAGATAAGCTCACTAACCTGTCTATTTGGAATCCAATTCAAGATTATCTAGTGAGAGAACTACTGAAAAAGGGATTTATGGATCTTATCTTATAGCGCTTGGATATTTCTTTTGTATCATAACATTTTCTTCAAACACATGCATGACATGAATGTAAGACATCTTGCTGAAGCCCAACACATAAAATATGATATATGTCGGCAAAACTGGTGATGTAACTTGGGTTTGACCAGTATATCCCATGTACCAATGTGGATCCACATGGAAGCACCTCTAATCTAAAATTAGGGAGTTGATAAGGGGATATTGAGTTTTCTAAAAGAAGGAATGTCCCATTGGTCGGTAGTCTTATACGCATCGCTTTGACCCAAAAATCTCTTGGATCATGGGCTTCTTGGATCCTGTAACTTCACCATTTTTCACGACCAAGCTTTACAAACACAAGGAATTCTCGTATAACATTTTATTTTCCATTTTTTTTTATAATTAAATGCCCGTTTCGCCATCTCATTGGACCTTCATCTTGTTTATACGAGTCAAGCAATTTACTACTGTAAAAATCAAATTAGAAGAATTTGGGAGAACAAAATTGGAAAAGAGTTCGGTAACTTTACTATGCGTTTGACTTTAGAGAATGAATTTTTTAAATTTGGAATGCGTGAGTTTTTTGGAATAATATGGTTTTGATGTTGACCCATTTAATTTTAACCATATCCACTATCCGGTAATTGTGGTTATTGTTCACTTAGTTTGGAGGTTGGGCGGCTACAATCAATAAAAGAAACGTTTTGCAGGCAGAAATTAAGATTGACATGGCTCGAAATTGGGAGATTACAACGTTGGTTTCTTTCATGAGATTATGAAGGCAAGGACATCCAGGAATGCAATAAGATCTCTGGAGTTGCAAGAAGGATGACGACACCGTGGAGCTTCTGTATCTAAGCTCAAGGAGCTCCTAGACCTTTGGAATTACTGATGATCAACTGATTACGAAGATGGGTAGTTTGCCGAGAGACACCCGGGGTTGCTTTTGACTTTTTGCAAGCTATTTACAAGAGATTGGAAGCCCTTGATTGACAGAAAACTCTAGGCAGTGTTAAGAGTAAAGATTGCCTTTCGCTGGGAGACTCAAGTTAGTTAGTTCAGTGTTATATGGTATTGTCTATTATTGGTGCTGGGTTTCATTCTTCATTGAAAGTTACAGCTCCCTTTAATGGTCTAGCACAGATAAGCTCTACTCTCTACAGCTGGGAACGTCAAATGGGTTTGATGTTTGTCTACCAAAAGAGGAAGGTGGTCTGGGATTGTTACTGATCCATCAGCAGAAGAAAGCTGCTGTTATGAAGCTAATTTGGGTGATAATTATTGAATCAGGCTCATCATGGATTGGTAGGGCTAAGGAATGTTTCATCAGGCAAAGAAGCATTTGGCCTGTAGCTCCTACTGCCAAATTTCTCTGGAGTATCGAGGTCTCGTAGTCAGTCTAGGGGGATGGTATGAAGAGTTGAAGACTCCTTGTGGCTCGTAAGCATTGTAGGGTTCTCTCTATGCCAATTTCGTGATGCAATAGAGGATTGAAATTGGAAACAGCATGCTGCAAGATAAAATGCCTTGGTCTCGATTTAGTCTTTCTGGTTTGGCATAATGCATCCTCATCCAAGACCCTCAGATAGAAATTTGGCCGGCAATTCCTTTTGAAATGCTTCGCAATTCATAATGCTTGGAATAAGCTAAGGAGACGCCTTGGCATAGACTAGTGTGGTCTACACCAAACATTCCTAAGCATAGTTTCACATGTTGACCGGCTATATTAGACAAATAATCCCCTAAAGACGGATTGAACAAGCGGCATGTTGCAGTCAGCAGATGCTTAGATTGTCATATCGGTTTGAAACTCAAAACCATCTCTTCATATGGTGCAAGGTATCAAAAGAAGTATAATTGAGCTGTACGACAAACAGGGGGCATTCGAGGCTTGGAAACGTATAGCTATATGATCAGTGATCTCTAAAATTGCAAAATATGCCACGGTCAAACTTCGGTTTGGCTAATGAGGAACACGAAATCTTGTGATTCTAACTCTGGCAAAAAATGTCTCTAAAGTTCATGAAGTTCTACTAAATAGACTCCAAGATCAGCAGCATAGAAGCAGAATAGTTTATAACAGATTTAATCTTGATTTATCAACAAGAAATGCATGCTTCATCACAAAAAAAAAGGTAGAGAGAGAGAGAGAGAGAGAGAGAGAGAGAAGAGAACGGTGCATTATCAGTCTTTTCTCCCCTTTTTCCTCCGCAAGATCGTAAGTACGCCATACTTAAAACTTGTCCACCAATACAGGACCACCTGCTCACTGATGGAGACGAAAAATGAAATAAAATACGAACCTTTTCTTGCTTCATGGCTCTTTTAATATTTTGATTTGAAGAGCACGCATCAAATCCGTGCGGCTCAAAAAGGGCCCACACTTAGGCCCTGTTTGGTTGGGCATTTGGAAGGGACTTTGGGGCTCTAAAGGGGTTTGGCCAAATGTTGAAGGTGTTTGGTTCAATATTTTGGAGACTTTGGGGAGATGCAATTGCATCTCCAAAGGGCTTGAAGGGACTTTAGGGGAATGGAGGGGGAGAGGTCCATTGGGAAGTTGCATTTGTGGAATGCAACTTCTACTGTTCATCTTCACCGGAGAGAAGACGATCGGAGGCCGACGACCGCCGGCCAAGGGGTCGCACGCGCCGGCAATGCGCCGGCGACCGCCGGGCCAAGGGTCCCCCGACCCGGCGACCGTCGCCGGACCTCGAGCGGCGACGCTGGGTCGCGCTGGCGCGGGCGGCTCGCCTGAATCGCGCGACCCGGCGGCCGCCGAGGTCGCGCGACCCGCGACGGCCGCCGCCGTGTTCGCGCGATCCAGGGGCCGTCGCCTAGGTCGCTCGACCCGGCGACGACCGGCCGGGTCATGCGACCCCGGCCGTCGCTGGGTCCCAGCGACCCAGGCGACGGCCGCTGAGGTCGCGCGACCCCAGGCGACGGTCGCCTGAGGTCGCGCGACCCAGGCGGCCAGATCCGGCCATCCGGCGGTCCGGCAGCCGGATCCGGCGGTCCGGTGGCCGGACTTCAAAAAAAAATAAGAGAAATGTTTTTTGTTTTTTTAATTTAATAAAAGTCCTTTACAAATGCAAATTTTACCAAACGGTATTTTGGCCAAAGTTGCATCTCAATGTAAATTTTACCAAACGACATTTGCATTTCGGAAAACCCCATTCACCCAAAGGTATTTGCATTTTGGCAAATGCATCCCCCAAAAGCCGAACCAAACGGGCCCTAAAAAGCAACAGAAAGCCATTTACTTCTTGAGTAAGATAAAGATACGCAACAAGAACTATTCAACAGAATGTTTAAAATCATATTAAAATGGATAATAATGCACCCGCTACGGTGCTTACTTGAATAAGCAGAATCAGGAGTGAAACCGAGAGTAGCTTGGACTCGGCTCGATGATTACTCGAGATCGACTAGTCTAATTTCGAGGCAAGCTTGAGCTCACCCTTGCTCCAATCAAAAGCTTGCGAGTCCAATCGAGCTTCTATAATTTTTTTTCTCAAAAATATTTTCTAATAGCTGTAACTTAACTCTACTGCATCAAGTTGAGCTTGAGTAGTAGGATTTTCAATTCAAATTGAGCTCAAGCCTAAATTTTCTATACTTGATTGAGCTTGAGTCAAGTTTTGAACCCCAAAATTGCAAGTCCAGTCGAGCTTGAGCTTGGCACCGTATTGACTCAACTCAGCTCAACTACATCCCTAACCAGAATCAACCCTTCAGCCAGCACGAAGATCAACCACATACATCATAATCCAGTGCATGCACAGGTCTACCGTATTATCAGCCTCCACTCCGCACAGGCGCGCACGAACACATGTGCACATAAAAAGAGATCCTATCCAACAAGATTACTGAATACAGCAATTAACATACTCAAAATTTTGCTAGGTTTTCTTCCTCAAAGAGGCCACTGTCATACCAAAAAGCAGTTTTTGCAGGATATATTAGGCCGTAAAAGAAGTTATACAATAGACACCCTGATGTACAATGTACAAACTAATATTCATCATCCTAGCAAAGAGATAAAATTCCAACAACTAGGCTGCAACTAGAATTAAGTAGTACCCTAAATCATCTGATAAAAATGTCCATTTTCTCAGACATGAATTAGTACAGTACATTCTGACTGTGAAGCAACTCTACTGCAGCCGCCACCACCCCTTTTCCCTCACTGGAAATGTCCAGGCCAGGTTCTTCAATCTTCCTATTCAGAAGCTTGTCCAGCTCCCCTCTCAATTTCTGCCAAAAATACTCTCCAAATTGAATTTTTATAGAATGGAAAGGAAACTTAAAGGAGAATCGAATTAACAAATGCAAACAAACACTCGGAATTGTAAAGGAGTTACCCGTATCAACTCCAGCACACTCTTTGATGCAGAGAAGTGAAGGTAGCCATCAAGCATTTCAATACCCTCCCCACTTTTGCTGGGAACAAGGTTTCCACCAAAAAGAAGTAAAGCATAATCTGATATATTTGTGGAGTCTCGGATAAAAATGCTGGTAGTTTTCACCTTTTCACTGTATATCAAGTATGGCAGGGGGAATTGATGGATGCCTGCATTGACAGATGCTGGGTGAATGTCCACTTGACCAACTTCTTTAGTGTAAAATGCTGTCCGCTTTCCTCTTCTTTTGCACTGAACAACATTTGGGTAAAGCCCAGCACAGAGAATTGCACATACCATCTCCAAATCATTGCTATAAAGATTGTATGCCTGCAACAGTCATGAATGGAAGTCCAAAATCACAGGGGGGAGAGAGAGAGAGAGAGAGAGAAAGAGAGAGAGGAATTGATAAAATAAGGCATCAAACATGCTGCAACAAAACAAGCTATGCAAAATATCACCAAGGTGGACATACACTAGGGCCCTTTGATTTGTCTACAAAGCCAATATCAGAAAGGAGATTTAGGAACTGCATTCTCATGTCATCCATCATCTGCAAGGTCACTGGGGACAAGTAGTTTTCCCAGCAGAATGATCTTTCCTTCCCACTTCGTTTTGCCTCTTTCCACCCTTCAAAAGCTTTCAGAAGTGCTATGTGGTCACTGCAGTACAGACATGCAAAATTTTTACACTGGAAACAGAGGAGTTTTGATTTCAGCAACATGATGCTCCAAAGTAAGCAAAAACTACAGCCCAAACCACTGATTCAACCTGCAGGAATCACCGGCAAAGGATCTTTTTGCTTCATCAGCTTCCTCTTTCTTATTTATTGGAAGGACAAATGGGTCACGGTAAGCGAGAGCAGCAGCTATGATTAGGGCAGGAGTCAGACATTGAAATATGGACCCCATCAAAAGCATCTTCCCGATATTTGGATCCACAGGTAAAGTACATAGGTGACGGCCTGTCAGGTGCAAGAATACCAGGTTACAATTACAATGCAAAGCCAGTATTAAATAGGAGAAACCACTCTATTTCCCTCACCAAGTGGAGTAAGATCCTCCTTATCATCGAGAGCCCCTATTGTTTTTAGCAGTTCGATAGCATTTTGAACAGCAAGATGGTCAGGTGGCTGAAGTGCCTTGGACAAAAATGATCCAATTGCACCAAGTTGCAAGCTCTTAATGTGAAGGCAAAGTTCTTGTAGAGGAGTCCGGAGAATTTCTGGAAGTTGAAAATGGGGCATTGCATCATGAACAATTCTTGGATAAAGCTTATAACAAACTCCCGGTTGCACACGTCCAGCACGTCCTCTCCTCTGAAGTGTTTCCAGACAAGAGAGAGAGAGAGAGAGAGAGAGATAGAGGCCAGAAACAAAATTAACAGAGCTCACAGAAATCTCACTTCTTGTGTTCACAACTGAGACAAGTTAAAACATCATGATGCATACCTGATGTGCTGAGGCCTTTGAAATCCAGGATGGTAAAAGACAAGCCAGCTTGTTCAGAGCATCATAACTAGTTTCCTTTGCCTTTCCACAATCAACAACATAAACAACATCATCTATTGTAATACTACTCTCTGCAATGTTTGTTGCCAGCACAATCTTCCTGCAAAATGATGCAGCCGTTTATAGCCAATGATTGATAAGTAGAAGTGGAAGCCTTTATGACACTAACAATGTCCACATTTCTGTCCACTACCAACTAATAAGCACAAAAGCAACAGGGGAAAACTCTAAATTGACAAACATGAAATTCCAACTCGATATGTCTATATTAATATACTACTACAACAGTTTACAAAATTTTTGAGTAATAATAGTTTATCCTGAATAATCTGGGAGAGTATCCCCATAATAAGCAAGAAAGACGAGGACAGAGGAGGATGAAATTAATTTCATGGGAAAAAGAAATTCCAAATCAGAACAGATGGAGGTGCTTACCTCTTACCTGGCGGAGGACGGTCAAATATTTCCCGTTGATTAACAGTAGGCATGGAACCATGTAAAGGAAGGACAAGAACCCTGCTCTGATCCCCAAGCAGATGGTTAACTTTAACCTTGTCGAGCAGCTTTGAAATGTCATCCCATCCAGTGAGAAATACAAGAATGGCTCCATCACCTTCATGGCGACATATATATTCAAGAGTTGACTCCACCTGTGAATTTTCAATGCTGCAAAAATTAAAGTGCGAAGATCTCCTAGTAGGTGCTTCAAATGATATGCACTAACTACTACAAAAGCCAGACAATGTTGGTTACAACTAATCACAAAAGCAAATGTGAGTCAAAAGAACACTTATTATGGGGAAGTAAATTTGTTTTATTGTTTAATCAGTAATTATAGGGTAGCATCTTGCTGGTAGAACTGGCTATACCCCAAAAAGAGGGTGAGCTTAACTCTACACACACAGAGAGAAGGGAACTCTATTTGGATTTTGCTCCATCAGCTAGTCTTCCCAATTCTTGGTTTAGAGAAAAGGAAAACCTTTGGAAATAGAGCTGACTTGCATGCCTCTCAATCTCAATGTCAAATTCTATTTTTCAGTACCTCAAATATGTTCAATATCCTCTAACTGATATCCAACAACAGGAAATCCCCACTGGGACTTGTAATTGGACTCTTAAAGAATCACCATTAACAATGTCAGGAAAAAATGCCTGAGCTAACATCCATTAGTAATGCCGCCACTCATCCTAGTCAGATGCGCCACATCTAGTTGTTCAGAATATAAGAACTATGAGAGCAGTCGAGAAAAGAACATACCAGACCCAAATCAATCAGTAAACCAGACCAAGCTTCAAGAGACTCTCTTGTTGATCTGCTGTAGCTTCTATAATGAGAATCAATGTCAACGTCCTATATAGATAATTTGTCGCACCAAAATTAATAGAATATAAAATTTCACGAAAGAAAACATTTGAATAGCAATCAGGACAATGTGCATCTAAAGAAAGGTCCACAAGAAAAATATCTTTTATACATTCCAAATATTTCTTGCTCTAAATTAAATACTTGTGAATCAAAAAGAGAACCAGAACAGTATGGTTTAAACATGGACCATCAAGGCAACATTTGAAAAACAGGATAAAAGACAGAAAATTTCCAGATGGGTATTATGAGGTACAATGTAGAATCTTTTGGATGGCCATATTCTAAAATTAACTTGCATTACACCTCTTTTCCTTTATGTACAGATACAATCTATAGGTATGAGAGAGAAACCCAAGAGACTGTCTAAAATACCCAACTTGATCTCCCCAGCTCTCCCCAGCCATCTCTCTCTCTCTCTCTCTCTCTCTCTCCACCCATTTTTGGGCAAACATCTTCGTAGAAAGTAACCTAAAAGAAGAAATAATGGGTATTATGATATCCTCTCCCCACCCATTTTTGGGCAAACATCTTTTCCTTTAGTCTGATGTAGCAGATATAGAATTCAGCACTGCCACAGACACGAACTGTTCAGGGCAAACACAATGGTTTAGACTGATGTTGCAGGAATAGATATAGAAAGTAACCTAAAAGAAATAACATATCCTCTCCCCACCCATTTTTGGGCAAACATCTTGGTTTAGTCTGATGTAGCAGAAATAGAATTCAGCACTGCCACAAACATGAACTGTTTGGGGCAAACACAATGGTTTAGACTGATGTTGCAGGAATAGATTAAGCACAAGATCTGATGCCACAAATGTGAAACTGTTCTGACATCTCTCTTGCTCTCACTCCCCACCCCGAAAAAAAAAAAAAAAAAAAAAGAAAGAAAGAAAGAAACCCAAGATACTGACTGGTATAAGATCCTACTTTTACCAGCAATTTGTGCTCAATAGTATCCCAAAAGACAGAATATTAACTCTCAGCCATTTTGGAGCAAACACACTGGTTTGGAGAAATAGAAGAAATTGCTAAGTTTGTGTGAGGGAGAAAATGACAGGAAGACCAGTTAATTAGTGTAGCTTTAGGGTGGCTGTGACATTCCACTTTCTCTTCTATTCCACAAACCAAATGTGCCACTAATGCATTTTCCAGCCGTGTTGATGCCAGTTGAATGGAGGGTGCAAAGTGTTGGTATCAATAAAATGCTTCACACATCAAGTAATTATCAAACTCAGATCATAATCCACTGGTCAGGGAGTTTACATCTGTACCATGGTTTTTCTTTAATAATTTCAACCACTCAAACTTACTGAACTGCAAACAAAGTTGGTTAACTGGTTCTCCCTCAAGTCCTGTGTGAAAATACTGCCTTCCACACAAGATTATCTGCAACTCCAGACACAAAATGAAGTTCTTTGGTCTAATTACAGTGCCAATGGTATAGAATTACCCCAAGTCGAAAATGACCATGTTTTCAGAATGAAAAATCAAACTGGACAGTATGCAAAATCAGTGATGTTCTTTTTTTCTTATTGATTAAAACGCACTGATTCCCTGCTAAAGAATTAGGTTGTCAACGTAATACAATGCTATATAATCCCATCAAATCATTCTAAAGACTAACAAAATGCCAGTAATCTCCATTACATATATTCAGAAGTAATGTTATGCATCTCTAATTCTTTTGCCTGATATAGAATACACGCTGACAAAGAAAATAACAATGCTGTCTAAACAAAATTAGCAAAACAAACAAGGAACAGAAGCATGCCTCAAAAAGTTCAGTCAAATGATCTTTCTTAGAATCTTGCTGCTTCCTCCTCCTCCTTGAATTTCCCTGAATATTATCAAACTCGGACTTTATAATGTAATGAGTTTTCTCCAACACATCTTCTAGGAACAACTCTGCCACAGGGAAAGTCAACCCCTGCAAGATTTACACATCAAATAGTGCACAGTTTTGAGATATCTTTCCAAGACTAAAATGCGCAAAAGTACTGTTCTATTAAATAATATTCATTTACCGGTATATGCAAAGTGGGAGCATTTCCAAAATATTTGGAAAACAAGTCAGCATTAATGGTTGCACTCATCAGAATAACCCGTAAATCTGGACGCCTTGGAATAAGGTCACGCAGAATTATCAACAGGAAGTCTTCGTTAATGCCTCTTTCATGTATTTCATCCACAAGCAAGTGGCTTACACCAGTCAATTTAGGGTCTTGAGCCTGCGCTTCCACATCATGGTCAGAGATCAAAAAGAAAACACATCACAGTGATGAAATGAACAAACAAAAATGCATGATCCATAAGTTGACAAAAGAGCTTCACCATGTGCAACAACAGCATGTAGCAGAAATGTAAGTCCAATGAGACTGGAGGACTTATACAACATCCAAAGACAATTTATTTTCTTCAACCAAAAAATAAAAAGACAATTTATTTTTAAAAAGGTTCATTACAAACATGTTCAATCATGAAATTTCCATAGAAGGTGTAATATGAAACTTCAAGGTACCAACCCAAATTACGAATTCGTGTTGAATGCACAGAGAGCAAGTGCAGTCTGTAATTCCCATAAAAGATGCATTTGCACAGTCTAAAGAAGTTACTATTTTCTGTACAGTACTTAAACTAAAGTTTCAAGAGAGGGAAATAATCATCAAAACTTTCTTACCAGTCGTCTAAGTAGTACTCCAGTGGTGCAAAATAGCAGCCTTGTTTCTGCAGAAGACTTACTTTCCAGACGGATCTGATATCCAACAGTTTCACCAAGTGCCTCTCCCCTTTCAGAAGATATTCGAGCAGCAACAGATATGGCAGATATACGACGTGGTTGTGTACACATTATGCTGCAGTCAGCTCCACGAAGAGAAGATATCTCCTCTTCCAGAATGAACTGAGGGAGCTGTGTAGTCTTACCACAACCTGTCTGTCCAGATACTACTAGTACCTAGATCAGCAAAGGTGTCTAAGAAAAATCAATGTGATAGTCAACATCAAACATCTAAATAAAACACTGCCACTACATATCTCACAGACAGGTCTGTCATACTAGTAATGTAGTAGCATCGTGAAAATTCATACAAAACTCAAAAGTCCACTAGAGAGGAAGTATGGACTTACTAAAGCAAGTAAGATGCTTTATTTTAGAGTTGTGACACTCATTGACAAACATACAACTTGCTGATTTACTTATTGTGTTGAAAAGCCGATCCAAGCAAGAACAGCCTAATAAGTCTTTTCTACAAGAAAGATCAGTTCAATACTTAACAGATCAAAAGAAGAAGGCACTACACCTGATTATTTGCAATAGCTTTTAGGAACTCAGCTTTCACTTTAAATGCAGGAAGTTTTTCGCGGAAAGACTGCATTGCCTTGACATTGGTGCTATCCTGCAAGGGCAACGTGTACTTAAAATGGCCTTGATGAGTTTAGAGGATTCATAAACAAGAGAAATATCTGATTTCACAAATAGATATCAATGAGGGATACAATCTCTCGCTCCAATCACAATACCCACCTTCATCTTTTCTTGCTTAGCCAAAAGTTCAGCGTTAAGTTTCTCCTTAGCAGAATCGATCTCCAATACTGAAACAGATTTCTCTATATTTCCAGCTGGCAATACTTGTTTACCCCCCTGCCTAGATGGGAAAGAGGAGCTGCCAACAGATACTGAGGAACCAACTAAAAGCTCTCCAACAAGTCTCTGGGTTTCTGAAGACATTTGAATCTGCACAAAGCACAAAAAATAAAGATAAAACCCCAATAGTTGAAAACCTTCCTCTAAACAATGAAGAGAAAAGAAAAATCCTTTTCACATTCCAAAGTTGGACTTTTGCACTACATATAAGCTATGTCAAAGGTTTTCCTTGCCCCACTCTTAAAAACACATTCTAACTTCATTGCAAAGCAATCGAACAGAAATCCACAAAAGGATTGCGTGCGAATGTTACCGTCTTCTGTGTCGATCCATGGCGCTCATCCAGATCTGCCCGATAATCTGGCAGTGGAACTTTGCTAACAACAAGTGCCTTCCCTTTATTGTATGCATGGCTTTCTTTCACAAGGCCAGGAAGTTGCAAAGTAAAAATAAGTAGGAGACCAAACTTAAATGTACATTATAAAGTTAGTGGAAAATTAAAAAATAACTAACATTTCAAGTTATATAAATTCATATATTTAGGTCACAATCACAATAGCATCCTTGTGTAACTTTCTTTCACCATTTATTCGTTGTATGTACCATGTCAAAATTTTCATTATAGTTATGTTCATCCTTTTTCTTTGTATAAATAAATAAGAGCTCAATCGAGCTCCCCATTTTTCAAAAAATTCATCTGTCATCATGTAAGTGACAAGTCAGGGATTCGGTGGTCCAATACTCAACAATGAGGTATAGACTTCCCTCTCTTTAGCTTTCCACAGCACAAAAGCAATAAGATGAGAAAGTTGAAACTTACAAGTGAAGCCCATGCTGGTAAGCCATGTCCGACAGAACATCCTGATCTGCACGGCTAAAGTTACGCTTAATTATCATCTCCTGCTCTCCACCACTTTTCAATTGCTCCATCTTACTCCACCACTCATTCTCATCAAGAACTTCCATCTGAACATCAAGAACAGTAGATGAATCCCCCAGAAATGGCAAGCACAAAATTCGTTTGCAACAGTTTTATCATGTCATCACTATCCTAATCATGCAAAATGAGCCAGCGGCAAGATACCTCCTCAACACAGAGAGAACTTGAGTAGCACCCCATTTTACAATGGAAGTTTCTCATATCGTTTCGGTCAAAATAAATGCAATTATGAAACTACTCATGATGGTTCCATCACTATCAAATAACCTCTGCAACTTTTTTTCTCCCAGAAGGCACTGCGTATACCCGATCACGAAGTAATAACGTTTTCCACCAAGTCCAAGATTACGCAAACATGATCGCCGATCAGTAACAAGAAATAAGTTAGTTAGCCCGTACCATCATTCCTAGGTGAACGTAAAGCCGAGGATTTGGCCAAACAGAGCACCATTTCTCGTAATTTAGAGGAACAAAGAGGACATTCCCGAAGTTCAGTCGCTCCATTACTACTACGATACAACAATTCGTCTTCGTACGTAAGACGGACATGTAACCGAACCATTGATTCGCCAACAAATGAACCAAACTCAACCAATCCGATCACGAAAACCACGAAGGTCGATCGAGAGAGAGAGAGAGAGAGAGTCGACAACAGTAACTTTACCTCAGCCGCCTGCTGCCGGAGACGCTCCGCGCGCCACACCGGGTCCCACCACCGCTGCTCCCCGCGGCCGCCGCGGCCTCCTCTGCCGCCGCCGCCGCCGCCCCGGCGGGCCCCGCCGCGGCCGCCGCCTCCTCGGCGGCCGCCCTGGTTGTTGGGGCGGTGGGACATGGCGGAAGCGGAGAAGGTTCTGGAGGAGAGGAGGAAGAAATGAGGGGGAGCGGCGGAGAGCGAGGGGCGCACGCGGAGGGAGAAGAGAGTGAAGAGGATCGCAGGGAAAGCGACCATATGTAGTTATGCACCGCCCACGCTGAGATGGGGGGGGATGGGGAAGGGCCAGGTCATTTATAACTTTCCCTAGAAATGGAATTGATAGATTTTTTTTCAAACCTGTGGAAATATAATTGAATTCGAGAATCCTTAGAACTTAAATAGTGGAAATATAATTGAATTCTAAAACTTTCAAAGAATATGATAAAGTCCTGAATTTGTCAAATCTATACTATAAAATTTATCCATTAACTCCAACTAATATGATTAATGGAAAAAAGCTTTCCTGAATTATTCTATAAGGCTGCATTTTG
Organism: Eucalyptus victrix; assembly: GCA_016097545.1. NCBI lineage: Eukaryota > Viridiplantae > Streptophyta > Magnoliopsida > Myrtales > Myrtaceae > Eucalyptus > Eucalyptus victrix. Next base: position 21,948,104 of record CM027845.1, on the reverse strand, counting down.
CAATCAAGGCATAATTTATGATATGATAAAATTTATTATATTTTGTATTTGGTGACTAACATAGATATAGGAGAGATATAAATAGGATAAAATTATCATATGAGGAAAGTGGAATAAAGGAGAATTGGATTTCTAATATCCATTATAAGAACTCGAATAACAAATTTCTTAAATTAACAAAATTGAAATTATATTTTAGTATAAATTATATTTAAATTCTAATATAAGAAATTCAAAATAACAAAAGATGAAAAATTACTTTTTTAATTTAATCTTATTTGTATTTATATATTCAAATTTAATTATATCTTATAAAATAAATGTAATATATAACGTATCTTAGGTATATTGATATAATTTACTATTTAAAAAAATTATTAAAGAATGATGGAAAGGGAAAAAGAAATAAAATAATTAAATAATTAAAATAATAATAATAAAGATAATATAAAATAATAATAATAATAAAGTAAGCAATAGTGCCACAAGATCTGTTTGTGAATTCTTAGGTTCCTTTATTGTTAAAAATTAACTAAACACAATAAGTGGCTCTACATTATAGAGGTAAAGTCTATTTAATCTCTATCTTTAATATACAATAGATGGGAAAAGAATACTAAAAATGCCATAACTTTCGTATTACATTCATTTTAGTGCCAAAATTTTTCCAGCAACGACTTAAGTGCCACTTTGGTAAGTAAACAATCATTTTAGGAAAAAATTATCTTTTAATTTAGTGTGTCTTAAAGGATTGTGGTTTGAAGTTTGATTTCATAGGCAAACGAAAGATAGAGTTATGACAACCATTATAAATCAATTGGCAATCATAAATTGAGGATAGTTATAAAATAACATAGGGTTTATTAAGAAATAAATCAAATGTTACAAAATCATTACACAGCCATTACAAAAATGTTACAAAATGATGGCTTTTATGTGTAGTAATATGTAATACAATATTTTTTATTGTAACCAATAAAATTTAATTGTAATAATAACTCTAAAAAAATGGTTACATATTTAATGGGAGCAAGTCAATGAATAAATATATTGAATGAGTTTTCTTAACAAGTAAGGAGAATTAAATTACAAATTATAGATAGACTTGTGTCACGACCCAACCTCACCGCCTCTCGGGGGATAGAGGAAAATGTCGGATTTAGAAATACTTAATCATAAGAGTTCCCTCACGGTTCACATCCACAAAAACATCATCACCTCACCTTACGAGATGAACCATTTGTGAGTTCCCTTGCACGTAATTATAAGCTCTCCCAGACTCGTACTCATGTGACAGTGAAAGGTGACGTGATCCACACCCACACAAGCTGCACACCTCAAAAAGAAAGTCAAGAGTGGAAATTGGATTCCGGTTACCTTGACCATGGCAGTCCTCCCATTAGTACACACTCCCTATGGATGGTATCACTTCATCCATTAGAAACTTTCCATGGCGGGTAAGATAAACCCCAGTGAACCTCATCAAGGTCCATACTCCTCATGATTGGTTTATTTTTATTTAGTCTAATTATTTAAGATAACCAAATAAAGATGGGAACCGCTACTAGTATTGTTTTTGGGGATTGGCTAGAAAACCAAATTAAGGGTCGGGAGTTGTCCTTAGATTTCTATGCAACTACATATTTAGGTTCAAGGACTTGAGTTACCCTAAATTTCTTATTAACGTCTTTTTAGTACCTAACAGTATGTCGTGTCACATAAGGTGTCCATGCATTTCTTTTTACTTTTCTAAGATCGATGAACCTAAACTAAATGATTACCCATGGATGATCATTTTCATGCAATTCTATTTCTAGGAAAAAAATCAAAAATTGAATTTAAAGGACTAGATGGTAAGTAAACAATATAGGAAAGTAATAATTCTAACATGCAACCCTCATTGGTGAACAAAAATAAAATCAAAAAAATGAAACTCACATCTCATTGGGTGTTTATACAAATGAAGAAACCCAAAACATATATCAAGGAAAAATGGTACATATAATGAAAAGAAATAATCATTACACAACAAAATAGTCAAAGACACAAGGAATAATCAAGAACAGTCAAACAATTGAAGCAATGTTCGAAATTATCTAAATTTGGGCTTCGAGATCAACCTTTGCAATTCATGCATCAGTCCCTCTAGATGCCTATCCCAATTCATTTTTATGACCCATTGTTATTAGTGACTATTGTGTTCTCGCATGGCCACTAATGCTTATGAATCCCTAAATCATATTCTCAAGGGCCTACCTGCCTATGGGATCAAGCATCACACATAATATAAATCTAACATCCATAAACATCAACATGAATTAAATAGGCAAGTAGGCCCTTGAGTCTTATTTCTCAAACAATCAACTAATTTGAGTGAACCGTCGACAAGTCTTATTGAATAGGTATACACCAATCACAAAACAAGCATTTCTAAAAAAAATGACATGATTTCATACATGTGTGTGATTCACCTGATGCTTCAAAAAGTTCGGATGTATTTGAAACATTAAGAAAGAAAAACGAGATTTTTAGATAGAGGAATGTCTCGGCTATAAAACGCATTTAATTGCCAAAACTAGTTTGGGGCTCACATATCATGAACTCACAAACATTGTAGACATTTTAAATACAATCCAAACATTGACAATCTCAATGTGATTTGAAAGAATCTAAAAAGTTTAATGTTGGAAGCATCACATGTACCAAAGACATTTTGAAACAACATTTCAAATCAATGTTGAGGAAAATGTGATCAAAAGATCAATTCATTTATTGAAAATTTTTAACAATGAAGATTAAGAAAACTTAAAACAAATTTCATGAAGATGATGAGTCCTAATTCCACATGCAAGCCATCCTTAATAATCTAGATAAACAATCACAACAAAGATTTACAACAAAATATTTCAAATAAGACAAGCCAAATAAACAAAATTGAAAATGACCTATTGATAAATTATCCTTAAAAAAATTACACATGACATCATAAGGAATAATTTCCGTGAAGAAAGTTTCCTAAGAAGAGATAAGCATGAATTTATAAAAATCCAAAAATGCACATTATGGTATCAGAAAATTGACAAAATAACATGACATTATGCTATTGCAACTAAGATTTGACCTACCAAACGGGATCTAAAAATCATGAAATTTCACCACAATGAAGATAAATGGGCAACAATCAAAGTCTGTTAAGGGTCAAACTCAAGAATCGCTACTGAAAAATTCACACAAAAGCAACAAAAGTCTGCCTAAACAAGGGTAAAACAATGATTTCGAATTTATCCTAAATCAAAATTCTTAACCTAATTTGAAAAAAAAAAATGGAAAGTGGGTCTAATGACAAGAAAATTGCATAAAACTAGCAACATTTGAAAGGTTTAAATGAGCTCTATGACTTCCTAGAAAGGTTCGGGTCCAATCATGGTCAATTCAATGCTCAAAAATCGATATTTGTAAAAGTGCGCATATCAGCCATTAACAAATCAGAAAATAATATGCATTTATGACTTTTAAAGTCACTTAAACAATGTATGAATGGCATGAAATCCGCATACAACGAAGGATTGGATGTGAAAAATGATTCGGATAAACATTTAACCCTAGGTTGAGATGCAAAAGAATCATACAAGTTATTAGCAATACAAAATGACTTAAAACTAAAGTAACATGCTAGACATTTTTCCAATACAACTAGCCTAATTAACACATGAAATTCACATACTAAACGATACTTAAATGTGACGTATCATATATGGACACAAAGCTTGTAATGCACACTTTAAAAGTTAAGAAGGCATTGATATAAGATTTGGTCTTTTAGAGATCCAAATGAATACATTTTCGTATCCTCATGATAAGTCTATAATCTAACCTCAACATTACAAAACATGCTTGCTTTCAATTACTTAAGGACATGCAAAAATCTAACAAAAAATTCTATATATGGAATATGAAATGAGGAACGTTTTTTGTTAAGACATCAAAAACCTAATTGAGATCACGCAAATCTAAGTAAAAAGAATAAGAGAGATGCATGTTTCTAGACTCACTAATCACAGCAGAACCTTCACAGTTTTAACATCCAATTAACATACCAAACAACAAGCAAATCATACAAATCATACTTCATTAGAATGCACATAACATTTATTTCAACTCTTATGAAGATTATAAAGTCAAATGGATTCATTTACAAGCTCAATTTCACAAAAATGCAAATTGGATTGGGTGCAAGACAAATCAACCTAAGTTTTAAGTGACTTTGACTAACCAAAATATCACCAAAAAATCTAGAAAAAATGCATGACATACTTGAGAAGATTTCAACAAATTTTGTGAAGAAAACTTTTCCAAAAATCAACAAAAAAAAATCAGCAAGAAAATAAGAAAATTTAGAAATTAGAATAAGAACAAAACCACAAAATCAATCTAAACTACTGTAGAATCGACCAAATTCGGATGTGTTTTTCAAGGTTCAAATGATCTCAATATGACCTATCAAATCAAAGGTTGTGGAGTCTATTCTCTAAGCCTAGAGAGACTTGAGACCAAATAAGCTCATTTAGGATCTCATTTTAGGCCAAACAGTAGGCATATTACTGAGTTATGAAAATTGCAAATCAACATTAATCTCATCTTTAAAAAACTCAAGTTCATCTCCAATAAGCTTTAAACTTCCAAAAATCATCAAACAACTTCATCAACATTAAATTTAAGCATATCATTTGGATCTAATCTTGAATCCTAGCCTCGATCGGATATGTCGATCTCATTTCATCAAATTCAAGTTCGAGAATCTACCTTTTTGCATTTAACTTCAATTTTGGATACAATTGGATGAAGAGATCATCGCCAAAACACGATCTAAGCTCCAAGGATTGGATCGGACCATCAAAAAATACCAAGGAGCCGGTTGGAGCGCTAGCTCAACTTAGGGACACAATCAATCCTTATTCAAACTGGCCTTGGACTGTCGGTGGAAAACTAGGCCACTAGAACTATTCTAATGTCTTTTTAGCTAAGCTTCGACCACTAGAGGGTTAAGAACTCTTGGACGAAGAGATCAGCAATGGTTAGATGACTAGAGGAGAGTGTCAAACCACCAATCTGACTTGAAAAGGATGTGGGAATGATCACCAACATCCATGCCGATGATTGAGCTTGATCGAGTGGATCAAACCATTACCGAAGCTAGCTGAAACTCCAATTAGCATTGAGAGAGATCGAGAGAGAGAGAGAGAGAGAGAGAGAGAGAGAGAGAGAGAGAGAGAGAGAGAGAGAGAGAGTGTGTGTGGTGTGTGTGAAGCAGCAATGATGTGATCACTTGCGGGAGTTGTTCGCTAGCAAGAGGCGGTTGCGCATGAGGGAAGAAAAGAAGAGAGAGAGAGAGGGTGGGAAGAAGCGGAGAGAAGAGAGAGAATTCAATTTAGTAAGAGAGTCATTTGCACAAAAATGAGACTCCCTTTCAAAATTGCAAGGAAATCCCTTTTATATTAAGTCCTGATCAAGCAATTTTGGCCGTCAATTTGATCCGATGGTCAAAAACTTGATTTAATGGCCAAATTAAATTTTTATAAGTTAAACACCATTAAGATGTGTCGTATAATAGATCGAATGTGTCTGATTCTTGAAAATTGGGATTTAAAACAAGAATTGCGCTTAAAGGCTCAATTAGGGGCTAAAGCGCAAATTTCCAAGATTCAGGAGGTAATTCTCAAAATCTTAAAAAGCAAGGGCACAAGGATAAAATTAGCACTGTGAAGATCCCAAAACTAGTCACCGGAGGTCTAGAACCGATCGGCAAGGGGCCAAATCAACTTGCCTTATCGGCAACCAATCAGACCAGTCAAATCGGTTTGTGTTGATCTAATTGGTTCTAGATCGGTTGGCTAATTTTGATCGATTCTTACCTTATGGATAGGGCTTAAAATGAATACAATTTGGTCCTCTAAAGAGAAAACTTATCCAATTTGAGGAGAAATTATCCGATTTTGATACAATTAAGCCAATTAAACCCCATGGATGCAATCTATGGGTTTTCTATTAACTCAATCAAATGATAATTGTGAAAAATAGCGGACTTAAACTATGGGTACATGTAATTGACCATCGTAGGCTGAAACAGGCAATTTGGCAATTCTATGTTTAAAACTGCAAATTAATTGAAATTAAATTCAATTAACATTGTGATAAACCTATTTGACTAATTACCCATGCTTAGGATAACCTAATGCATTCAAATTGACCTTGAATTAAAGTGGCAAGACCTAGGCCAAAAATGAATCGAGGTTTAATATGAAAATTGGACCTTGATTCATGAAATTGAACGATAGTCTAGAATAGGTAAATCTAAATTTCTTCAATTAAATCTCAACAACTCAGTTTTCTTACATTCAAGAGAGTGAAATTCCTCAAATTGGGAAGTTTTCATGTTAATTTCTCAAAACGGACCTCAATTTGGACTTATCTTAAGAAAATGAGTGGAAAACAATCATTCGTTCACAACTTATGAAGAATCAATTTTAACCCCCTAATTATGACTTAAAATGGCAATTTGCCTTTCAACATGGCAATTCTCGAAATTGAATAAATGAGTGGATTAAAAATAGTCCCTAGACTAAATATCGTCAAAAGAATTATACCTAATTATGGCCAAAACAAAAGTAATTTTATTTATGGTCGATTTTGAATCTAAAATCGAAAAATTCGAAAAACAAGGTTCGTGATCGATTTTTATGAAATTTTCAACACAAAAGTCAAATGTGTTTTGTGAATTTTCAATTTTTCCAATTTTTTGGTCAAAGATTTGCTCAAAAGTCAATTCTTTAGTTGACTTTAAAAAAATTAATTTGAAAAAAGTAAAATTAAGGCTAATTGACATATTTTTAAGCAAAAAGTCAATTTTTGACCTAGGATTTACTTTTGATTAAAGGGTTGTCCAAGGAATCAACCCAAAAATCAAACATTTAACTTTTCAAGTTTTGCTTGGAAATGAATAGGAAAATACTTAAAAGTGACATTGCAAAAGAAATAAATGAAAAACGATACTTTTTAATCAAGAAATGGGTTCCATTGCGATTGAAAGTCCTAATCTCGGTTTTTAATTTTTTATGACATGTCAATTAAAAGTCAAGTGTCAACAACTTGCAAAATGGCTATAAAATTGTAACAAAATTAGATAGGAGGTGACATATGGATTGTTAAACCTCCTTAAGATGATTGGTTCCTGCAAATGGTACTTTGCATTTATCAAGCCTCCTAAGATATATAACACCTCAAACATGTTTGTGTTAACATTATGCATACATGACTCAATCGAACTTTTCCTCGAAGCGGCACACTTAAATATTTAACCAAAGAGAAAATTGAAGAGAAGAGGCATCAAAATGTTGTTTTCTCCTCTACTCCTCAAATGAAGAACAATTTATTTCCATTTATAAAGATTGAAAGGACATGATTGAAGAAACTTGTTCGAACAATTTTTTTTTTTTTTTATTAAGACAAAGAAAAATACTCTAGAAGAATGATCTAAAGAGACATGTTCTTTCGACTCTATTGTCTCTCGATTCTATTAAAGACAGAGAAAAGATCTAAAGAGATATACTTTCAAACATGTCTTTTAAAGATAGACTGAAGAGTCATCTTTTGCTCACTTTTATTGAGCCATTAATCTATAATTACAACAATGAAAATTACTACAAAAAATTATTTGAAAAGACATGTTTGTTCATAATGTGTCTATCAAAGATAGAGAAAACTATGGTGGAAAATGATTTAAAGAGATTTTTTGCTCATTTTTGTTGAGCCATTAATTCATAATTACAATAATCCTTCACATTTATTAATTTAAAAAAAAACATATTTTGCTTGAAGAAATATAAGTGTGCATGTGGAAGTACATTGTATCGAGTGGGCAACTATATTGTCAAATTTATTTTACTAGTCGATGGACTAAGGTACTTTGATATGTGTATCAAATTGATTCTCAACTTCATTTTTATACTTGACAAGCATAGCAAAATCGAGTGCAACCATCCACAAAAGTGAAGTACTTTTGTCCACCTCTATTTTCTATAAACTTTAAATCACATAAACTACTATGTATTAGTTGTAGAGATTCACTAATTCTTTCAACGGACTTAATGGTTTATTAGCAAACTTAGACTCAACACAAGTCTCACACTTATAACGAGTAACAAACTCAAACCTTGGAACTAGCCTCCCACTTTGCTATCTCTTCATTGTACCATATTTTACATGTCATAATCTATCATGCCATATACAAGGAGACATGATGATATAAACTGAAAACTTCTTTTTATTAATAGTTTTTTGGTACAAAAATTTCAAGTTTACATCAATGACAAGCACATTGGTTTTGAATAGGTCATTATAAAAGTATATTCCCCCCCCCCCCCCGGCCCCCAACATATTTATCTCTATGGAAAGTACAAACTTGTTTGACTTAAATACAATTTTGAAATTCTTCTTGACAAATATGGGGCTAGAAATTAAATTCTTCCCAATCTTTCATACATGTAGCACATTTAACAAGGTGATCTCCTTGCTGAAGGTGAATTTCGGGATCAATTCTCCTGAAAATCTTTACTTATGTAAAATTAGCCACATAGAGCTCATTCTCTTTCTTAAATTTTTTATAAAAAGAAAACCAGTGTTTATCCACACAAATATGATTTATGGCACTTATGTCCAACTACCAATCGTTAGCATTCGACACTAAGAATACCTTAAACACCATAACAACAATCAATCTCTCATCAACTTCCTACTATGTTAGATTAGGCGCTTGGCTACACCCCCGCTTGCCTTTGTTTAGGTATTTCTTGTAATCCTTAACTTAGTGGCCAGGCTTATTGCAAACAAAATATGCCCCTTAGAATTTTTGGGACTGTTCCTTCTACTTGTCTTTTCTTGAAAAGACTTTTTCCTCTTCCAATTTTGCTTAGATTTGGGAGACTTAACAATGTTGGCATTCGGTCCTATGGGAAGGTTTGCATTCTTTCTGATGTCATCCTCGATTTCAAGGTGTGAATGAGAACTTCAAGAATCATCTTTTTCCATTTGTGCATCAAATAATTTTTCAAGTCTAATCAACGTAGAGTCAGCTTCTCAATAATAGTAGCTACTTGGAATTATTTACTAAGTGACATTCCCTCAACAAAGACATCATTCAAAATTATTTGCAATTCCTAAACATGACTTTTGACAAATTTAGAATCCACCAAATTGAAGTCCGAGAATTTGGTAACCATGAATTTCTTGGTGCCCACATCCTTTATCTTGTATTTCTTTTCTAAGGACTCCAATAATTGGATGGCAGTTTCAATGTTACAATAAACATTATAAAGAGAACTTGCTAAATAGTCGAGAATATAGTTTTGGTATAAGAAGTCCCCATGCTTCCAAGCCTCTAACGCCCAAAGCGTCATAACATATTGCTCATTTGAACCAATTACCATAGACACCTCCAATAAGTACTTGACTAGATTCAATATGATCAGATAGAAGAACCTCTTCTACTACCATTGGTTAAAGCTCACGCCAATCAATTTTTCTAGTTTTTCATTCGGTAATTGGAATTGATACCACTAAATTAAGCAAAGTTTGTTGAACCATCTCTCTAGAAACGAAACCATATGCCATTTGGCTTGTACTATTATGAAAACCAATCCCAGGTATATCAATCATGCAAGTTATACTCGTAGCACCTGTAACATCCCTAGACTAACTTACTTAAAGTATTGTTTGATTTGGCCCATCCCATACCAAGTTTCATGGTTTTGTCCTTTGACTTATAGGTTAGCACCTTTCCAAGAAGTCACTCATCTTGAGAGTGCTCTCACTTAAATATGCTTAACTTTGGAGTTCTAAAGTTAATTATTGCTATTACGGCAAAAGGCGCATCCGTAAGTTATTTCCAGTTCACAAACACACACACATCTCTGTATCACTCTCCCCCTGATAGGTGCAAAGTATAGTTTGTTCCCTCTCCCTTCTTCACCATCCTAGAAGCCTACTAGAAGCTGCTCCTTGCCCAAACCCTCTAGCCTTAATGACTACTCCACACCCTTGTTGGACAGGTAGATATAGGCCCACTAGCTTCCACATGATTTGTCCCCAAACCATACACCTACTTGGGATAGAGTCCAAATTAGAAGGCTCAATCAATTCAACGAATTGCCAAAATTGTCCTCCTTGTGGCGAGAGAAGGCTTGTTGGAGATGTGGTTAGACCTAAAGCTCTAACTCCAAAGCGGATGCTCCAATGAAATTAGCTACACAACAAAGAGCAACGGCAACCTCACATGGCCAATGGCCAGGAAGCCATTGGTAGTGTTGAAGTTGCACAACATGTACATGGGGTTAAAGAAGAAATCAACTTCATCAGGGTCAAGTGTCTAAATGTTGCTAGACAACAAAGCCCTATGGATTGCCACTTCCAACTTGAACAAGTGAGTCTCACATTTCTCATTGGATAGCCCTTTTGAATTGTACTTTGCCTTAGGTGAGGCACCCCCAATCGAATGGCCAAGTCAGGGTCACTTGATCCTCAACCTTAGCGATGGGTGAGCTCAACCTCAACCTCAACACAAACTAGTGAACACAAGGAAGGAAGAAGATGAACAGTGTATTTGAAGGCAAAAATGGAGCACACAATTGCCATGGACGAAAAAGAAAGAAAAAAGCAAATTTTTTTTTTTGAAAAATACCCATGTTAGTGCTAGCCGTGCTATATAGGACACAAGTGCCCATGTCAATAATTTCCTATCTAAATTAGCCATATGGACTGAATTGGTAATTAGAACTAAATTGGTTTAATTAAAAGAATTTAGGACTAAGTTAGTACCAATGCAATATGTTTACAACTTTTTTGTACTTTTCCCCCATTTTTACAACTATGCATACTGTCAGAAATAATATGAATTTGATTAAGCATGACTAGATTCACAAGCTAGTTGAATTGATTATGACTACCTTGAGCTTGACTTAACAATATACTCGGGAATCTTGAACTAGAGCTCTTTTTGATATTATAGGAACTCATTCCTATAAACCGTCTTGAAATCAAGATGTAGAATTATTTAATCACAACATATGACAATTTTTCTTAATCACACGGGAAAGAGCTATTTCCCTTGGCAAATCTTTTCATAAATAAAATCTATTCACCAGTCAAATTAATACAATCAAGTCGATTTGTTCCTAAAAATGATATTTGAGTCGACTCTACTACAATTAACGTAAATAATCTCGAGCTAAAAAATTTATGCGCCTTCCCCTTTAAAATAGCTACAAGTGAATTAATAAGAGTGAATTGTGTTGAGCAATCCGACCATTGGAAGGAGATTACTTATCAACAAGTGAAGGGCTTGCAGGATCTACACGTAATTGAGTGGACAACAGGAGGCAGAGGTTTCATATTTTGCATCTTGCTTGTGGTGATGAAGTTTTACCGTAACGTTTTGTTAACTCGAGAAATTCAACTGAAAAAGAAAATTATGTTTTAAAAATTTACTATACACAATAAGTAACTCCTCATTTAAGAAGGCAAAGTCTAATTAATCTCTATCTTTATTATAAATTTAATGGAAAAAGGAGATCAAAAATCCTTTTACTTCAATGCTAAATTTTTTTAGTGATTATTTGAGTGTCACTTTGGGAAAAAAAAAAAAACCAATCATTTCAGTGTTATCAGTGATATATTTAAATGGTCTAATGCGACTCACCAAAACATGAAGTCAATATGATTGGACTTAAACACGTCATCTAACACATTGTTGGCCTCCTAATTAATGAATTGGGCAAAAATCAATTATGTTCTTTAAACTCCAATCCTAACCTCCAAATTGAGGAAATAGGGAAAAAGTTATAAACTGCAATCCAATGCGCTTTGAGCTTTCGAAGAATCACCTCCTACAATCCAATGTTGTTGGATTTTCAGTGATCCACCACAACACCCACAGACACAACTACCACAAAACCCTTAACGCAACCTCAACTCAAAACCCTCGTTCTCAGCCCGTGCACGAAGAAAAGCAAGTTCTCCTACCTCTTTCCCCGCCGTCGTGGCTTCGTCGCTAAGTAGCAGATTGAAAGTGAACGAATTGAAGAGAGAGAGAGAGAGAGAGAGAGAGAGAGAGAGAGATGTTGGAGTTGCTTTTACCTTTCCTCGTTCCATGGTTTTTAGCAAGGAAGATGAGAAGACAGAGACAAAGACAAGGACAAAAAGCAACCCTACCTTTCCTAGACTATACAAATTGTTTGATAATGTACAACATGATAAAGAAGAACCCTACGTTTCCTTGACTTTAATAAGAATAAACAGTCCGTTTGCTAGGTCATCTTGTGTGTTATCCATTTTTTTTTTTTAAGAACCCTATGAATTTTTTTTTTTTTTAAGAAAGTCACATATGAATCAAGTTCATGCAAGTTGAATCAATAGAGTTTGTCATTGGAGGCACTTAAGTATTCATTTTTTCACCCATGTGACACTTAAATGATTGCTCGAAAAGTTTTGATATTAAAATGAGTGTTGTACAAAAGTTATAACATTTCTTATACCTTTTCATGGTTCTAGACCCTTTTTGCATGCTATGCTCATGCATGGATACTAGTTTTTTTAGTAGGAAAATGGGACATTATATAAATTTCAAAAGTGAAGAGGTATGCAAAAGTAGGAATTGGTAGGTAACCGTTTAGAAATATTGATATCCAATTTGGTTTCCAGAATTTTTTAAGGTTGGACAACAAATTTGAAGGTTGACCACTGCTAGCATAGTGGATATTAAGTTAACCTCACGGCACATGTTCTTGTCAAAGGTTAGGCTGGACTTTAGCTTTGGCCTAAGAAATATTCAATTAGGGAGGAAAATAAAGGTCTTGAGAATTCGAAATTAGGATCTCCTAACTCTAAGACCAAGTAAAATTTAATAGGACCACTGCTAATTATTTTAAAAACTTAAGATATTAGATGAATGTGTGATTTATTATTTAAATATTATAACAGTTCTAAAGTAAATTACCATTAATTGTTTTATAAATATATGTCGGCAAAAACAAAATATTATAAAGTAGGGGACAATGCGTGAATTATATGGGGTCTTGTATCAGCACTGTTCATTTCTTTCGAATGAAATGCCACAAATCAACGAGCATGATTCAATGTGCATTTTCACAGTTCATTTTCTTAAGTGTCCGACATCTATATGCAAGATCTTAGATTAGTTGATTTCTTTAGTCTTGTTCTTGATAGGCTATTGGGCGCGACTCTCAACAAGGTCGAGGACGAAGAATGTTACCAAATTCAATAAAAAATCTAAGTCATCAGGTGGAGGAAAACTATGAAAATTTTATGTACTTAACTATCTATTCACTTTGTGGACAAAAACCATGCAGAAGCCAATTATGAAATGAGCATGAAGCGACGTCTAGCACTAATAGTACGTCAGAATCAAATCTAAAAAATTATATTATTTGGTGGAGAAAGACTATATGTGGACATACTTTTACAATAAAGAGACAGCTACATAAGCATAAAGACAGAGAGTTTCGGATGCCCGGGTCAAATGTAGAAAAATCTATTTTTACATTAATCAATCCGTCGCACCCTCTCACCTTCTTCACCTACTGACATCCAAGTTGCCCGTATCGTCACGTGCTGGTCATGAGGATAAAAATAGTAACAAGTCCTGTGTTAGTCACAAGGATAAAGGACAAGTAAAAACACGCAAGAAAGTTTGACCAGTTGTCGATGAGGCTTGTGAATGGAAGCATGTGGTCCGATGGTAAGGGAAGGAATCACAAAGTGTCCAGATATCGGAATAATGTCATGGGTAATAAATTCGAGCAGTATTGACATTGAAATTTGAGTCTGAATCATCATATGTGCAAAGGACCATACAAAGTCAAGGAGCAGTTATTACTCATTGACCAAGTCATACAACCGCTGTCGACTAATCACGAGTAGTATAGCACGATCAAGGCAATTGTAAAGGATAGTAGGAAGATCGAGGAACATGTGAAGAGATCAGGACGGTCACCAAGGAAGAAAAAACTATTCGACGGTTACCAGATTGCTCTATATATACCACGAGCCATCCAATGAAGAATCTCTCGAACAATACATTAAATGCCTTTACTTTATATTTAACTTTATTGCACTTTAGTTTCATATCTGTCGCTTCCAGATTCCCATTATTGATTAGATTCCAATGAATGCCTACATTCCAAATTCTGGTGTTGTACCATGAGTTTGACGTCATTGATTAAATTCCGACATGTTCTTATCTCGGAACATTGTTGTTGACTAAATTCTAGCTTGCCAAACTATCCCTAAACTATGTTGTTGATTATATTATAGCATAAGTTAGAACCAAAGGTGAAAGTTAGCAAGTTGTCAATGTTGTGATGCAAAGATTGGAAATAATATTTGTATTTTGATATCCTTTGTTTCGATTCAATACGAAACTTGAGTCTCCTCTAATAAAAGCCGAAACATGTCGTTTGTTCAATGAATGATATCACGAACAAAACTAGTGAAACACTACCATTACGAAAAGCATAGGAGATGATTTACGGGTGCTTCTTGGACCAACCCTAAAATTGAGCCTAACTCGTTGCTCAAAATGCATCAACACGTATGCATAGCTATCATACTTTGCAGGCTAGCCGTGGTTCAAATCCATTCGCATCAACCCTCATGACTAGAGACCTCCATCCCGCCCTGCCCTAAAACAACCTTTAGCCTCTTGGCTCAAATGATCTCATGGACCGTCCAATTCATGATCAGATCTAACCGGGGGTTAGCAATCAGGATGCACCAAAGTCTCGAGACCAACCCGACCTGACCTTTTCTTAATTATGGGCATTTAAAAATCCCGATTCTTTCCTTTATCATCCCTACTTGCAAATAGCACCCAAAGCGGAACCGAGGCCAAGTCCAGACGAACCTTCGCAAAGTGCAAAACGACATCCGGGAAAAGAACAAATCAAAACAGAGAAGGAAAGACGAACTCCCAAGATCCACCCCACCCCCCGTGATCCGAGACCTGACCAGGTCTCTTCCTCCTCCTTCGTCCGTCGTCTTCACTTCACCGCCCGGGTTGAACAAGTCCCCCGCGTGCCCGCCCGCTTATCCCCCCCCCCCCCCTCCGACGACGCGCTTTTCCCTCGCGTTTTCCCGGAATCTTCCCCCTTTTTCCCGGAAAATTTAAGAACACTTCTCGCCCACCTGTCCCCACCGCCACCCTCCTCCTCCTTCCCCAGTTCCCATCATTGACTTCTCGCTTGCGTTCTCATTCTCTCTCTCCTCTACCGTTTCCTTCCCGCAGAACCCACCCGCCGCTATAACATCCGCGAGTTCTCGCCCGGAAACCCGTCCGACCTTCTTCGCTCCTCAACTCGTCCGATCAGCCGCCGCGCCGCCGCGCCACCAGGACGCGAGGACCCAGTTCGTTGCTCCCGCCGCCGCCATGAACGACCTCTTCTCCCGCTCCTTCTCCCGCTTCCACGGCGACCGGTCGCCCTCCAGGGCCGCCTCCGACCGCGGCTACGACGTCGAGATGGGCGCCCCGCCGGCGCCGGCCCCCTCCTCCGGCGGGGCCAACCTGGACAAGTTCTTCGAGGACGTGGAGTGCATCAAGGAAGAGCTGAAGGAGCTGGAGTCGCTCCACCAGAGGCTGCGGTCGTCGCACGAGCAGAGCAAGACGCTGCACAACGCGAGGGCCGTGAAGGACCTGCGGTCGCGCATGGAGGGCGACGTCACGGCCGCCCTCAAGAAGGCCAAGGTCGTCAAGGTCCGCCTCGAGGCCCTCGACCGGTCCAACGCCGCCAACCGGAGCCTCCCCGGCTGCGGGCCGGGCTCATCGTCGGACAGGACCCGGACCTCCGTGGTCAGCGGGCTGAGGAAGAAGCTGCAGGACTCGATGGAGAGCTTCAACGCCCTGAGGCAGCTGATCTCGTCGGAGTACCGGGAGACCGTCCAGCGGAGGTACTTCACTGTCACCGGCGAGAACCCCGACGAGAGGACGCTCGATCTCTTGATCTCAACAGGTAGATTCACAATATGCTGCGACCCTTGGTATGCCAATTTCGTGAAAGGATCGCGCTTGTGTTCGCATCGAGCGTATTCGTGCTGATAGAGAAGAAAAAAAAAGTCAAACGCAGTGGAGATTTGAGAATTATGAGAATTTGGGGACAAATTTACCATTTCCGAAATTGAGTTTTGGCATGGGATTGGTGGTGTGGCTAAACTGTAAGCTGTAGAATTGAGACCTGGAATTGGGTATATCTAACAGTTTGGTTGCTGATTGTATGTTGCTTGTACTCGGTTCATGCCTTCATGCTTACAGTGGAACAAATGTCATTCTTTCCTGTTTTGAGGATCAGCCATGGCTCATAGTGCACTTTAGAACTCACAGAATCTAGGGACTTGAATAATTTCTGCAATGAAAAATTATGAAGATCAAGGCAGAGGAACTACTCTGCTATTTGCTGTCTTGGTTTCCTTGTAATGCAGGATAGTATTTAAGCTTTGTTATGGTAATGCTTACGGTCTCTGATTCATATGCAGGCGAGAGTGAGACCTTCTTGCAGAAGGCCATTCAGGAGCAAGGCAGAGGGAGAATCTTGGACACGATACAAGAAATCCAGGAGAGGCATGATGCCGTCAAGGACATGGAGAAGAATCTTAAGGAGCTGCACCAGGTATTCTTGGACATGGCCGTGCTGGTGCAGTCTCAGGGCGAGCAGCTGGATGACATCGAGAGCCATGTGGCGAGAGCTAATTCATTCGTGCGAGGTGGCACCGAGCGCCTGCAAACCGCTAGGAAGTTGCAGAAGAACACGCGGAAGTGGACATGTTATGCCATCATAATTTTGCTAGTGATTGTTTTGTTTGTGGTACTGTTTACTGTGAAGCCATGGGAAAAAAACAACAGCAATAATCAACCTGCACCTGTGCTATCCCCTCCGCCGCCTGCAGCTTGAGGTTCCTTGCATTATTGGTTTATTCAGTGATATACATATTGTTTTATACCAGATTGTGGTTTTGACACTTGAGGCTTCCCTGTTTAAATTTGATTGCTTTATTCTTTTTGCCTTCAGTCATGATTTTTTATGGGAGTAGGTCATCTTTTCATGGAAGTACACTCTAATTTTTATTCAGTCAGCAGCAAATTTTCCAGTGATTTGGGAGGGACTCGATACCAATTTTGATTTGAGCTGCATCATTTGCTTTTTCAAAATTGCAAAAGGCTTAAGGAAATTCATAGTTTTGTGGATATCATAGTGGCCAACCGACTCTACTGCTTTTTGAAGGATTTCTCCTCCTAACTTCACCTATTCTTTACTTCTCGTGCTACTGGGTTTGCAGATGATGTAGACGGTCAATTCTCCATTCTTCATTAGGTTTATTCGATAGTTTCACATGCAGTTCCAAATGTTAGATTACCCTCCTATTCCATCAGCCAGAAGAAGATCACACCTCTTGACTGTCATGCTTATGTCGTCTCAATCATAGGTATGGTTGGAACTGAACCTACTGAGAAGATATATTAGTGTTCGTCTGATCAGAAAGTAGACTAGTGATATTATATCCATCGACTGAGTGATGAAGCTCAGTCATCTTCAGGGGCAACTGAGACCTTACTGTAATTGCAACTGGTGCTTACAGCGGCTCTGAAAGGCTACTGCAAAAGGTGGTATATTGCGGCTTTAGAACTGGTGTCATGAGGTTAATGCCATAAGTTATGAGTTATCAAGTATGATGATCTAAGCGTATAATGGATATGTCTACTCTGGCAATTTCTCAACTTTTGTGAAGATATGATCCTCGTCCATATTGCGACAGGTGCTGAACCAAACAGACTTTGTGGCCTGTCAAAACTACGTTGGAGGCTAACCTCTAATGATGAGAACACACAAGGAAATCTGCCTACCACATGAATTCTTCTGCCTAATCCTGCTATTTCGAGTGTTCTGTTCACTGGATCATTAAGACTCTGGAAATTCAGTTTTCCTACAAAGCATCAGGCTTCTACACAAACATAGAATGCATAATCTTTACAAGCGTATACAGTGGTTTATACTGAAACCACTTATCATACCTTTGAGGCGTGCCCACTCACCAAGACAACGAGATTGAATTACTAACTTGTGCTCAGTAGAAAGGGGATATGCCCAAAAGGCAGGCTCTAGTGCAAATAATAAAACTAAGTCGCCCAGAAATCAGAAAACCCAACAAGTCACAGCCACTCAGGTTTCAATATGCATAGCTTTGACGTCTTTTTGACAGCAAACACACATTTGACATGCCCTTATTACATCAAGATCCAGCAACGAAACCTAAAATTGTCACCTTTGATATTATACTTTTATTAGGCATCGAGGTCTCAATGCCTAAAGCCATGCTATATAGCATGGTCAAGACAACCTTGATGCACATGAGCCAAGGATGAATTGCCTCCTCCAGACCAAGAAACTCAGTGCAAGAACAGTAACTGCAACTGAGCTTTGAATTGCTGCTAGGATGTGACCATGGTGCTGCTACTAGCACCAGAACCACTTCCTTTGCCCTCAGACGACTTTGAGGTTGTGGCAGCTATCAGCTGCTGGAGCCCACTTTCCAGGCATAACCATGTCATGCCCCCCATTGTCCACATGTAGATGTGGGTGAACGCATGGTCGGACATGATTGTTCAGCAGCCGATGCGGGGAGTACAGGCTGGCCACCTCCGAACCAGTAAGGTCGGTCCTGTTGTTATCTCCCACTTTTGATGCATTCAAATCTCTGCTCTCAGGTTGCAAGACTTCTGAACTCTGAGGACTGGTTGGGCAGGGTGACATTCCATCACTGTCAGTTTTCTTCATGTTTACTTCTGTTGCATTTTCCAGGGCTTTTGTATTTAAGAAGCGACCTCCGGATCCCCTGGGGCGGCGCATAGCATGAAGATGGCGCGACTTGTGCATGTATGGCTATCAGTACATAGCAAGAGAAGTAAATATGATTTGAAGTGCAACATCTTCCTGAGAAGAAGCAATTAACGTACTAATCCAGAAATGTTAAAGAAAGATGGTCACTATTTTACCACATATCAGAGTAACGACAAATTATCAGATGATGTAATCTTCTACCAAATCCAATTAAAGTAAAGCCTCTGATTAACCTGACTTACTACAGTTATAACATTTGCCACGCTGGGCATATGACATGAGTTGAAGGAAAAGTTATTACAGCTATGACTTTTTGCTGTTTCAATCCCCGCCTTTCTCATCGTCAATCGCAGACAATAATAAATTATTAACATAGTGGAGATACTATACGGAGGAAATACCTTGCGGGCTCTTCCGAAGTTCTGCAATTTCTTCTTTGCACGGCACTTGAGACGTGTGAGGATCCTTTGATACTGCTTGGCATTCACATATCTCGGTCCGTCTTCGGCTGTCAAATTCAGTGGAAGCATGATGCGGCCCTATATGAATCGAAGAGCAAAGCAAACCATTGTAAGACTTCCAAGAACGTCTCCGCAACCGAAAAAGACCAAACTTGCGTATCTATATTCAAGGAAAATGCACATGACTTTGCAACGATTTTGCTTCCATCAGCAGGCAAGTAAAGAAATTTGATTCGTATTTGATGTTTTAACAGGAGTGGAACTGTTTAGGGTGCAAACACTCAGTCGCGCAAAACTGAACCTACTCAATATAGGTGATAGACGAAAACTGCACATAAACGAACCTGGCATTGAGCTCCATAAAGAGGGAATAGCCCAAAACTCTGATCTACATTTGAATATTTGGAATACATCTTGGATGATCATCCATCCACAAAAAAAAAAATTAGCATTAGCAATATAAAACTATAAATTAAGAATAATATCAAGGCTACTGGTAGAATGATACCATCGGTTGGCCAAATTCACTATGGAAATTAGACCCATACTCCGGTAGAGCTGACGTGGTTAGCTGAGGCTTCCGCCAGTCGATTGAGAACTTACTTTCTTCTGCATTTAACAAGGTACAACAGTCATACTTCATGATTGAAATATAAGATAACATAAGATCATTGCAAAAAGGCTTTCGAGGATGCAGCTGCGTCCCTGTCATCCCGACACAACAATAACTTGACAACAATTACAAGACTCCCTACACCGGCTGGTTTTAAGAGAACTCGATTATGCTTAGATAGGCTTGCCGGGAACTCAATATGCCATTAAAAACTCCTCTGCCTTGTGTTATGAACGACACATGGGGCCATTAATAAAAATTGCATTTGTATGGTTTCATTAACGTTGTTAAAAATTGCATTTGTATGGTTTCATTAATGTTGTTCAATTATGTCTTGAGTTTGAACCTGTATTTAAAAAAAAAAAAAAAAAAAAAGAAACAAAACAACAACAACAACAACTTGGAAGAAGTCTTGCCCATATTTTGGATGTTTTCTGGGGGGACTTTAACCTCCAAGCAAATTTAGTGCAGTCCAAAATTTTTTGGAATCTGATCTTAGATTAAAGATAATAAGAAAGAAGATTGAGTTTTTCTAATTTGTGTTGGCATGTTACATAGGAACATATAAAACAGATTTTTGTTTGGTTATTACACACTCAAGAAACCAAGAGAAGTGTTTAGTGGTTTATCCCTGTGAGTTTTCTAAGTGAGTATGCTATAAGAGATTGTGAGATAACACTTTCTTTGGGTGTAAATTAGGCCTAGGAAATATTGAGCAATCAAGCGATTGTAAACTCTATATTCTCCAAATTCATAGTGGATTTAGAAGGCTGGCTCTCCTTGTGGAATGGGTGCCAATTTTAGACCGAACAACATAAATCTCTAGTGTTCTTTATTTTTTCACGTAGACTTGAATGGAGTTAAGGTTATTTCACAGCAATTGATATTGTAGTTAAGGTTACGGTTATAGAGTTCATTTAAGGCTTTTAATTATCTGATCATTGTCTAGAAATGTTGTTTTTGGAATTCTGTCCAAACAAGAGTTGATATCGAGAAGTTCACTAGAAGGAACAACTTAGGATTATGAAGCATTAAGATGCTTGTCTGATAACAATCTAGGGTTTGGGGAACCATTAGATGAAAGAGGACGATAATGTAGAGTTGATGAAAAATGTGAAAAGCATAATCCTATCAAATCTGTCAAATGAGGTTTTGATTGAATTGGTAAAAGAGAAGGATGAGATTATAAGAAGATAACTTAGCACTAGATATGCTGCAAGGTTTTATTATCAGAGACAGAGATAGACATAGAGGGTTTGGAGGTAGCAAATAGAAGAGTTGTTCTAAATCGAGGTCTAACATTTGGAATCATTAATGCTATCGCTACGATGAGGTAGGACACTATAAGATAGATTGTTTGAACCATAAGGATAAATGAGCTAAGTTGGAATCTCCATGCGATGGTAATATTTCTACCATAGTGAAGTTCCAAAGATGTTGATTACATGTTAGCAGTGACCACTAGTTCATTAGGTAATGATTGGGTATTTGATTCTGATTGTTCTTGTCATATAACTGCTCATAGACATGGGTTTATCATTTATCAATGCACGAAGGGTGGAAAAGAGTTCAAGGCAAATAGTGCCTCATGTGTAGTAGATACCATAGCAGTTCAAACTAAGATGCTCAATGGAGTGTTGAGAACATTGGCTGATGTAAGGCATGTATTGCAGTTGAGAAAGGATCTTATTTTACCGGGTCTCTTAATGGGTTTGGATATTGGATATTTATTGAAACTAGAGTTTTGAATGTCTCTCAAGCTATGCTTATTGTGATGCAAGAGAAAATAGTCTACAAGCTATATCTCCTATAAATAACAACAATGATTGGCTCATCTACTAGATTCTCTAAGGCCTTGAGAGTGAGAACATGATACACTTGTGGTAAATGAGTCTCAAACACATAAGTGAGAGGGAAATTATGGTTTTTAGCCACAAGGGTCTATTGGGAGGTTATTGGATCGAGAAATTGAACTTCTATGGACACTACAACTTTGGCAATAGAAAGTGAAGTTCAAAACAAGAGTTCACAAAACCTTGGAGATTATAGGCTATGTACACTCAAACCTATGGGAATCCTCAAGCTAAGTGCAAGAGTGATGCAAGATGTATGTTGTCCTTTGTTGATGACACTTCAAGGAAAGTTTGGATTTGTCTTGTAAAGTACAACATTGAGGTGCGAGATAGGTTCAAATCGTGGAAGGCAATGATAAAAAAACAAATAGAAAGGAAGATCATGTGCTTGAGAAATGAAAGGGTTGGAGTTAACTATATATCAGCTTGGCCAGTTTTGTGTAGAGGAAGGCATGGTGAAACATTGCATTGTTGCCAACACACCATAGTTGATCTAAGGCTAGAATTGACAAACAAGAAGAGAGCTCACTCTTCACTCTTACAAGCTAGATTAATTTAAGATTTCTAGGCCAAAGCAATGAATACACCAGACTGAGCATTTTGGTTGCCTTGTGTATGCTTGTGTGAGTAATGATGCACATAAGCCAAGGGCATGGAAGTGTATATTCCTAAGTTGTGCACATGAGATGAAGTGACATTGGATGTGGTGCACTAGGAAAGATTCACTCGAGCTTATGTAATTAGAGATGCTACTTTCGAAAATTTGTTTTGTTTCTGAAAGAGGTATAAAGGATCAATTATAGAGGAAAATCTAAACGATATTTGCAAACAAGTGGAGCTTGGAGCTTCTAAGATAGTCAACATACTCAGAGCACAATAGATTTGATATTGTCTTCAAGTCACCAAATTCAATAATAGTAAATTTAGAGGTCACAATTGATAAGCTTCAAGGTGATCAGCGGAGGCGACTAAGATAAAGTGGTAATTGCATGCATATATGGAACTAAATAAGTTGGTTACAATCGAGATAGCTTTAGGTTTGGAGATTTGAGAGTGAAAAATGTGAAAATATTGGAAGTGACTTGGAGTTATTTCGAAAAAGCATCAAGGCACTTCAACATGCAAAGTAAAAGTTTTATAAGTTCTCCACTAGTGGCCTATCATAAATTGTTGGAGGTGGAGCATTTGGCTCTTGCTTCACATGTTTGTTCAATTAGTTGTCTAAATTATGTTGTTGATAATATTAGGCTTGATCTTTCATGTGCAATCAAGAGAATTAATATGGTTAATCAAAGTTCACATTGTGATGTTATAAAGTGGAACCTCTTAGTTATCAATTTTTGGATGACAATCATTGAGGTATGTTTCAGACTCAAAGGACGCAATTCAAATAGTGTGGGAGTAAGGCTACATTTGGTTCGGCTTTAGAAATGGGTTTTGAGAAAATGTCAATGCTGAAAGCCTAAAGCCCTTTGGAGAAATACAAATTGTGTTTGGTAAAAACTCATTTGCAAAGAAACTTTGGGTCAATGTTTGTTTGGTATATATATATACACATAAAAAAAAAAAACACTCAAACCCTTTGTCAAAGCCAAGAAAGGGTTCAAGCTACTGGTGAGCTAGCTCTAGCACTAACAATTATTGTATGAGGGCGCCCATCCTCAGGCAACCCTTGGCAGAGGTTGTGCAACACAGGCAGGGGCCACTTAAGGTTGCACGACCTTGGGTGACTATTGACAAGGGTGACATGACCTCGACAAGGGCCGCTTGGGGTCACAGCCTCTTATCAGCCCCATTTTCAGCCAGATTTGGCCTCATTGGCTGCCCTTGCACAGAGAAGATGAACAATCACAACAAGAGCAAAATCAAAAAATGAAAAAGAATTAATGAGGCTAGTTTTGAAGGAAAAAATCATTTAATCCTAGAAATGGCCTTTCGCAAATGTTGAAAACCAAAGCAAGTGGGACCTGCCTTGGGCTTTGAACATTGCCATGGCCAACATTTGGCTAAATGCTAAACCAAAAGTTGAACCAAACACCTTATTTTTTCCCCAAGGGGCTTTGGAGGTTGAAAATCCCTTGGGAAAGCTAATCAAACACACTATTGGAATTGCAATCCTGGGTCATAGAAGGAATTTGAAGGATCGTTGATTTTTAAGCAATTATGCCTTCATTTCCGTGAGTTATGTTGTTTGTTTGAAGGCATCATTAAGAGAAGATAATTTCATCAACGACTAATGCTAAATACATGGTGACAACAATAGGAGTTGAAAATGTGGTATTAGTCTAATGACTTGATAAATGATGTTGGCGTGGGACATCAGCTTCATTCGGTGTGTTTGATAGAAATTAGAGATATGGAGAATTGAATTCCTTGGTGACAAATATTTCTATGTCAGAAATAATACGTCACGAGAGAATATGACCACGAAGAAGCTTTTCACGATGAAGAATTTTGTAGACATGGATCGAGTCCCTTTCT
Organism: Eucalyptus victrix; assembly: GCA_016097545.1. Classification (NCBI taxonomy): domain Eukaryota; kingdom Viridiplantae; phylum Streptophyta; class Magnoliopsida; order Myrtales; family Myrtaceae; genus Eucalyptus; species Eucalyptus victrix. Next base: position 21,923,743 of record CM027845.1, on the reverse strand, counting down.
CTGGACAAGTCCAAGCTCAACTTGGGCTTGATAGACATTACCAATGGTTGAGTGCTTGTGGCATTGGGAGAGCTAGCATAGATGATGAATGCCATGACTTGGCTACAAACGTTGAGCCAAGGTGAAGAGTTGTTAAATTATATTTCTTGTTTGTTCTTGTAGACAAAACCTGACTTGGTAGAAGTCTAGCCTGTATGTTGGATGTCCTCTAGGTTTCCTGATTTTAATTGGCAAGTTGCATAAGAACATATAAAATCAGAGTTATGCTTGGTTATTACACACTATAACAAGCAAGAGAAAATTAGGGTTTCTATTTGCAAGTTTTCAAAGTGAATTTTTTTGTTAGAGATTGTGATATAACACTAGTGGATTTTGCTTTAAGTGTAGTTTAGGGCTGAAAAACACTTGACCAGTTGTAACTTTTGTATTCTTTGGATTCATAGAGGATTTCTTGGTTGGCTCTCCTCGAGGACTGGGATCCACTAGCTTCCGCTTATTCTACAATAGAAACATGTAAGATATTCAAATGTTTTTCTTGTGGATGGGATCACCTTTACCTTCTAAAGATACCATTTCGTCTTCCCAGTCTAATAGGAATGGCACAAGTGATTACACATACAAACAAATGAAATCAGGGGTAGAAGAAAGCATCGGGAGAGAAAAGAGCTAACAAATCCTGAACTGCTGAGTAAGGCGGATGGACAAAATCTAGAGATATATTCAAAACACAAAAGTTTACTAGTCTATCTGAAAGCGTAGAACTTGATGTGCACAAACCTCTAGTGGAGGTAGAGTATATTTTAGTACTTACGAATTGGTATCAGATAGCATCCTTTTTGATGAATATGCCACCTTGAGCATATGCTCAGTGTCGACATAAAAGGTTCTCCTAGACAGCAGCGTTTGCATGCAAATACTGTTTGCTAAATGACAAGAAAGCGAGGTGTTCCCCTCCTGAATTGCGAAAGGACACTGAACTAGAGATGCATAAAAGACTAAGGTTTGCTGTGATTTTGCTATTCTTGCTTCTAACTAGACATATTTCTGAGAGTACTAGGTTTGTTTCTGCACTGTCTTTGTCTCCTCTCTAGTCGGACATGTGATAGACCATCTATAAGTCGCTCCATCCAATTTTTAGGAGTTAAGCCTTTACTCAACAGAGGTTTACATACTGTGCTAATGAGAAGCATGTCACTGCAAAAGCACACCGATCACCGATCATGACCGAGGTTCTTTGTCGTGAGAATTAGTACCCTTTTACCCAATTTCTTGATTATTGATTTAGAATCCAGCCAACGAGTTAATAAATTTATGTGGATATGCATGCGGAGTTTTGTTTTCTCCTTTCTTGCATACTGAGATGCTTTGGTCAAACCGTTTCAATTGACGAGTGCTTTACTGATTAGGATTACATGCACGTGACGATTTAGCTGACACCTAAAAATGCAAGACACAAAGAAGAAGATCCTTCACACTAACTAATGAAAGATCTCTAAGTAATGTCCTGTAAACTAGATCCTTAAACCATTGAAGCATCAGAATATAACTTGCATCATTAGGCATAACAAGAATAATACCTTGTGTTCCCAACATGGTACCTTATGATGCTCTAGTTTAGTATGTACTATCTATCAATAGCAGAACTCTGAAAAGATTAGGACTGGCCCCAAAAGTGCAATCTGAATACGCTAATTGTAAAGCCCTTGTATGACTATTCTTCTACAGGAGAACTCGACAAATTCAATATGTGAGGACCTTTGAAACTATGGGAGATGAGATTAATGCGCCATGCATAAAATCATATTAGTCTAGTGAAGAAGCAAGAGAAGTCAATTTCAATAGCATCTTTCGATCATCTTCTTCCTGATGAAACATCCGAGTAAAGAAATCCATAAGCAAAAGTATTTCTTTTACAAATTAACTACAGTAACTTCATAGCATTCTTGTTTCTATCCATCAATGTAGTCTATTTCTGTGCTGTTACTTCTCACGATCAACAACCTTGTGAAAGTAGTGGTCACTAAAATAAGCTTGGCAAGAAAATAAAAAGCAAGCAAGACATCTCCAATATGAGGTCCAAAGCCACTAAATTGAAACAAAATCATTCCTGGTATGACAAGCGACATTTAAGAGACTTAAATATATTCGAGAGGAATAGTCATAAATTCTATGCTCAAAAAAGGGGTACCAGAAAAGATGGCGAATTGAGTCATATCTGGCTTGTCAGCACTTCCTTCAACAGCTTGAGTCGCCTTTTTGGATAAAGGGTGGAACTCCTCAGAAGCATGGTGTTCCACTGAATTCAATCGACCAACAGATTCATTCTGAGGAGTTTGTGAGCCATGGAGCACCAACCAAGGCGCAAATGACAGCGATGACGACTGTGTATTTGGATTATTGTGAATCATTTCATGCTCTTTGAAAGTCATGGCTTGATAGCCAGTATATCTTCGCAAATATCACAAGGATAATTCTGGCTTTTTTTTTTTTCCAAATAGGGTTTGTTTTGATTTTACTGCAAATCAGGACCTGCAGATTCAACGAAGTATACTTTTCGGATTATTTCCCAAATGGATTTGAAAAAAGGCAACAAAAAGGACACAAAGGACTAAGTTATTTTACAAAGTGAAAGAACTTAAAAATTACTACATGGGTTTCTAATTATCTCCAATCCTGAATAATCAACACACAAAAGGATTGGCTTGATAAGCAAAGTAAGCATGAACTAAGAAAAATAAACAAGTCATCAACGGGAAGTAATTGGCAAAACAGTTCACTAATAAATCTGTTCTCTGCAATAGAACTCAAAATCACTGAGAAAATCAAACAAAATAGAGAAAACCCAGAAAGAAATTTGAACGAAGATGAAAAAAAAAAAAAAATAAAAAATAAAGAACATCGTCTCTAGATAACTGTATGAAAGAAACGGCAGAAATCTCACAGAGCATGGAATTATGGAAACACAAGCTTGAGAACACAGCTTGAAGATTGCGGTGAGACCCATTAAACTGTTCCTACCGGATGAGGTTAAAAAGAAACAGAAACAGAAACGAAAATAGACGTACTCAGGCACAAGTGGAAGGAAGCAGGAACAGCTTCAAGCAAAGAGACACCCATTTGTCAGGAACCATGTCGTACGATTTGAAGCAAAACAGGATAGGAAAGCCTTGTTCGGAGAGGGAGAGGGAGAGGGGAAGAGAGAGAGAGAGAGTCCGATAAGTGCGTCGCCAGTGGGAGGAGAAGTAGCCGACGACCACCAGCCAATGACCTGGAGCTTTCATGCACTTGTTTATATCAATGCTCAAAAATACAATCCGTAGTATTTACTAACATCCCTCTCTCTCTCTCTCTCTCTCTCTCTCTCTCTCTCTCTCTCTCTCTCTCTCACTTTAATGAAATGACTTATTCTTTTTTCTTATTATACTCCAAAAATCGATGGTGCTGGAGGGATGTGTGTCTGTTGATCCAGTGGACAGATAGTGGCATATTTGTTTAATGGTCTACTTCAAAAAGCAACCACTTTTAAATCATTTTGTAATAGCAGTTGGTTGTGAGCAAGTTGGGTTATGACTTTGGCTTTGGTAAGAAACTTACGAAAGACAACCTGCGGTGCTTTGCTGAGATAACAGATGCAGTCAAATTGCATAGCTAGCAATGGTGGAGTCATGCTGCTTTTAATGTGGAAAGTGAAATGATTGACTCAACCCGCATTACTTAAATGCCCATTACTTATATTATACATATAAATATATATGACTACATTTATGATGTAAGATACCTATAATCCTTGTTGACCATCTTGTGTAAGTATTATATGGACATCGTATAAGTAAACGATAAAAAGGAAAAAAAAAAAAAAAAAAAAAAACCACTAAAGAATGATAAATCATGAGATGGTGTCAATGTCAGATGTAAAAACACTCACACCCAAAATTTCAACTTTTTGAAAAATTTTTGGTTACTTGGATTAAATGAGACAAGTAATCTATCTAGATGGTCAATTGCTAAAGGTCTCAAATCAAAATAGGATATTAGTATTGAAACATTCGCTCCCCCTTGGAAATAAAAAGGTCCATTTTGGAGAAGAAAACTCTACAAGCGATGATATTCATCCTAGTATTACACCTAAGGCGCAAATGACAATATTTCTAGAATATAAATAAATTTATATTTCTACTTTTAAACAAATTTTTTAGCAAAGAAAAGCATTTAATAACAACTCAAAATTTCTATTTTAAAATAAAAATTCATTTAAATAAATAAGTAAATTTATATTTCTAGGGAGGCGGTAGTGGCGATGGGCGTCATCTACGGTGACAATCGGCCAGCATCCCATGGGTGATAGGTGGGTAGTGGGCGATGACGAAAGTGAACAATGAGAATAATTATCATTTCTCACTTTTGTTCTAAAAATACAAAAGCTAAAAATTTTAACTTATAATTTCTGTTTCAAATCTATTTCTAAAATAGAAATTTATTCCAGAAATAAAAAAATGAAATTGTTTTACCAAATGGATTTTTATTGAAAATCTGTTTTGAGAAACTGTAAAACAAAAAAATAGAAAAACAGAAATTTTGTTATGCGTATCTTTAATTAACATACTAAATCAGTTTTTTGGGTTACCCTAAATCCATCTTCCCCATCTAGTCAAATGCAACCCATTCACCATCTAAAGTACAACTCAAACTCAAAAGTTTGCACCTAAAAGTGAAACCGAGATACTTCATGCTTAACGAGAATTACTTGAAGTCTCGTCTCTTAATTACTTTACCGGTCTCCAAGTTTTCCTCCTTTTTCTTCCATGCAAGAATGCAAGGATTTTACATCGCCTAGTGCCATTCCGTAATATTAACAAGTCTATATTTTCACTAACATATATGGGGGAGAAATAGTTGCTACAAGCCTACAAGTGAAACCCTAAAGAACTGGAACGACAAACAAACAGAAATAAAATAGTTGAAACCCTAGATTATATCTTCATATAAAATATCAAATAGCGTAAATAAAATAGAAAAAAAAAAAAAAAAAAAAAAAAACAATGGCTCAAGACCACGTGCCAGCCAGTGTGGGGCAGATTCCTTTGCACCCCGGGACAGGACAGCATCGGATTATCCTTCCACCATCGCTCCTCAGCCACCTCGGGAGTATCTATCCTCCCCAGTTTTACTTTAATTTATTTTTTCAATGTTTTAAGGTACGAGGATATGTTCAAATGCTTCTGCTATAAAACAGTATCTTTTTTTTTTTCCGGGTCTGATAGTATTTTAAAGTGCTTTACAAAATTTTCAAAGCAGGTTTTGCACGATTGTGATGGGATTCTCAACGAATTACTTCCCTACGAATTGATCCCAAAAACCTTACAATTTTATGAGACACGTAATATTCGAACGCTAAACTTGATAGACTTTTTTATGGCGACCATATTGTCATTTCCTGTATATTAAGATTTTGATTAAAATGTGAACACTTGCTACCTCTTTCCATTCACAAGTATGACTTGTGCACAGAATGCATCTTGGTCATTCATCTTCATTTGTTAAGCAACATATGTCATGATCATTTTTTGGGTCGAAATATATACCATGCTTTCAAGGGTGTCGAAACTTCATTAAATTAACTTTCTTCTTCTAAATTAATTTAGAATATATTTAAGGTGTTGTACGTAGAGACTATAGAAAATAGGCCTCATGCAGGCTCAACAGTACAGGGGAAAGAAAATTTGAAGAGCACGACAAATGATTACTACTCTAGGGAATTTGGCCACCCTAATAGCTTGAAAATTTAAGCTTATCTAATAAATCTAGCTGCTTGCCAATCTTGTAGCTTACTTCGCTCTTGCTAATACTGTAAACATTATTATAAAATGACTTCAACTTGCGTTGTCCTATGCTTGTCAGCGCAAGCGGTGCAAGAAGTTTCGCTGATTGCAACGTTGCAGTCGATGAATCAAATGAATGGCAATGAATGGATGGATGCTGACCGATTCATCCTGCAACCCAAAGCAACGGACTGGGTCAACGTTTAGCCATTCAGCTGGTCGATAGGGACTGTAGATTCCTTCAGGCTTCAAGATTTCTGCTGCTTCTGCTGTCGCAGAAGAAAGAAAATGGATGAAAATGAGAGACAATGACCACATGCCAAAGTAAACTCGCAAGTCCTTTTCGCACATAAATTTACAGGGGAAAAAAGGTCGCGGATCGGCTCGACAGAGCTTTCATGGCGTTTCTCCATTTGCACTGTCCAAGTGAAAGCTGTTGCAGTTTGTCAAATTACTGACACCACCACAATATATGAACTTCAGTTCGTTTTATAATTCGGTGTTTTTGGTTTTATCAAGTACAACAACTTTTCCAATGCATGACAACATGAGGCCTCTCTTAAGATCAACTTGGACACTAAGGTCGCTAAATAGCCATTGGCTTTCTAAGTTAGCATCCAATGTGGTAACTTGAGATGTTGTCGCGATAGCACAGACATATTGGATGGCTAAAAAATCATCCGAGCTGGCATTCTCTCTCTTCTCATCACCCAATACTAAAAAGGATTGACGCCATTTTTATAGAGCAAGCACGTCATGTTATCAGTTATATTTAACTTTGTCAAATAAGGTAGCCACTTCCGCAAAATCACAGGATATGGCAAATTATTTAACTTTCACCTGAAAAATTGAGGTACTTGATTGAACAGTAACAAATTTAGGTATTCTATTGTAAAAAGACAAAAGTTAAGATACTTGCACTGTTTTTGTCACTTTATATAATTATCTCTAGACAAACAATATAATATTGATAAGAGATTTATTTTGCCTAAACATTTTAATTGAGCCAATATAATCCTAATCTTTTGCGTAATATTTTAATATAGTATGACCAATACTCACCCAAAACTGCTAATGTTGCGATCCAGTCACAATTTGATAGGATCAAACGATGTCGTTTTTCTTAATTTTTATATTTTTCTTTCCTTTTGGTTATGGTTCATCTTCTACCTCTGTTTTTCAGAGTCTTCACCCACTACCCGATATAATGATAATCTCGGGTTTTGATCACCGGCAATTTCTCTCTGTTTCTCGTTCATGGTGGTCCCTAGGGTTGAGGACAGCCGCTATGACCTTAGAGTCAAGGTCGATAAGCCCCAGGACCTCAGATCGGGGTCATGGAAGCCATAAATAACCTCGACTGAGGTCGCCGTCCATGGCACCTCGATTTTGTTCCGAGTTCACCAACAACCACGACAACCTCATTGGGGTTGTACGAGTTTCGTGATAATGCCACCCATCCAGATCTAGGTTTAAAGGCGGGCCAACTCGTCAATATCTTGATGGCCCCAAGTGGCCCCAAGCTTGAGGGCCATGGAGGAGAGATCATGGTGTCACAACACATTGTCCCTCTCAGGTATCTCATCAAACAGCTTCTTTGCGAGCTCCACTTTCGAGAACTTTTAAGTAAAGATCCACCAAAGCGGACCTAATAAACAAATCCAATTTTAACCCATCAACAATAGCTTGTGAATGCAGCAGAGTGTATACCTTTTTTATCCGGAAAAACCCTATATAGCAAAGAAATAATTGAAGTTGTCGGGCCCGCAAGTCAGTGTTCATCCTCAAAGTGGTGAACGAGATGGACAAATGAGGCGAATTGTCATTAGAATAGCCCTTGATGACAACGTGGAAGTGAAAGAGGTCAGGCTTTGAGACTGAAAGAGAGAGTTCGGAAGCATTGTTATGCCCTTGAGGTTGCCGAGCTTGGGAGTGAGCTTGGTGACGCTGGAGATGTCAAACAAAGGTTGATTAAATCAGCGTCCTTTGTCCAATTGTCGACCTTGCAGGAAGGATGGCTTTGACAGCCGATAATGATAGACTGTCACATCAGTAAACATAGAAGAAAATTTACTGGAGAGATTATATTGAAATTTCACATATGTTTAGTATTAAATTATATCAACCGAAAGATTCAAGAGTACATTGGAATTCATACGATGGATTTAAAGGTGAAAAATCAATCTTCTTGATTATTAGGTATTAAATCTGTGTCTCTGTTACCACAATAATTATAGTAACTATTGTATAGTAGTAATGATCTTCTCTATGCAGAAGCTATCAGAACATTCACATATTTATTTTCATTATTGTGGCATGTCACGATAATTCTTTCATATCAGCATGCAAATAAAATCATAATTATTCCCTCTAAATCCTACTTTAGTAAATAGCAATCACATTAGAGTCTTCTGTCATACTTTTCCAATTAAACACATGAATTAAACTATTTGATTGACTACGCAACTAGTCTATTTATGGCAAAATTTGGGTAGGTTAAAATGATGCCCTTTTTTAGTTTAGAAAGGCAAATAGGGATCTGGAAAAATTGAACTCAAGACTTTCTATACTAATATCATATGAGACTCTCAACTATTTTAAAAGTTATAGCTATTAAATAAAGACATAATTTAATATTTAATTATTCTAACAATGATCACCATGACGCCACAATCGTTGCCACTGATTGTGCAACCATCACCTATCAATCACTACCATTCCAACTAGTCACCACCTCTAACTCTTAATAAGATCCCGACCTTCTCTCTCTCTCTCTCTCTCTCTCTCTCTCTCTCTCATATATACATATTTATATCATATATACATATTTATATAAAAATATATATATATTTGGTCATCACCTTATCATCAACGATGGTTGTTGAAGACAGTGACACCTCCACCGCGATTTGAAAACCGAGATTTGGAGAACCGATGCCAATACCCGCCAGATCTGGAGTGCTTGCAGCGAGGATCCCGTCATTAAAAAGTGGTGGAGACACGGTGACTACAAGTCGCAGCTGAACAATGAGGCTGTGGTCGCGAGTGTTCTGAAACAATGGTGCGACGACGACTCAAAGGCGGCGGCCCAAGTGGATAGTTACGAATTTTGTAGAGAGACGTTTTAATTTTTTCCTCATGAGCAAAATCACAGATGCATGTCATTCGACAATTCAAAATGAAGGGGTTATGCAGGCCCGAGTTCATCCCACTCGCCGAAAGTTAATTGATGCTAAGAGCCTAAGCTTGTTAACCGCCTAGATCTTTTGGCTTTATATTCTTACCACCAATCATAGATATTCTGGATAGCAATGATAGGTGTGTACTAAAACTGAATTTATAAGTAGAACTTATTAAATGATGTGACAGAAACATTTAAATAAATAGACCACAGTTGACTTTTAACAATAGTTTGTTACAAGTAAGAAACTCAATCTTAATAAAATCGCCATATATCTATTTCAAAAGACTCTGTATTCTCTCCGGTCCACAGATTAGTTTTGGAATTCTCCGACCAGCCTAATTACACAATTTATTTTCATTTCCCACCCTTTATATGCTCATTTAAGTGAAAAGGATAGATCATATCATGTGGCCGAACCTGCACCAAGGATATCTAATCTCCGGCCATCTTAAAGAAAGTAAAACAGACTACAGAAATTTAAGTACAGAGCTAAATAGTATGGCTGGCAAAAACAAAGTACCCAGACTGAAAAAAATAAATGATTGTGTTTTGGAAAGTTGAGTTGATTAGACACAATTATGTGACAGAAAGAACCGGGTCCCCTTTGTAGATATACATGAATTTTATGTTTTTCAAAGCAGGAACCTTGGAAACATTTTATATTATGTAGAGACTATGCATTTATAATCAATATTCACATGTGGAGAGAGAGAGAGAGAGAGAGAGAGAGAGATAGTGAGATAGACTAAAAAGTTTAAGACCAGGGTCCACATTAACTGCAACATAATTATCCTTTTTAGGTCCACATCATTAAGTTTCATTATAATTTCTTTTGCTCTTAACTTTATCCGATTTGTCCTGTTTTACGTAGCAATATCTTGGATTAAACCCCACCCAACAAAACCGAAGGATGAGACAAAAGTGAGTTCTCCAACTAGCTGGAAACCAGCGAACTTAGGATGAGAAAAGCAAATGAATTTCTCTTTTCTTTGCTTCTTGAAAGTGACTGGGAGAAATTAAAATTTCGGTATCTGGACGTCAAACTTGGTCGTGATTCAATGCCTAGGTTTCAATTTATTTCCCAGTGCTTGCTTCGACTTCGACCACCATGTCCACCATTGTGCTATTCCTCGTCGATTGTCGCACTAGTATACATATTTTTAAAACTCGAATATTCATTTGATATCTGAGATATAGTAGAATTTTTCCTGTCTTGTAAATTAAGAAACCATTTTTTTTAATAAATTGTGCTATTTATGTGATCGCTTGAGAGGTTAGCATTAAAATGAGCATTGAACAAAACTTATGATAATATGATTATCTTTTCTTACTTGTATATTATTTATTGTTTTGTCAAATAGCAATATAAATCTGAATTCATAGAAAAATTATAAACTCGACTAAATTCTTACGGGGGTAATCTCACAGAGAAAACATTCATCTATCAAAAGAATCATGGTAGTTACCAAGGATGAAAAAGTTCACTATATTTACCCTTAGCCGTGGGCCTATCTTTTCCACTATTTGCGCATGAAACAAAGTTTGGATTCGTTCATAAGAAGAAATGGATTGAAATTGATAACCAACAAGGGATGAATCAATAACAAGTTCATGCAAACCTAAGTAGAGGATGAAATAGTGCTTGTTAATGTTATACGCAGTACAGACCAAGTATCTTCTATAATTTGAAATGTGGAGAGTAAGTAATAGAAGGGCTTGCAAAGCAAATTTATAGTGGTTCGGTCTTTTCACTTGACTTCCTCCACTTTCAAGTTTCAACTCAAAAACAATCCACTAACAAAGCCGGAATCCACCATTTGCAACCCTAAGGCCTTTGACAATGTTCACAGATGAAGTCGTCTCTACACTGGGGGACTGTAGCTCATTCCACAAGTACACAAACTTCACTTTACGCTCGAAACACTCTTTTACAACAATTACACCAGCACTCTCTCAAAAAATCACTCTACTTTCACAAGATTTTTCTCAATTGATAAGCACAAGAAAAAAGAACTGGTTTCAAAGTGTGTTGATCCCATTGGACACACGCACATATAGGTCAAAGCAGCCGTTGCAGCGTCTGTCCATAACTCAAAACATCTTTTTGCAAATAAAAAATGGACTTTACTCGAAATCGATAAAACTGCCTTTACTTCCTTCCTAACACTTTATCTGCTTAGTCAAGAATGGCAAATCCCAATTTGACTTCTCCACAACGTCTCTATTTGGATTCCAATGCCTGAATTGGCTCCAAAGCACTAATTTAATTTAAATCAAATTGATTTAGAGCTAAGTCTCCATTTTCAAATACGTGGTCCACTTTGCCTGTAGAGAGAATTTCTTCTACAACACGATCCATTCAAACTTGGCCATTCTCATCCAATCACTATTTGTTCACCTTCTACACTTAAGTCCTTCCAAGGATATTGATAACCTAAATGTTACCCTAGTCGTTCTTCTCCTATTTGGTCCATCCAAGCATCTCAACAATCATGTTCACCAAAATCCAAATGTCCTTCCTACTCACTTTCCACTCAGTACGTCATTCTCCATTCGTAGAATATGGAAGCTCTCCACTAGCACACGCATTATAATGTATTCATTATCTGTATATGAACTTGTGTATGTAAAGGATATTTTGTCTGTCTGCACACTCAAGTATTAGTTTACACATTATTGTTATCTTCAAAATACAAAGAATTGCAATGGATAAGCACAAGCCACGTGTGGGAAATTTGATAATTATTTCGTTCGATATAATTGAAAGATAAGTGCTGAAAAATTAAATTTAGGTATTGAAGTATTTAAGTACTAAAAATGAAAATCAATAGTAATTTCATAATAGATGAAAATTAAATAATTTCTTACCAAACACATGAGCATTATTGCCAACTTTTAACATTAATATTATCATAATGATTCCATGATGAGATACAAGTATGAATTGTGTTAAAAAAAAGGGTCTTTCATTAAATGATGTGGTGTAGAATAGTTAATATATCATAATTGATTTATAACTCACTAACCTAACTTTTTTTGTGAGTGCGGATTTAACTAAATATGTCAATTGGCTCGGACTTAAAGCTCTCTCTTTGCAATTTGCCCGAATGAAGTCATTGGGATTCTGTTACGCACTTCCAAATAAATAGTATTAAAGCTGATGGTAGATTGATAGACCCCCAATCTATTCCAGTATTTAGTGAATATCTCAAAGAAGGAATTTGTGAGGCATTGTGATGTAACAACATGGTCCAAATGGCATCCTTAATGGTTCGTTCTAGAAAGAGACCAAATGTGAAAGATAAGTTGATGCAGAAGAATACATAAATTAAGGAGGATCAAACCTAACACTAAGTTCACATATGAGGAGAGATTATTGAGATACATATGTGAGTAATGTTATAGAATTCTCATATTATTCTCATATTAGAGAATTGGTATGGTAGAAAATAGTTAATGTATTATAGTTAGCCTCTAACTTATTAGCTTAAGTTTTTAGAGAAGATAAGTCTACTTGAATATATTAACGGGCATAGACTTGAGTTCCCTTTTAGCAATATCCTAGATGTAGTAATTGAGCTTCTATTGTGCGCTCCCTAATATCCCATTGAATATTTAATCAATTGGCCGATTAAGTAAGCCCTCACTTACAAAATTGAGTGATTTTGACAAATAATCAATCAAGGCATGTGTAATTAGAAATCCATGAAACGCACTTAATGACAAATTGACCAATAAAATCACTTGTTTGATAACTTAATTAAGTGTGGAAAATTAAAAATTCAAAACTTAAAGATTAAATTTGTTTGATAACCTTAAATAAAATTTATTTAAATCATTAGATTATAAAAGCAACCACTGAATCTGGTACTCAAGGAAGGGGTAATTCAATTTATTCAACTGAAAAATAATCGATGGCAATTAGAATCTTGCCAAATATATTGATAAAACATACCAATAGTATTCTTTCCATGTTAAGCAAGAGATTAATAGTATTTAACGTTCAATTTTTAATTGTCATAAGAAAAGATTGTAATTCTATTTCAACATTTGAGATTATCAATACTTCAATTTTATTTTTTATTTTTTGTGGGCGAATCAACACTTCAAATTAAATATATAATTTTAGACACTTAATTTCAGTTTTAACAAACAGTGAGTGACTTTTTAGTGAATTTTAAGTGCCCATTATCTTAAGTGCTGAAATAAAATTTAAAATCTTTATGGTTAATTAAAATTAATAGCTGAATCTTATTGATTTCTTACCAAATGGTTGAACAATAAGGTTTTGCCAATATATCTAACATGAATCTATTTTCTGTCAATTATTGTCGCTATTGAACAAATTAAGTATGCCTTATTTACTACATTTAATGGACCTTTTACTTGATTAAGTCTATTAAATCAATTCTTACAAAGGCTATTGAACAAACTTATTTAAGGTGTGTTTGTTTGAGAGAATGTGTTTTTACGGAATTAGTTTTCCGAACTTCAACCAATATGGTTCGCGGATCTAGCTAGCTTGACCTGCCCAATTCTAGTAAGGCTCAACCTCACTTGAGGCTGGCTAGGTCAGCCTTATCCAAGCCTCGGCAATACCACCAATGGCCTATGGCAACTGTCACCAAGGCTCAGCAATTGGCAAATGAGGAAGAAGGAAAAAGGAAATAAAAGAAAATTAAAAATATGAAAAATATTTAAAAGACGATTTATTTGCTTAAGATAAAATCATGAGATCAAAATCATTTTCCAAATGAATTCAAACACTAAAAATATTTTCAGTCATATTTCACTAAACAAAGAATTTTCCTGAAAAATGATTTCGTGAAAAGTATTTTCCCTCTTCATGAAGTTTCCCTACAAACAAATGCATCCTAAATGTTAAATTTTCATTTTTAAACGCTTGATTGAGTTATCAAACACTACAGGCCTAATGTAGTTATGGGTTAATTGACGCTCCTCACGAACTGCAAATTGAGTACTCTGCAAGCTGAAAAGCAATTTAAGCTACATGATCTAACTCTCTCGATTTGATAGAGATCAATATTTAAATATTAAATTTCTCTTTGATATATGGACAACATCCTAGTCATTCCGACCTTAAAAAAGATGATTCAATCTATCTGAAGGACACGTCACCTACTACGAGATAAAACTGAAAACAAAAAACGCAAATAAAAAACGCATTATATAAATATATATATATATATATATATCAATTTTTGTAAAAAGAATTTCAATGAGATAACTAAATAGTAAATTAAAATTAATTAAAATAATACCTAAAATATAATAAAACAACGTTTTAAAAGGAAATGGCATAATCTAAAACATTCCAATAAATGTAAAAATCCACAAATAGAAAATGAAATCCCTAATTTGGGCTGATGCTCCGATCCCGCGTCAAAAATCAACACCGCAAAACTCTTCTCTTCCTAAAAAGTTCATTAACATTTCATATTGGAAATGACTTACACGCGCTACTTCACAACTCTAAAAAGTTTATTTCCACAAAAAGCAACCTAGTCGATTTTTTTCATTTTAGCTCTTCATGATCTAGCATACCAAAGCTAATAAGTTTCTAAGCACAATAATCTAGCGAAATCACACGACCGATACTGGATTCTTCCCGAAATCATAACCAAAAATACTGGCTACGTGCGGTTCTTCGCTTCTTCATTTTCTTTTCATTTTGCTGGACCGACCATGTGATATTCGGAGGCTCTATTTTATGCTTGGTTGTTCACTATTATAAATTAAGTTCTTGGATTTCAATCTGATTATGAGCTATTAATTTCACCCTATCCATGTTCCTTCCAACCGCCACATACGAGAATATTCCTCTTCCGTTCCCTTCCACTTTTGAACATTGCCACACTCGGTCAACGATGCATTTGAGGCATGATTTCGAAACAAAATCAGCAATCTGCACAAGGCCAACGTGCATCCAAAGCCTTTCATTGAATGACCATGATTTTCTATGCTGAATAAGAGACTCTAAAATCAGACCAAAAAAAAAAAAGAGAGACCCTAAAAGAGAAAAGAATCTGCTCTTTAACTCCCATAACCTAGGCATCATGAATTGCACATCTATTTCCATGATCCAGATTTTTCACCATTTATGTGCACCCAACTTCCTAATTTGATTCTCGATCGCCTTGAATCAACAATGCCAGGATTTGGAATCACCATCTTCAAGCACGCTATAAATACACCGACGTTCACACATACGGAGGCAAGAGAGTCCGCATTGAGAATTACCCAGGATGAGAAAGAAGGTTAAGCTCGTGTGGATTGAGAAAAACAAATGCTAGGAAGGCGCATATTAGAAAAAAGTATTTAGAATTGGCTGAGGAAGTAAGTGAGATTAATCAAGTGTGTGGTGTGAGTGCGTTCGTTATCATGTATGGTCGTGGTGATACGTGAACGATTGCTGAAGAGGTACGACAGTTTCCCAGAAGCGGAGAGATACGAAGAAATGACAACCCCAGAAGCTTACCTCCGGGAAAGGAAAGCCATACACGAAGAACTGCTCTACAAGAACTAAACAACGGTGCCAAAATACATGTATCCTTGTTGTACAATGTCGACTCCCATAACTTTGGAGAGGGAATTGGAACGACCTATATGTACTCTCTTGCATGGTTAGGTTTATATCCGTTATTGACACGTGCGATGCTGACAACGCCATGTTCTCAATCAAATAAATATCCATCTTGAGACTGACAAAAGACCATCTTGAACAGAGTTTGCATTCTCCTTTTAAGTAATAAACAAAACATTGGACCAGCAAACAAATCAATCAAAATATTATTAGCATATGGGTTAATACCACAAAAATCTCAAATTGGTACGTCTATGATAAATTTACTCATAATTAATTTTTTAATCATAAAAACCTCAAACCGATATACCTTTGATAAATTTATCATCAGTTTTTGTTAAATCTTAACATCAATTTATTGAATTGAATAACACATGACAACTAACGGGTATACCAATTTAAAATTTTACACTTCATTTATCATAGGTGTACCAATTTGTGATTTTTTATGGTATTAATCTAATATAACGAAAACTAATGATGGGTAAATTTGTTACGAATATACCAGTTTGAGATTTTTTGTCTAAAAACTTAATTTAGTGTAAATTTGTCACAAACGTACCAATTTGAGATTTTTTATAATCAAAACAAATTTATGATAAATTTGTCGCAAAATCTACTAGTTTGGATTTTTTTGTAATATTAACTCTTAACATATACACTAAGAATGATAAAAATTTCCTAACATGGCAAAGCACTCTTCCTTTAGTCATGATTTTTCCTTCGAGAGTACCAAATTATACTCGCTTCACTAAATAATCCCTCCATAACATATAATTCCACTTACTTCTCAACTGCTTTCCTTAATATTCCAATTGCTAAGCCAAAAAAATCTTCATGATGTGATCTTGTCATAGACATCTCTAACGTAAAGTATGTGTATAAGATATGTTGTATTAATGCTCATAAAAATGTTGGAATACCAATTCAGGAAGCACAATCGGGACAAGGCAGCACTTAGCTAAGTTTCTTTACAAATAAACAAAGAAGGGCTTTGTTTGGCAACCCTATTCAAAAGGGCTTCAACAAGGGAATCACATTAACCTCTAATAAAGTTAGTTTCCAAAAGCATGAGCGTCACTACAAGGATCGCATGGATTAGATAAAAGTTCTTCAAGAAAGAAAGTGCCTTTTTCAAAATGGTTTGGCAAAATGCATGTGTGTCACGCACGAAAGTGCAATACTGTCCATCCAAGGTGTTAATTGGTATATCACCAATCCCTATCTTAGATGTGCAACTTAACAAATCAAAAAAGAGAATCGTAACAAATCACTAAGTCACTTTCTTTTCCTTCTTCTAAATTCTCAAACTATAATACCACCAGGGCAAGAGGCCGATGCACTATGGCACAAACTATCGTGGTCAACCACCAAAAGTTGAACAAAAATAAATAGATGATTGGCTGGATTTTTTGCCAGTCAAAAAAAGAGATGGTTATAGATGAGTATATACAATGAAAGTTTGGTGTACATGCTACTGAGAATTGCCAAATCCAAAAAACAAACATGTACTTATATCCAGGGACAAAAATGGCCTTACATTTCAATTATCCAAAAACAAAAGTTATGCATTCTTCTTTGAGGATAAAAATAGCCACCAACATCATTTCCATCCAAACTATCCTATGTAGCAGATTACGTAACCACACATTAAAGAGCTGATATGGAGAATGACTTGGCGAGCAGCTTTTTCATGCAGATTGAAAAGGCAAAGCTAACAATTCTAGTCAAAACAAAGTAATGTTTATTAAAGATGAAAGAAAGAGGAGGACACAGATAGAAGGGGAGAAATGGGAAGGGCGTGGCTGGCGTCATTGCCAACCGTCAAGGTCGATGTTGCCACAACTACTGCTGTGGTGCTCTTGATGCCCTCTTTTGACTTTGGAGGCCTATGCCTTCATCAAATTACACCTCAGAACAAAGTCCACAAAGGCCAAGAGAGCTTGACGAACTCTAATAATGGAGGCTCCAAATAGAGTGTCTCACCAAACCCACTCTCAATTGTCATGAACAAGCAAACCCCCCCTTTCTTCTTTCTTTCTCTCTCAATCAAGCTGGGGCTTGTGGCCATGGGAGCTCCCATGGCATGAGCCATGAGCTTGACCTCGACGTCGTGGCCTGCCGTGCAAGCTCAACCTGAGCCTGCGCTGGCCTCGCAAGCTCTCTGGAACAGAGCTCATGTCCATGTAAGTTCTGCACAGAGAGCTCATGCGCTCCCAAGGCCATACCCATGGGGCCCAATCTAATCCAGAACTTAAGCTGCCCAACCTCAATCTAGAGGCGGTGATTAGTGCTGGCCTCACATCTGAGGTCAGCAACAGTCACAACAATGTTTCACACAAAATCGACTCTTCAAGAGACGATCTTCAATGACCATGGTGTAGACACAATCTATGATGGCCATGGTGCACATGGCAAACATAGCTACATATCTGCTACATAGGATAGCTTGGATTGAAAAGATAACAGTGAAAATTTGTCCCTTGGGTAAGCACATGATATTTTTGGACATTTGAAAAGTGAAGCTGCGTCCCCAGAATGAGTATGTGATTTTTTTTTTTTTTTTGGTATTTGGCCTATTAAGAGTAGATGAGAAAAGCTTCTCGAGGTGGTTTAGACATGTGAAGTGAAACCTTGATATGCTAGTTAGAATGTGCAAACCTAAATCCTGGATGCAAGTTTAAAGGGGAGACAAAAAACATAGAAGATTTGGAAAGAGACCAGAAAAGATCTCGAGTATATGGATCTTGACAACATAAACAAAGATCTTGTTTTTTCTGTGATGTTCATCCAATAATTTCAAACAAAGTAATTAGTGACGGGAAGGATCAAGTTGCATAAAAACCTTACCTATTTTAGTGAAGTCATTAATCAGTTACACAGATATATTCATTATAGTAAGTAATATAATTATCTTCATTATTTCTTTGCTTGATTATCTAAACCTAAGGAAGTTTTTACTGACCATGTGGCAAGAAAAAATTGAATATAATTTAGTTCCGATGACATCAGCTTCAAGAAAAAATAGATATCAAGGGATCTCAAAGGCATGCTTCAAGCTTGTGATCCTTGCTACTTGTGAAACCAAGGAACTCGCCATCACTATAGTTAAAATTAAAGTGACTAAAAAGTTTCTTAAAGCACTAATTAACAAGATCATGTTAATAAAATATCGGATGATCCGTTGATCAAATAGAGGAATAGAGAGTAACATTATTTTATTTTATTTTTTTAAAAAAAAAAAAAAAAATCTCATGTGGCTTTCTCCTTTTCCCCTTACCATAGTTAGGACATTTTTCTTTTTTTTTTTTTCCCCTGGCCCTTCACATTTACCCAAAATCTTCACATTTACCTAACTCCCTAGACTGACCATGATAATCTAACCTTCCCTAGACTAAACATAGAAGCTTACTCATAGTCATTATTTTCAGCAGGTTGCCAGACTGCAAATGATCCAAGCAATAAACAGAGAACAAGTTCCAAACATGGAACTTTTTTTGAACATAGATGTCCCTAGTGTCTTATAATCAAGACTTCAACTTAACTTACTAATATACTTCTCCATGTTTACCAAAAGTTTAGTATTTCATGCATTTCCATTATGCATATATGTTAAAGAGTTGATGAGCAAAATACCCCAAAAATAGACAATACCACTATGAACATGGTCCAAACAACTTCAACTCATTAAGGCAGCATACATAAATTGTCAACAAGTCCTCACAGTAGCAGGAGGACAAAAAAATAGGAGGGAAGAAAGAACTAGCCCCAGCATCATACTATTTCAGTACAAGAATTCCAACAAAAACATGGAGGTAGTTATAAACACAAATATACAACAAGATTGCATCGACCAAGAGAAAATCTATAGAAAGTTGAGCATGAGCACATTTAG
The DNA here is from genome assembly GCA_016097545.1 of Eucalyptus victrix. Classification (NCBI taxonomy): domain Eukaryota; kingdom Viridiplantae; phylum Streptophyta; class Magnoliopsida; order Myrtales; family Myrtaceae; genus Eucalyptus; species Eucalyptus victrix. The sequence continues at coordinate 21,904,241 of CM027845.1, read as the reverse complement.
AATATTTTGTTATACTGACTAGTTAGAGAGTCTTTTAGATTTGAATAAAGTCCATAGAGCGAGTATTGGCGAAGTTTTTCGACTTCATACCAAGAATTGAGTACTGAGAAGTGCTTATCTGTCCCTGAAAATGCCAGTTGAATCCCAAGGCTGCAATCTACTGAGCCTCCACGATTTTTACAGTCGGATGTTTTGAGTGCACAGTCTTGATTATTTAGGCAGACAAAGTTTGAGTTTCCTGAACATGAAGAACACCCATCTCTTTTCCAGTACAGGTTTTGCAGCCTTCCCTTCTGAAACTCAAGCACCTGCATCAACCGCAGAACAGCTCCTTTACTGGATGTTTAAGCAGAGTGATTATGACAAGATGCCAAAATAGGATTAAAATCTTTCGCTTACAAGAGTGAAGCTGGTCACTGTGTACGTGCTGTTGGCAACAAAAGCAGGGAGAGACCTTGCAGCATATTTCCGACCAGCAAATGCAACCATGTAGCCACCACTAGTGTCCTGTGAAGAAAACAATTTATCAGAAATCGTATGTATCATATAGCATGTGCAATTTTAGATTTTGCCTCAAGACACGCAAAAGGTTGATGATACCAAAGGATAGCGAAAGAGAAGTTCAAATTCTGGCACTTCAAGTAACTGTTTGTCTGAAATGGACAAACTTATTGACCAAATTTATAATATTAAAAATCAATGGAGAGTGAAGAAATGGTAGCAATTGCTTGCTAGGAGAAAACTGTAAACAGATAACCAATCAATCACTGAAGTATGGCACTTGTAGTTGGTGGTAATGTGCATAAATATATGCTTTATGTAGTCAAGTAGTTTTGTACAGTTTCAGAGTACTTGTAACCTCCTGTCAAAAAATTTTCAAAGACGTTAGTTTCACCCTGCATCTTTGACACGGTTTGAAAGAACATCACATATCCAGAACAAGAGTCCCCAGTTTCTTCCTTTATAGTGGTTTGTCAAGGTAATGACAAATTCAGTATATAAAAGCCAAGCAAACTATCCACAAAGTTAAAAAGGATTCTTAAGCTCCAATCTAAGGAGTTAGTCATTCATCTTATACCAGATTTTTTTTCCAAGTTAACAGCAAGAGAACACCACAAATTGAGTCTACAACGAGGAATGATGAAAGGATGAACTTATGGACCTAACCTAGAAAGGGCTTGTTATCCTGATCTTAAACAAAAGACCAAGAAAGATTCTGGAGGATCACAAAGCATTTAAGGACATAATATACCATAAAAATTAGAGAAGAAGCTTAATACGAAAATCATAATCCCTGCAGGTTCCTAAATTATAAGAAATGCTACCACCCTGAGAAGATGCAGACCTGATAGATTTCAATAGAGAGAGAAACAAGACATGGGCCACAAAATCCACCTTCATGTCGTCCAATCTTTCGAAATTGGATCAGGACTCAAGATGAATAATCAACAGAGAAGCCTAATTAAGATAATATTTTCGATTGGGTAGACACCAAGAGCAGCATCTGGTTATCAACACTAAGTTCGAGCACAAAATAGTTACACAAACTCAAACCAAACAAATTTTCAGACAACAAACCATGAAAACCACAAAGTTGTGGTAAAATCATTCCAAACTCTGTCCTATCTGTGTGCACACAGGCGTATGTCAGCGAGCGCGGGTGCATGAATTTCAAATGATCTGGATAAATTTCCAATTAAGAGTCCTTTAAAGCAAGATCCAGCTACCGAATCCCTCGAATCCTCAAACAACTAGGGAGGAAAAAAACTCGAGAGAAGCATATGCAGAAGCAAGCACAAAACTTTTTATTAGGAAATGCAATGCTAGCGCAAATCAGACGGCCAAAGACTTCAAATTTCCACAGCTCATTCAGCAATCACGCCCACTTAACCGATGATACCGACTCACTAAAGCAAACGGCAAAACCCCCCAACGAAACCGCTTCCGCTGATGTAGATTTCTAACAACAAAAGTAGATAAGAGAGGGAGGATGCGACTGACCGGGGAGAAGGAGGAGGTGTTGATGGTGAGGAGGGAGATCTCGTCGACCTTGGGACGGAAGACGGCGATCTGGGAGCCGGAGGAGGAGAGGGAGAGCCTGCTGTCGCAAGGGGAGAGCTGCTGGGTACTGTTGAAGAAGAAGGTGGTCCTCGCGGCGAACGCTATGGCGAAGCTGAACCCGTCCGATCGCTGCACGGTGGCGTCCGCGCACGGCGTGTACGCGCCGTTCGTGTCGCTCGACCGGACGGCCGCCAGCCACGACGGCGACGCGGCGGCCGCGAGTGCCAGCAGGGCGCTCGCCAGGAGGCTGGAGAGCGGCGCCATGGGGTGGACGGTCGGGCTTCGCTTTCGATCTCCGGCCGAGGTCAACGCTGCTCTTGCAAGTTTCTAGATTTTTGCTGTCCTGCTCTGGTCTGGTCTTTGTCTTGGAGTGAAAGGGCCTGGGATGGAGGGGACGACGACGACCGTCGAACCTAGGTGGGCCTGCTTTTGGGCCGCACAGTACGGGCCCATATTTCACCGATTCTGGCCCGGTATGTTCATTGAGGACTAGACAAGCGCAAATAAAAAAAAAAAAATGTGATAAATCAGTTGCATTTTTTTTTTTTTTGATGACCAAGGAAATCACCCTTCAGGGAAGTTGCATTGATATCAACTATATTCTAAAATTTTCAACCGAGTCAATTCCATCCAAGATATTTTCATATTAGTCTCAATTTAGTCCCAAATTTATACAAAAAATCATGACATCATCTTATGTGGTGTCCAATCCCTCACTACCTTTAAACCTTAAGTTTAACAAAAAAAAAAAAAAGGTAAGAAAAAGAAAATAAAAATTAATAAAAAATTCAAAAATATTAAAACATTATTTCACAATGTTCACATCACCATTGCCTATGCCAAATAAAATGGTCGATGTCCACGTTAGCGATTTCTTGACAAAAATTAGCTAGATAGACTTGATTAACAAATTGTTAAAAGATTTAATACTTAATTGGAAAAATTTTAAAAATTGTGATTGAATTAATAAAATATTGTAAAGTGCAATAGATTTAGAAATTTTTGAATAATTTTTCCAAAAAATTATTAAACTTATTGCATTTGTACTAATTGAATTCTAAACCACCTTTTTAATTGGGACAATTGAGTTGTAAATAATATCACTTGGTACTAATTCAATTTATCAAGCCAATTTAGGCTGGGAATCATTGATATTGACATAAGATGTCCCACATGACACGATCGGTGCATGACATGGATTTTTTTAAATAATATTTAATCATTTTTTGAAATTTTTATAATTATTTTGTTTTTCTTTTCGTTTCTTTTTTAATTATTTTTTTCTTTTTCTTTTTTTACTTCATTTTGGCTGGGAGGATCAATGGCAAGGGTCTTCATGACCTCGCCAACTGTGGACAAGGGCACCTTGCCTAAAGCTGGCTTAGTTGTAAAGGCTCTAGGCGAGGCCATCACTACCTCACCAATTGCAAGGGCCCTTGCCTAAATCAAGCGAGGGCTTGAGCATGGACTGCAACCCTCCCTAGCAATTGAAAAGGGCCTACATTGCCAACCAAAATTAATGGAAAAAAAGGAAAAAAAAAAATAAAATATCAAAATATTATTAAATATTATTTAAAAATATCCAAGTCAATACCGATCGTGTGTTGATAATTGACTTCCACATCAATGATTTATGTTATAAATTAATTAATGAACTAAATTAGTCCCAATGCAAAAATATTATGACTAAATTGGTGCAATTGAAATATTTAAGATTAAATTAATACCAATATAATAATTTTAGAGCTTTGTAATACTTTTCCAAAAAATATGTATCATTCTATTCAAAGACCATGAGGAACATGAAAATTAAATATATGTTTCATGTTGGAAATATAAGGTTGTAAAGTTTTATATTCTCTTCAAAGACCATGAGGAATTACATTAAACCATTTCTGATTATACGTGATTATTAAATTGAGAGAGGCATGTTTCATGTTGGAAATATAAGGTTGTAAAGTTTTGTAGGAAATTTGACCTGCGCAACTCGTCAATGTGAGATTTTGAGATACCGACACTTACAATCTTAAATGATCGAGACTGATTTTCTTCTTTGTTTTATCATTCTGCCCCGTACCACCTATGTCGGAGCTTTTATTCCGTGCTGACCGCCGCTGCGTCGGCCATGCCAAGCAAGTCTTGAATGGAAGACAAGATGCCGTTTGCTAGCCTAGGCTTTTCGACACATTAAAATTATGGGTTTGATTGTTAATGTTTCTCTTTCTTTGTTTTTCTATTATTTTGTTCTCCAGAACAAAAAAAAAAAAAAAATAGAAATTCATTTTGTAACATCAATTAATTTTTTATTTCCCTGAATAAAAAAACAATAATCTTCAGAATAAACTTAAGGAATAGAAAAAAGTTATATTCTGAAGACCAAGAAATAAAAAAAGGTTAATCTTTTTGTTCCCAAAAATAATTTCTAGAAATAAAACTCTATTTTTCCTTTTCTTCTTTTATCATCCAGAAAAATTTCTTCTTCTTTTACCTTGTGACTTGTGGCCACCCACCCACCCTCGTCCGCCCTTTTGACCACCAACCAGCACCATGGCAACCAATTATTTAAAAATTAAAAGAAATACAATGTTATATATCTATATATATATATATATATATATATATATATATTTGATTTGTACCAAATGAATTCCTATTATTTATATATTCCGAGAATAGAAATTTTATATAGTTACCAAATGTGTTTCTTTTACTTAAAAATTGTTCTAGAGAATATAAATAGAAAAAAAAAATCTTTTTGAAAAGAAACTATCCCTTAGAACAAGAGCCTTGTCAAACAGATCTTACACAACTGCCTTGTTCTTTGTATAACTTTTATTAGGGTTGACAAAACATCATTCAGTTTGATTTTATAGTCCAAGCTTGCTTAAATATCACGTAGAACATTTAAGCCCTTCAAGATACATATTAGTGAATTAAACATGTTTTTTTCATCATCAAATTCGATTAGTAGATCTACAAATTTATCTTTTGGATAAGTGGATTTTTACCATAGTCCAACACGTCAATAGTTTCTCGGTTCTAGTAAGATCTATTGAGCATAACAAATCTTCTTAAATCACGTGATTGGCAACCTTGACATGGTCATTAGATTCTATGATAAAATATTTATAAAAGAGAGAGATAAATGACATAAATGATTACTGAATTTTAATTCAATATGCAATGTGATCCTATGAACTTTAATTTGTTCAATGTAATCTATGAACCTTTGGTACATATTCAATTTAGCCCTTAGTCTATATGAAAATGTTCAATATTATTTTATCTTAAATTAATAAAATGATTACTTTGAACATTTTAAAATAGCTTTTGTACTATTTGGTCATATTGAACAAATTTAAAATTTAAGGATTACATTGTATATTGAACTAAAATTCAAAATCATTCATGTTATTATATGATAAAGAAACTTAACAAACCCTTGACGAAGGTAACCGCATATTAAAGGGACGAAAAAAAAGAGCAAAAAGTGGCAAAAAAAAAAAAAAAGTATGTTCCAAACTCCACGCCAGCCACATCACGACGGGCACATTTGTGTCGCCGTTTGCTACAAGCAGCCATGCATGAGCTTGTGACGTCGTGCGCGTAGCCTTAAAAAAAACGATCACATTTGCAACGAGTTGATTAAAGTAGTAGGTAACCACCCTTCCATCGAGTGACGATGGAAGGTTAGCCGTTCCCACTTTCTTTTCGGATTTTGTCACGGGATTTTGTCATAATTACAATGAATATTTTTTTTTTTGGTAAAGTTAATTACAATGAATATTGGAATATATAGAAAAACAAAAGTCATCTATTTTATTTTCTTTCATCTTCAATTTTGAAAATCTACAATGACATTCGGATATTCACCACTTCGCTTGCAACTTCATCCCTCCCACCATTTCAAAATCAATCCTAATGAAAACTCCCTTTATCCTAAACCTGAAACAACACCCCCACCCCCAACCCATTGCTCAGAAACCCAGATCCGGTAGAGCAAAGATGAGTAGTTAACGTCATGACCATGTCGGCATCGAGCTCAATGCGGATTAGTCGAGCTCCAACGCGCATCGAGTGTTTAACCTAAGTCTGATCAAGCTCGAGCAAACCGCAACCAAGATCTGGTTGAACTCCATCACGGCCTCCGGCTCGACCCTTTGTTCGTCGAGCCCAGCTGTGGCAAAGAAGAGATAGAGAATAGAGATAGAGAGAGGGATGTAGAGAGCGAAGCTCACTTAGGGTCGGCCTTGGCACGTTGTCTGTCGGGGCTGGCTCGAATCGCAAGCGACGGGGGAGATTGCCTTTTCTTAGCCTACGGATTATCCCATAATTCTAAAATTAAGCAATCCAAGTTGACACATCAGGGATGGAGAGCTGATGACAGATTTTGGGAAAAAAATTCACCAGAAGAACCATTCACGTCACCACAACTTTTCTGATGCATCTAATCCCACTTCGTGCAATACAATAGGCTTTGCAAACGACACGTTCAATGCGTTGACGCACCACACCAAAAAAGTAACGAGAGAAAACCCTTACTAGATCTTCCATTTTGTATTCAGCCAAGTTCTCCTTTCGAAGCGATTAGGCTTTTTAACATTTTTATATTCGTACGCATCGCCCAAATACATCTTCCCTTAATTAAAGCTCTCTCTGTCTCTCTCTCTCTCTCAAGCCAATCTCCGTCGCTACATGTTGTAACCATTGACTTTGGAATCCTTGATCCCCGAAGTAAAGCCCTTGCTTCGTGCCGTGGCCATGGCTGACACCCACGCACCTCAAACCGATCTCGCCACGGGATTCGCCATTGGAGCACAGGCCGCTTGAGGAGATGAACGCGACCGCCCCCGACTCGGGCGGAGTCCTCGGCGGCCACAACATCGGGGGCCTCGGGTACGGCATTGGGGTCTCCGTCGGGGTCCTCCTCCTCATCACCACCATAACGCTGGCCTCCTACTTCTGCGCACGGAACCTCCAGGGTGCGTCCGCCTCCTCCGCCTTCGCTAGCCGGAGGGTACGGCGCCTGCACCGGCCACCCCCCGCCGCCCATCAGGAGCGAGTTGTGGTCGTGGTGGAGCGGGGCCTCACGGAGCAGGGCCTCACGGAGCAGGGTCTCGATGAGGCCACCATCACAGGCTACCCGAAGCTGCTCTACTCGGAGGCGAAGCTCGAGAAGAAGGGCTCCACCGCGAGCTGCTGCTCAGTCTGCTTGGCAGATTACAAGGACACCGACATGCTCCGGGCGTTGCCCGACTGCGGCCACTTGTTTCACCAGAAGTGCATCGACCCATGGCTGCGCCTGAACCCGACGTGCCCGGTGTGTAGGACGTCGCCTCTGCCGACTCCGCTCTCGACTCCACTGGCGGAGGTGGTTCCGCTCGCAATTAGGAGAGATTGAATCACATCTAGATCCTCATGAAAGAAGGGTATAGGATTCTGAATTGATCATGTTTTTGGATGAATTGGTTCTACTGTAAATGAACTCATGCTCCTCTTCTTCTATATAGGATATTTATTCTTGTTTTTCTTTTTCCTGCTTATACCGCAGTTGTACTTGTACGATTAGCCTCATATTCTTTTGGATCTCTAGAGCTTCTTCTATAAAGATAGTAATTTTCTTCAAATTTTCTTAGGGTATATGGATGTAGATGCAGCAACAAGTTGCTGTATCCTAAAGGGTATTTTGTTCAGAAACTCTATCATGGTTTATACAAAGTAGACATCCCATTTGACAAAGATCTTTTCGGGACAGAAGATTCAACTGAGAAAGGTTCTTGAACATGATTCGAAGCCAAACACGGCTGATTTAAACCATTGCATAAAGCACCAGATCCAACAACGGTACAATTCAAAGATGACTGAACTCTACAATCACCAAAAGCAAATGATAACCAGATTTTGTCCAACGCTGTAGTAGAAAGCAAACTTCTTGTAAAAGAAGGAAAAAAAAGGGGTGTTTTCTGAAACAAGTTCAAGTCCAGACTCTTAAGTCAACCAAACAACACCTATCAATTCGTGAGCAGCTTCTCAATTATTCACAACTTTAAGCTTGGTCAGACTGATTTGGTTTCTTCATGCTTCTGAACCCCTACAATGAGATTGCCATAATTACATCAAAAGTCTTAAAACTTATCACGAAATTACAATTGAGTCCTAAAATTTTCGAAAAACGCAATTAACGAAATGACTTAATTGTATTAATTTGACGAGTTTTAAAACTTGATTCCAGTTTTTCAAAATTTTAGGATTCAATTCACTAAGAATAAAAAAAAAAAAAACGGTCCGCTAAATCACCAAAAGCAAATGAAAAACCAGACATGTCGAACACTGGAATAGAAAGCAAGTTTCTTGTAAAAGAAGGAACGTAAAAGGTGTTTTCTAGAGCAAGTTCAAAACCATACTCTCAAGTCAACCTAACAACACATATTGACTCGTCAGTCGCTTCTCATTTATTCACAACTTTAAGCTTGGTCAGACTAATCTGGTCTCCTTTTGCTTTTGAACCATGGTGAGATTGCATCATGGACAGAATCGCCACTATCAATTCAGTAAGAATCAGAAGACGTGTCCGCTAAATTGGACGCAAAACAAACTAAAGTTAATCTTTTTTCCTTTTGAATTACCTTTTTAGCTAACCAAGACTTGTGATTCAAAGCAGTCTTTCTTCAGTGTCCTTTCTTGTTGCAAAAGAAGCACTTGATAACTTTCTTTATTGCAGCTTTGGGACCTTCCATACCACAATTGTGATCATTACCACGCCTTTGCTGGTCATGGCGGTGAGCACCATGGCAAACATGATGCAACCAGGCAGAAAATCAAGCCGTTTGCCAAGTACTTTTGTTAGATTGTTGCACCATAAGAACATGACATATAATCATCCACAAAATCGTGCGGCCAAAGGCGGGATCGCACTCTTATCGATATGGTGAGGAGCGTGATGAGTAGGTGTAACCTACCAGATCATCATTGGGATGAAGCTCTTATGACTGCTCTGTATACCCTGAACGAAGTCCCTAGCAAATCCATACCTAAAACGACTTGTGAAATCTGGACCGAAAGAAAGAAAACCTTCTCTTAACTATTCCTTGTTTTGGGTTGTCTGCTGAAGTAACATCTGTAACCCATATGAGAAAAAAGGCTGATCCTAGAACTACTACTCCTTGCTTCTTTATTGGGTATCTTGAAAGGTCAAAAAGTGGCAGGTTCTACTGTCCTACTTGTGGTACTAAGATCGTTGATTTTATGCATTTGGAGTTCGATGTTGCTGAAGTTTGAACATCTCCCTTTATTGAGACTTCTAAGTCAAATCAAGTTGTTTCTATTCCTTGGACTGTTCCTTCTAAAATATTTGCTACAATTCCTATTACAAAAGCCAGTGAACAGACGGAAGAGCTGATCTTCCTACTCCAATCGATGATGGTTCACAAGATTCTGCTGCGGAATTGTAGTAAGAAGATCTTCGCTTAAGAGTGCAATAACTAGATTTAATATGCAATTCAGTGCATATTAAGGCCGATTTAGGGCATGGAATGTACAAAATTTATTCAACATGCTGTGATTAGAAATAGCCCTATATCAATTTCAAAGTTAAGTACATAGAAACATCGAATTTCATATCTAAATTGTCAGCTAATAGACATTGCAACGTAAGCACTATGCATAAATTCTCATCAAGATTAAGTTTCAGTTGGATTCTAAACCAATGTACGAGTGGCTTTGATGCCACACATTAAAATTTAACAACCATAGATCTAAATGTAGATTCAGAGTACCTAGAAATTGTGTTGCAAATTTATACTTGATCGTGCCATGCTTGGTGGTATTTTCGGTTGAACTGATCAACCGGAACATGAGGTACAAATTTCAAGACTAGGTCCTCCTCTCCTCCTTTAGATGATTTCGATGGATAAATTGAAGTGTTTCAATCTTAGGATAGGAAGGAGGACCATAGCTTAACTATAGTGTTTGTTCTAACCATTTCATCTATCATGGGTCACTATTAATTCTAGCCTACTTTAACTACCCAACCACATTATTACCGTAATCAATATGTGCTACGCCCAATATAATAATAAGATCGTGTAAATGAATTTGGCAATCTAGCATTGGCTATATATTTTATAAACTCTATAAGGATGTACTTTTCACAAACTCTAATATTATGCGATTAATGTTAGCTCACACTTATAAGAATTTTCATTTTTGCATTAGAACTTACTACTTGTAATGGCAATTTGACTCGTATACAAGTTCAACATGAAATCAAACTACTAGATTTACATTTCATTTGTAGGCAAACTCATCGGAGCCTATCATGTTAATTAAAAGTCACATGAGATTTTTCTTTTATTGATATATAACAATTCATAAACATGAGTGACGTGAGACTCAAAATATTCAATCTACTCAAAAATACCGCTTAAGACAACCACATCAGCGTACGCCGCTGGCACAATCGCGTCTCATCTATGCTAGCATAGTTCAGGGTAGCAGGACCTCTCATCTGTCACTATAACAATCCATGGACGTGACCAACCCAATTTGACTGAGTTTGAGACTTGGGATATGTCGAATTGGTGTCACTGGGGAGACTAGAATACCGTCTCATCCGTCATCACCCTTTGCTCGTACTTCATAGAAACATGCTGGGACTTGGGAGCACATGTCGGCATCCTTCAATTCGAGACTACCAGAAACGCGGACATTGACTAGCGATTTGATCCAGATTTCGAGGTACACACAGCTCATGAATCTTCAGTTAATTACCTAGCGTCCACATATGCATCTTTATTTCCAAGGAAATAGTGAGCCAAGTCAATTATGAAAAATAAATAATTTTAAAAAATTCTAAAAAAGAGTGCCATATCGTGTGAGAAAATGAATTAAAAAAATAATTATGTATTCTAGAAATGTGTTTAGACATAAATTATTATCAATGGTGAAAATATTTTTAATTGACTTATTATTTCAATCAATACAAATAATCAATTTTAGGAAAATATTTTTAGCCTAAAAAGATTAAGATTTTTTTCAATGTTAGATATTCCCAACCATCTACCGAGCGGTAAAGAATAAGTCAATGACTTATCGGTTAGTGTCCTTTTTTACGTTGGTCAACCCAAATTTTGTTAGTTATGAGGTAGCTCACCTGTCAGTCTGAAACTTCCTAGAAATGTTTATCAAGTCTCAAGCATTGCAGTTTAAGCAATATTGAAATTAAATAATAATAAGCACCTAATCAATCCTAGTCATTCATTCTTTTTCTGTCAACTTTCCTGACGATGCCCTTGAGAATGTTGAGATATGAAATGTAATCCGCGTTGTCTCTTCGTAGTTCAAAATGTTCCTAGTAAATGACATTGCACTTAACACTATCCTTGTATTCAAAGTCACGTATCTAATATTTGACACCTAACCTATTTAATATGTCCAGGCTTCCGCTTAGGGCTTCACCGTATCTAGTACATGAGCAGTTCAAACATCGTCTTATATACTTCAATATTGCCTCGTACAAACTTGTGTTCTTGACAGTGGTTACTGCTTTATCCTAAGTTTCGTGGTGAGTTTGCGTTAAAACAAACTAGAGCTAGCTACAGGTCTCGAGATCTATTCTCCATTCCTCCTTTTAAGTCGTTCCACGGTGACCCTTTTATTTATGCGCCTCTCATTTTTATAGTTGTGATGTTTGTCATTTGGTATAATGAATGATATTAATAGTTTGGTTCAAGTTTTCATGAAATCCGAACTAAACTATTTGAGTATGAATTATCTTAAAATCAAATGGTGACTCATCAGTTTTTTTTTTCTTTTTTGTAATATTAACAAGAGGTTTAGTGACAAAAAAGAGAAATTGTGTAAATTATAATATTAAGAGAATGGACTATAGTTCAGTTCTAAACCAAACCAAAACTACCTGAACCAATTAAAATAATTAAAAAAATTCATTATTCAAATCGAAAATGACGAAAAATTGGTTCGGTTCTTGTTCAATTTTTGATTTAGTTCTGACATCTCTAATAATGATGAATGAGGCACGTGGAAAGATAGGTTTAGAACGGTAATCTGGGCAGGAAAATCAAATAGCTAGAAGAGGAAGGAGGAACTAAAGAGATAGAGAAAAAAGAGAATGAAACGCCAAACTCGATGATTAGTATTTATACTGTATTTATACTTCATCGAAGGTCATAAAACAATTGTTTGTGAGTTCGAAATTTACTGGACCTAAAGTGAGAGTTCACCTGGGAAAATAGGTCTAAAACAAGTGAATTTAGGCAAAAATAGATATCTAAATCCTGGATAAAATCAAAACATCCTATGTAAACGAGATTATTAAATCAACAAGATGTTTGAGAGGCTCCCACCCACCATCAATTCCTTCTCACCGGACAGAACTAGACTCCGGCGAGATTCTTGCGTAGTCTCACTGACTGCCTAACATAATATTAGCTGCAAAAATTCAAGAAATATCCACATGCGATAATCTCATGACATTCTACATTAGGTGAAATAAATTCGGCATTATCCTCAACCGGGAGAACTTGGTTAACCTGTGGTTAAGAACCTAACCGTAAGCATTTAACCCTCATTTACTCCAGGCAAGAGAAGCTAAGATACATGCCTACCCAGTAGTAGCCATAACCCAAATCGTGACGTGGTGTTTACCTTCATCACCGTGAGTCCCTAATTCTTTATCTATTTTTATCTTCCCAATAGAGAGGGAATATGAAGACAACGCGGAGTCTCTCATCTTAGGGCAGTTTTTCCGTCTATATCCTCCGTGAGCCTTTTAAGAACTTGTTCAAGTCTAATGACCATATAATTCAACTGCAAGAAAACATGGAATAGAAGTGGTCGGACGAAAATGCAAATACAGGGAAGTCGGAGGACTCATTTGCAATATTAATTTGAAAGCTCTCACGTCAAGCCAAAAACAGAAAAGAAAAATTCCGGAAGTCAGATAATACTGCGACGGGGAATAAAACCGAAAAAGGATCACGGCAAGAACCGACGACTTCCGATCCCGTTCCTCGATTCAATTTGCTCGAGCCGAATCCCAATCCGCAGGTTGGAGAAAGAATCTCTCGCGATCCGATTATCAGATCGTATACGTTCGAATTGGGTCTGGGCTCTCTGCAATATCTGAAATTTCTGTGATTCTGTTGATAATTTTGCTTCGACAGACCGGAGAAGCGAAGTGGGTGCGCGAGGATGGCGAAGTCGGAGCTGATCGTACTGGCGCTCTGCGCGATCGCGTCCCTGGCTCGGGCCACCACCACCGAAGTCAGCTACTGCGGTCAGTTTCCCTGATGGGGTCGAAAGAATTTTGATGATTTTCTGCGATGAGGACTCGGTCGGAGTTTCATAAATTTTGGTGCTTGATTTGTTGCATAAATTAATTTAAGAGATATGGTAGTTTGCGGTGGCTTAGATGTTTGGTGTAACAAGCGATGAAGTATGCATATATGCTCAATAGGGTTGATTCTTTTCCCCTTTTGGGTAATGGGTTTGTTGTGTGTGATGCAGATAAGAACACTGAATATGATGTGAAGGTGGCAGGGGTTGAGATTTCGCCTTACCCGGTTGTGAGAGGCAAGACGGCCACGTTCAGCATCTCTGCATCAACGGGTAGTTTCTTGTTTCCTGTTCACTTTCCTTTGTCCATGGTGTCGATACCCCTTGTTTCAAATAAGGCACGGTCAAGTTAGGAGATTTGATTCTGACCCAAAAGAAAAAGTTGGGAAATTTGATACTTTGTCGAGATATATGTTGGGCAACATGCATGGTGTGCTCCGTGTTACCGTTGCTTGGGGGTTGTCTTTGCAGGTTTAGAAATCTCTGGAGGGAAACTGGTTATTGATGTTTCATACTTTGGGTGGCACATTCACAGCGAGACCCATGACCTTTGCTCTGAGACTTCTTGCCCCGTAACGACGGGGGATTTTGTGGTTGCTCATTCTCAAGTCCTGCCAGGATACACTCCACCAGTAAGTTTATACTTTGATGATTCATTTTCATGAGATTTAAATCCCAGAAACTTTATCTGCGTGCTTTACGACTGTTTTACATTATAATGTAGAAGAGGGGCGTAATTGCAAATCTTGCTCTGATGTGCAATAGCTAATGATCTCAATCCAGCTCACTTGATATGTTTTTTTCATATTACATTGTCTCGTTTTTGTTGAAGTGTTGCTTGGTTATTTGATGTAAAGAGGTGGAAATGAGATTAAGAACTTCTCAGTTTGTGCAACATTGCTATCACCATTTACAAGTTCTCCTTGCTTAGTTTTATGCTGTTCCCTTAACACCTTTTTTTTTTTGGTACAATGAAGCTCCGTTTTTAGTTTTTTTTTTTTTTTTTTTTTTTATCTTGCTACTTTCGAGTGGTACTCCATGATTAGATTTCTGGTAGAAATCTTTGATTGCAAGAATTCTCTGTGGTAAGGAAACAATATCCTGTATCTACTCCAGCTGCTCATCTCCAGAACTTTCTTATCGACAGCCTGTGGTGGTTTGTTCTTGCCAGGATTTTTAAAGTGGTTTTCTTCTATTCAAAGAACCTTAGTCAATGTTAGACTAACATATACGGTGCAGTGTTGCCATTTGATCAGACAGTATCATTGATGCATTGATATTTTCTGTTCTTCTCATATCTGGATAGTATATTCTTCCAACTTTTGTTTGTTCAGTTTGATAATACTTCTGGGTCCTCGTGCAAGTGAATCTTGGCAAAGATATTCACTGAAATCGTTTGATGGTTTCTCTTGTAATTTAATTCTTGAAGTATGGTGATTTTGTTGAAAGTGTCAATATAGCTGGTGTAACTTATTCTATGCCCCTGACTTACGACTTGATTATCTTAAAAATAGGGTAAAACCTCATGAAATCATAGATGATCGCAGTTTTGGTGCTATGATGTTGGGTTTTTCCTCTGCAATATAGTAGAATGTCATATCAACTGCGCCAAACCATGACATGACTTGAACAGCATATGACTGCTAAGTGGATGTTGTACTATTCCTTTATTTAAGGCTATCTTCTTCTTCTTCTTCTTCTTCTCTTTGTTCTTTTTGTCCAACCTTGTCTCCTGCTTCTTGTCCTTGCTGGCACTGTCCTGGAGGTGTGTTCTGTTTGTGCAAATTCTTAGTTTATCCGTCTAGCATGACTTTCTTCTGGTTCTGGATATTTTCTGGAATATTGTGTCATGGAATTCACATATTATGATAATCATGTTTGGCATGCAGGGTTCATATTCGCTGAAGATGAAGATGTACGATGGAGACAAGCGAGAGCTCACATGCATTGGCTTTAATTTCGACATTGGGATTGGCTCATCTGTAGCAGAGAGTTAAGGATAGTTGTGGACTATGAAGTGTGCATCTCATCTGTGCTAGTTGGTCAAAAATGAGTCCCTTGAATTGTGTGAGTGGATACTTCTATCTTCTAGTGATGACATTGTGTAAGTATTTACTTGGTCCGTGGGAATACAATACGCTTATATTTTGTGCATAGAGTTCAATAAGTTGGCATTGTGATTGTTGAAGGTTTAAAATCCTGTCTGGATTGCAGTCAGGCTATGCTGACTGTCTGTCTCTCTTATTATTCCTGTCATTGTTGTGTAAAAGTTATACTTAAAGCATTGTTAGTTCTATAACACAAATACCTGTTCAATTACGGTAACTAATTCTGGGACATATGGGTTGGATAATACATGGGTTTTTCTTTCCACTCCACAACCTCCTATAAATCACTGAAATGTTGCTCCCCATGTGCCTGGACTGATGGCATAGACCACGAAGGCATTGTCTTATGCCATTGAACTGATGCCTGACTTCAGAAAGGGGATTAGGGGTGCTTCGGAGTTGGATCTCTAAGGTTATAAAATACTGCTGTGGAAATCTATGAACTGTTTTAAAAGAGAATTTGTAGAGCCTCCGCCCAACCATCTTAATTCATCTCTCTGTCTACTTTGGAACGAGGACTTTCCTGATGGCTTAAACAGAATGTGTATTAAACATAGAGATTGCTCGAGCTTATAGTGGATGAATCTAGGAGTGCTCTTGGTTCGAGATCTATGATTAATCCGCAAGGCCTCTTGATTAAAGAGCACGCAGGTCATGCCGGCTTTGAAAGTGCGCCTGCTGCATTCCACCAGAAGCATTCGCAAGCTGAGTACGAGGGACTATGGCCCTATTTGGTTCGACTTTTAGAAGGGGCTTTGGGACTCTAAAGTCCCTTGGCCAAATGCATACGCGTTTGGTTTGATTTTTTTGGCAACTTTGGCAAAATGCAATTGCATCTCCAAATGGCTATAAGGGCCTTTAGCTCAATGCAATGCTTGAGGTGTTTTGGAAAGTTGTATTTTGGGAATGCAAATAGCTCGGTTACTGTTCATCTTCTCCAAACTTCTCCAACTGATTGCTGTTGATCGGAGGCTAATGACCGCCGACCAAGGGGTGACGTGCGTGTCGGTGACTGCCACTCGAGGGTCGCCCGACCTCGGCGACCATTGCTAAACCTCAGGCGATGCCTGGATCGCGCAACCCAAGTGACTGATGGCCTAAATCACCACCCAAGCGACGATCGCCAAGGTCAAGCTACCCTAGGCAACAGCCACCTGAGGTCGCGCATCGCTTGGGTTGAGCGACTCCAAGCGTCGGCCGCCTGAGGTTGCACGACCTCAGGTGACGCCTGGGCTCACGTGACCCATTGTCTAAGGTCTCATGACCTCAAGGACTGACACTTGGGGTCGCAAGCCTAAGGTGGGCGACCTCAGGCGACGGCAACTGGGGCGATCTGGCCGTCTAACGGTCTGGCTGCGAGATTCGACAATCCGGCAGTTTTTTTTTTTTAATTTAACAAAAGTTCCTTCCAAATGCAATTTTTACCAAATAATATTTTGCCCAAAATCGTTTCACAATGCACTTCAAAACTATAATTTACCAAACGCTATTTGTATTTTCACAAATCCCTTTAGCTCAAAGGTATTTGCATTTTCTCGATGACATTTGTCCAAAGCCGAATCAAACGGCCCTATAAACACGGTTTAGTGCTCCAAGGCAGAGAGATTATAGACCAGAATTATTAAGGACATAAATTCAGTCGATGTTTCTCAACTAACACATGAAGCGGTTTCACAATTTTGTCAATGTGGTCCTAATCGTAAGCCCATCGACCCTGTATGTGTGCCCTGTTATTCTCACAAAGAATTTGCAACTTCTTATTTTGTTAGACGTGGGCAAGTTCTTCTAGGCCCAATTCCTAGCTGGACTACTCCATCGACTAATACATTGACTGGTTATTAGTGGCCAGAGCCAGAGGAAATTGCAACCATTGTGGTTCAGACTCCCTTGCCGGTGTCTGGGACATCAAGTTCCTCCTAGTTGTCGGTCTACTCAAATAAACCTAAGCCGTTTGAGATTGATAATGATTAAACTGTTTAAATAAAGCTAATCATAAGCACGTCCACCCTGTATACGTATGCCTGCCCTATTATTCTCACAAAGAAATTTGTATCTTTTCAATGATAGTCAGACCTGGGCAAGTTCTCTTAGGTCCATTTCCTAACTGGACTAGTCCATTGATCAGTTATTAATGGCCACAGCTGGAGGTGATTGCAACTATTGTGGTTCAGACTCTCTTGTCAGTGTCCGGGTCATCAAGTACCCCCTAGCGTCCGGGTCATCAAGTACCTCCTAATTGTGAGTCTACTCAAATCAACCTAAGCCGTTTAAGATTGACAATAGTTAATCTTGTTTAACGGTTGATTCTTATAACTGTTCTCCCTATAACATGCCTCTCCCATTAACTTCCTTTTAACTATTTGAAGTAGATTTTAATGTTTTTCTATTGACAATCTTCTAAAATCAGGTAAAAGGATGGTAAAAGTTTCAAAAGTATTGGATGGAGTAAAATTTAATTCTGAAACTTTTGAATGATTACTTTTGTGCTAGAACTATTTGAAGTGATCTATGAAATATTCTTTCATGATTCATCTTATTAGAAATCACAAAAAAATATCTTAACATTAAAATTGCCGCGACCCTCTCGATGGTAAAATACCTAAAGAAGAGGCTAATAGATTATTAAGTCCGAAGACTTGGTGCGGACCCTCCCAAGTCCTACCAATCGCGACTTGATGTTAAGAAATTAATCTCTTCAAACATGCAATTATACTTAATTTGAAGCCGCCACTAACCAATTAGAGTTGGTTAGAAATCTAAGTAAAATATGGGAGAATACTTTACTATTTTTTTTTTTTTGGTAACCGGAGAATACTTTATTATTACGAACCAGAGATTCAGTAAGTCCGGGGACATGGTTACGCTAGATTAGTCTAACGCCCTTTCGGTACCTTCTTATTTTTTAAAAATATTTTGCAAGCAATGTTGATTAATTTAAACTTAAACTACTAACATGCAAATTGTGGTCATGCGGGTGCACAATCAATAAAATAACATTCAATAAAAATGCTACTAAAAATGCATGCCCTAAACATGATTTCTAAATGACATGACACCTAATTTTTCTTTTTCTTTTTTAAAAAAATGTTAATTGTATGCAATCTTAATTTAAATTTGATATGCATGAGTTTTACTTTAATGACATATGAGATGCAATTCATGTGGCATAACTTGAACTATCACTATATGTATGCAATCTAATTTATATAATCTTAAATATGCATGTGTTTCATGATATGAGATAAATGACGTGGTAATTCTATATGCATACTCTTTTTATGATTTTTTTATGATTTTTTTATTGCACATATGCAACCTACACTAAATAATGATGATATGAGATTAATTATGAATTAACTTATTAACTAACCAAGGAAAAGATCTTTTTTTTAAACATAAAGTTTTTTTATTGAAAAGAAAGTAACTTAATGGTGCAATGATCATCTTTTAGCATTTTCTTTTTTATTAAAAAAAACAATTAAACCATAACTCATATGGCATGCATAACATTTTTTGTTCCTCTTTCTGTTTTACTAAATGAAAATTGACTTAATCTAAAACTAATTAGACTAACTAAAGTGAATGATATTCTAATTTATTTTAGGAATCAATTTAACTTAAACTATATTTTATCCTAAAAGCTATATAAAAAATCAAGACATGCCAACATTATTTAAATTAGTCCTAACAAAAATCACCCATCTAAAAGTATAATCTAAAAATTATAATCCTATAAATGCAATTCTAATTTACTAACCCTAAAAATACAGTCTTAATTTACTAAACCTAAATGCTCTAATGCAATATTTAGATTTTTATGTGCTTTTTAATTTTATTTATTTATTTATTTATTTAATCTTTCCAAACAAGTAATTATTTTAAAAGAATGAAGATAAGAATTGAAATAACCGAAAAAATAATCCGTTGTCTCACGGATTAAATTAACAATTATTTTAACTCTATAATGATTTAACAATTGAAATGCTATCAAAATTCCTAAAAATTAAAGTAATTAAAAAATGACCCAACGCCTTACGGGTCAAATTAATAATTATCATAATTTGGGATGAAATACCTACAATTAATGCCTACGAGATTTATAAAAGAAAAGCACATCTCAATATTCTAAATTGAATAATAATAACAAAATAAAGAAAATAAAGAAAAACAAACTACCTAATTTGCTTTTCTTTTTTTCTTTTGTTTTCTTTTTCTTTTCCCTTTGCTCCCAAAAGAGAAGCTCGACAGCTCGTGCGGCTAGTCACCGAGGGGACTGATCGTTGGTCTGGCAAAGGGAACTCCGGCGAAGGCGGACCGGTAGGAACAGGGCAGCACCCGGGCAGCAGGGACAACCGGCGGAACAGGGGTATTGCAATCGGAGGTTGCGGAGGTGCGGAGCTCCGGCGAGATCCGGCAATTCGAAGCTGGTGTCGTCAAGTGCCGCGGTGTCGAGCACGGCGAGAACAGGGAGATTGGCGAGTGGAGCTGGACATGAGCACTGTAGGCGTTCGGGCTCGCGGGTCGCCGGAGGCAAGGCGCAGGCATCGGGTACGGCGGGCTTCGGCCACCGAGCGAGCAGGAGGCGAGGTGCTGTGGAGGCGAGCTGCTGAGGCGGAGGTCCGAGCGGCGTGCAGTGGGGTTGCGCGTCATCGGTGTGAGGCGGTGCTGGTGAGGTGACCAGTGCGGCTCGGTGGCTTTGCGGCTGCGGGTGGAGGGCGGTGCCGCTGGTGCTCGAGTAGATCTGGGCGGAGGGTCTGAGCGGATCAGGAAGCGGCGCCGCCGGCAGAGGAGCGGCGGTCGGCGACTCGGAGGTGGCTGGTGGCCCGGGCAGCAGGCGGTGTCCGGTGCTGTTAATCGGAAGGTGGAGGTGCCACAATAGTCGCGGTCGAGAGGAAGAAGAAGGGCAGAGTTCTGCCCTTTTTCCCTTTTCCTGCTGCTGGGTCCCACTGATCCCCTCTCTCTCTCTCTCAAGTCTCCCTCACGTCAGCTCCCTCTCTGCCCCCTGTACACTTTCCCTTTCCCCAGAGAATTGAAGCTTTTCTTCCTTTTTCTCTCTTTTCCACTTTTATATTTTCTTTTCTTTCGACGAAAGACCCCTGGTATCCGAAACCTCGCATTCCTTTCTATAGAGGAAAGACTTGAAATTATTGACGATCCGATGATATTTACTCAACTTCTTCAACAAAGAAGTGGCTCCAAAATCTGACTGTTGAATTCTTTTGAATTCAAATTTTTTTTCAAAATTTCCCTCTAATCAAATATTATCTTTTATTTCTAAAGATTAAATTTAAATTAGGTGTCAACAAAAATCAAACACATCAAAAAGGTCTTCTTAATTAAATAATCACCAAATGAAAGAAAAAATCATTTTGCAATCAATTCGTATGTATCTTAACATATCTAATTACTTGTTGGTTCAATCGACTTGAATGCGTGATTTGGTGTTGTGATGTGATTAGATAAATTAAAATGCAGAAAGCTCTATTTAACGGATGCCCCCAAACACTTGATAATCATGTTTTATAAGTAAATCTTTTATATTTTCAATGCACAAGTTACACATTACACGGGAAAGGCAATGCTTTGAAGATGTCAAACTTTCCTTAGTAGGATATTCAACAAGCAGACACTCAGAATCCAAATCCAAATTGGATGTTCAATTTTCAAGGGTTCTAACTGCGCCATACAGGTTGTTTTGAGCTCAAGAGTAATCCATAGTTTGATTGAAATTAAACACATAATCAATGTTCTTGTTGTATTTTCAAGCATATGCTAAACTTGCCATGACCACTTTCGATGTCAAATTGATTTGCGATGTTTGTTTATGTTTATGTTTTTTCTTTCCCTTATTACGATTTTATCACTCACAATTTCGGTTTGTTATAATCAAGGTAGCCAATAGCACATGTTTAAAAAATTGACTTTTTGTGTAACATCTTGAGTCCGAAAATCGATATCAAGCATATCAACTAACCATAAATTATCACAAATAAACTAGAGTATATTCTTAAATCCTCAAAATTATAAGGGACAAGTATTCCGAAAGTCCTAAAACTTGTAATGAAAATACAATTAAGTCATAAAATTTTAAAGAATGCAATCAAGTCCTAAAACTAATCACAAAAGTGCATTCAAGAAAAAAAAATGCAATCAAATTTTAAAACTCATTAAGTTGCAATCAAGTTCTAAAACGTGTTAAATTGTTGATGCAATAAAATCATAAAAATTATTAGCATTATCCCTTTGTCGGGTTAGATGGAGTTAATTGAATGATTTGATTATACCAACTTAACAAGTTTTAAGACTTGATTATATTTTTTTGAAAGTTTAATAACTCAATTGTACTTTTGTGATAAATCTTATGATTTGATTGCACTTTTTGAAAGTTTTATAACTTAATTATACTTTCGTGATAATTTTTAAACTACCAATATACTTATCCCAATTTACAAAGATGATTCTTGTTCAACAGGCGCAAAATCTAACTCCATAAAACATACACATAACAAAATTACATCTACCATAATTCAAAAAATTAGGCAAAGAAATAAAAAGCTTTCATTAGGTACTCGATATCTCAAACTGTAAAACTTAAAATACTTAAATTAGTTTTTTTTTTTTTTTGGTCGAAGATAGTTGTTGCATCCATTCATAAAGATAACGAGAATTACAAGACACCGATAGATAAGATTCCGAACATAGAATTTTCGAAAGGGAAAGGGGAGGAAACATCACCCAATTTAGAGGGAGGGTCTTGGTTCAGTGGGCTTTAGCTAGCCAATCCGCCGCTCGGTTTGCCTCTCTTTGACAGTATACTGACATCGTTGATTCGAGATGGGCTAAGGTTTCTTTACAAAGTTCTACTATTTCCTTCAAATCCCTTGGTACTTCAGCCCAGCCCAGAACAATTTCAACCAAGCTTAAACTGTCACTTTCACAGACCCATCTCTTACTTTGACCTTTCTCTGTTCCCACGTGCCTCTCTTTTCTTCTTCTCAAGTACACCAGCTCGTGCAATAGTGATAGGGCTTCTGCTTGCTAGGAAGAGGATGCCTGAACCTTTTTGGTGTAACCATCGACAACGAAACCAAACGGATCTTGCAGAATACTGTAGCTGAGCAGAGGAAATTGCTTGGTACCCATGAAGCATCAACGTTTAGCTTTAGCTCCTCTCTCTCTCTTTGGCGGTATCCATCAGACCGGTAAGCTTCAATTTATGTGTTTTTTCCCTTTCTGGTTCTGCCAATTGCTTAAATTCTTCTCTTGTGCTTGTGCGAGATCTACAAGATTATTCGATTCTGGAGGCTTGGCTCGAAAGATGAAATTGTTGCGGGCCTTCCAAATATTCCACAGCACAGCAGCAACTAGTTCTTTTTCAGGAAAATCTTCCCTTCCTTCAAACACTTCCATTAGCCACTTGTCGAACCTTGTTATGCTGCATGAGTTCCTGCTGAGGTTGATTCTTAGGTCTGCCCATATTTGTTTTGTCCACTTACATAGTAGAAATATGTGTTCTGTTGTTTCTAGATGGGTGGAGCAAAGTGGACAAAAGGGGTCTAGTAGCATTTTCCTCTTATACAAATTCTCCCTCATTGGTATGGTGTCTTGACATAGACTCTAGAGAAATGTTCTCATTTTTGGGGGGATTGCTAGACTCCAGATTCTAGTCCATAGGGTTCTTGGAGGCTTGAAGGAACATGAGGCTCTATTAGGTTCTGTTTTTGTGATGTGAGAACAAACCATATTGTAACCACTTTTCACGGTATATATCCATGATTTGTTACCTGTCCAAACTAGACAATTATTCTTTGGGCTCAGGCTAATGGTTATCGCAAGTATCTCATTTGCTACTTGTTCGTCGAAAAGATTCAAGATTAAACTTTCATTCCATTCCCGCAATTCTTCATTGATAAGCTCTGCCACCATAACTGGTTCATTTTGGTTGGTCGAGCCTTCAAGCACTCCTGACTTTAGCCATTTGTCTTCTTGTATTATGATAGATTTGCCATCCCCCACCGATCATTTAACCTCTGATTCTATGGCTTCTCTTCCTATTAAAATGCTTTGCCATCCCCAAGACGGTTGTTGCCCTTTTCTAGCCTTCCGTAAGTCTCCATTTGGAAAGTAGATGTCTTTCAAGATTCTGCGCCACAATACTGAAAGGGACTTAGATAATCGCCAAGCTTGCTTGTTGAGCATTGCTTTGTTGAAATTAATCAATTCTTTAAAACCCAAACCTCCCTCATCCTTTCTAATTTTCAATACTTCCCATTTTTTCCAATGCAAGCCTCTCCTTGAGTCACTTTGCTTCCACCAAAACGAAGCAATTTTTTTTTCTATGGCTTTGCAAATAAAAATAGGTAGTTTAAAAATTGACATTGCATAATGAGGGAGGGCTTGTACAACACTCTTGATTAGAGTTTCTTTACATGCTTTGGATAGTAACTTTTCTTTCCATCCCTCTAGCTTCGAATTAACTCTTGCTAGAATCCAAGCGAACATCTCTTTCTTTGAGTGACCCCAATCAGTTGGTATTCCGAGGTATTTCCCTACTCTGTCTATTATTGGGACTCTAAGCTCTTGAGCTATGTTTCTTTTCAAAGATAAAAGACAATTGCTGCTGAAACATACATCTAATTTGTTCAAATTTATGGCTTGGCCTGTCACAAAGCAATACTGGTTGAGAATAGTTGCTAAGTTTTGGCATTCTCTGATAGTTCCGTCAAAAAAAAAATATGGCATCATCAGCAAAGAGTAAATATGACAAGGTAGGGCAGAACCTGTTTAACATTATACCTTTGAGGCCTCCATCTTCTAGGGCTTTGTGCATCAACAAAGACAAGACATTTGCTATTAAAATGAAGGTAGGGGAAAAAAGGATCTCCCTGTCTAATTCCTCTCGAAGGGGGTAAAGTATTGAGTTGGCTCCCCATTTATCTTCACACTTAAGGGCATCATTGAGACACATTGCATGATTAAATATACCCACCTCTCACAAAAGCCCATTTTTAGCATGCAATCCCTAAAAAAGCCTCACTCAATTCTACCATAGGCTCTGTGCATATCCAGTTTCAAGATTGCCGGAAACTTTTTCTTCCTTTTCGTTATTCTCAGCTAATGTAGGACTTCTTGAACTATTAAAATATTATCCTGGATTTGCCAACCTTGTACAAAGGCACTATGTTCAAGCACTATAATTTCTGGAAGTCATAACTTTAGTCTATTGACCATGACTTTTGAAATGATTTTGTAGTTGAAATTGCACAAACTGATGGGTCTAAATTGGCTTATACTTTATGGACTTTTAACTTTTGGTATCAAGAATATGTGCATTTTGTTAAGGAGGGGGCCAAGGGTACCTATTTCAAAGAAGTTTTGCACAAACTGGAATAAATCCATCTTGATGTCCTCCCAAAAATGTTGATAAAAAAGGCCATTGGGTCCTGGGGCCTTTAATGAGCCCAGTTGGAAAACCGCATCTTTCACCTCTTCAAGGGTAATATTCGCTATCAAATGTTCATTTATTTCCTTTTTTATTGGGCTGGGGCACTACTTTAGGACTAACTAATAGTTCTTGCAACCCATCAATTTGTATAGGTTCTAGTAAAAGGACCTTATGTGTTCTTTGAGCGCAGATGGTTCCCTGCACCAATTTTCATCTTCCATTTGCAGCATCGTAATCCCATTTCACTGCCTTCTTTGCACTGTAGTTGCAATATTCATATCTCCCCATTGCAGCCAGTTAATACGAGATCTCAACCCCCAAAATTCTTGTTTCCAAAGCTTGTCAATTTAGTCAACAATGTTATGGGTTTCCCTTCCGCTAGAATTTCCTGAATTCCTGTTAGTTATCTCTGTTAATTTCCTTTTTAGCTCCCTAATACGACTTGGTGAATTGACAAACTTATCTTTGCTCCAAGTTGCAAGCTCCTTAGAGACTTCATTGACTTTCATTGAGAAACTCGTATGGCTTGATGGCATTCTGTTCCATATTCTCTTGATAATCTCCCCCACACTCTTGATCTTCCGACTAGTATGCTTCAAACTTAAATTCTCTCTTCCTTTTCTTACTTTCATGATGCAACACAAGGAGGATATGGCTGTGATTCAAGCCAATTGCTGGTAGAGCCTACACTTCAGCGTTAGGAAAGGTAATTCTCCAATCCATTGTGCATAGAACTCTATCTAGTCTTTTTTTAACCAGGGCCTCCCCTTCCCGATTGTTTGCCCAAGTATAGGCGCACCCTTTGCTATCCATATCTATTAGGGAGCACTCATTCAAAAGTTCTCGAAAAGCTGCTTTTCGATGGTTATCAGCTTCCCTTTTCCCTACATTCTCCCAAATATATAAGATTTCATTGAAGTCTCCCATGCAAATCCACGGTAGTTAGTTAGTTGACTGGAAATCCCTCAACTTTTGCCATAGCTTTAGTCTCTCTCCAAAATTCGTCGATGTATGGAGGAAAGTTATCCTCATTTGATAGCCACTAGCTGAATCTTTGCACTATAAGTCAATAAACTCTTTAGAGCTAGATGCTACCTTTAGCTCCATTTCACCACACCACATAATTGCTAAGCCTCTCACAATTCCTTTCGGGTTTTCTAGGAACAAATTTGGAAACTTGAATCGTCTTTTTACACCATCCACCATCGTTTCCTTGTTCTTTGTTTCTATTAAGAAAACCAGATTTGGCCTTTTAAGAGATACTAGAGCTTGTAGCTCCTAAAATGTCAAGGGATTGCCCAACCCTTGACATTTCCAGCTTATAATTTTCATATTGTCTCTGGTGGCTTATTAGGGCTCACCACTAAAGCCCACTCATTGCCATCTTTAATCACCTAATTGGGGTCTTCAAAAGCTCTGTATCATCAATCATAAGGGAGTAGGTTTTACTATTCGTTTATGCTTTTTTGCCCTCTACACCTTCAAACTTTTCTTGCTGCAATTCCTTTCCTTCGAGAGGATTGGCCTAGCAGATTCAAAGCACATGATCTGTTTGCCATTGTCTATGTTCTTCATGGGGGTTTCTACTGATTCTTCTAGTACCTCTTGCAAGCATGAGCTTTCTGCCCTTTTCTTGTTGCAATTTGAGACTACCCCGGTTTCAATTTCATCTATGGCCACTGTGTCCATTTCAAAAAGTTATAGGTGGTATTTTCGGGGATGTATTTTCTTCATTAATTTCTTCTTCAATCTGCCATAGAACGCTTCCCAGTGAGGGCTATGGTCTCGCACTTTCGCCTTAAGCCATGGGCCATATTTTCCTGCCTTGTCTTCAGTCCATTTTGCTTGCTTATAAGGAATCTCTTCACAATTAGTAGCGTAATAGCAATAATGCGGTAAACGTTCATATTTGAATTCCACCCATAACTTCTTGTTTCCTATATCTAGAATAGCACCTTATTTTAAGAGAGCTAACAGATCCACTTCCACTCTCACCTTTCCGACTTTCTGTGGTCCGTTTCCTTTTGAATTCACCTGAATTTCCGGTACTTTGCCTACTTTTTTTGCCAGATTTATACACACTTCTTCTAGAATCCACCCAAGGGGTATCCCTCCATTATGCACCCAAAAAGCACATCCAAAATAATCATAATAATGTTTTGGGATTTCAAGTTCACATTGTTTGAGGATTAATAGATTACTGGCAAAGGACCAAGGTCCAGATTTCATAACTCTCTTTTTCCTCCTTTGATTGAAAAACAAAAGAGAAGAATCTTGGTTCCTTTTGGGAGTAGACCACTGATTTTGTTTTTCATGTCTTCTTCAATGTATTAAGAAAGGCTTGGAAATTGACATTAGGTTTCGAGAATAACTTACCAAATAGGGTGTTGTTGCATTCTCTCCTCTTTTTTTTTTTTTTTTTTTTCTGAGGGGATTTCTTTAATTGCTTCTACTACATCAATCTACGATCACAAGTGGCCCAGGCTTTTGCATAAGGCAGTCATAGGCAAATCATTCTCCATTTTACCTTCCATTCTTTTTTTCAATATGTATAGGGTTTACTTATGGCTCTGTTCTTTACGCGAAGGCACCTAGGAGTAAAGGATTAGAGCAACTAGTATTGACGAGAGAGAGTTTGCTGTTTGTTTTTTTCAAATTTTTGGAGGTGGGTCGAGAGAAGAAAGATTGAAGGGAGTTCAACGCATGAAATAGCAAGGTCGCAAGGTCGCTTGGATGGGTTTGTGGGTTAAAACTTTTGTCACACCCTGATCCTCCGAGCGCGTGCCCATTTCTCAGCGGTCGATTAAATAGCAACATCCCAAGACGCGTCGCTGACCCATTCATTTTAATGTACATACGAAAGCGAATAAATGTGACACCCCATATTTTCTTTTGCTCATCAGTTAAGTTAAGTATATTATAGATTAAGGTTACTGATTAGATTAAAACACCAAGTGTTCTTTTAGTGAAGTCATGACCCACTATTCCGCGCAAAGGGGGATTTTCTTTCAAGAGAAATTTTATTCCCCATGTTGCAACCAGGTGGTGCTGAGATGAAAGGGGGAAACGACACTTGTATTTTTTTTAATCATTTTCCTTCCTTGAACCACTCGACACCCTCTAGCTCACGAACAAACCTGGGTTTTCTCCTTCTCCTCTCAGCCGAGACAACCATTTCCCCTCTTCTTTAATTTTTACTTCGTTCCGCCAAAACCCGACCCGATCTCTACCCCTCTCCGCCCTGTGCCTTAGTCTAGTAGTGGAATCGTCGCTACTCTGTGTCATTCAGAGCTGCCACCATAGGCCGCAAAGCCCCCAGCTCGCCTGACGCCTCCTCCCTCTTCCACCGGTGAAAGATCCAGGCAAGTGGAGCTGTTCTTGTAATCTCCCGTTCATGAATTTACTCGCCTGGTGCTGCATGTTGGTTTAGGGCTGGGTAGCTACGATGGGGGCGCAGGGGACAGCTGGTAAAGCTCTATCCATAGTTGGGATTGGTAGTCAATGAAGCCAGTTGCTGTCCGGTTGTAACGAGGTGTCGCTCTTGGAGTCCCATCTATATGGGTAAACCAGAGGGAGCCGTGCATGCGTGTGTCCGTTCTCTGTTCTTTTTTTTTTGTTACACGTTTCTTCGACTCCATTTTCTAGGATCGACCTTCCTTGAGTGGTGGGTCACTGTATCTAGAGAATTTTGATGTTTCTGGGGGTTGTTATTCTTGTTATCGTTTGAGGAATTTTGGGTCGCTAGACTCGAAATTAAGGACTGAAACGTTGTTCTTGATTAGAGTTGATTAGAGTAGATTCTGGATTTTATACAGCCATTGCCAATGGGATATGGGTGTTGGGTTCTAACCGGGTTGGCAACCCATAGAACCCAAGCGCTGTGAGTGGTTCCCTTGGGTTGAGTTCTGGTCACGGGTATTGAGGATGGGGTGATTGAGGGGCTCGGGGGACATAGAGACTTCATCCGGACCTCCCCGAGCTAAATGCTCGACCTAAAGAGTTCTATAGGGAAAGCTTAAGCGGAAACCAGCAAAGTCCGAGGGTAGTAGTGTCGTAAGTGAAATTGCCAAGTATTAGATTATTTCATTTCCTTTTAGGCACGGAGGAAGGCTAGTTTAGTTCCATTAAGTTTAATTAAAAATGAGCTTTGTATGTGGTCTGGAACTCGTGATTTTGAGGTGTTCTTGAGTTAAGATTTGCACGTGGTTGGAGTATTGCAATTTAGTTTGCAATTCAATATAGATTCCTAGAACTAGACTTATTGGACCCTCTCTGTTTGTTAATTTTATAGCTTTTGCTTTGGAAGATTCTAGGTGAGTGAAAACGTGCTATAGTTACCTTAGATGCTATGGAAGAGTGTCAAAATACTATAAGAGGGTTTGGTAGAGAAACTAATGATTTAGTTGAGCTAGAGATGAAGAAAACGGCGCAAAACATTATGTTCTAGAGAAATATAGATTGAAAGTCTTTTTGTTTTATGTCGCCTTGATTTCTAATGATGGAGATAAGGAAAAGAACAAGTTTACATGAGAGAACCTACATTGGATTAAGTTCGACATCTAGTTATAGCAAGATTGATGAGAAAATGTGTTGTCTAAAGTATTTCTCTTTGAAA
The DNA here is from genome assembly GCA_016097545.1 of Eucalyptus victrix. NCBI lineage: Eukaryota > Viridiplantae > Streptophyta > Magnoliopsida > Myrtales > Myrtaceae > Eucalyptus > Eucalyptus victrix. The sequence continues at coordinate 21,874,657 of CM027845.1, read as the reverse complement.
CAATAAGCTGTATTGTATAAAACAGCAAGACCTTTGATGATGCCACGAATTTTCTGTAATTTTCTAGAAAGAATTGGACCTCAAACACTTAATGAAAGTTGTAGGACACATCCACAAGAATAACATATCAAAATTTCAAAGCATATTACTGAGTTTTGAGCTTTGAAATGGTTAAACCTCCCGGTTGTTAGTTCTGTTCGACGGAAGGAATTTTGAGCTGCATGGACCACATTGCTGCTCTCCTTACAGAAGGAACCGGACTTGGTTTCCTTCACAAAAAGTGTTCATTTCAGGTCTTACTATCACCTATTAAAATTTGAGAATTTTCTATGATGGTTTACCATGGCTTTGGCCCTAAATACTGAGATTACTTGATTTTGCTTTGTTTTGTCCATGTTGGTAGATTTTGAGTTTCTGAAGGAAAATATTGGCTCTTACTTTGTCGCCTCTAATGGGGTTCCTTTATACCTTGAAGTATCTAACGATGTATGTTTAGACCTATTTGTGATTGTTTACATACTTAAGTTGTTGCTACTGCAACAAGGCAAAATTGTGAATGTGTGGTTGGTTAAAGAGCCAAGGTGAGACCCCAAGTGTCGAGATGCCTGGAGAAGGGTGACGAGGAGTAGTGATATTCTCTCCAAAGGTCTGAGAAGGGTTGAACAACTTTTCAGGGGACCTTGTGATGCTAGGTTGGGTGCCAGGGGTACAGGGTGGAGTGTCCATCTCCCCCTGGGTGATCTTGGACCTCGTGATGTCAAGTTGGGTGCGAGGGCTTCAAGGCGAAATGTTGTCTCCCCTTAGGTGATTGTTACAGTTAGATTTTTGTGAATTCAACAAATTGACAGCTTATTTACCTATTTGTCGTGCTATTGGCCAAATCCAAATTAGGACTAACTGTCCACTTGCTGAGTTTTTATTTTGAAAACTCACACTTGTTTATTGTGTCTTTTCTTCATATTAGAAGGTGACTAAGGAGCGCTCGACGTGTGGGAGAATTGTTTTTTTTTTTTGTTATTTTGACAGTATGTACATACTCGACAGGAGGCAGGATATTTAGTGTTTGTGGCTCATGGTGTTTTTTTTTTTTTAGAAATCCCCCTCCTTAGCCTCATCTCCCGATGTGTAGGGAAATGACATTTTTAGTAAATATAGTCGAGTGCAATTCAGTTTCTTATGACTCAACTTAAAATGAAATTTATTTTATTCCTGAAATTAATATCTCCTCTAATTTATAAAGCAAGTCATGTGACTTGATCTAAGATAATGGGTGCCACAATAAATATTCCCCAAACAATAATCAGATGGGATAAAAAAGTAGAGCCATAGTTTTCGAAAACCACATCGCTCATATATACATATCAAACTATGTCATATACAATATTAGCCAACTATATACAAGGTCTGCAAAAAAGGGGGGAGGGGGAAGAGTGCTATAAGTCCTCAAGCATTCGAGTCTTCTTCAAAATACACCAAGGACCCTGGATCCGATAGGTACGAGTCCACCACTGAACCACCTAGAGGGTCAACCGTCCATTTTCCAAAAGCAACCTCCAGCACATACATAGGTATCTCAGATTCTGGTATAGGACCCTCTCTCTGTCCATTCCACTCACGACGGTACCATGATCTGTATTTATGGGGTACCTTATGGGGTATAACCTCATCAACCCAAACCACAAACTTTATGAGCTCATAGACCCATCCTCTTAGGTTCCCATGAAGCAGAATGTAAGATACTTGCTCGGTGACCTTCTTCGGCTGTCCAAAACGCTCAGGAGGAGCTGTCATCTAAAGACTTAAAAACGTTATCCCACAACGAGGTGAGACAATATCTCAATAAGTTCACCCCCTAAGTTCCGACTAGGAAGAAAATACGCCTCGAGGGCTACCTAAACACAAGTACAAGTCAGAGGACTCACATTTGCCTCCGTTCCTTCCTAAAAGTTAGTATAATTTACAAATTCAACAAATCACTTCTACACACCAAAGCAACAAATCAGATTGAATCATCAATCAATCGACACAATTGATTACATACCATCAAGACCATCTCTTGGTCAACCCAATCAGTACTATCTATAAAGTCTGATCACATCAAGGACTGCTCACCCTAAGCTAAAGATAGATAGAAAAGCTCGTCAAAAGCTGATAACAACATATATTACTCACCCTAAACTGATATATGGAAACCCTCAAACTAATATAATATATGGCTAATGCTCACCAAAGTTGTACGATACTTAATTGCTCACCAAAGCTGTAGGGTATAGTATACAATTATACTTGACCAATAATTTCACCACTTTTATCATATCCGATAAAAATAATCATGTATGGGTACACGGTCGGCCTTGGCAAAAAAATATAATATCTTGACTTTATAGAATCTTACTAATTATATAGTCGATAAAAATATTTTTGGCACTATAAACCGACGCCCGATTTTCTAATTAACTACTAAAATTAATCAATTTTGGGATAAATAAAATTATAATTCACACTCAAATTGCATAAATATGCACTCAATTAAATAAACCAATCACGCCATTATAATCAGCACGAAATTCCGATCACCGACTATCCCAGTCTAATTTCTGAAAAATAATAATTAATTAAATAATTACCCAAATTAATTAATAAATACCAATAAATGCAACTTAGGCCCAAAAAACCTAATTAAATACCAAAATGGGTTTGAAAAATTTATGAACCTAATTAAATAAATACTACGACTTATCTACTTACTAATTACACTACTCTAACCACCTAATATGCAATATCAAACAATTAAATCACTAATCCATTCTAACTAACCACATAAATCATACTTAGTTTAAACTAATCAACTCTTAAGCATAATAATTAACTCCCTAAGCGGAGATTAACAAGTAAACTCACTGGATTTGCGAGCTGGTGAGTTCACTTCGACGGGGACGCGGAGACACGCCTCAAACTCCAAAGCGGGGGCACCTTTTAAGGTCCAGAAGGGTTTGAAAATGGGCCAAACAGTGTACAGCAAACCCAAGGCTTCGAATTCTATTCTTGGCCGAGAGAAGAGGAATCGATGGTTGGTTGAGGCTGAAACGGGTAGGGACAGGCGGTGGAGTTGTTCCGGGTCCAAGCGGCTCACTTCGGTGGCTGAACAGCGACGTGACGAGCTTCGACGACCTCCTTGATGGCTAGGAGACATTGGCGAAGTTGAATGGCGGGTGAGTAGGGCGTGGGAATGCGCAGGCAGGCGCGCGAGCGAGAGAGGCAACAGTGGGCTTAGGCACGTGACGACGACATGCTGGCAGCTCAAACGAGCAACAATGGGCAAAGGGAGGGGCTGAGCTAAGGAAGGAGAAGGGGGTAAACAACCAAGCTTAAGGGGGCCACTTTGGTCTCTCTCTCTATCCTCTTGTCCCATACTGGCTTCCTCAGCAATTCTAGCTACCAAAGCTTCCTTAGGAAGCTATTGAAAAGATCCAAAAGGTTGAGTCGGGGCGGGGGGGCTACGAATTTGATGGAGTTTCCCTCTATTCCACTTCAATCCTCTCTTGAATCAATTCAATTCGGCCCTAAAAAATTCCACCAACATGTCCTCGATCAAATTGACATTTTTCCCCACCAATAGAACCAACTTGCATCTCAAAAACGCAATAAAAAACGGTCCCCTTAATTTTCCTAACAAAAACGGCTATATCTTGACTTTTCGTCGAAAATCTCAGTTTGCAGAAAAATTTTCGGAGAATGAGTCAACGTTCTTAAAATGACTCGTGACATGACAGAACTTTCAATTTTTGAAATCGGATTCAAATTTATGATTAATTTCAATCTGGCACGATTTTAGCGTGATCTAATTTATCGGGTAGCTTTTAGAAATTTTTTAGTGTAAATGACCCGTGGTCAATTTTCTTCGAGCCACAATAAACATCTTCAACACATTGAAGACTCTTGATGGTCGTGAAAATCTCGAGATTTCGAATACGAACACAAGGTACCAAAATGATAGAAAAATCAATTTAGTGCCGATCGACGGGAATTTTACAATTTGGTGAAATCACTCACGTTTAGCCACACATCTCAGTCAAATCGATCTATCTCTAATTTTTAATCGATTTTTATTGTGACATAATAATCTATGCATATGAGCACGGTTGAACAGTCAATTCATGGTTGAATTCTCAAGTTTATTGCGTTAAAATCCCTTAATGGCTTCCTCAAATAGTCTAGTTATCTCAAGAGTTATCATCTCTGAAAATAACACTATAGGCGCGTCGATGAAAGACCCGATTTATCTAATTGAAAACATAATTAAATTTCAGGATGTCACAACTTTGGTGAAGATAAAAGTGTTTAGGTAGTGTGTTGAGCAAAGGGAAGGGAGGAATTGATGCATATCTGGGGGCTGTCGGCTATGGAGTTAGGGATTTTTCCTCTGGTAATGCAGCATTTGAAAGGACTTCGGTTGCGAAAGGAATCATCTTTCCGAAACTGGAGTGTGAAGAAGTCCATGTGGGGGAAGATGCTAGATGAGGATCATGGAAGTTTTAGGGTTTTGTTTGCTCTATCACCCATTGAAGGGATAGAAGGAAGCTCTACCAGCGAGAGTAGAGAGAAAAGGGCGACAAGCAGCCCAGAACTCAGTGGGTAGATTTTAGTTGAAGTGTAAGTGGGTCTGCCTCACTACTAAATAATTCAACACCTCAATCAGCGGATCAGAAGTGTTGCAAAACACAGATGCGTCCACTCTGCTGTTTTAGGCACGTATATGGTGGCATCCACATTCAGGTCTCACATTTTTTTTTTTTTTTTACATCAGAATGTCTGAAATTAATGTCACTACGCGAAATCATCATTCTAATTCTAATTGTCCACAGCCTGAATGACGGCTCGCGTTGCCCTAACGAGGCAAGGGAATGAGAAGCCACCCCTATCATAAGCTAGAGCTGTAAGGACTCGTCGCTTGCTGTGGTTTATCATAAGACGAATTGCAGGGTCACATATCCTGGCCATTGATCAAACCCTTTGCAGCTTCCATCGGAGGGTTTCTGCTCGATTAGAGAGCAGTTTCTGTGAAGGGATCTAATAAGGCTATACCAGATGGAAGGAGTGAACCCGGGTCAGACTGATACCGAGCTTTCGAGAGTCGAAAGGGCCAGGTTAACTGCAAGAAACCAGGGCAAAGGACTTCTAGTTGAGAAATTCGAAATCAGAAGCCAGCAATGTCCATCCTCCTGCCTATCATGCCCTCTCTTTATGCTACAAAGCTTTTCAAGTTCGGGTCCACAGTCCACATGAAATGTCGTTCGCTGGTCATGCATTACAGCCATGTGAAACCACCATGGGCACAAACTCATGACTTTGTGCTCCTGGGGACCATCTACTAGAGTAAGCCTGGGGACACCATGACTCTTGGTCAGTCACTCCTTTCAACACGCTGACTAGATCTCATTCAAATGAAAAGATTTCAAGAAAGATTCCTCTTTTTCCAGCTATCATATGTTCCCAGGCCCGTGCTGAACTAATGAATAAAGGAACTTTCAACTTCCAGAGAAACTAACTTTTCTAAACATACGTGCAATCAGTGCCTTGAATTGCTCTTGACAAATTCGCTAAAGCGACCCCGAAACACTCTGATCTTATTTTTATTGGGTGTGTATCCGGGTCAAAGTTCTCCTCACATAAACCTCAATGCTGCAATTGGTGAGAGAGATGCACAATGAAGTTCAGAATCCCACAAAAAGGCTTTTAAAAGTTTATGAAAATAGAATCACTGCGACCCAGGGAAGGAAAAGGGACAAAACAATTAAGATAAATTTCATGAAAGTTGCCAGGAAATAGGACTGAGTCAGAATTATGTAGAAGTTCGGATCCTCACATGAAACCTCTTTCAGACAATCTAAAATTTGAGTTCAACACAGACGCAGATTTAAGGATCTCTCTGTACAAGTCCAAAACATGAGCAAGCTCTTTTTGCTCTCAAAACTAAAATTTTCACATTGTCAAACCCGCTTCACATTATGACACAAAGCATATCAACAGAATCAAGTCAATAATAGCTAGGATTAAGGTTTACCACACACTACAGAGTCATGTCTCCATTAGGCTATCCGTGCTGCTGCTGGTGGCAGCGAGAGTTTGTGCTGTTTCGACAATTTGATCTGCTGGAGTTATGGCCAGCGATTGTAAGAGCTTTGTGTAGTGCAATTCAATCTGTAACCGGTGATGAAGAGGTGTTGACGCGATCAGACCTTTCCTCAAATCGTCTTGCAGTTCTCTTATAGGAATTGCAGCCAAGAAGTTCTTAATATACTCCTTACACGACTCCTTCCCCTGGCATAGGACCTCTTCCATCTCATGACTTTCAGTTGGCTCTCCATGATCGAGTTTTACTACTTCAGTCACTTCCAAATTCTCCTGGGGCTTGATTTTTTCAGGCTCAGCGTTTTTTTGTTGCACAGGAACCGAGTTTTGCTGATCAGCTGTGTTATCACCAGATGTTTGGACAGGCGGCGGCAATTTGAGAATTGTAGTGCTGTGGTCGAATTTTAAGATAAAGGCCTGAGTGCAACCCTCATAGAGTCTCTCTCCCAGGGTATCAATTATGTAGTAGGCTTCTGGCTCTACCTTAAGGACAAAAAAATGGTCATTCCAACTGACAATGTACAACTGAGTTTCATCATTGCATGCTTGCGATCCTGTGCTGCTGATCTGTTCCCAGATATCATCAAAGGACATCGCATCATCAAAAACATCGAACTTTCCCTCTTTCATCCATTCTGGACGGAAAAACCCAATGAATGACTTCCCAGGATCCATAGAAAGAGGGCGTATCTTGGCTTGAAGAACCGTTTCAAGATCAAAGTGCTTGTCCGGAAATCGTTCCTGATACATTTTATTCTTGCACAAGTTTCTCCATTCTAGTGATCCATCTCTGATCAGGCTATCAAGCTGGGATTTGATGGGCATCAAGTGACGATTGTTTTGAAACCAATCAGCTATCACAGCAACAAGAGCAGTACATGCACTTTCCCCTGCTGCACGCTCACTTCGCTGGTCAATAGAAGCAAAGAAAACCTGGGTCTTGAGCTTCATATGTCCATCACGGCTTATGATTTCTTTTTGCTCCCAAGTGCCAACAGCAAAATTGTCATCTCCAAATTCAGAAACTGAAGAACGATGTCCAGATGAATCTTCGTCTGTTTTACTCCACTGAGAAAAGAGTTCAAGTTAGTTACTACATCAGCGAATAGATTTGTAGCAACGAAACTCACTGAACAGACGCTAGTTGAGATGGACTACTGGCATGAAAAAAGAATTAGATCCACAAGCAAAGAAACGCAAATAGAAAGCAAGTTCATACCCCAAAGGAGAGAGATTCATCTGAGCTAAGCTGACGACGGGCAAAATCAATGTCATCTCCACCTTCTTCAGCATAAGCCTTCTTTAGCAATGGCTCACCCTTTGCTTTAGGAGACCTGAAACTCAGTTTCCTTTTCCTCCAGGACAGAATACCACGCCTTGAACTATGTGACTGCGATTGCTCAAAAGCCAATGCAGCGAAATCCTCCATGTGTGAGGAACCGACATCTGATTTGCGGTTGCTATAGTAAATCCAATCTTCAGCGTCAGCACTTATCCTCATACTTGAGTAAAATGAGCCTCCCGCACAGTTTGCATATGCCAGTGTGCCATAGCTGAATGAATTTCTACAACTAGACTCGCCCTTGCTCGCATCCGACTCTCCTTCCTCTGTATCGTTAAAGGAATTGGAGTCGGCTGTATAGTTATAATCGCCATCCTCGCTCTGGCCAGAAAATCTTCCGTCGCTGCCATCTTCCCTGTGACAAGCCTTCTTTGCTCTTCTGGTGGAAACATACTCGGTGAAGATCTTTACTTTTTTCAAACCAGCTTTAAGAGCAGAAAGCTCATCTTTTCCCGCTGACACAGTTTCAGCCGACTGTGGTGGAGATGCAACAGGTGCAATTCGTGTCTGCACCATGCCAGTTGTTTCCTGGGTAGTCCGCAGTTCTACTAACCTGAGAACAATCTGCATGGAGCATAAGCTCTAGACATCACACAAATAACTCAAAGAAGGACCGATAATTCTACAGAAAGAAGAAGTCTATCCATAGCATAAAACTGAAGGCAGGGAGAGATTATGCAGCAGCACTCACACAAAGCAATAAGGACGAATTCGTAGCGCCATCAGGAGTAACCAGAGGGACACTCAGATCGAATTCTTTCTGCCCAGACGCACAAGCAAATTCGGCGAGGTTCAACGATGCTGCTCCAACAACCCGATCTTTGTTCTTCGTGGGCTGATCAATTACCTGCGCAACAGTTAAGTCCCAACACAACTGAATTTCTCAAATTTACAATAAAAATCACAAGACAAAAACGCAAAAAGAGTCGAGGCATTGCCACAAGCCAATTCAGAAGTCACACCCAATATTCAAATTAGACAAAAGAGTTGATTCAAAATCTTTTTCCCCACATTAACTTTGCCCGGTCAACCTCATTTATGAAATTCTAATAAAAGGAAATTTTAGTCAAAGAGAGAGAAACAAGCTGAATAACGCCACACGGTAGCAAACACTCGAAAGGAAAAAACTGCCATTTCCATGGAAAAGGACCATATCAGCCAATTTAAGCTGTAATTTAATTATTTACACCGATAAAAAAAGTTCACCAATTTTACGATCCATCATCACCTTGACTACCTTCACTTTCCAATCTCAAGCAAGAAAGATCATCAGCGACCACTTCCAGACTTTCCGGCTGTCAGAAATTTTTTGACTTTCAAGAAAGGAGATAACTTTTTGACTTTCCGGCAACCTTAGTAACAACGAAATCGATTCAATCGGCCACCGGAATCGTCGGACGACCGATTTCGGCATCCGGTGAAGAGATTCGAAGACGTGTATCTCCGAAAGCATCGAAGGCTCGATCAAGAAAAGCACCAGCATTTGCTGAAGGAGCGGAAAAGGGAGTAACCCAGAAAAAAAATTCAGTGAAAAGTGATCGGAAAAGAAAGGCGGCTCACGTTGAAGACGGTGAAAGCGACTTCCCAGGGATGGAACGCGCGGTCCCTGTGCGCCGAGAGGCTGCACACCGCCGCGAACTCCTCCTCCTCCGCCTCCTCTCCCTTGCCGCCGCCGCCGCCCCACTCGACGACGCCGCCCTCCCCCACGCGCGCCTCCCTCGTGAAGTTCCTCCTCACGGCCGCCCGCCTCATCGTCAGCGCGGCCGCCCTCGGCCCCTTCCACCGGATCTCCACCGCCAGCCTCGCCCCTCCCCCCTCCTCCTCCTCCGGCGGCGGCGGATCGCACCCCTCCAGCCTCCTCACCACCAGCCTCGCCTCGTACTTCCTCGACGCCGGGGGCGGCCACGGCCGCCACCTCATCATCTTCACCCCCATTGGCTCCGCCGAACGCAGAACAAAATCTCACACCACGACGACAACCTCGGAGCGGGGCAGGACCGGGCGTGCGGCGCTCGCGATCTTCGAGACGATCTCTGCCGGAATCCAAGGTGGGTTACGAGGAATCCACGTCCCCCGATGTAAAATGTCGCGGGTAGAGAGAGAAAGAGAATATGCCGTTGGTTTTCTGTAGAGAGAGAGATAGAGAGAGAACGTTGAATGGAGAACAGACGGACAGGACCAGCTGCGACCACTCTCGCTCTACTGTGCGCGCTAGAAAGAGAGAGAGAGACAGTGAGGGTGAAGGCGAAGGCGATGGTTTGACCGGAGGGCGCGGTTAAGTTAACCCGGCTTAAACCCCGCCGCTCCGTTAAAAAACGCGCCGCTTCCGCAACGGAACGGGGCACGTGGGGGGGGCGTTATTTTTAACGGCGTAGCGGCGAGGGCCGTTGACTGTTGACTTGTTTCGGTCGTCGTCGTTTCGGTTCCGTAACGGCACCGTAATTTAAGGTCAACGGGCGTGGTCGCCCGGGTCGGAACCGTATTTTGTTCCGCAGCAGAAAAAAATTTTTAAAAAAAATTGGGAACGAAAGGGAAAATCGCCGGAAAATACGGTGGGTAAACCCGGAACGCGGGTTTCGGGTTTGACCCGAAAAGGCAGGAGAATATCTTGTGCTTTCGATTCTGGGAATCGGGGCATTTACGGTGAGATTCGGATAATTCAATAGAGATGCTGTTTAATGACTTTTCCTCCCCCAAAGAAAAACCAAAACGGAGCTAATGGGATTTGACCAAATACGTTACCGTCCTTTTTTGATTATCCAAGTACCATCGATTATGAACACATTTTTTATTGATTAATTACTCCCAATGAACTCTTTAAGAAAAATATTTGTCGGATCATTTATTTTCCAAAAAATTCATCATCCCAATGTGTTACCCAAAAAAAAAAAAAAAAATCTTCCTATGATTTATTTTGCATATACGGTAGAGACATGTACTATATATATATATATGGTATTCCTCTCCTTCATCTAATCCATTCAAGCATTAAATTGAACGGATACACACGGGCAACAAGATTATGCTTTCCTTTTGTTGGATAATGAGGATTATTTACTTACAATGGATATGAACTTTACAAATTCGGAAGCGAGGAGATACTGAAGGTTGGGCTTTTTCTGTGGATTTGTTGTCCCATGCCGTTAGATTGTTGACTTTGGTAAACGTCTCTTTCGACTGCACGTGCATTCGGAGCCTTGTCTTTCTGTTTGGAATTTTCACTCTTATTCTAGTGTCGCTTGTGTAATGGATAATAAATATAGTTCCTCGGAAAGAATCTTTTCATATATTCTTGGTATCGAAAATTATACCATGACAAATGCCCAAAATGGCAAGGAAAAGTACTTAATTATTCATGAATTTTCGATTTAGTCAATTTAGGTATAAATTTCCATGCAAAATTCAAATATAATCATTATGATCAATTTTTATCGAATTTGCACATAGCCATCACGGTCAACAATTTTCCAACAAATTGGTTGAAAGGAATACATAGGAATTCACACAAAGGTTTGGCACCATATTGGCAAAACTAAAAAGTTAAAAATTGAATTGATATGTTTCAGACAAATTGAACAATTCATGCAATATTTTATGTGAGAGCCACATTAGATTTCCGAGCCCAAACTTAGTGAGTTCAAGATGTGATTAGTACTTTTTAAAAACTTTTAGATCTTAATTCCTCAACTAATTGACTGCCAAAATCTTAAATCATCGAGTTTTCCATGGATAAGATTTTTAGAGAGGGGCTAAGACATTTCGACAAGAAAAGCGGCAATTGAGGGAAAAATACAACGAAATCTTTTCGTGGCTGGTTGAATTTGAAGCTTAACCCTCAGCTTTTTTTTTTTTCACGTTTGCCCTTATAATTCTCATAAGAAAAATATGTTTGATATATATGACGAGGAGAAAGCACCGTTGCTGTGTGTATGAGTGAAATTGTTGAATTTTCTTGGAAATTAGTTGCATGTTTTGTAAATCTTTCATAGGGATAATTTCAGTTTTTGATATCATAACTTAAGTGAATTGTGAAATCAAGCTATGTAACTCTTAATTTGTATGATCAATTCACATAAATTTAATCTAATGTTCAATGTACTATGTATCATCAATTTGAACGGACTTTTTGATCTAGTAGCCGAACGACTATATTGAATTACAGACAAAAATTATAGGCCTCGATTGATAATTCATCTAAGTTATAGGACAAAAATGGAATTATCCCCTTACTTTTATAGCGTGTGGGCGACAGTTGTAGCCGTACTTTGGAGCGGATCTTCTCGTGCTTCTAGATGGAAAACCAAACCAAATGTGTCATTGCGTGTACATTTGCATTATTGAAGAGAAAATACATTTTGTTTCTTTGGAACTTGACAAATAGTCCTCCCCTTTTGTCAATGGCCCACTAAGATAAAAGAAATATTACTTTCCCGAATACATGGATAGAAAAACGCTGATCTCTAAACTTTTATGATATTATTGTAGTCTCTAAACTTTGATTTAGATTTATATAAAATATCGACTTGGCTCTTTTAATATGTTCATTATAATAGAGCGCACAAGTTAGAACTATTCGACCAATGATTAGGTGAATCTAGATTAGGCTACACCCTTACATCGAGCTTCGGTTGAGTCAAGTTCTATAGCTATATGTGGTCACTCTAGCCCCACCAAATTGGTCCATAGCCCCATTTGGTACCAATGGACCATGTGCTCATAGGAATCGTAATAAGGTGTACTCACGATATATTAATAACTTTTAGATCCTAAAATCTCATAGTAATCAATTATCCGATAAAATGTGCATCTCCCAAACCTAATTTCCTCCTAATGGGATTACAAATTGCCCCTAACCTTTTAATTGGAGTATACATTATCCGGTTTTGGAGATACCAATGTTGTACCAAGCAGGTTCATGTAATCATATTTCTCTTTCTTTTTAATTTTCCGAAAAGGAGATGTCACTGCTGGACGGGAGGTCATCAAGGACTTGTACTATAAAATAAAACAATAATTGGGTGTCACAACTTATCGAAACTGGTCTGAGATGAACAGCTTCGATGTTTTTATTCAATTGAAAGATACAAACAAAATGACAAGAAAAGGGTCTACTTCATTGCAATGGGAACACGACCCACGAAACTTTAGGAACCGAAGCAGATGGGTTTAACCGCTTGTCCATGTCCTTTGGCAATCGATAGAATGGAAATCGCATTTAAAAATGTCTAAGATGGTAGAAGATCATAGTCACATTTCTGCTAGAAATTGCTCATGACACCCACGTGTGGGGATCGTTGGAAAATATAATTTCGAATTAAATAGAATGGAATCGGATTTTGAGGAATGATCACTTTCTTTGAGGAATTATTTACCATACAAAGTTATTAATAGTCATCGACAAATTTCCTTTAAGGTATAATGAAGTTTCGATTGAAAATACTAAAAAGTAATTCTAATATTCCTTTAGAGTATCTTTAGGAAACAATTGAATTGATAGCTGTAATTTTCAAAAGAAAACTCAAAAAGACTGTATTAGCATTCGTGCCAAAATGGACGTATTTATCTCGGTGTCAAAGAACATAGTTAACCCTTCGAGAAGATTGCAAAGTGAAAAAGAGATTCCTTCAAGTTAAGTTGCAAGTTGAACAGGTATATCTTCAAAGGTTATCTTTGAAAAGACATAAAATTCGAATAATAAAAAGAATAAATTTTTACTAATATTATGAATTTCATAATTTCCAAAAATACGAATGAACAAATACGACATTTCAACTAACAAAGGTTACTGAGATAATCATACAAAATAAAATAAAATAAAAATAAACAAGTTAGTGCTAATTAAGTTGCAAGTGTGCTAAGTGTTAAGTGTGCTTAATAATCACACATTGCAAGTGGTGCACACAATCCATTCTTTTTTTTTTTTTTTTTTTTGAACAAACTAGAAGGAGTTCACACTTATAAAGTGACTCATCTCTTCTCAACTTTCCTATGTGAGACAAGGAAAAAACACATTTTATTTGTTTTACAAACAAACAACCAACATAGATCGCACCGGAACTTGAATCAGTTGATGTAATAAAGGGGTTCGTCGGATTGATGATGTATAGACAGTTGTCAGCATAATATACATGCCAAAATATTTGGAGATATGTGTATGCAATTAATCATAAATACTATGAATTGTGTGAATCTTAAGCATTCATTCGATGGGAATTTTGCAAAAAGTATTGCTCGATTGCCTCGTACCATGTGGTCTAATCGTACATGCACAAAAAGTCACAAGCCCTAATCCAAAATAAGTAATAATTCGTTAATATGGCATGACCAATTAATGAGTGAGCGGTTTTAAGGGAGGTTTCAGTTCCACTAGGAACTTGGGACCTACCTATCAAGATCGATTTTCAGTTTTTGGAATTCGGAACATACCTTATTTACTTTGAAATTGATTTTGGAATCAAACTTGCAATTTCAAAATCGATTCTAGGGTCTTTATATACACGTAATGTCTGTCTCCTCCATTTAACCCGTTGCGACCGTTAGAACGAACATACACTATCAAACGCAATTATGCTTTCCTTTTGTTGGATAATGAGGATTATTCACAATGGATGTCAAGTTAAAAAAATTTGGAAGGGAGAAGATACAAAAGGTTGGCTTGGCTTTTTTCTGTTGATTTGTTGCCCCATGATGCTAGAATGTTGCCTTTGGTTGATGTCTCTTTCGATCTGCACGTGACTTCTGAGCCTTGTCTTTTTGTTTTTAAATTTTGTAATGGATAATGGATATAGCTCATGGGAAAGAATCTTTCCGTATGTTCTTGTTGGTATTAGGACAAATGACCAAATGACTCAAGAAAAATTACCTAATCATTCTTACACCTATTGTACATGTGTAAATTCAGTCGTAAACTTTTTTGTTTTATTAACTTAATTCTAAATTTTGCATAAAATTCCAATATAACTTTATGGTCAATTTTCACGGATAATCATTGATGAAACATTTCAATCACTACCGGTCAACCTATGTGAAGGCTCAAGTACTAGGTTTAGTAACCATGATAATATATCATGATAAATTAACAAATTCACAACTTAAAAGGTGAAGATAATTTCAAACTAATATCTTAAATATATGCTGACAAAGTAAATCTCATATTGCACCAAGTTGTCCAAAAAATTAATTTATGAACATTCCGAATTTCAAAATTGGATTTGAACCCGCTCCTTATCTTGCAAATTTACGATCAATCAGATTTATTTATTCCAAATTGACTCAAATTTTTAAGTATTTTTTCTCTCCACCGCATATCTAATTTTTCTCTTCACACACGCCCTTTCAATAGTCATAAGAAAATCTGTCTAGTATATACGACGGGGGAAAAGCATAATTGCTGTGTACAAGAGTGAATTGTTGAATTTTCTTGGTAAGTAGTTAAATGTTATTTAAGTTTTCCTTAGGGATAATTTTAATTTTTATCTTATTCTCATGTGAATTGTGCAATCAAGTTCTGTAACTTCTAATGTATACAATTAAGTCCCATGACTTTAGTCCTAATGTAGTTCATATCATCAATTTGACCGGACTTTCCGATCTCCGTTCACCGAACAATTATATTGAATAATAGACGAAAATTACAGGTGTTGGTTGCGCAATTAATATAATTAATTGGACAAAATTGGAATTATCCCATTAGATTTTATATCGTGTAGGCGACAGTTGTAGCTGTCCTTTGGCGCGGATCTGCTCGTGATTCTAGGTGGAAAACCAAACAAAATGGGTCATTACAAGGGCATTTACATTATTGAAGAGAAAATACATTTTTGTTTCTTTCGAACCTGACAAATTGTCCTCCCTTCTTGTCAATAGTTGACACCACCCGCTCCCAAGAAAAAGACAAATTACTTTACGAGTATGTGGATTAAAGAAATTCAAATGAAAGACAACGCCCATCTCTAATTTTTTTTTTTAAATATTGTTTGTAATCTCTAAACTCTGATCCAAATCTATATTAATTATTGACTTGGCTCTTTTAATGTATTCATGATGATAGAGTATAATGCCTACCGTGAGATGGAAGAGCTTCGATTGAGCCGAGTTTCATAACTATAATGTGCTTGCCCTATCCTCACCCAATTTAGTCTTTAGCCCCATTAGGCACCGTGGACCGTGAGCTGTCAAGTTCATAATCAAGTGTACTCCCGACACATTAATAATTTTTGGATCCTAAAATCTTATGGTATTCAACTCGTTTGTTAATCACCCTATAAAATGTGCATATTCCTAGCCTCTCCCCCCCCCCAAAAAAAAAAAAAACCAATTTCCTCCTAACGAGAGTAAAAATTGCCCGCAACCTTTTAATTGGAGTACACATTATCCAGTTTTGGAGATGTCAATTGTTGTCCCAAGCAAGTTCACATACTTGCACTTATCAAAACTGGTATGAGATTAAATAGTTTTGATGTTTCTATTTCAATTGAAAGCTACAGAAAAAATGACAAGCCAAGAACCTACTTCATGACCCACATGCCTTTGGGAAATGAGGCAGATGGGTTTATCCTCTTGTCCATATCCTTTTGCAATCGATAGAATGATAAATCGCATTCGAAAAATGTTTAAGATGGTAGAAGATCATAGTCACATTTATGGTAGCAAATGTACGGGCCCTCATGACACGGACGTGTGGGGATCGGACGGGGACTTGAATTGGTGGGTATAATTAAGGGGCTGGTCGGATTGATGAAACATAGACACAGATACAAACTTCAATATAGACAAAAAAAAAAAAAAAAAAAGAAAAAAGAATTGGCCAAACCGGTATAAAATTGGTCACAGGATGTCAGTAATCATGTGAATCTTAAGCATTCTTTTTTTTTTGGTCGAAGAATCTTAAGCATTCATTTGATGGGAATTTGAGAAAACCATTGCTCAATTGCCTCGTACCATGGGGTCGACTGATGGCACATGGCCCAACCGATGACAAAGCCTAATCTAAAAGCAAGGGATAATACGGTCCTTTTCTTAATATGGTATGGCAGCAATTTGCCTTCTACATCAGTGGCTAGCATGTTTGCATTAAATTTATCCATTTACTAACTCCTTTATCTTCTTATATGTTCGATAAATAAATAAAAAAAGAATCAAGATATGGATGAAAAGGCCTGAATTTTAATGCCAGGAACAAAAATAACTCCACTTTTAAACCATGGCCCTCGGAGACCTTTCCTTTCCCAACCCTCTTTCTCCCTTGTTGAACTTTTCTTCGTCCCTTCCACTTATGGAGTGGAGGGACTTGACATAGATCTCTCCCTGCCCTCCTAGGGGCCCTTCGTTTTAGTTCTTTTATTATTCTCCCCATTTAGTTTTAGATTTGCGAGCTTTATTCTCCCAATCTTATATATGGGAGATTTTTCTCCGATCTAATTCTAAATTTTGGAGTTTTAATGAATAAGTATCCCGTTTTTAATTTTATTGGTGTTCATAGGCAAATTTGTACTTGTTCAATGGGTTTTAATTAAAAACTTTGGCTCTTTGCATTGGCTACAAGGCTAATTCTCATAGGTGTCAAATCTGAGCCTTTTCAACATGGTATATTGTTTTTGTACGATAATGGTGTTGAAGACATTGAACCTGGGCGCATGTCAAAAGACAAAGCCATAACTACAAATGAAGATCTTGGCATATGCTTATCATTGATGATGATGTGTGACTCAGTGATTGCTACCTATCCTTTTTCTTAGATGCATTCATAAATTTGTCATCGAAGAACAAACTTGTAATTATCTCTACCAACCATGCTCCGATGATATGCCTTGATTTCTAGTTTTTGATATATTTTGGAGCTAAATGGGTTTGCCTTGTTATTGTGACTTTTTGTGATTGCTCATCATATATCATTTTGGTAATGAATAGAAATTTTTTTGACCCAAAAAATTTTAAAAAATAAAATAAAACCATTATCTTTTAGCTATCGGTAATTTGGGATGAATATTTTTCTAGCAACATTATAATGCATAATATTTTGCTAAATTCTCTGGTTATGTTTGGTAATCATATGAAAATTCTGAACATAATAAAAATTATCATGCCTTGTACTTGGTTCTATCCAAGACACGATAAAGTCGAATATAAGAGAATTATAACCTAGATAAAATTATCCATAAGGAGGTGGGATAAAAATAGATAAAATTTCTAATATCGATAATTTAAAAGTGATTTTTCTTGAATAACAAACTCCTTAAATCAAAAATTAAAATAATATTTTAATTATAAACAAAATAAAAAAAAAAAAATTTAATATTTTTTTATTCCTATTTAGATATATTCAAATTTCTATCTATTTTATAATATAATTCACATATTTTAGGGATATTGATATAGTTTACTATCTAATAAAATTTTATTTTGAGAATGATGGATGGGGAAAAAAGAAATAGAAAAAATAAAAGAAAAGAAAAAAGAGAAGGAAAATAATAATAAATAAGCAAATCAAAATGAAGAAGGCAAGAATATTGTGAGAGATTCTTACCACCCCCATTTGTGCGATTTTTAGGTTCATTTACATTAATATGGGTTCATACCAAATAATAAACATGATATGATGTAAAAATATCTAGTTTTATTAATACGATTCACCAAATAGTAAATATGATATAACAAAATCCATAAATTTCATATCTTATCATATCCGGTCTTATCTTAATTAGAAATTCGGATGACCAAACGCAGCCTCATTTGGGAAAATTATAAAAAATTTCCTTGTGTGTATTTTTTATCCATGTACTATATCTTGTTATAATTTAGTCCTTTCATTTATCTCCAACAACAATTTCATGACAAAATTCAATTTTTGGTCAAAGTGTAGATGGAATATACCAAGTCAACACCAATGTATCGGCATGTGGTGCCTAGAACCTAAGAACGTTACACTTTTGATCCTCTTGGTTTCAGATATGTTCAATTTTGTTCATTATACTTTGCTTTAGTTACAAAATTAGTTCTCATATCATTAATCAGCAAAAGTTTAATTTCTTTCATCAAATCTTAATCCAAAATCCAATGGGAAAGTCAAATTAAAACCAAGTGTTAATTGTAGTACCTTTATTTACAAGTTTACTTAATTTGATTGAAACTCTTATTAAGACAAATGTCATCATATGCAAATCTTTAAAATCTATATGACGCAGAGTTGCTGATGATATTATAGTTTGAAGGTTTCTTACAAACTTTCTAAATTATTTTAGCTATAAAATAACGAGATAAAAATGATATCTCTTTTCTTTTAAAAGGTACTCCCTGATATTTTCATATTGGTATTCATAAATTCCATTGACCTGTTGGCCATGATGTAGATCATTGACTTAGATTAATGCATCTTGAGTGCACGTGCATTCTTAGCCTTTACATTTTGTTTTTCTATGTACTATTATTCTAAATGTCACCTATACAACGGATAATAAAAACAATGGGTGGGAATAAATATTTCAAAATATTTTAAACATCGAAAAATGATAAGATATTTCAAGTGAAAGCCCGGTCGGTTTTCCTAGCGTGAATTCTACCAATGGCGGTCCAGTTTTTTTTTTTTTTTGATATGATTTAAAGCTTAAATTTTAGTTGACCAAAATAGAAATGCAAAGAGAAAGATTCCCGATTCTGGCATCTCTCTCCTTTGACATAAACAAGTGTGACGTATAAGATACTCTCCATGAAATGAGGTGATAGTCTTATCTATCAATACCCAATAAGGGATAAATATAGGCCCTTCAATTAATTCCTCGGTGAAGGATAGGGGAATACTTTGACTCTCTTGGTACTCACGTTCGACGAAAATGAAAGCTCCCTTCGATAATACTTCAATCAAGGAGATGCCATTGTCATCTATTCTGACCAGCATTATCGAGGCATTGGAAATCCAGAACAGCTCGGAAAAATCACCGGCACTAGAGCGACCTCCACTTCACCAACAATAAGTCAACCTCGATGATTTCGCATTTCTTTCCTCTCGAGTTGCCTCTCTTTGCCATTCAAGCTACTTCCTCTACCCTTGCTTTCTGTAACATACTCAAGTGCGGTCGAAATAGTTCAAACATGACACCAACTTTCCCAAAAATCATAAGTCCTCGACCGACCGACAAAATCTCAAGTCATGTTACCGCATTCTTTATAGTTATTAGCCACCTTTCTTCATTCCTTTCCTGCGAAGGAGTTCCCACATGACACCAACTTTCCCAAAAAAGTTCAGGGGTAGATCCGTAATACCGCCAACGCCTGATGGAGTTTCGCGTAATTTCAGCCGGGAAGGTCCACTTCGTAATTTCGGGACTCGCAATGGAATCCGAGAAAAAAGGGAAATTATGGAAAACGGTGGGTCGAGAGTTTCCATCGGCGGTGCTGATTTGGGCCGGGCCGGGCCGGGGCCGTCCCTTCTCGGGCCCATCTTCCCGCTTCCGTAGAAGTTCTGGATTGCGCCAGAAGCAATTCAGAAAGAGAGAGAGAGAGAGAGGTGGAAGCATGGGTTGGGTGTGGAGGGACGACGGCGACGGCGACGGCAACGGCGACGGCGACGGCCGCTCCGCCGGCGGCGATCCGCCAACCTCCGGCGGAATCGCCGAGTACGGAGGCTCCGGCGGGAGCGCGGGGACCGGCGACCGGTGCTCGACCCGGAAGGTCGTGAAGTCCCGCTGCCGGACGGAGGAGGTCGAGCCCGGCAAATTCATCCGCAAGTGCGAGCGGACCGAGGAAATCCTTCGCGATTGCGTCGGAAGGTTCCTTCTTCTCATCCTCCCTTGCCTCTGTATATGTGCCCTCCGGTTTTGGCACGTTTTTGTCGTCGCTTTTTTCGGGTGTTTTGTCCTGGGGTTTGATCGCGCTGTTCGTAATTTTTATCGATGGTTGTGATTGTTCCGGCCGAGGATTGATTGTTCGGATGCTCGATCAGTTTCGGTTGAGTTCGTCATCGGCAGCACGTTCGGTGCCTTCGTGTTGTCCGTTTCGTTTCCTGTTCCTGAGTGCTGAATGAATCGTGGCATTAGTCTTCGCAATTGTGGAAGGTTCTTTCAACCTTGATGAACGCAAAGGAACGTGCTTGCTGCCGTATTTGGCCATTATAGTGATTAGATTGTTCTTCTTTTGTTTCGTGTCTGCGGGCGGATTGTCTCGTGTTTGTCTACCGATCATGTCGTCCGGGGAGATACCATCCTAGGGATTTATGGTTTCTTTACTAGTGTGCCAATGTTTTATGGACATTTTAATGGACCGAAAAGAAGAAAGAGAAGAGAAAAGACGAATTGAGACGAGGATGGGCCTGTAATCTGTTTCAGTAAAAGTTCAAGCAAAGTCTGGTCTTAATTTTTCTTTCGTTTCTGGTTATCTAGGTATCCTGTCGAGGAGATGTTCTTGGTTCTGTCTCGGATATGTTGTGCGACCTGATGTCTTAGCTGACTTGTGCATAAGTCCCAAATAATGAGAAATCAGTAGGAGTTGGAGATGTATTCTTTCTGTTCTTATACTCTTATTGAACATCACGTAAAGGTATGATTTACATAAAATTTAAGAGTGATGGATTATGTTTTTGGAGCACCCATATCATGCTCACCTGGTTGCTCAATTTATTGATGCAGCAAAGTTACTAGGAAACTTTCGAGTGGCTCTTGGAAAATCAACTCTTAGTGTCTTTCTCAAATGTTGATAAGGTTTTGACTTAGGATTCCTAGATGCATTATGATGGTCAACAGTAAGCATTTAGTGTTGATTGGTATATCTGCTGGACAGTGAGGCATTTCTGTTGTATGAGCAATTTTATGTTACCCAGTAATGCGCTATGTCACTCTTTGTCTGGAATCTGAGATCTGGGTATGGATCCTTTCTGTTTGTCAGGCCTGTCGAAGTGGTGCAATCTAACAAAGAATATACAGAAGATGATGTGACGGAACAGGTCCTTAGAGGGTCTTTCCCCGCTGGATCTTCAGACCATGGAGTGTTTGACTTTCCAGGACTGCATAGCGACATCGATGCAATCGGTCGGAATTTCTTTGGTAACTTAGACCGTTTCTTTGACGCAGCTGAAGAGATGAAGAAAGGGTTGTTTGGAATATTCGACGGCCCTTCCTTGTACGATGGAGATTCATCTTGGTCATCTATGAGGCGGGGGGTACCGATTGAAGAGCCTTCTCCCAGAGGAAAATCGCCTGGAGCAAATGAGCCAGACTCTGGACTTGACTTTTCTGGAATAGCTAAGGACGTTTAGACCAAGCCTGTTGGTCATCAAGATGCTATAATGCGTTTTTGCAAGATTTTCCATTTACTTTTAAGTAGGCAAGAATGATGATAGCATCTAGAAATACATCTGATTTTTTTTTTTTTTTTTTTTTTTGGTGGTCGAAAAAATACATCTGATGTTGGGGAAGCTGTTTGTGAACATTTTGGGCCAATAAAGCTGTTTGTCTCCTGGGAAATGATCGAGGATGAAGTTTTATTCAATTATGTGGCGAGTGATATATATCATCTAGCAGCAGATGAAAGATAAAAGTAAAAGAATGTGGTGAGATCATAGTAGGAAAGGTGTAAAGAAGCAGTAAAGGTAGTTTCTTGATGTTGAGATTGTGCAAGAATTGGATGCTGGAAAGGCTCTTTTTCTCCTCGTGAGTCTGATGGTCACCGTCTCAATGTGAGAAATCTAGGACGTAATGTATCCATGTTCAGGATATCAACACGCAGGTTGAAGAGTTCTTCCCCTGATTTCGTCTATGTAGATGAGATTTCATTCTTGCAAAGAATGACAGGTGTGTTATGTACGCTAATATTAAGGCTTTCAACTCGGTCAGTTGGGGTTTTCTATTGAATCTCTTTACTGACCGGCATACCGAGCAATTCCTTAACTGGCAGACACTGCGTTACTTTCCCCAATTTCTCTGAATCTGTCAATGGTGCTATTCGGCAGGAAAGGCCTTGAGTATGGAAGTTTTCTTCTGGTTATTCAATGCCAGTGCTTCGAAGAGAACCTTTTTTCTTTTCCCGACATGCCGATCAGACTCGACACTTTTGTTATCATGGTTGATGATTACTCAATGTTCGGATCTTTTTTCTCGTTGAATTTCAGATGTATCAAATCTTGTTACATCTTATGTTGTTCCTAAAACACACATCCTATGTGTTTGACGTAAAGATGTTACGCACACGGCAATGACCAGCTTCATCAAGTGTCGCTCGGCCAAGACGGGCCTCTATATCCTGAAAGTTTGTATGTAATAGTTTCTCATCAGCCTTCTCCAACGGTGTCGATGGAGGATGGGGCTTGCCTCTGTATCCTGAAAGTTTGTATGTAATAAGTGTAATAATTTCTAATTGGCCTTTTCCAATGGTGTCGATGGATAATGTTGCGTGTTCTCGTATTTACAGTGCACGCAAGAGTTGATCCATTAATACAAGAATGTCAGCAAATCCGCTCTACAGCTGATCCAATACTCGTTTCTAGGCTTTCAAATTAGGAAATATCTTAGGCACTGTTTCGAGCTCAGTTTTGTAATTGCCTTGCGTTAGTCTCCCTCCCAAACTGAACTGACATAACTAGATTAGTTTCCTCTCACTGATCACCTTCTTTTTCACTCTTGGTGATTGTTCTCATAGGGTTGTGTTACTATTTGGGATCTGCACGCATGCATGCATTCGCAACATGAAAGACACAACGGCATGATTAGCAAAGGTGTTCGCATGCTGCAAAGAGGCATCTATTTTGAGCAACTGGCCAAGGATGGCCAAGTAATTGATGTAAATCACCTTGTCGCTAAAGGCATCTATTTTGAGCAACTGGCGTCACTGGGACTAGGGGTGTGCAATCGGATCAAGTATACCTGAAAACCGGACCAACCCACCCGAAAAAAGGGGTCGGGAACCGTTCCCGTTAAAATTGGTCTGTAAACAAGTTCCCAAAATTTGGAACCGATTTAAATCGGTCTGGGAACCGGGTTCGATTGATTACCCAATTAGGAACCGGTTCCCGAACAAGTTTTGGAACCAGTTTCCGGACTAGTTTTGTAAGTATAGATTCAAAACTCTAATTTTTCCTTTTATTCTATTCCTACTTCCACAATCACATGATGTTTTTCCTCTTGGCTCTCTCAAACACTCGCAGCACTCCTCCTTCATCATTCCTCTTCCTCACTTGCTTCCCTCCCTCATGGGCTCCCTCTCGCATCGTCTTACGGACGGATGGTGTTTGTTGCCACTAAATTCTTGTGTACCACGTGGATTGGCTCGCATAATTTCTCTTTTGTAGAAGGAGTTATGCTTACATAAATAAGTAACGTCATGTAGTACTTATGGGAATAAGATTAATATAAACCCATGTTTGTTGCTAATTCTTTGCCTTATGATTTTATTATTATAATCAGCCTCGTGGATCCTTAATTTTTTATTTAGTAAGAAAGTTCATGTATTTATCTATTACAAATGCTTAATGTTTCGATACAAATTAGAAGAATTACGTTATTTTCTCGCATATTAATATAAAATTCGAAATTGTATGGGATATCGGGAGATTACAAAATAGGTTTCAATGGAAACAGAGTTGACTTGAAACTAAACTGGAAAAATAGGATGGGTTGGGTATGGGTTTAATACAAACAGAGTTGGGTATAGGATCCCAAAAAGGGGAACCGGTTATAACAGAGTACATGATCCAAATCTAGACCTTATCCACCTTGGACCCGATCACCCCTAACTGTGATGGTTAGAGGTGTGCATGGTCTAAGCGAGCGGTTCACAACCTAGAACTGGGAATCACCCGCTAAGGATCAGTTCCTAAAATGGAACTAGGATCCACTCGTTTGTTGCATGGATCCACCCGGGGACCGCCGGTTCGGTTCGGTCTGGTTTTCAGGTGGATCCATGAAACCGATCTCACAATAATAATAATATCACTTTCTCAATCCCACCCTGCTTCTTCACATGCTGGCCTTTTGAGTTTTGCACACTAACTGCTCGGTGTTTTGTCCAGGTTCGCTTTAGACTTTTTAACTTTTGGACATCTCCATTTGCTTGGCGTTTTGTCAAGTAAATTGCAGGCCAAAGAACAAACTTGACGTAAAACCCAAATCAAGATTAGCTCAAATAAAGCTCAAACACTCATACAATCACTAATGAGACAAAACATACAAGCTAACGCAAGCCGCCACCGCACCAAGTACTTGTGCTGCAACAGATCAAGAGAGATGAGATCCCACTTTGGAAAAATACCCAGAAGACAAAGGCTACGCTACCCCAAAACAGGAGTCGGGTTCGAGCTTATTGTCCCTCTGGCGGTCTTGGAAGGTTAGGGGCTGAGCGGCGCCTCAAGAGGATCGGGACTTTCTTCTACATGCAAAGACTGAGACTAATTTTGGTTTGTGCATTGCTTGCCTTTTGATGCTGAGTTCATTAACTAGTAATTTACATTTTTTTTAATATTAAAAATTATCGGTCCGGTCCGGGTAGGCGGTGGATGGATCCACTCATGAAATCTGGAACCAGATTAGTACCCATCGGTTCTCATAAATAGGAACCGGGAACCGGATGGGTTCTCTCAAGAACCACCGGTTCCGGGCAGTTCCGGTCTAGTTCCGGGTAGATCCCGGTTCTTTTGCACACCTCTAATGACAGTGACACAACAGATACTATCCAGGAGTGAATCTAAAGTATGTGCATCTGACCTGCCAGATGCCTCTTTACATTAGACGAGGTCTGAGAAAGAACCCCTTCCATGCATTCGCCATGAATCACCTCTTCACAACACCAGCATCCAAACAAATTTCAACCAAAACCCCTCACAAAACATGCTGAACTGAAGAAAGGTAATCTAAGAGGGGCGGAAAGAGAAGACAGGATTTGCTAGATCCCAATTGAAAGATTAAGAACAAATCTGGAACCGGGAGGGGGGATAGATATGCATATTCAACTATATGCGTATTCCATATATAAATGAGAAATTACCCTCCAAAATGGCAGCATAATAGGCATATAATCTTTGAGTTTCATGCAGATAAACAAGATTTACATAGATGTACCCATTATGAATGCCAGTCCACATTAAACTCTTTCCCTCTTTTATCCCATAAAGATGGCAAGGACCTTGTGCGACTTCTTACCCAAAGCATCTGGTCCTCGGCAAGTCATATCTGGGAGTATACTCGTCCTGCAATTTGAAAGCAATTCGGTGGGAAACATCTTTCTGAAGAATGATAGTAAACCGACTCATTCCAATTCTAACAGAAAATAACAGGAGTTTGTTTGAGACTTTGGTACAGACTTCAAAAGCCACGCTTCAACGGTCTAATATAACCAAGAAAACCAAGAAGCTAATGTTAACCAAGCAAAATCAATCCAAAGGCAACCATCATAGAGGTTTCAGATGTTCATGCAGCCAACGAATATTATTACTGGGGGGCGGGCGGTGTGGAATCTGTTCGTTTGTGTTGTTGTATTGGTGGCAAGCATCCTGGTCATCTGTTCATTTTTTTTTTTTTTTTTTTTTTTGGCGGAAAGTAGTTTGGTAAGCAACCTTTTAACCAGGCCAAATCTTAAAACTATGTATGTATTCCCTTAGAATATCTTCAAATCAGATTGAGAATTTGAATTCCAGAGGAAGACTTCCATTCCAATCATTGGTTATGCCTTTCCTTAGCCATTTGAGCATACCTATATCAACTTGATGAAGATTTAATCCTCCTATTCGGCGCAAAAGGGGACATGGCTTGTTGAACTCCAGAGGAGAAAAGAGAGTTTTGACTAATCATCTTCAACATCAGAAAGTCTTTGCTATTTAGAGCAAAAGTTCGTGAGAAATGACAGGCATGAGTCTCTTAATTCCATAATCTCTTTCTTTAGATGCTTCATGTGTAAAGCACCTCACTTTTCTTTGCAAGACGAAGCAGTACACAGGACAATATTAAGCAATTCCAAGGACTTCCCAAGATTAGAATGTCGTGCGGTTAGCAATTTTTTTTTCAAAAGATCAATCTATCATAATGTTTCTGCAGAGTGCATGTGTGGGATCAATGTTTTTTTTTATGGTCAAATAGGTATAATCTTGATATAGCATGGTTGTATCACAGTTTTTTGACCCCAAAAGCTTAAACTATCAAATATGTATCTCCATGTATATAAAGCATTTACATGGACACTTCCCCTCATGCGTTAATCAAATCTTACATGAGAAAACATATGACCGCATCAAACAACGATGGGAGGACAGAGAGCACCAGACAAAAATGACAGGGATTGTCAAGAGGTGATTCTTGATTTGAAGCTCTAATACTGTGTCGAACAACCATTTTTATTATGAAAACAGCAAACTACCAATTTTGGAACTAATCAGTCCAACAAACAGAATCTTCTCTGATATTTAGCCACTTTCCGCCAACAAATTTTGCCTCAATTATGTAGTTTCTTATGATTTGACTTCATATTCTCTATAATACATCATCACTGCACAACTCTTCATTCAGCGATAGCATCCCTTTCTCATTTATTCTTTCAAGTACACTAAAGGGTTTCCATCTTCATCTATTGCATTACCTATTACATTTTTATCGATCAACCTTCTTCCTACTTTAAGCAACGTCTATTTGAACATCAATTATGTTTCCTTTTTACAATTCCAACCATTTTGCTCTTTTGTAAATTATGATTCTGATAAGTAACGTCTTTTTCTTAATCTGTTATAAGAGCAATAATAAAGCCCACATGTTCTCTAAACAAGTTCATTAGTAGTGGAAGTATCATCAGTCGAGTATTTTGACAAAATTGATGGACCAAGTGCATTCTGAAAAAATTAACATACACTGATGGCTGAGATGATAAGCTCAACTCACTCTTCTCTATATAGCAGTTACTTTTACACATTTTTACATTAGTGGACATCTGAGACGGAAGCTACTTTTATTTTTTATTTTTTTTTCTGATTCTTATACTATTTTCCCAACAAAAGGAAGATAAATTTGACAGCAGTAACACGAACGGTCTAAATAATCTTACAATATGGAAATTCTATAGACCTAACCAGTTCTGCAACTGTATAGTGAGTTTGACTATATGGGTCATTTAAAGGACCGCTTCATTACAAAATATTAGGGAAATGCGTTGACATGGACAAGTCACACCTTTTATCGGATTTTTGACTGTTGGTTGAGCTGACATTCTTACCAATGAAATTGTTAAATTGCTTTTAATAAGTTGGATAATTGAGATTTGCAAGTGACTAAGACGATTGATGACTACTAACTGGCTAACAACTGTAATGACAAACATGCATCGTGACATCTCATTAACATTACAGGTCTTAAAAGATTTTTGCTTCGTGATGAAGACTCACCTACAGATATGACATGCCGAAGATGATGCAACTCCTGATGGTTTGACAAATCATATGGACACAGAACTGGCAGCACCGGCAGCAGATGAACTGACTTCATTTGATGGATTTTCTTCCCGGTTCTCTGCACTGCTCTGGTTGGCAGCCTCATCAGCTGAACAATTAGCAGACTGATTTGATGATTCAGTAGCAATATTACCAACACTATTGTCCCTAATTTCAAGGTTTCCCATCATGTGAGGCACATTGTTAATTCCTGCAACCACTTCCCTTCTAACTTCAGTATTATGATCAGCCACAGAAGTGTGACGGGGAAAAAGCCGCTCCCTCCAACCTTTGGTGCTTTTGTTAAGGGACTCTTTATACCTGGCTTATAGCACATCGAAAATAAATTACATCAAATTGTTACAATGTAATGTCAAATTTTTCCCTTATGAGATACTCAATAAGGTACCTCATTGAGACGGCATTCCATTTAGATTTTAGAGATTCTGAAATAGTTTGAAATTCTGATGGGCCTGCCCTATCCTGAGTTGGAGAAGAAGGGTAACCAGCAGAGCTCCTGCAAACGAATGATCCATAGTCTAATGACGATGTATTGATCACAATCATGGTTTGATTGTATCCAATGATTCAATACAGTGAAAGATGAGGTTGATAAATAATTTTGTATACCGACTGTAAAGGGATATCCCTTGTCTATTTGTGGGAGTAACAGGAGACCCGGAGGCAGAAGAAGAAACTTGATCAGTTTGAATCAAAATCTGACGAGGTGAATCATCACCAGTGGATTCGATGGGTACTGATGTACGAGCAACAGATACTGCCGCTGGTTGACTTTCCCCTTCTACCTGTACCACAGGACCAGAATGAGCACCGTTAGGATGAGCTGAGAAGACCAAGAAATGAGGACGGCCATGACCAGACGGTCGTCCCCTATGGCCTTCCCGTCTGCTGAGGTGGTGGGCCCTTCCCATTGCAGCAGCTGCTGCTAAGTGTTGGATTATGCGCTCTTCAAGTTCGGCATCATTTGCACCAACAGGTAACTGCATTAGAATTTGAAAAGATTACATAAGTTCCATCTTATCAACAGAAAAATGGCAAAAGGTATTGGAAGGAGAACAACGGACATGCTGCAGCTCAAAATCACCGAGGGCCGGATGATGAAATATTGTTGGATTTCTTGGAGCGAGCCTAATGTTCCTTTCTCGCTCCACTGCATCCAGCAGTTCCTGACTGCCGACACATGCACCTCAAGTTACATAAAGATCCACCGCTAAGAATGTCAGAAAAACGTGTTAAAACAAACCAGAGGTGGAAACCTGGAAGGATCCTTCAGGCTGATTGGCTGCCAGCACATGGGACACTGAGAGCTTCTCTGACACCTAAAAGCCAAGATTAAGAGTAAATAAGTGCTTTCATTTCTAACAATGATTTGAAATAGATTCTTATTACCCATTTTTAAAGTGAACACATTGTGCAATAGAAAGCTAAACCAGAGGGGTAAACAATGGGTGCTAGATAAAAAGTGAGATAAATAATATTTTCCCAAACTTCTAAAGGCATGGCTTGCAAACAAATGCGAAACAAGATTCCATTCATGACTTCGACAAATGAAGATAATAGCTATAATAAGGTCAGTATCCTTAAGATGTCAAACATGTGAAACTACACCGAATAACATCAATGTTATTGGTGGTCAGGCAAGCTGAGGTGTGGAGACCCACTGAAAATCGTCAATGTTATTGTTCATTGCATAGCTTCGTCCCCATGAAATCCATCCCACAAAACCATATCATTCATTAGGGAAAAGGGAAACTGCAAACACAGTCTCCTCATTGTATATTTAGGTACTGTCATATCTATGTAGCCTTACTGTGCATAGACTTAGGTAGGACTTTGTTTCCCATTCATTAAACCTCCTTTAGAACCCTCTCTCAAATTCTTCTTTCAAAGGTTTCTAAACTTTCAGGGCCAGCCACTATGGTTTGACCTTGTGACTCCCTCACCATCACATCAAGCTCAGCCCCACCATTCATTAACATGATTCATGGAGTAGAAGCAAATGGAGCAAAGTGAAGATATATCTATGAAAACAGGCATATCAAAAGATTTGCAATCAGGAGAATGAATCTATGTGCTTGTATGCAATGCCCGTTTTCTCTGAGAGAGAGAGAGAGAGAGTGTGGTGGGAAGGGTTCTAAAGAAAGTAACAAAAGACAAACATACCATTCAAGAATGCACTGAAGGTGAAACTCATGCTTGCAACAAGTGACCTGAGGATAGGGGAAAACATAGAGAACATATTATAATGAGATATAAACAGAGCAATTGAACAGAAGGCACCCATACCAACTTAAACAAGCAAAATATTAGGAGGGAAATTCATCATGTTCACACCTTACTTAGTCATTTGGATGCTTAAAGTTCTGCACATGTTGCACATTTTTCTTTTCATTATTAATATGTGCTAAAGCTCAAATATCAAAGAAGAAAGAGATGTATCATTGGCATAACAAGAAGCACCACAAGTAGCGAAAAACATATTCAATGTCATCTTCAGGTCCCCATGCCTATGCCTAATGCCTAATGCAACAACATCATCATTAGGAGATAGAACTTGTGTGTGTGTGTGTGCGTGTGCGTGTGTGCGTGCGTGTGTATTACCGTTGAAGGATCACTGTCGCAAAACTCCTCCAGGCATATGCTGCAAGCATCGTCATTGGCCTCTTGTATTCCTCCTTCCACAAAAGCTGCTGCTGATGTCATATGATCTCCAGCTCTCTTTGCCTCCTCGTCCAGAACCTGTGCACATCTCATGCCAGAATTAAAATTAAGAATTCATATGCAATTCTTTCGGTGGCAGATGATCTCGGAAGTTCTGTATCCCATATAACTTCTTTTCATAAAAACTGTAGCTACCTTTTCACAAAATTCAAAGTTATAAGTCTTCCACCATTCACTAGTCCAAGACACTTGCCTAGACTCTCTATACGGTATAAATACCGTATTTTCTTCTTGTGATATTCTTCGAACTACAAGTTTTCCTGATGAATATTCTCCCTCTACCTTCACAGTTTCTGGCTTATTATCGGCAAATCCCTTCCAGATGTCATCACAACATATAGTGTGAATCCAGCTTATAACACTTCATA
Source organism: Eucalyptus victrix (assembly GCA_016097545.1). NCBI lineage: Eukaryota > Viridiplantae > Streptophyta > Magnoliopsida > Myrtales > Myrtaceae > Eucalyptus > Eucalyptus victrix. The sequence continues at coordinate 21,843,684 of CM027845.1, read as the reverse complement.
TATGCTCAACAACACCACTTCAGAAATATAGCTCATTTTAATTTCACCTAAACAACAAGATTATCAACGTCGTTTCTCCCCCCCGCCCCCAAAAAAATCGTGAATACATAATTCAATCAGAATCCAAATACCCTTGGGACAGAAACCCCACAAATGAATGGCAGAATTCAGCCAAAATACAAAAAGGGCAAACGAGAGACAGAAAACCCAGATGTAAACTGGTCACAGGTAGATGAAAACAATACATGAAGATGGTCAATCAAGAGCACAACCGAAAAAAGAACAAGAGAAAATCGAAAAACTCGATGGTTGAGTAATTAAAAAAGAATAAATCCACATACCTCCATTCAGGAAGATGAACGCCCCGGAAGATGGGCAAGAGAGATTGATTCCTCGAACTGGGACAATGCTAGAGATCCATGACAAGAAAACGAAACCCCAGATTTTTCAGACCATCTAATCAAACAGAGGAAAAGAGATAGAGAGGACAAAAAAAAAAAGGAAAGAGGAGAAGATATGTAAGTCTTATTACCACCTTTAATAATGGGTTGGTTGGTTCTTCTTTTTGTCTGCTTTTCTATGTATTTTTGTGCGTTGGAAAACACAACATACCCTCTCTCTCTCTCTCTCTCTCTCTCTCCAACCAGAGCATCAGAAAATGGGGCCTCAAAAGCTCCATCTTTTTCCACGCAGCTTTAAATAATTGGGCATCTTATCGCATTGGATAGTAGAAGCGTCCAATGATCTTTCTACGGTGTACCCACAAAAATCTCATTCATGATATGACCCCAAGACACTATTTTCTCCCCCTGGCGAGGAGGGATTCGCAGTTCATCATCATGCCTATTCCAGAGGGGAATCGCTCCTCAATAATGGGGCGTTTCTGCTTCCTCCTCGTGGCGCCCGTGACGAAATCGGGGGAGATTACTTTTCCAAGAATTCCCGTAAAAATCTCGTTTTGAAAGGACCAATAGGACCAATAATTTTGCTGTGGAATGGTTGTCATCTTGAATTTTTTTTTTTTTGGGTCGAAGTTGTCATCTTTGATTGAGACGTCTATTCAATGAGGGGTGTTGAAGCAGAAGGGTCCTTGGGCAACTACAGAGAGAGCGGGTCAAATGCCGGACAGCTCCGTCCCACCAGCTTCAACCATAGAAAAGGTCCAACCTTTGTTTGTATTTCGCACGTTCATTCACGGAGGGGTATCACCATCTCCACCGTAAGCCACACATTCACCTGCGTTTCCATCTGTTTTATCTAATCCGAGTACATATGACGTCGGCTGTCCAATTAGACACCTGCCCTTCGGATGACCAAGACAGCCTCCTTTTCATAGAACATTTCGTGATTTTTCCCTGTAAGAATGTTCAAACGGATCGAGAGAATATATCCGCCATGGGAGGAAGATGGCCGTCTTGCTTGTTTTCACTAGACCGCTTCTTATTTCAATGGCGACTTTGTCAACCCTGTCGAAATTTGATTTTAAGACATTTCAAATAAAAAAAAAAGGAAGATACGGAAATGTAGAAATTCAAGAAAAATATCATGTCTTACCCTCATTGGTATTTTTGTTTTTTTTCAAAAGAAGTTCATGAGGGTAATTTATTTCCCTTAAGATGCTAGAATGAGTAAAATTAAAATGAAGCAAACTAATCTACAGCTCAATATCATTTTTTTTTTCTTTTTATGTTAAATTTTGGTAATCTAAGATATTGAGAATAAATAAGTATGTTGCCCATGTGACGCATAAATTTTCACAGATATCTATTGGATAGAAACTTAGGTAATTATCTAAATTTTTTGACCTCCTAGTTTGGTGTGTCTTGGGCCTTTATATTCATTTTACTTCCGTCAATCAAGCCTGTGAGTCAATTTCACCGATTCTCCAGGACTTACTCCTAATTCGTCACTTATAGAGAAAAATATATAATCTCTGACAACTAAATTTATGTATAATAAATTTCGTAGTGATAACCCTCCAACAATCACGCCTAGGTCATTGTACAGTTTCTAAGAAATTATATTACAATAAATTCGTAGTGATGACCCTCCAACAATCGCGCCTTGGTCATTGTACAGTTTCTAAGAAATTATATTACAACTAAATTTATGTATAATAAATTTCGGAGTGATGACCCTCCAACAATCACGCCTTGGTCATTGTACAGTTTCCAAGAAATTATATTCTCATTTAATTAAATTAATTACCTAAAATATAATCAGTAAATATCAATTACTAAATGATAAGGTGTAGTCAATACATGATACAAGTTTAAAACATCATAGATAGATGATCCCCTGAATGCTTTCTCACTCTATTTTTTTCCAGCTCCTCCATCGTCCCCAACCAAGACAGATCGTCCCCATTTTCACCAGTCATCATCTCTTAATGAACCAAAGTGACAATTTCTTCAGTATGAACAGCAAGTTACTACATATATTTGCGTGAAGTAATGAAGCTCGACTATATTTTATGACCAATATATATATATATATATATATATATATATATATATGTATGTATGTATGTATGTATGTATGTATGTAGTCGGCAATTACTTTTTTTTTTTTTTTTTTGGTCCAGGCAATTACTTAGAATGTTCACCTGTTAATGACAAACATGTCATTGAAACATGGGTGTGTTTATCTCGGGAAAAATTTCATTATAAAGAAAAAATAATTTTAGGAAAATCTTTTTACAAAATGTGGAGAAAATTTTTTCCTAACTTTGAGCATGCATATTTTCTTGGACCATAAATGATTTTCCATCGTTTGATCATTTTTAGCAAACCAAATGTATGAAAATCCATAATACTAATCCGCATATAATTCTTTTGTTCAAATAAACACACCATTAAAGAGATACCAATATGTCATATATTCCAAAGATTGTTTATAAACTTGCGTTGTTATGTATATCTTAGGATTTTTGTGTATATTCATGATATTTCTTTATTAGGCCTAAGACTAAGCCCTCTATATAGGCTAGAGGGAATTACGCAATGAAATTACTATTTGGGAGGGGGAAATTATCAATGTAGTCCAAAATTTATTTTATGGATGTCAATTTAATTTTAAAACTTTCTAATTTGGCCAACGTAGTTTTAAAATTTTATGTGAAATTCTAATGTAGTCATTCAACCAAGTGCTACTGGAAATCATTGACACGACAATCCACAAGTTGTCCACGTCAACATATCACATAAAACTATCGACGATGATTGAATGTCATGTTAGAATAACTATATTGGAATTTTGTGCAAAGGTTTAGGACTGTATTAGCAAAATTAAATAGTTTAGGACTAGATTGGTTTTCGTATAATTGTTTTAGGACTGATTGGGCACTTATCACTTTTGGGTGTAACGATTAAGTGGGACAAGCTTTCTCCTTTTTCTTCACATTTTAAACCATCGGTACAATGCTAATTTTTACTATTGTTTGGACATAAAAAATATATATATATGTATGACGGGGATAACGTAGTGTTATTGGCGTTTACACAAGGAAGAGCTAATCCATACTCTTTTCTCCCTCTATCTCTAGCATACGGTATGATCTTGTAGCAGTTATGAATAGGAAAATTTGTCTAAAAAAATCTTAAATTTATTGTGTTTTTGTCAATTCAATCCTAAAACGTTTTATATGTTGCCAATTGAGTTCATCCAATCAATCTTAGTTGGAAATTGCTGATGTAGATAATTTTTAATAATATTTTAATATCTTTTTTTTATATTATTTTTTCTTTTTTCTTTGCCATATGCCAGCAAAATCACCTTGCATAGGCAAAGGCTAAAAAGGTTTGGGCAACAGCGTCTAAACTTTGCAAACCTCGCTAGTTAATTGGGGCGAGGACCCGACGCCCTTGTCTGTGACTAGTGAGGGCATCACAGCTCTCTTTGGCCAAAGGGTGATGGTAGCAGTCCTCCCTTGTGATCAACGATCTCATTAGCCTAAGGTTAAAAAAAAAAAAAAAAAAAAAAATCAAAAAAATATTTTAAAAAAAAATTATTAACGTTAAGGTGAACTGTGTCACACACGATGGCCAACGTTTACGTTAATTATCTTTTGTTAAAATTGATTAGATGGATTCAATTGGCAAAACGTGAAAAAATTTAAGACTCAATTGGCAAAATTGAAAATTTTAGGATTACATTGGTAAAAGTACAATATATTTAGTATTTTTCGGGCCATTTTTCATTATAGATACGTCCTCTTCTTACATGGACTTTCAAGTTCTTCATTAAATCACTCACATGGCTGCTTCAACTTCTGCTTATCCCAACCTAGAGACGTGTTGCACAGCAATTTCGATTTCTCTGGCTTGCGTCGGACAGCGGTTTAATGAGATTGAACGTACATTTGTGGGTCGGAAATAAACCTACCTTAAACAGACTTCCTCGTCATAAAAATGAAAAATATTTTCTTTGACGTTTTCTGGGTGCTCTTGCCGGTGATCCTACCGCTCCTGGTCCCCCCTCCCCACGCCCCGACCATTAATGCGAACTTGGTCTAGACGCTGTCTAGAAGCTGCTCATCTTTGACCCATGATGAGAAGTGGACAAGGGCTTACCGCATCAATCGAATATTCATGATTGTGGCGCGAATGATCGGGAGAAATTATCAAAAAAAATTATAAATTTATTGTATTTATGCAAATTTTGTCATGAAATTTTCAATTATGTCAATTGAGTTATTTGGATTGATTTTAATAGAAAATACTGATAGATACTCATACATGACATAATTAGTATTAGTGTGTATAATTTTTAATTTTTTAAAAATAATAATAATAATTTTCTTTTCCCTTTCTTATTTTGCCAATTGTTGGGCCTCAGCAACCAATCACTGGCAAGGATCGCCCTTGTTGGGATTGGACAAGGTGGAGCCTCAATGACCTCAACTAAGGCTTGACCTCGGCGAGGTCAACCCTTTCCTATGGCCGGTTGCTAATTGTTGCTAAGACTCGGCGGTGGAAGAAGAAGGAAAAAGAAAAAAAAAAAAAAGAAGAAAAATTCAATCATTTTTTAAATTTGTCATGGACAACATTGATTGTATCGTGTTAGACTAGCCGGCATTTACATTAGTAATTTTTATCAAAATTAGCTGGAATAACTAAATTAGCAGACTGTAAAAAAAAAAAAAAAAAAAATTATGACTCAATTGACACAATTGAAAAATTTATGAACAAAATGACATAAATGCAATAAATTTGAAACACTTTTGGTAATTTTCCCTTATGATAAGAGTATATCATTTTGGAGCTCAACAACAACCCTCTGAAGCGAGAATATTTGGCTTGTGTCCAGATGGAATTCACTCGACTCTTATGCTCCAAGTCGCAAGTCCATACTGAAGTTCGTAAATTAGGGTTTCATGACAAGCAATTGAAGCTTGTCGCGAGGCGAATAAGAGCCAAGTATATTTTTCTCACTAAGTATGGCCAAATGTTTTCGCTATGGAATTTTCAAATTGGATAAGATTAACATACAAGAACGCATAAATTAGAGCTAAGAATGCATGGAGAGCTGATCCCAAGTTGAATAGGAGATATCGAATCTTTCCGTGCATATAATGCACAGTCACAAGTCGAATCGATGCATTCACGATCTGGAGAGAACGCCCAAATTGATATATTATGCTAAATGGACTAAGAGAAGAAAAATCTTGAAATAGAAAAATAATAGGGTTAATTACAAGCACAACTAAATTCACCTACCTCATTTAATATTAGTGATGCATCATATTATCTGCCCTAGTTTTAGTTATGGATGAAAATCCGGGATCTTAGAGCAAATTTCACAAAATTTCTCACGACTTGACAGTAGATGTAGATGCTTTGAGTCCCAATTTTTTGTTTATACGGCAAAATGGTTGGGAAAGGGAATAAGAGCAACTGCCACTTTTAGAGGTTATCCCAGATTTTACATTCATTACTGCAGTTTAAGTTTATGTCGTAACTGCTTATTCCACTCAGAACATAAAAATCCAAGGTTGATGGCATGTTAATGGTCGGGAAATCCATCCACATGACTAAAAAATGCTTAAGGATTAAATTAACTAAAGTTCGCTCAACTCCGTAGCTCAAAATAGTGATAAGGGGAACATTTGATGAGATTGTCGTGGAGGGATAATTCAGCAATGAAAGAAAGAATACTCGCGTGCGATGATTACATAAGCAATAAAATCTCTAATTAACCACTACGAAATAGAAATAACCATATAGCTGAGTCATCAATCTAGATAATTAACTTATATTTTATTTATGCAATAAGATTAGGGAAGCATTTCACGTACTGGATGACCTAGCTAATCATAACGAGCCGTTTCAAAGTGGAAACCCATCTGTCCCCTTTGAAGGGCTATTTTTCAATTGGTTGGGTCGGCAGGTGGTGGAAAATCAACCACTCGCCTGCTCATATATTCAATTGAAAGCATGATGAAAATCCCAATGGCGGGTCGTTCAACAACAGCACTCCAGCACCACTTTTTTATGGGTCAATGATTCTAAATCGTTGTCTCATTTGCGAGTCAACCTTGACATTTGCCATCATTTCTGATTCCTCTCAGATTTTATTAGGATAAAAATGAAGTGGGCGATCCAAGCAGTGGACAGGGGCAAATGAAGACAAATACAATGAGGCGAACAACTAATGTTAGAAAATAATGTCGTGTATTGATTTGGTCAGACGCAACTATGTATCCACACATTTCTGGTTCACATGATGAGAATCGTACTGAATTTCATAAGTTATCTTTTCATTGATTCTCAGTGATATCATTATCACTTGGGAGATGAGTTGTTGTTCATCAAATTTATTTTTGGATTAAGTATCTTTGATCCTCTAACTCTTATCAATTGTACTATGTCACTTCTCGACTTTATTCTTTTGTTCTCAAATCGTCTGGATAATATGAGCAACTTGCTGAGAGAGAGTTAGGGCGCGTTTAGTAACATTTCTGTTTAAAAATTGTTTCAGGGAATAGAAATATAAAAAAATGTTTTTGTTTTAAACAATTTTTGAATAAAAAAACGCGTTTGGTAAACTTATTCCGATAATAAAAAATAAAAAAAACACGTTTGATAAATTTGTGTTTTTTTTTTGTTTTTTAAATATTTTTTTTTATTTTTCTTTTTTTTTCTTCTTTTGGCCAATTGTCGGCCTTGGCCATGTCTAGCAACCGGCCGACGAGGGCCGACGGCCTCGCCCAACCACGACAAGGCTCGCCGACCCCCAAAAAGGGCGAGCATTGCCGTGGTTGGGTGAGGCTTGGCCTCACTTTGGCTGGGCGAGCTCGAGCTCGCCTAACCTTACCCTGCACCGGCAAGGCTGGGCCTCACCTTGGCTGGGCGAGCCCAAGCTCGCCCAGATCCAGCAAGCCCGAGCTCGCCTAGCCACCGACGAGGCTCGGCCTCACCGGGCCACAGCTAGGTCGATGAGCTTTGCCGGGGGCCGGCAACACTCCGGCGAGGTCACCGGCCCTCAACGGCTGGTCGCTGGCCATGGCCGAGGCCTAGGCGATTGGCTAAAGAAAAAAAAAAAAAAAGAAAGAAAAAGAGAGGAGAGAGAAAATTTATTCTTAAAAATTGTTTCAAAAATAAGAAACATGTTTTTCTTATTTCTTGTTTTTACCAAATGTGTTCCTAGGAACAAAAAAATGGATTTGGAACAAAAATGCAAACGAACGCGTTTTTTTTTTTTATTTTTTGTTCCCCGAAACAAAAAAAAAGAAATTTTGTTCATAAACAGAAACAAAGAACATTAACAAACAAGCCCTTACTAGCTATTGTAGACACCTAATTTTTTATGGAAAATTTGACCAAACTTTAACTTGAAGTCAATGGTGTCAAACTTTGAATTAAATGGTACAATTGGTTTGTGCTCCATGAGAGATCAGAATTTGATCAAATCAAATAGCTAGATCACTAAAATTGCGATTTTAAACCATACCCGTCTAACCTCAATAGGGTCTTTTCGTATAGTAGGTGATGGGATCATGTAAATCTAATTGTGAGCTTTACATCTCTTGGGGAATTACTTAGACGGAATTTTTTTGAGGGAGAGTTCGTGACTTTCCATCTGTTTGATTCGCAGAATTACATAACACCGACTCTTCCGTAAAACGCAAATTACATTTATGAGAAGTTCAACATACAACCTTTCGATAGCCACGAGATCATGTCAAATGTACATTGGACCAGAGAGAAACCCACCATCAACGTTGGGTCAAAATATAGAGAAAATATATATTTATATTAAAAAAAGGAAAATGTGACTTTTCAAGCACCTGTGAGTTCAAAGGGGCCAACCTTCAATTACCACGCTCTGCTAGTTGGCCCGGCCTTGCTCAAGATGGGCTGGGCCCTATGCAACGTTGGGCCAGAAATGGAAGTTTTTCGTCTTTTCGCTTTAGCATCGGAGGTATTTTAGGGGTGCCATGTGCACATCCCCCCTCTCATAATCGATGGTTTCGTGCCTGCGAATTATTGATGTTCTTGATGTTTTAGGTTTACGGGTTATCTTAATAATCAAGATATTAGTAACGAAGGCTTTCAAAAAGTTCTTTTGATCGCTTTACTACACCACCGCTCGAATACATTGAGGAAGAGTGGATAATCGCATGGATAAGCTCACACTAACTTATCAATTTGGAATCCAATTTAGGATTTTCCTTGAGAGGTATCACAATCCTAAAATTTGCACACCACTTTAAATCATGTGCTAATATTGGAAATACATGCCGTTTTAAAATCACATGGTGCCTTGAAATTACATGTTCCCATGAAATCGTAAGTTGCCTTGAATTTGCATACTAAATTCGAATTATCTTTTGTCGTGATAAAATTGCATGGAATTGAATGCCAATTAAGATTGCATTGATTGTTTATATTACTATACTCGCATGAAAAGTTTGCGGAATCTACTCTTGGTTGTGAAAAGGAAAACCAATTTAATTCCATCTTGCTTCCTAGTAATTCGATGGCCCTTTTAATTTAGGAAGTAACTTTGCCATAAATGTCTTGTGCTTTCATTTCTACGGTCAAAGGGAGAGCATAAAGATAATGTGGCTGTCTGCTCTATACTTGCAATGGTTCTGTTTATGGATAAAATCGTAAAAAAGGAAGCAAATGACATAAGTTTAAGCTCAAAACATTTTTCCGTGCAGTTGGTGGTGTTTGGTAGGTTATCTCTTTATCTTTCACTTACTTCATATGCTCTACAAATTTACAAGCCTATCTACGTATCTCTCTACTTTATAAACAATCCCATTTTCCTTCATGCTTCCACCATTTTTTTTTTTTTTGGGTAAGTCTCGGGAAAACTAGTTATTAGAAAACCGACGATGCTTCGTCGAGCAAGTTGGCGACCGGTGGTTCCTGGACACTCGGACCTAGAGAGCGATCTTGTCTTCTACGGGTCATTCCTATTACCATCAGAAAGTGAAATGATGCTTTTGTTCCAGCTAAAAAAGTTTCATCGCGACTCCCCGACAACATTCGGCAAGACAAGGCACGAGAGAACCTATTCCGGGTAAGGTCCCCATCTTATCCGGCAGCTCCGGTACAAAAGAGAGAAAAGAAAAGAAAAAAACACAAAAGAAATTTGAGGTAAAATGACCAACAGTGAACAACACGGGCTTGTCAAGCTTATTGGGCCGAAAGACATGAAAGTCGTGATGGAGTGTTTCTTTGATCTAGCCATGGGGGAAAAGCAATGAAAACATAAATTTGGCCGAGCGCCCAACACCCCCCCCCCCCCCTCCCCCCCCCCCGGGTGGGAACAAGACCTTTGGAAGGGACAAGGCACTAACACAGCACACACAGACGGTGTAAGAACAGGTAAAAAGTCTTTCTCATTTTCCCCATAGCCATGCTGTAAAGTTACTTTCTGTTTGCTCAGAAAAGGGGAGTTTGAGAAGGTATATAGTCCTTTTCTTATGCACATCTGGCCAAAGAAAATAGAAAAATAATTGGGTGATAATGCTTAATCTACTTTAAAGATAATTGTCTTTCAGGAATTTGCGACTCATAACAAATTGTTATTCTCATAATAACTAAAACTATTATGCTAACAAAACTCAAGAAAATATATGGTTGATGAAATTAAGGTCAATATCGTTTTTATGGTCTTGACGATTTCTGACATAAACTGACACGTTTTGACGTGATTCATTGGCACATTTGATGGTGACACAAGCAGATATAAATTCAACATATATAGGTTATGTAGCATAATCGATAGAAAGATAGTGCAGCTTGATCACACAGCTCGACACGACTAAGAAACCTAATTATTGTGGGTGAACACGTTACACGAGTCTGAATCGTGAGCGACATCTTGTTCGGATATTTTTTTCTTCAAAGGAGGGTGGCCTAATTAAATCAAAAGGAAATCAAAGTTGCTTTTGAAATTAGATTAGTGGCAATGATGGGACTTCCTTTCGTCGTTAATGTGACATGGAGTCCACTTGGTGGTGGAATGTATTCCCACCTGCACTTTCGGATTTTCCTCGGAATGAGATTTCCTCCAAATCTTTTAGCTTGACACTTTTAACGTGGGGTTTAGACTACTTTCTTAGCAGTAGAAGTGTGAAAAGGATTCGAATCTTCTTTGATTCCTTGACCGCGGACGACTAATCGTACGCAATTGCTTATGTTAATCTGAATGCGTGGCATCCTTATTCCTCTAGTGAAATGATGCACGCTTTAAATTTCGAATTTAGATGATACCCATCAAAAGATTAGATGCTCTTTCATATCTTGTTTGGTCTCGATTTACATAAACTGTTAAGGATATAGGCATTTTGTACAGTGATAATTGAAAACACTATCGGCAAATTCAAATAGAATTAGAGGTGAATAAAGTGCTTGTGCACGCGTTTGGCACGTTTTTTACGGTTTAAGTTTGGCTTTCGCTATTTCCATCTCCTTTTAGCTCCTGACACCCAATTTACATCAAAATGATTACACTATCCCTTACGGATCCTACACTTGATTTAAGAATATTTCTTACTTTTTTCTTTTTCTTTTTCTTACTAGAGACGAAATTACCATGCTCTTGATGAATAATATTTACTAAGGTTAAATATGAGGCCTACTCTTGATCGAAGACTAATGCTTGTCTTCTTTTTGTTTTGTTTTTTTTTTTTTTTTTTTTTGGTTTTTGCCTTTGCTTTCTCATTTGAAACAAAATTTGTTTGCTTCTTCTCCGAAAAATATTTTATTTAATAGATAGTTAACTGATTATTGTGTTTCTAATAAAAAAACTAATTATTTTGTTAATTATTTGTATATTTTTTTTTTGTACTGGTATTGTATTATTAAAAAAATAACCTTAGCACAAGTGAGAGGATAACCTTTAAGTAGATCGTGTTTAATATGCATACATCAACCATAATATTTAATTTTTGAGTAAATTCTTGTAAATTTGTACTAAAAATCGAAGTCCAAAAATTCATGATAATGAAAATGCTTTAGGAAAATAAAGTAAACAGTTTGCATATAAAAATAACAAAATTTTTACTCTGATATATGATTAGTTTTTGCTTAGATTATAATAGCCGAGAATAAATTTAAAAGAAGACAAACATAAACAAACGTTGAAATGTAATGGTTGCGAAAGAAGGGGCTAGGATTAAAAAATTATTTGGAAGGAATGTGGATAAGTTTTTCTTTTAGTGAAATTGAAAAATGAAGAAGAAATAATTGTAAGAAATAATTTTAAATCAAGAGTGGGATCCGTAGGAGAGAATGTAGTTAATTCAATATAATAAGATTAGAAGCCAATAAAGGAATGAAAATAGCATAAGTCTTAAGTTTTTGGTAGAAAATGATTTGTTTAAAATCGTATTTGTTAGGGGTGAGCATGGTCCGGGTTGGTCCGGGCCACCCCCTAACCCTCTAGGACTAACCCGTATGTGTCGGTTCTCAATTTTTAGGATCGAGGACCGACCCAATGAGTTCCAAGGACCGGACCGACCCAATGGGTTCGGTCCGGTCAACCCAGGACCGATCGATAATTTTTTCATCTTGTTTTTTATACTCCCTAAAAAAGCAAACCTACAAATTCAAATTACACATCCATCCACAATATGATATTATGCAACTAAACTATAAATATCAATACATATTCAGCAAATTTAAGATGACATAATAATAGACATTCCGTACCTACTAATGCTCATCGAGATATGGGACAAGATAGGATCCACAATGTGGCGAGCGGGATGTTGCTACTTTTGATTTTGGCAAATTGAAGAACAAAGAAGACATAATGGAAGAGAACGTACTTTGGGGAAGGAAGTTGTGAGGAGATTTATGGCGTAAACTTCGCACCATTTTGGATGTCATGAGTCCATGATTGTGAGGAGTCCTTGGTCCTCACGGTGAAGAACGTACTCTGGACTGTGGAGGAAGAGGCCGTGAAGACCTTTACGGCGTAAACTTCATGCCTTTTGGAATTGGATGCCGTTTTTCCGTGACTGTGAGCCTAAGGAGTCAACAGCTTTAACATCATTTTACTTGGGTTTTTCTTTTCTTTGAACAGACATTTTACTTAGATTTGAATATATAAAAAAATTATAAATAATATAATGTAACAGAAATTTTACTTAGGTTTGAATATATAAAATAATTATAAATGATATAATATAATAATATACAAGGTTGATCCAGGGTTGGACCGACCCAAAACTCTCAGGACCGAGAACCAATTCGCATAGTGTTGGTAATGGAATTTCAGGACCAAGGACCGACCCGATCCCCTTGGGAACCGGACCAGGACCGGCAGGATTGGGCCGGTCCAGGATCGGTCCAGGGTCGACCCTAGACCGTTGCTCACCCCTAGTATTGGTGGGTCATGCTCTTTTATTCAATTGTTTACTCTCATCATCTTGCTTGTTATTCTATCCTTCTTTTCGATGTGATCATGTCCGACGTGTAATGCCCAATTGATAATGAGGGGAGGAGTTGTGTATTGTCTGTTCTGATTTTTGAACAATGTAATTGGGGAGAACGATGTCGTTAGCAATGGGTAAGAAGTCAATGGAAATGTAAGATCGATGGAGATTTAAACTTGAATGTCATTAGATGATGACTGGCTAATGTAATTGGAAGAACAAAAATGTTAATATTACGAAAAACTCTTAATTATTATATTTATGATAAATTTACTTTAAATTGATATATTTGTGATAATTATCATTTGTTGATTTTCTTTAAATTAGATTAATACTATGAAAAATCTCAAATTGATACATTTAGGCAAAATGAGAGGAGAACCTCAAATTGATATACTCGTTAATTTTCATGTATCATTAAATTTAGTAATTTGATAGTAAAATTTAATGTAAATTAATAGATGGTAAATTTATCAAAAGTGTATCAGTTTGGGGTAATGTCAAAAAATGAGTTTGGAGTAAATTTATTATAAATATATTAATTTAAGATTTTTTATGATATTAAAAAAAATAAAATGAGGTAAAGGGATAGAAAAGTTGTATCATTCACTCCATCGAAAGCCACGGGCCGAAAAAGGGCTGTCATCCCACACGGGTCTCCCAGGACATGTCTGAACAGGGGACCCATCCTCTGTTTCAATGAGCGAAATCGACAGCTTACACGCCCTGTTCCTCTGCAGATCTGAAGTACCTGGATCAAATACCATAAAATCTATTAAAATTATCATTAAAAAAATAAGAGGAAGAAAGAGATCCAACGAGGGACAAAAAAAAAAAACAAAAAAATGGAGTCGGGGTCGCCGGTCCGTGACGTACCAACATCAACATGCATTTCAAAGGAAACAGAGCAGGCGTTTCCTAGCAAAAATATCTATACTTTGGACTCCAAAAGTGGGTTGATCAACCCCCTCGCAGCTTCTCATCTCATTGCGCAGAAATCACCGAGCACTTGAGTTGGATTTCTGAAGAGTCGTGACCAAGGCTGCTGGGACCGCCGGACAATGATCGAGCTCGGCAACAACGGGGAAACATCCTGATGTTATGGAATGCCGGCTCGGTTCGCCTTGCCAGTCTTGTGAAAGGGAAAGTAACTCCGGGGGTTGCCACAGTCCCCCTTCATTAATTGATTTGAAGATGCACCGAAGCGAACTTCAGCGTGTAATTCCACGAGATTAAGACTGCACACCTAATCACTGATGCGAGATAGGTCCACATGGACGAATAGAGGCAGGGCGCAAGTCCGAGCGCTTGGCTAGGGATAACAACACCGTCTAAATCAAAAGATTGATTAAAACATAAATCAAACATCTGTTGACTTTATCATCTCAGCAATTCACCACCATAAACGCCTCGGTGAAACGTTGTTTTCGCAAGACACGGGAAGTTGAAGGCCGCGTCGGGCGGACTTGATTTCTCTAGAAATCGCTCGACTTCTTTCTCGCCCACTTTTTCTTTTCGACAGTACTGCTCGTGGATCAAAGATGACCATGGATAAGAAAATCAAGTCCTACGGACAGAAACGGTCAAGTACGTTTTAAGTATTATAATCCCGCATGTTATTAACCATATCATATAGAAATACATATTTATAATATCTACACATTCACGACCGTTTTCGATCCCGAAAAATGCGGAAGTCGGACCAAAGACCGGAACCGAAATGCAAACTCTGTTCACACCCCAAGGACCAAATTCGCAGAGCAATCGTGAGAGTTTGAGAGAGGTGCAGGAGGATCAGGGCCAATTCCTGATCGTTCGAATTATAGTAACCCTGCTGACGCAGATACACTCAATCAATTCATCATGTACACGCGATAAATCCTCTGTTCCTAATCGACCCAAGAATCACGGTCCAGAGGCCCCTGCCTCCCGTGCAATCTCTTGAACTTCCGGGCGCCAGCTGACTATTGCTCCGCCATTGCCGTCGCCAATGCCAAGCTCGAAACTTTCTCATTTTTCGTGGGTTCGTTTCCATATATAACCGGGGTCGAAATCAGTAGCACTGAGCCGACGCGGGCTCTCGCTGAGAAGGGCTCCTCCAGAAGCCGGTGCTGTAGAACCTCTCCCACATCTCCTTCTCAAGCTTGGCCACCTGCTTGTCCACCTCCGCGTCCGCCGCCGCCGCCGCGGGGGTCTTCATCTCCGGCGCCGCCTCGTTCACCGCGAACGAGGGGTGGATCTGGAGCTCCTTCTCCTCGCACCCGCACGTCAGCCTCCGCCCCTTGGGCGACAGCAGGCCCTTCTTGATCAGCCTCTTCCGCCGGGTCTTCCTCCACGCGCGGCGGCACAGCCCGGCGGGCACCTTGTACACCGCCAGCAGTATCAGGTTCACGATCCCGCAGGGGCAGCAGCAGCACACCACCGCGCACTCCGCCGCCGTCCCCCCGGCCACCTCCGCGAACCGGACGCTCCCCGGCCGCCGCCGGCGGAGGAGCCCGAGGAGGCGGAGGCGGAGGAGGAGGTCGACTTGCTCGCCCTCAGCAGCGGCTCCCGGCGGCTCACGGACGGCGGCCGCAGCACGATGTGGCGCGGCATGTCGCGGACGACCGGACTCTCCTCGCGGGGCCCGTCCTTCGTCCCCAGGAGGAAAAAATCACGACGTGGGCGATCGAGATTTCGCAAAGACGATCGATGGGCAGTCACGAATCTGGCATGAAAGGAGAAAAACGCAAACCCAGAAAGCGAAAATGCGCGAACACGAGCAGCTTCTGTTTCCCCTCTCCGGCTCCCCCGATCCCCTCTGCTCCAGGGGAGGCTTCAGGGGGAGAGGAGGAGGAGAAGGTTCATGGGGGCGGCGGCGGCGGCGGCGGCGGTGGCGGCGCCGCCGTCGGGGGCGGCGGAGGAGGAGAGGTTTTGAGAGGTGGTGGGGGGTATAGAGAGAGAGAGAGAGAGAGAGATGGAGAGACGTTGAGAGGGGAGGAGGTGAAGAGGACGATGGTGGCGATGATGATGCCGGACGTTACCACGCTGGCCCGATTGCGCAGGGCTCGGCAGAGTTAGTAGGGAAGCCAACGAAGAATCGCAGAGATAAATATATATAAATAAAGAGACAGAGAGATAGAGAGAGACAGGCGAGTCGAATGAGCTACGAAACGGCTTGGATTTGGGAGGAGAGGCCGGGGAGAAAATGGTCGACGTTCGTTCGGGGGGGATATTCCCGCATTACATTCGATTCAAGTTGTGGGGTGGGGGGGTTTTGTATTGAAAAAGAAGATGAGAAAAGGTGGGGGTTTTGCTTTTGGTTTTATTAAATCTCTCTTTCTTAAGGTTAAATTTCATTGTCACCCAAAACTTTTTCCACAATTCACCTTTAAAAAATATGTATGCCCGAAGCTTTTTAACCGGACCAATTTGAACCGACCCACGTGAATTCCCTCATCCACTTGCCTTTGAAGGATTAGAGGTGAGCGTCGAAATAGGTTCATTAATCTTTTTAAACTTGAAACATACTCTACATGTTTAGGAAATCTAAAATCTACTCCGTCATAGTTCCGAGGTCGGCATCGGGATTTATCCTAGTTCCACCAGTAGTTTTAATTGAACAATAATAGTGAATCATCATCTTCAATGATAATCATTTGTTATAATCCATTAATCATAATTCATATTTGGACACATAAAAAATGAAATATTACTTACCAAAAAAAAAATTATGAAATATTAATGAAGTGAAGATCTAGATCATGAATATTGTTGAAAACGAAAGCTCTGACTAGTGATTTCAGATTACATATTTATTTTTGGACGCCATAAAATATTGTATGATCGATCGCACAGAACAGAAAACTTTTAATTTTTATCCAACACTTCCAATTAGGATTAGGAACATCGGTGTTTTTTTTTTTTTTTTTTCAAATTCCATTGACTCATGTAATCTGACAGCCCAAATCACATGGCAAGATAGATCTGACCCAGACGAGGAGATTAAAATAAACACCTGAACCCCTAGTGAGATGCTTATGATTCTCTCAACCCCTTTGTCCATTCCGGAATACAGAGGAGGACTAAACTAAGTTATCACAAACTCGAGAAACTGATGCTGCTTTGCGTCACGGGGCACTCTTCAACTCCCAAGGAGAACACAACGAGCGGCGGCAATTATTTTACGATCGACGAGAATTGGGAGACGAAGTCCGACCTGTGTCGTGTCGCTGACACCAAATATCGTAGTCAGCGGGCGGGACGGAAAGGAGAGAGAAGGAGCGAATCGAATAGCTTATTACAAGGGCGGCCTTATGCCCATCGACGTGTAAGATAATCCAA
Source organism: Eucalyptus victrix (assembly GCA_016097545.1). Taxonomy (NCBI): domain Eukaryota; kingdom Viridiplantae; phylum Streptophyta; class Magnoliopsida; order Myrtales; family Myrtaceae; genus Eucalyptus; species Eucalyptus victrix. The sequence goes on along the minus strand of CM027845.1, from coordinate 21,826,463 downwards.
GTGATCTCTCTCGACCATGATTATGGAATTTCGATGGAGTCGCGAGCTTTTGCTTTCGGCAAGTACGGTTGAAAGTAGTCCGACATAGACGCACTGTTTTTGATATGTCAGGACTTAGTAGTAGTCTACTTGGATAGGTTGTGTCTTTGGGCGGAACCAATATTTTATTTTATTTTTTGTCTTTTGCCGTCATTTTGGAGGGGAAAATTTCAATTGGGCCCCTTGAATTCGACCCAATTTTATTAAATGCCCCCCCTCCCTAATACTTGGTTTTGTCTCGAAAGACCCCACCCGCGCTTGACAAATGTGAATCGATTAGCCCCTGTCGGTGAAATGCCGGCGGTAGAAGTGGCTAGTCGGGATGTATGTGCATCTCGCGTGGACGATTTTCTGGCCGAGTAGGGGCATTTTTCTTTCAAAGTAACGATAAAATTGTCGGGAGAATTTAAGTGGGAGTAGGGGGTGGACGAGTGCGCATGGACAAGGCCAAGATCCAGTCGATCGTTGAGTGGGAGCCGCCAACAAGAGTGACGGAGTTGAGGTCGTTTCTCGGCCTAACCAACTACTACCGGCGGTTCATTCGGAGCTATTCGAGCATCACCGTGCCTCTCACGGACCTCTTGAAGAAGGAGAAGCCATGGGAGTGGACGGATCGGTGCCAAAAAGCGTTCGATCGACTGAAGAGAGCCATGACGGAAGAGTCGGTGTTGGTGTTGCCCGACCACACCAAGCCCTATGAGGTAGAAACTGATGCCTCGGATTATGCTATTGGTGGTGTGCTTATGCAGGATGGCCATCCGGTAGCCTATGAGTCCCGGAAGCTGAACGATACCGAGCGTCGGTATACCGTGCAAGAGAAGGAGATGACCGCGGTGGTCCATTGCCTTCGGACATGGAGGCACTATCTCCTGGGATCCAAGTTCGTCGTGAGGACGGACAATGTAGCCACGAGCTATTTTCAGACACAGAAGAAGCTGAGTCCGAAGCAAGCTCGTTGGCAAGACTTCCTGGCGGAGTTCGACTACACATTGGAGTACAAGCCGGGGAAGGCGAACTCCGTAGCGGACGCGCTGAGTAGGAAGATGGAGCTCATGAGTAGCTCAATAAGTCGACCGAGTTGTACCTGGGTCGACCGCATAAGGGAAGGGCTGAAGCATGATCCAAGAGCCCAAGCCCTCATCGGGTATGCCAAGGAGGGCAAGACCCGACAATTTTGGTGGGAGGACGAGCTGCTCTACACCAAGGGAAGGCGGCTCTATGTGCCTTTCTACGAGAAGCTGAGGAGAGAGATCTTGCGCGAGTGCCACGACTCGAAATGGGCGGGTCATCCAGGGATCCACCGCACGTTGGCCCTCGTCGAAGATCGCTATTACTGGCCTCAAATGCGGGACGACGTGGAAGCGTATGTGAAGACTTGTCTGGTTTGCCAACAAGACAAGCTGGAGCAACGGTCGTCGCCGGGTTTACTGGAGCCACTTCCCATCCCAACTCATCCATGGGAAAGCATTTCCATAGACTTCATCGTCAACCTGCCAAAGTCCGAAGGGTGCCAGACTCTAATGGTGGTGGTGGATCGATTCTCCAAGTATGCAACCTTTGTGCCTGCGACAAAGGATTGCCCGGCCGAGGAGGCGGCCAAACTGTTCATGAAGCACGTGGTGAAGTATTGGGGAGTGCCACAAACGATCGTGAGCGATCGGGATCCCCGCTTCACGGGACGGTTCTAGTCCGAGTTGTTCAAACTCCTGGGGTCGGAGTTGAACATGTCAACAAGTTTGCATCCCCAAACCGACGGTCAGACGGAGCGGGTCAATGCTCTCTTGGAGATCTACCTCCGGCACTACGTGAGCACGACACAAGCGAATTGGGCAAAGTTGATCGATGTAGCCCAATTCTCATATAACTTGCAGCGGAGCGAGTCGACCGGCCAGAGTCCGTTCGAGGTTGCGACTGGGCAGCAACCAAACACCCTAAGCACTATCGCTTCGGGTTACCGGGGGAGTAGCCCACCCGTGTACAAGTTCGCCAAAAACATGCAAGAACAGGCGGACTTGGCCCGGGCGTGTTTACACAAAGCCTCCAAGCGCATGAAGAAATGGGCAGACAAGAAGCGACGGCACGTGGAGTTCCAAGTGGGAGACCTAGTGTTGGCCAAGCTACACGCGGTCCTTCGCTACAAGGACGTTCACAAAGGGTTAATCCGTCGCTACGAGGGGCCATTTCGAGTGCTGCAACAGGTCGGGAAGGTCGCATACAAGCTGGAGCTACCACCAAAACTCAAAGTGCATCCTGTGTTCCACGTAAGTATGCTCAAACCTTTCCAAGTTGATGAGGAAGATCCGGATCGTGGGGAGTCTCATCAGGCGCCACTTGGGGCAAAACCTCCTATGATCGAGAGGTCGAGAGCATCTTGGCGGATCGAGTCATACGGAAGCAGTATTGCGCGCCTAAACGAGAATATATGATCCGATGGAAGGGTCTTCCAGAGAGCGAAGCCAGTTGGGAGCCCGAGGAGAATCTTTGGCAGTTCAAGAAAGAGATAGAAGATTTCCATGCCGAAGATGCGACGAGGGCGTCGCCTGATTAGGTGGGGGAGAATGTCACGGCCCGAGAGTTAGCATGTCCAAGAGGTTTCTACAGCACGGGCGTGACACAATGATGACCCTCGGCCTATGTTCCCGAGGCGCAGCGTATTCTCCTTGGGGCGGGCGAATACTGTATTTATACGCATACGATATAAATGCGAGTAGCTGGTAGTTGGCAATAAATACCAGTAGTTGGTAGATGGGGAGGTGCAATCTCCATCGTTAGATCTAAGGGAGATCTACGGCTAGGGTTTGCCTTGTACTTGTATATAAAGGGGTGTCCTCCCCCATTGTATTCTCATTTACAAGCAATACAAAACCAGAGCTTCTCTCTCTAGAGTTGTTTCTCTCTCTACATACGAGTCTTGTGAGTTGAGTGTGAAAGGCTGCTTAGGGGTAAAACCTTAAGGCCGCACGGGTAAGCCAAGCATTGATCGAGAGTTGTTCGATCAGCCCGTGACACATGTGTCACGGCTCAGAGGTTTCCGGACATAATGGATCGACGAAGTGATGGAAAGAATCGAGTGAACTTGGAAGCTTATAAGGTAGTACACTTTCTTAAATGATCTAAATGTTTTTAGGGGCACTATGGGAAATGGACACAAGTGGATTCTATATTATTCCTTGTGGGCAACGTGTGAAATATATATTCTTGGGAAAATGACGTAGAAGTGGAAGTGCCAAAAGTTTCATATATGGCTTATTTAAGTATCATAATTTTTCATTGGTTTACTTATATGCCAAATCAAAGAAAAATGATTACTTAAGTATATTTTGTGAGAATTTTCAGCCAAAATAATCAGGTGGCTTTTGTAATTTAAATTTTTATATGACATGGCTTATTTATATTAAGAACACCAATCTTGCCAAGGAGGGACTTTCAACCAAGATTGCTGGTTAAACTCATCCGAAAAGCGTTGATCAAATAGATAAGGCAAGGCAACGCTTCTCCCAATATTTCACAAAAACAAGACATCCACAATGACAAGCAATAATCGAATGCGGAATCGTGACTCCAAGTACGCGGGCAACGGTGATCGATGTCAATGAAAAAAGATTCGGGCAAAGGATCAACTCACTTGGATGGATTGAATAAAAAAGTAGAGGATAATAGAGAGTTTCTCGACCATGGTAAGGGAATGGTCGCAATTGATGACGGAGGACGTTCGACAGTGAAGGAAGAAGCCCGAAAATCTCCCGGAGTGTTATCAAAATTTGTTTTTGTCCCCAATTTTTGTTTTTCTTCTGGTCTCTCCCTCAGGTTCTAAAGGAGAGGAGACTGTATGGAAGAAGACTATGGGTTTTAGGTTTCGAATGGGGGATTTCTTTCAATTTATTTTCGTCCCCACCTTTTATTTTTCTTCTTGTCTCCCCCTTAGGTTCTCGAGGAGAGGAGACTATATGGAAGAAGACCTTCGGTTTTAGGGTTTCGATTTTGGTTTTAAGATTTTGAATTGGGGAGTTCTTTCAATTTGGGATTTAGGGTTTATATTTTGGGTCAAACATTGTAAATGATCTCGCTTAGGAGTCCATACATTGATTGGGCAAGTTGATGAGCCATATTACTCGGAGAAATTAATAAAATATAGTTATGTTAGATTTCTAGCAATGTAATTTAGAATTGGTACTTAAGTGATTTTTTTTTTAAGTGAGACTTTAGTGATTTGAAAAAAAAAATTATTTGGTACTAAAGTGAGTGTTGTACAAAACTTTTGGCGTTTCTAATACTCTTTTTCCCATATTCTTGAATTAATGTGGTTAGTTCATAGATGGGATGATAAAAGATCTACCATCATATTAAATGGAGTCTACGGTTGTAATCGGAAAATTTTTTAAGGTACTTTAAGGTTAATTTGGAAAGAGTTTTCTAAGGCCACACAAGTAAAGGAATGCTAAATCGATAGCTTACAACAAGTGGTATCAGAGCAAAATCTTTCTAGAAGGTGGGTTATTTGAGGAGAGCTTATGTTCTATCGGGGTCCTATGAGGGCAGGGGGTGATTGTCGGGGCCAAGAAGGCTCAGACAAGGTGCGACTTTTGGCAAGCTTCTAAAATGGCAATGAGGGGGAGGGACAAAAATGAACTAACTTGCTTGTATCAATGGGTGAATCTTAAGATGAGGTTTGTTACCACGTTTCATGCAAGGAGAAAAACCTTTATTGGTCTTGCTAAGATCAGAAGAAACCTAATAGGCGAAATAAAGTGTGCCGAGGGAGTGCAGTTGGCTTGAGATGTCATATTTGTTAGAGAGAGTACAAGTGACTACAAATCTGCAAACAACTTTGATTAGGGGAAAGCTAACAATGGAGTGTTGAGCATTCACAATCATGTAAGTCTCGAGAGAGTGACATATATGGTTGTAGGAAGCAAGGAAGCAATAGAGTATCTTAGGTGTCATGAAATTGGGTGGGGGAGAATGTCACGAACCAAATTTTCCTGTACCCTTGTGAGCTAAAATGTGGAACATTGGCATTGGGGAGAATAGTGAGTGATGTAGAAGTGATGATACAATATAGTATTTTTGAAGGCGAGGTTGGTCTCTGATGCACAAACTAATCAGGAGTTGATATTGCTCTCCTAATGATTCTATGGCAGGTCGAAACCAATTGTTGAACTAAAGTGTTGTATATCTTGCTTGAGAGACTAGATGCCCAAGCTTAATTGGATATGGTACGATTCGATATGAGGATACGCTCCGTCATATTGTCCTTAGGAATGATCTATAGAAGAATGGCTCACCTAGTATTTTCGGCTCATTAAGCGCCATAGGGGCTATTCCTTGGCAAAGAAACTATCGGCCTTTGACACATGGTTTATATAAGTGATGAGGGTTGGCAAAGACATAATGGGCTATGTTTGGTTGAGCCTTTGGAAAATGCAAAGTTAGTGTCCCAAATGTTTTAGCGTAATCTGTATTTCCTCAAAGTAAATTTCGTTTTGTTAGTGACTTTTGGTGTAGTCTTTTGTGTAGAGAGAAGTAAAGCCCAAGTGCCAAAACTTGACATGGAGAGATATTCAAGTGCGAAAAGTTAGAAAAGTAACACATAAGTGCCAAAATTGAAACAAAATGGATCACTTAACTGTTAATCCGGACAAAATACTGACATAGCAATTTTTTGGCGAAATAAGTGCAAAACGGCGTCGTTTTGCACGCTAACGTGGCTAGACAATGTAAAAACGATGTCGTTTTAGTGCTGATGTAGTAAAATTAATATAAAAATTAATAAAATTAAATTTAAAACTAAATTTATTTAAACATTTAAAATAAAAAAAATACAAATATTAAATGGGGAGAGGGGGAAGGAGGCGGTTGAGGGCTGAGCCCTCATCACTGCTGTCGAGAAGGGCCGGTGACGGAGGGGGGAGGGTCGGTCGGGGTCGCCGACCCCTAACCGACTAGCGGCGAGGGCTCGCGGGCCCTCATTGGATTTGAGCGAGGGCCCCGACCCTTGCCCAGATTCAACGAGGGTCGATGGCCCTTAGCTTGGCCGGGCGAGGGTCACCGACCCTTGTTGGATCTGGGCAAAGGCTTGCAGGCCCTCGCTGTTGGTGGGTTGGCTTAGGCTTTCAGCTTTGCTAATGGCTTTAGCATTTCCTTAAAGGGACCTTGAACTTTATAGGCCCATGGTTCTAATCTCTTGGGAAAGCTAAGCCAAACACACCTTATATAAATCGGGTCAAGGCTGTTATAGAGCTTCATAGGTGGACCAAATAGGGATGTGAGAATCATTGATGACTTCATTTTGGACCAAATAGGGATGTGAGAATCATTGATGACTTCATGAAATGAAAATGGTTGTGTTAAATCCAGTTTAGTATTGAATTATCACACCACACGATTTTCAACATAGTGTCTTATTAATTTCTTTGGTTGGCTAGAAGAATGGCAGGAAGAGATATTACTGGGCCACCAAAAGGCATTTTAGAAGATTATCAAGAGGGAATTTTAGGCTTGGTGACCTCACCTAGATACTTCCTCCACCGTCGCCACATAACCCTTCCCAAAGAACGGCAAGGAGGCGGCCAAGGGTCGGCTATAATTGTTTAAAGTAATAATTTAGCTATATTTATTTTGATTAGATTTTGTCCATGCAGTCGATGTCACGCTACAGATGAAAGGAGCACGGAATTTCATTTTAAAAAATGAAAAGAAAGTGGGTCAAGTTTTGGATAGAATTCGATTATAAAACATGATATATGTTTCTTCATTTAACAGCTTCCAGCAGCTTCCTAAAAGTTATATCAATAAATAAATAAATAAATAATAAACAACTTGCTATTGAAAATATATATAGAGCAAAATGAATGTTTCATCATTTAAAATCCATCCCCCTTGAAACAATCTAATCAACACAGCCAACTAATTTTATCAGCAATGCATATCTCCATCTATCTATCTATATATATCTTGTTATTTGAAAGGGAGTACATGCCTCTAAATTCAATCTATTTTCAATTTATTATTTTTAAAGATTCTAATTACATGAACTAGTACATCTTTTAATATAAGTGATCAATTGTAAACTTCGCAAATCTATCGAACTTATGGACTGCATCCTCTCACTCTTACTAGTATTTTTTTTTATAATTATTTTTGCTTTTCATGTTATGTCATCGTATATTCTCTAAGAATCAATCAATATGACACATCTAGATTTATATGCGTGAGTACATGCAATTTCACTTGCTCATGGATAGAGGATAGAGTTTCATTGAACTTCCTTCCATGATATATCTCAATTGAGAAATCATAGGTTTATTGAAACCGATTAACCAAATCCAAATACTAAATTAGGTGAAAAATTATTGTGTTACGTATTTTGTAAACCAGCCTTGATGTGCCTAGCATTTCTCTTTCTCAATTATTGTTTCATTAACCAGATATTCGTTGCATATTAATTTGTAAGATTTGTAGGAAGTATAAAATATCATGGCTTATTATTTAGAGCGACGACTACTAGGATCTAAAGCTTAATTTGCACCTCAACTAGCATGTAGATCGTCGCAGGAAAAATGCAACCCACAAAATGTAAGTTAAGTCCAAATTAGTCGTCTAATTTGTGCGACTTTTGCAATTGGATCCTCAAATTTATTTTGGTGTAAATCAGGGCGTCTAACATACTTGAATCTTCCAATCAAGTCATTTTTTAATTATCACACTCAATTATGTCAATTTGCATATTTGATGTGCCTAGGCTGATATAACAAGAAAAGGGACAAAAACATGTTAAACTCCTAGAATTTAGTCCAATAAAGAAACCAAAGGGAAAAAACAGTAACATCATTGAAGAAAAAATAGCTTTTTTCTTCTTTTCTCTTTGGTTAGATTAAAATTATGAGAACTTTAGAAGTACTCTCTCTTTGCTGTTCATAGGCAAATCAACACCCAAATATAGTACTTTAACTTTTCGACCATTAAAAAAGAGAGGCTAAAAGTCACAAAAAATCAAAAACTATACTTGCTGTGATATATTTATTCTAAATTTTAACTATAAGAGATGTTTACTCTCCATCAACTATCAACTTCTGTCAATGAAAACGATTAAAAATCTTTCTATGTAGACACTAGAAAGCAAACAATGTTGACATGATGCTTGGCTTAATACAACTAAAAACGATATTATTTTGGTTGAAAAAATCATCTTAGAATCTTAATGAGGAATAAATATATCACAAATATATAAAATTGAGGTTTTTTATGCTACATGAAAAAGTTTAAGATAAAAATGTGATGGTGGACTTTTTTTTTTTGGTCCAAGTCATGGTTGGCTTAGCTTGGGGATCTTTATGTTACAAAAAAAATTCGAAACAAATATATCACAACGAGCATAAATGGAGAGTTTTTGTGACTTTTTCCCAAAAGATATAGATTTTTGTAATTAAATTCTCAATTTTTTTTATTGCGAATTGGGTACTCCAAATTATTTGTTTTTTTTTTCCCAATTCAAGTCCTTTTCATTTTCAATGATCACACTTGATGGTATTAATTTGATTATTTACCGACACAGCGACAGTCGCAATACTAAAATCAAAATAATGGAGAAAAAAGGAGAAGAATATAATGACAAATTGGCATATAATTCTCTAGGAAAAGGATATACTTTCTTGCGAAAGTGAGAGACAGGCATGATTGGGCGGATTGGGGGGAGGTGTGGGGGCCCGATCCGACGTGTCAATCATGGAAAAGGAAAAGGCGAAAACGAACACGTCACCTCGCAAGGTGCACAAGAAAAACACTCACGACGCCGACCCCACTGGGCACTGGGCGATGTGACGCGCGCTGCCCCGGGAAACGCCAAAAGCCTTTCACTGTTCCGCCACGCGTGACGTCTCGTTGGCTTTGCTCTCTCTCTCTATCTCTCCCTCTCTTTCTGTCGACCAACTTGCCCGCGTGATTGCGCCCGCGTTTCGGAACGACGAATTAATTTTAAATGTAGATTTCGATCCGCATATCCTATAAAGAGATAAGATAAAAAATTAAAAAATGAGAGTTAAAATAAAAATAATAAAATAAAACCAAAAAAAAAAAAAACTTCAACTCGACGGTTTCAAATTTGAGCCAATATTTCATTAGGAAAACAACACATGATTAATGAACTTCGATCTAACATGTAATATCGGTTTTCGATTTTTAATTTGTTCGATATGATTCAAAATTTTTTTGTACATGTTTAATTTAGTCTATAAACTAAATAATTTAATCTAAGGATATGATTAAATCAATCAAGATAAGTCGAAATAGGTTTAAACATAATATTAGTGTTAAATGGATCATGGATTATAAATGGGTTAGTGTTATACTAATAAAATGGATTTAAACATAATATTATTGTCAAATGGGTCATAATAAATGATAAATTGGTTATAAGTGGGTTTACAGCTTATTTAGATTTAATATATTTTTATAACTTACTCTTTAGTTTCTCTTGCCTTTACTTGATCTCATGTTCAGTGACTCCACACTCTCACCTTAGTTTGATTATGAGTTTTAGTAAATTGGATTAAATATGAAAGTGTTTTAGTAATATGAGTTGGATTGTGTATAGAATACTAGATTTGCATTGCATGAAAAATGGATTAAAACATTTTAAATAGGTCTATTTGGATTGGACCATTAATGACCCGATTCACTTGTTTGACTGGTCTAGATCGGGTTAGATTAAAAATGTATTAAAAGTTTAATGCTACATTGAATAAATTAAAAGTTTAGGAACGACATTACACATTCTGATAAAATTGAGAGGCCGTATTGGACAAATTAAAATATCAGAAATGAAAATTTTATAAATCATTTGTGTCATTTTTTGTATTTCTTTTCATAATTATATGTGGATGGACAAAGCAAAAGATGGTTGAAGTACTCAAGGAAGAGTTTTGTAAAAGATGTTTTAAGTTAAGTACACTCAAGGAAGAGTTTGTAAACACGCAAGGACAATGATCTATCCCTCAAGGAATTGCAAAGAGATCAACATCAGGGGTTGCAATTGTGCTTGAACCACTATGCCCGTCATGATGCAACATCAAAAGAATGATTCCTCAGCATCTGGGTTGATTAGAGTCTATCAAACATCGACAATAATGAGTGCAAAAAATAGAATGAAATTCCGCAAGAGTTGATGCCTATCTCTTGAAGACCCATCAACACGGATTGCCAAAAGAGAAAAGAGAAAGGGAATAGAATAGAAGAAGAAAAGAAACTCGTCCTCAGGAGCTGATCAAATCCGCCTCCCTCGATGAAAATTTTCTGTTCTGTTCATTCACGATCTAGATTTGAATTACCGGGTTTTATATATATTCACTAATCTTTAAGAGCAAAGAACTGGTTTGCCCTACAACTTTTCTTGGAAAAATATGTTATATGATATGAACAATAAGAATTGTTAGAAATTATGTTGAAAAGGATGAAAATTAAGATAAACTAATTGAAGTGTGCAAGCATTATCTTAAAAGATAATTATGTCCTTTGGAGTACGAAAGTTGGTGTCATAGACTCCAGCGGCTATTCTCCTCAAATACAAGAGACCCTCTTCAAAGTAATATATAAATATGTTTTTTACTCCATTTGTTTAGAGGATAATTGATGATGTGAATATATATATATATATATATATATATATATATATATATATATATATATAAAATGATTGTTTATATTACTTGAAATAATTAATTAATGAAAAATATTTCATTATCAACACTAATTTATGGCTGGATAATTTCATGAACAATGAATTTTCTTTCATTCATTCATTTTTGTAAGTGACACAAGTAATTATTTTTAGGGAATTAAATATTTTATTCATAAGATGTTTTTTTTTAACAGTATTCATAAGATGTTTGAGAAATGAAATTGTCCACTTCCAAATTCAAATAAAGAGATATCCTTTGCCTTGAGGGACCCCAGCTTCAGATATACAAAACGTCCGCATCATGCATTAAATTACACTGATCTAGACACTTTCGAAAATACGATCGTCACCAAGATTCACTTACTCACGTTGTTGATTCGAATGAAAAGGCGATTAGGAAGCAAAACCAGCTGGCTAAAAACCAGCAAAGCTGGCCGACTTTTCTAGATTTCCTTGTAAATCATAAATCAGGAGGATAAGGGAAAACAGATCAAAAGTTGGATTCAACTCAACCAATATGTCGTTATCAATCAGATGTAAATTATTTACGAATCAGGTTAAAATATGTGAAATCCGCCCAACTTGCCCTCCCGGATGGGTCCGGCGAGGAAATATGGTCGGGCCATCTTACAAGATCCACGCCGACGTCTTCATGAAAAATCACGATTTGTCATCCATCGCGTGCGATTGAATTCAACTCGGTGTGAGGTGACCCGGATAGGATAGCAATAACCGACGTTGGTGACGCGCTTCGCACGCGATAAATATGAATAATCGGACGTTGGCCCTAAGGGTGCGATAAAACTATCCCGACTTTGGTTTGGTAACAAATTCAAAAAAAAAAAAAACTAAAAGTGTAGACATGACTGGAGGTTCATATCTGCCCTGCTACTCGGCGATAAAATAGTGAAGATTGGGTGCAAAATTATACTGTGCGATGAAGTGCTCAGAAGTATAATTAAGCCATCAACAAACTGGCGTCACCTTAGACAGCGGTTAATTCTTGCCCTTTCCTATTTAAGATCTTTTGCAGTCGATTTTAAAAATTGGAGTGTTTGAATTGTTCTAGGTCTGAATCTCGAGACCTAATAGCTCAACTTCTTATTCTTTTTTCCATACACTCGATCATCTAATCATCTGTTTTGCACAAGATACACGATTGTATCTAAGCTTTCAATTCGTCTAAGCCAATTAGTGATGACTGAAATGCCTAGCAATTTCCTGCCAACGTAAATTTGACGTAATCAATAGGTCATAGTCAATAGGAGAGGTTTCAATTCCATGTTATTAGGTAGTTTCTATCACAAAACCTGGAGCACACATCTTCATTTTCAACCACATTTCCCCCTCTTTCCCATCCGCATCCTCTCCCTCTGATGACTTCTTCAACAGTGGCTGCACAAGTTTTGAGAGGTATAACGATTTAGATCTACGGACGTATGTCGAATTGAAATTGGTATGTGTTTATTTAATAAGAGAAAAGATAATAACTCGGCATGCGTGTTCAGCGCATTTACATATTTAATCGAGTCAATTTGGGATTCTCATTTTGGAAATTTGACTCCAATCTAAGATAGGTTTGGGATAATTTACTGTAGATTGGTTCTCGCTCGTGATGTAAACTCTATATGTAGCATGAGCCGTTCTAGATTGATTCGGGTTTCGTACGCTAGCGTCGGATGCCTCTTGCATCAAGTTCAAAGGCAAAAGTGAAAGGCTGACATGACAAATGGATGGTCTGTCTATCCTATCAATCGATGAAATAGTATGTCGACAATTATATGGGCGGATGTGGGCCAAGAATATGCTGAGTTGCCTCGAGGTAGTTTCGGTACAAGAGTCGAGTGATGTGATCTTGCATAAGGAAGTGCTCCTGCAACCTCTTGGCGATGGCCGGGCAAGTTAGTCTCCCATATTGCAATACAATTCAGTTGCCCATGTGAGGGCTTTGAAGGCACTGCAAGTGTAGCCGTGGGTTCGCTCAACTGGGCTGGCTTCCTCATGATCACAATCTAGTGATAATAACTAAAGGAGTATTGATAACGTGTTTTTTCTCATTAAGGATGCATCATTGAACATATTTTTATTGGTTTGCTACTTATCGGTGCAAGAGTGGTCATATCGAGTAGGAGGAGAACAACGTTGAGTGCAATATTTGTGGGTATAAGTGACATTAGAATCAAAATATATGATTTTATTCTGAAGATGTTGATTGGTGTAAGACATGCTCCAAAGTTAAAGAAGAGCTTGATGTGCTTGAGTGTCCTAGATTCAATTGTGTTGTCAATATACTTTCGAAAATAGAAGGTTGCTCAAGATGACTTAGTGATGATGAGAGGAATCAAGCATAGAGGCTTGAATGAACTCCAATGGGAGGCAATGGCAGATTTTGCCCTAGGAATTGGGTGCATATGTTAAAGAGATGGATTGTGGCAAATGTTTTTGGGGGCATGTTGGGATGAGAAGCTTGAAGGTTTTGGGTGAGAGGAATCTATTATATAGTTATGTGACTAAGGAGCTAAATATGTGTAGGTACTATACATTGTGCAAACAACAAAAGATGCATTTTAGTACAATTGTTAGAAAAGCTACGATCATTGGAGAGTTGATTCACTTGGATCTTTGCAGTTGTCGTTTCAAGGAAGAGTGTTAGATTTATGCTTGCGGTTATGGATGACTATTTGAGAAAGACTTAGGGTGCACATGATAATCATTCTATTTCTGTTCAAGAACTATTTTTCTGTTTCGGACTTATTTTTGAAACAAAAATATGTTTGATAAAATTATTTTATTTTTATTTATTTATGGAATAGATTTTTATTTAAGAAATAGGTTTGGAACATAAATTAAAAGTAATTTTTTTTTACTTCTCTATTTCTTGAATAAAAATGAGAAATAAAAACTCTTCTTATTGTTCGTCCTCGCTACTAGCCGATTGTCATCCATCATCCGCCGTCCATTGATCACTATCTCCGTTGTTTGTTGCCGTCATCCGCCAACTGTTGTCCGTCGTTTGCCAGTTGCCGTCCGCCGTTTGTTGTTGGTCACAGTCGTCCACCCGAGAGGAAGAAATTTTGTGTCGTTATCAAACAAATTTCTATTCCGAGAATATAAATTTTGTATCGTTATCAAACATGTATTTTTTCTTGAAAACTCATTCAAGAATAAAAATAATATTTTTTTTTTCTAAAAATCAATTTTTGGCCAGAATGGTTATCATTCGTGCCCTTAATTGTTTGGCACAAGATTGATGTTGTTGTCAAGATTAAACAACTGAAAACTTTGATAAAACAGAGAATGCCAAGAATAATATATATAAAGTTCTACACAAAATCGTTAATGCATGTTGGACGGAGGAGGCACAACAAGAAGTAGCACTAGTACTGGTGAATTACAATTGGTTGTGGAGTTGATTAAAAAAAAAAAAACAACACTAGAAACAACCTATAAAATGCTCTCTAATGCTGCATGGTTAAGAGATCCATTATAGATCGTGATGCGCTCAATACAACAAACTACATGGTAAATAGATCCTCATTGAATGTGATCAGATGTTAGAATTTTGGGGAAGTAGAACATGACGTCTACGAGGAAATTGATAGTGGCCAACTCAAAATCGAGTTGTAATTACTAGAGGTAACAAGTATGTAGCTAAAACTTACACAATAATTGATACAGACGGTACCATTAGCGAGGTGAAGTCTGTAGAACTAATAGTTATTGTAGCTGCTAAGTTTGACGACTTAAGTGGATGATCTTTGAATAGGCAAAAATGTAATTGTGGTTTTGCTTGGTAGAAAGAAGACTTCAGCCAAAGGTGCAAGAGGAGTTGGCGTCTTAATAAAATCCATGGTTATGGTGAAATTCGAATGATGTTTGGACTACGAAAACGATTGTGGTGATTGGGAAACCCATTGAGGCTATGGGAGAATAGTCCACATGAAATTATCGTGATTTGACTCAAATGTCGAGTAAAAGTAGAAGTTAAAATATACCACAAGTCCGAGCTCATCACAAGAGAGTCCAACCTAAATTGAAATGTGTTGAAGCTTGGCCCATGTTGTGCGGATGGCCCTGGGTTCTTCAAGGAAAGTCCGAGAAGTTGCAGATTCGTCGAGACCGAGTGAAGTGATGAAATCGCAAACATTTGGAAGTCCGAGTTTCGATATTGGTCGAGTTAGTGCCATCTCGTGATAACTTTTGAGAATTTCTCCGTGATATTGGGTGACCATTTTACAAGGATTTGTGTGTGGTTAAACACTTCGAGCTGGAAAATATTGAAAATGTTTAAATGACTTAAGTATAATGGTAATTTCCGTCATATCAGTTGATCTATAGTGGTACTTTGTGCTACTCGTCCTGTAAAGTAGTTTCCTTAACTACATAGATATCGTGTGCGATGGATTTCTTCGGTTCGTTTATTATTATACTTGATCGCTCATTTTTACGCAACTGTCATAGAAACAATTAAAATGCGAGCATGAATGCTTTTACAGTACAATTTTCATACTGTACAATTTTACATTACATTATCGTAACTTAGGACAAAAACTTCATGATAAATTGTTAAAATATTCACAATGTTAAGTAATCAAGTGTAAAATGAAAGTATAATCAAAGTACGATATTACAAGGAGTTAATTTTAGAAATTTCCAAGCAAGCACTAATTAATTCGTTTCTTTGGAAAAAAAAAAAAAGAGAAGAAGATTGAACCACTTTCGTTTGACAATACAAGATTTGGAATCTGATACAATTTGTATTAAAAAATAATCTGAGACTTTTACATCATATCACAAGTTTGGCGAATCAAAACACAAGATCTCATGTTATTGGTGTGACAATCTTATACAAAATTGACTCATTTAATTCATGTTAATTTATTTTTATGTAATATAATTTTAGCAATTCATTTTCAGTCCAACCTAAGCTACATTGTTAGTGTTTTTCTCCTTAAAATGTTGCCTTTGAGGAATGGACAACTCCATAAATTGGCTAGCCAAAGTCAATGAGGCAACTTAGGTTTGGTTATGGATGGGGTTCGAAGCTGGCGGAGACATGAGGGAACTTAGGTTTGGTTATGGATGGGGTTCGAAGCTGGCGGAGACATGACGGGTGAAGGACTTTGCTTGGGCGATGAGTATTGTCCTCGCTAAAACTATGAATGCAATGATTGAATAGTACTTATTGTGATTCATCTCCATGCGAGACATCAATAATTATTCAAGAAGATGTTTGTATGAATATAAATCTAAAGAAACCGGGAATGATCTCGACACTTGCATTATCCGTCCATTGCATGGCTCTTTCTCCATATGGACAGGTAGTGATTTATCTAATATGAAATCTCTTTTGAAAGTTTAGAGGATGATGGTATATGTCGGGTCAGAAAAAAAACAGTAGCCATCAACATCATCGCATCACATTCATTATTCTATTCAATACAAAGACTCCTCAGCAAGTTCCAAGTTTTAGGGACCCCTACTCTTCTTGATACGGGAAAACTACGGGACACATCGTCTTCAATTCATCTACACCATAGAAGTTTGGCAAATGTAAAATCAACAGATGGAAAATTCCTATGACCCATTAAAGGGAACAACATTTGATGATTGAGAAAAATCGACTTGTGTAGAACCAGCTCATAACTTTTGATAGCTATGCTTTGGTATGATTGCATTCTGGTCGCCCATTATTAAATCTCCTTGTGAAAACTGCATCAATATTCATTAAGCTGCGATTTTTTGGGATGTTACAATGTTGACAAATGTAATAGACTGAGGACCTTGCATCACATGTCAACTCATACACAAATTAGCAGGATCATGATGATCGTTAGCCTTTTTTTTTTTTTTTTGGTGGTAAAAAAACAGGTGATTGTCAAGCTTTATGAGAAATGATTGAGTAGAATATAAATTCAAGGGTGCACTGCCGACAAGAAAATCATCAATATCTTCGTGCTTTGGAATGCAGACTCTACAAAATGTAAACGGGTATAAAGCCACATATATCAGAAAGCAGAATGGCTAGTGACGTCGGCCATAGATGACTTTGATTCTTCAGAGAGAAGAGAGGGACTGAGGGATGTTTTCTTGAACTTTGCTATTTTGATTAAGTGAATTCATAGCACACTGAAACTCATTTTTTAGGGTTTTCTTTTCGAAGCCCATTGTAACCCATGTTACAAATTTCATGTGGCTTTAGGGAACCCTTTGGATTTGTGAAATATTTTGACATCCCTAATTGCATATGATGCTATCTTATCAGTTAATAACAGAAAAGTCACAAACCAATACATCCGTGCTATCTTTACCCTAAATTAATTTTAGTATAAGTTATTGAAGAAAATAAGAGATTCAAGAAAACAACGATTAAAAGATAAATTTTGCAAGAGAAGAATGTTCTCCACCTAAAGCCATAATACATGCTATTATTCTACAATACATAATGCTATTTATATTAAGAAAACAACTAGATTTCCTATTCTATCTTCCGAAAATCTAATCTGATCGAAATCAAATTATATTTACCACTCTAATCTAATATTTCTATAGCAGAATCAAATCATACTCTAATCTAATCTTTCGATGGCAGAATCATATCATAATCAAATCATAATCTATTCTAATCTTCCGATGGTTTACCGATAATATTATCAATCTTATCAGTTATAATCTGTAATCGGCATACCCGCATCATATTTACTCAAAATTAATTTTTCATATTACCCAAAATCCTAAATTCATACATACCATCACAAATCCACCCATCTTGGGGCAAAATGGCTTTTGCCAAAGGAGAAGCGTACTTCGATACTTTTTTTGGTCATTCTTTAGGCAATGAATAGTTGTTTTATAAAAAATAAAAACTAAAATAAACAAACCGAATTTGATGCTATAATTTGCTAGGATATTATGATCATACTGTGATTTAAGATTTCTTTGGAAAAGAGTTGGAATCATTGCATCAAACGAGTAGTCTTTGTTTGTTTGTACCAAATTAGAGAGAAGCCGCAAAAATGGCTGCTTTTTCTCTATTTTCTAACTGGTTGGACAATTCCATAGAAATGTTGCTAAATAGAAATATTCTTGTAGCAATTGCATCTACTAAGCATTCAACGAGAAGATCATTGTTACAGAAATATAATCCACAAAAGAAGAGAGAAGCTGCAAAAATGGCTGCTTTTGCTCTATTTTCTAACTGGTTAGACACCATCACAGAAATGTTGCTATATAGAAATATTCTTGTAGCAATTGCATGTACTAAGCATTCAACAAGAAGATCGTTGTTACAGAAATATAATCCACCAAATTAGAGAGAAGCTGCAAAACTGGTTGCTTTTGCTCTATTTACTAATTGGTTGGACACCACCACAAACATGTTGCTAAATAGAAATATTCTTGTAGCAATTGCACGTACTGCGCAAGCATTCAACAGGAAGATCATTGTTACAGAAATATGATCCACGAAATTAGAGAGAAGCAGTAAAAATGGCTGCTTTTGCTCTATTTTCTAATTGGTTGGACACCACCACATATATGTTGCTAAATCAAAATATTATTGCAGCAATTGCACATACTGCGCAAGCATTCGACAAGAAGATCGTTGTTACAGAAATATAATCCCCCCTCGCTGCACATTATCATAGAAATTTCAATCCATGCTCGTCGTTACCCCCTTGGTGATGGCATCACCGATGGAAACGAGAGTTTTAACATAATTGCAACTGGTAACTAATGGTGGAATATCCTGCTTGGAACTTCCCATGAACGCCAAGCAGGCGACGATTTCGTCGGAGGCCATCGAGACATCATAATTTGCAGACATTGCGTCCAATCCAAGTTCGCGACTTGCAGTTGAGAACTGCCTGGCCGCAGTTTCGAAGTGAGCCTTACAAGTCTTGAGCACCGGCTTCCATGAAGATGTCGTGTTTGGGTCCACAAGCATTTGGTCCAATAACTCCTGCCTCTTGGTAGTGTTCTCCGCCGCTATTTGCAAAGCGATTTCACCGAGAGAAAGATGTGAAGTCGCTTTTGCAGACCGTGGGTCAGTGTTTAGAGTGGCGACGCATTCTGGGTAAACTTTGGTTGCCCTGCAAAGCTCGCTTACCAGCACGGATTCTGCACTGGCAGAAGATGCGGAGAAGAAGACAACAAGGCAAAACACGAGCGATATCATTAGTTTCTGGCTGGGTGAATCCATTGAAGAAGGCGGTGTGCGGCGAGGGAATTTGGTTAGTGGCTTTCTGGTGTATGTTTTCTGGGTTCATGTGAAGGAAAGGGCTGGTTTTATATGGGAGGAAACCCTAACGAGAAGCACACGTACGTTTGGACAGAGAAGAGATAAGAAGGTTAGTTTGATGGCGGTTGAAAGACGATGCAAGGAAGTTGACGAGTGAAAAAAGGTGGTGCGGGCAATTCCATGAACAAAAAAACGACGGGCCTGAACCGTCTGCAACCAATCTTGTAATCCAGAAGGGATTTGGCCCTTTATTCGAAATATTTGTTCACGTATATATTTCTATTTTTGGAGATCTTTTCTACAGAACGAAAGTAGCCTGGCTAATTCGGACATATGTGCCAACGATTTCTTCAATTGTCGATTCTATGTTCGTCTTCTCAGGAGCCTAAATCAACATTTTTAGGTCTTATTCATTTGAAGACTTCACTTGGTAACTACTTATTCGTTTGAAGACATCACCTGGTAACTACTTATTTGTTATTCATTTGAAGACAATAACTACTTATTCGTTTGAAGACATCGCCTGGTAACTACTTATTCGTTTGAAGACATCACCTGGTAACTAACTCTACCCTTTTTGTTGCGAAAACAAAAAGATCAAAAATTGAATAAATGTACAAAGAAATATATGGATTGGAGGCCGGATTTATGTGATTAAGTCAATGTGATATATTCCATGGGAAATCCAGTAGAATATTCCACTATAAATCAAGTGGTATAAAAAAAAAAATATTACAATTATGCTTGAGTTATTTAAACACTTCTTGTGTTTCCTAATCCTCAATTACACATAATAAGTCACACATTGCTCGATCCTCACAATTTCTCTCAAACTAATCTCTCAATACACACACGCACACAAAATCCTTCCCACAAAATTTGATCAACTTCAACGCTTTTGGATTGCTTTAAGGTATACTTCACATGTAAGCCCTGTTAAGATATGAAATCTTTTTTGATATTATTTTTTGAATATGAAATCTTTTTGATATCTTTTTGAATTTCATATTAGCATACCAACTGTAGATGAGTTGGCATTCCATGGTTCTTACCTTGTTAGTGTTTTTTCTCCTTAAAATGTTGCCTTTGAGGAATGGACAACTCCATAAATTGGCTAGCCGAAGTCAATGAGGGAACTTAGGTTTGGTTATGGATGGGGTTTGAAGTTGGCGGAGACATGACAGGTGAAGGACTTTGCTTGGGCGATGAGTATTGTCCTCGCTAAAACTATGAATGCAATGATTGATTAGTACTTATTGTTGATTCATCTCCATGCGAGACATCAATAATTATCCAAGAAGATGTTTGTATGAATATAAATCTGAAGAAACTGGGAATGATTTCGACACTCACATTATCCGTCCACTACATGGGTCTTTCTCCATATGAACAAGTAGTGATTTATCTAATATGAAATCTCTTGTAAGTTTAGAGGATGATGGTATATGTTGTTATTTATTTTTGTGATCCCACATTTTAGACCCACATTTTCTCTTATAGTTGCGACTATTTGATGTAAAGTTTTTCCACGCTTCGCACCCTTTCGTGACAACCGCCCATTTGGTAACCGCCTTGATGGGAGACAGGATATAAAAAGGAACATACGTTCATTTCTGACGGGTGATGACAATGTCTAACACAAACTCTCATATTAAGAATACACCATCAGTACGTGAGGGAATTGGGTTGGTAGCGTGTCCCCAATCTTCTTTAATTGCAGGTTTTCTGACGAATGTGAACAAGAACAATGGCTGGAGGTTTGTCTTTAATTGATTCTGGCTTCCGCATCATGAATTTTATGTCTCACATTTGGTATTAGAGTGTGTTAAAAGTCTCTGCCTTGTTTTGTTGTATTTTTGTGTGTTTTCGGTGTATTTTCGACCATTTTTGAGGATGAACAGTAACTTGAAGTTTTGAGGCCAAGAGAGATTTGCCGATTCCCGGCAAAATCCGCTCGACCCACCCCTTGAATTCGGACCCGTACGGTCGCACCGCCATGAGGAATAATATCCATGAGTTATTTCGGCATTATTGGTGTTCACCAGAGGCTAATCGGGTGGCAGAAGTCACGGTGGTTTAGGATTTGTGTTTTTGGGAAATTTTCGTACAATTTGGGCTTATTTTTTCGTCATTTTCGCCGAATCTTGGACCCATGTGGTCGTGCTAGAATACTCTTCAAAACCCATTATTTATTTTTGTCTGAGATGGGCTGTCGAAGAAGAAACGGGGTTGAAATCACGACGGAAAATGGCGAAAAACCGACGGAAAAGCTTCTGTTCGAGCGAGGAAGAAGGCGCGTGGAGCCCACGCGTGCGCTGCAGTTGCAGGTGCGTGGAATCCATGCACCACACGCCCTCACACATTCGCTAACCGCTGGCGCGTAGGGCTCTTGCGCGTGGAATTGCCCTGTAGTTGCAGCGTTGGACCGCGCGTGTGCAGACCACGCGCTTGCCGTGGAAACGGGCGCGTGCTAGGCACGCGCCTGATGTCTCCTCCGCGCGTCTCCTTTAACTATTTTGCCTCAAAATTTTATGTTTTTACAATCATGCCCTTGGCCAATTTATTTATTTACTGTTTTGCCCTTGTTGTATTTATTTATTATGTCATTTCATGCATTTTTTTTATGAGTATTTTATGCATGAAATTAAATGTCCAATGATCTATATATTTAATTAATTAGAGAGTGGCCACATCATCTTTAATTAATTAAATTATATATTAAGAGCCTCCGGATCATATTTAGAAATGGACATTGATTGTAAGTAATTATATTAATATGATGAATTTTATCCCACATGAATTTTCATTATATTAATATGATTAATTAGGAAGAAATATCATATTATTTTCTTAATTTACCCACATGGATTAAGAAAAGACATATAATATGGTAGTTTCTTCATGGAGTAATTATGAATCTATTTAAATTAAAAACTTAGCCCACAGTAGTTTTTATGTTATGTGATTCATATTGTGACATGTTTACATTAGTAAAACATAATTTATTTATATTTGTCTCAAATTTTGTGACATAAGCATGATTATTTGATATGCAGTTTCGCAACCTGTGAATTTCTCTGAATTTAAGTTTGATGTTCCAATACTAAATGGTGAGAACTATAAAGTTTGGAAGGAGTCAATTCTTCTTCAATTGGGGTGGATGGACATTAACTATGCTATAAAGAAAGACGAACCACCTGCTCCTACTAATTCGAGCACTTCAGCTGAGATAACTCTTTATAACCAATGGGAGCGGTCCAACCGCATTTGTGTGATGTTTATAAGAGTTAAAATATCTCATAGTATTCGTGGTTCGGTTGCTCAGCATAGCAATGCTAAGGCTTTATTGGAGGCCATAGATGCGCAGTTTAAGAGTTCTGAGAAGGCGCATGCCATGGCCCTAATTATGAAGTTTTCATCATTGAAACTCACTAGTGTTAGAGGTGTGCGTGGGCACATCATGCAAATGAGGGACATTGCAGCTTAGCTTAAGAAACTTGAGGTTGAAATATCTGAATCTTTTCTTGTGTATTATATTCTGAACACTCTCTCACAACAGTATGCACATTTCAAGATCTCTTATAACACACATAAGAATAAATGGTCAATTAATGAACTCATGACCATGTGTGTTCAAGAGGAAGAAAGACTGATTATGAAATTGGGAGAAAGTGCTCATTTGGCAACACAAGGAAATGATAAGGGCTATGGCAAGCATAAGGGAAAAGGTAAAATACCTTCCCAAGCTGACATAAAGAAAGAATTCAAATGTTTCTTCTGTAAACAGAAGGGGCATATAAGGAAGGATTGTGTTAAATTTAAGGCCTGACTCGAGAAGAAAGGTAATCCAATCTTCTGTGTTTGTTATGAATTTAATATGACTGATGTAAGTCACAACACTTGGTGGATTGATTATGAATCTACAATCCATATTTCGAATTCCTTGCAGGGTTTTCAAAACCACAGGAAGCCAGTGGGAAGTGAACAAAGCATCTATTCAGAAAACAAGATACGCTCGCATGTGGAAGCTATTGAAACATGTAGACTAGTTCTCAATAGTGGCTTTGTTTTGAATTTGGAAAAGACCTTTTATGTTCCTAGTTTTTCTAGAAACTTAATTTCAATTTCAAGACTTGTACCTTTGGGATACTCTACTTTTCAGATTCAAACTTTGTTTATCATTTAAATCTGAAATTGTTAGGAGTGGTATTTTGTCTGATGGTCTTTTTTGAATTAATTTACAAGACAATGTCTATTATGATATGATGCATGATCATGATAAAGCTGGTATGAAACGATATGTTGTGAAAGAACATTCCTCTATGTTGTGGCATCGGAGATTGTGACATATCTCTATAGAAAGAATTAAGTGATTAGTAAATGATGGAGTGTTCGGTACTTTAGATTTTATTGATTGTGATACTTGTGTGGACTGCATAAAGGGAAAGCAAATTAACAAAACAAATAAAGGTGCTAAGAGGAGTACAAAAATATTAGAAATCATACACACGGATATTTGTAGTTTGGATATGGACTCTTGTGGTCGAAATACTTCATCTCCTTCATAGATGATTATTCACGTTATATGTATCTCTACTTAATTCATAATAAATATGAAGCATTAGATGCCTTTAAGGTATTTAAGGTGGAAGTAGAGAAACAATGCGGTAAGCAAATTAAGATTGTGAGATCAGATAGAGGCGGAGAATTCTATGGTAGATACACTGAAGATGGACAAGCACCTGGTCCATTTGCAAGATTTCTTCAAGAGCATGGGATAGTCGCCAAATATACTATGCCTGGTTCTCTGGACCAAAACAGTGTAGTGGAAAGAAGAAACCAGACCTTATTGGACATGGTGCATAGTATGCTTAGTAGCTCCAAACTTCCTAAATCCTTGTGGATTGAAGCACTTAAGACGGTAGTGTACATATTAAACCGAGTTCCGACAAAGGTTGTCCCAAAGACACATTTTGAGTTATTTAAGGGTTGGAAATCGAGTTTACATCATGTGCGCATTTGGGGATGCCCGTCTGAAGTGAGAGTTTATAATCCACAAAAAAAGAAGTTGGACCCAAGGACCATAAGTGGATATTTCATTGGATATGCCGAAAGGTCTAAGGGATATAGGTTTTATTGTCTATCTCATACCATTAGGATTGTGGAATCAAGAAATGCTAAATTTCTTGAAAATGACTTGATCAGTGGGAGCGATCGACCGAGGGACCTTGTTCCTAAGGAAGATCATTCAGACACTCAACCTTCCACCTCAAGTTTAAGATTGGTTGTTACTTATAATGCCCCTTCAGTTTAGCTGGCTATTGAACAACCAATCGTTAAAGTTCCACAACCTGCTGATATTGATTTAGTAGCAATTACCAGATCCTGTTGAACAATCGGTTGAGCAACATGCTCCTCAAGAGAATGTTGATGCAACATTGAGAAGATCTGCTAGAATAAAGAAATCGGCTATTCCTAGTAATTATATTGTGTATTTACAAGAGTCTGACTACAATATTGGAGCTGAGAATGATCCCGAAACGTTTTCACAAGCCATTGATAGTGATAAATCCAATGTGTGGTACAATGTCATGAAGGAAGAGATGAGTTTAATGGCATCTAACAAAGTCTGGGATTTGGTTGAGTTACCTGATAGTGCGAAGGCCATTGGTTGTAAATGGGTCTTCAAAACTAAGAAGGATTCATTGAGTAATATTGAAAGATATAAAGCTAGACTTGTTGCCAAAGGATTCACTTAAAAGGAAGGAATCGATTACACGGAGACTTTTTCTCCTGTATCTAAGAAAGATTCTCTTCGTATTGTTTTGGCATTGGTTGCCCATTTTGATATGGAATTACATCAGAGGGATGTGAAAACGGCGTTCCTCAATAGAGAACTAGAGGAGGAGGTTTACATGAAACAACCTGAAAGATTCTCCTCTAGTAAAGGTGAGCATTTGGTGTGCAAGCTTAAGAAATTTATATATGGCTTGAAACAAGTATCCCGCCAATGGTACTTAAGGTTTCATGATGTCATTTCTTCATTTGGTTTTGTAGAGAATGTCATGGATCAATGTATATACCATAAGGTCAGTGGCAGCAAAATTTGTTTCCTTGTGCTGTATGTGGATGATATAATACTTGCAACCAATGATAAGGGTTCTACATGAGGTGAAACAATTCCTCTCTAAAAGTTTTGATATGAAGGATATGGGTGAGGCATCTTATGTCATTGGCATTAAGATCCATAGAGATAGATCTCGAGGAATTTTAGGACTATCTCAAGAAACCTATATCAATAAGGTCCTAGAGAGATTTCAGATGAAAGATTGTTCACCAAGTATAGCACCCATTATGAAGGGTGACAAGTTCAATTTGAACCAATGCCCGAAGAATGATCTAGAAAGGAAACAAATATACAACATTCCATATGCTTTTGCTGTTGGAAGCTTGATGTATGCTCAGGTTTGCACTTGACCTGACATCGCTTTTGCCGTGGGAATGTTGGGAAGATATCAGAGTAATCCAGGTTTAGACTAATGGAGAGTTGCAAAGAAAGTGATGAGATACCTTCAAGATACCAAATACTATATGCTTATGTATAGACAGATTGACAACCCGGAAGTGGTCGGTTATTCGGATGTGGACTTCGCGAGCTGCGTTGATTCACGAAAATCAACATCTTGATACATTTTTATGTTGGCTGGCCGAGCCGTGTCATGGAGAAGTGCCAAGCAGACTTTGACTGCTACTTCCACTATGGAGGCTGAGTTCATTTCTTGTTTTGAGGCTACCTCGCATGATGTATGGTTGAAGAGTTTCATTGCCGGGCTTAGTTGATTCTATTTCTAGGTCATTAAGAATATATTGTGACAATTCAGTTACAGTTTTTATAGCTAAAAATGCCAAAAGTGGTAGTCGAAGTAAGCATATCGATATTAAGTATTTAGCCATAAGGGAACGTGTTAAGGAAAATAAAGTAGGCATTGAACACGTTAGCATTAAATTGATGATAGCCGATCCTTTAACTAAAGGCATGCCACCAATGAAGTATAAAGATCATGTGACTAGTATGAGAATAGGTCCCATCATTTGATTTGTCGACATATGAACGATTTTTGTTGTATGAAACTTTTATTCAGTTGTAATGTTGATTCTCAATTTTTGTGTACACATTTGTTGTTTATGAGAATAACATTTATCCTTGGTTTTGGAATAAACATGGGATTTATTCATTAAGATTTGTTGTCATATATAAGCTAACATTAAAGAAATAAGATGTATTGTGATACATGAAAGATATTACTCACTCTTAAAGGACATGTCGCCATGATCCATGTGTTTTGTTTCTTTTCTTTAAACATAAAGTTTTCGTGGAATTAGTTGGATAATCCATATGATGAAAATGATGGGATCAAGTGGGAGAATGTTATTTATTTTTGTGATCCCACATTTTAGACCCACATTTTCTCTTATAGTTGCGACTATTCGACGTAAAGTTTTTCCATGCTTCGTACCCTTTCGTGACAACCGTCCATTTGGTAATTGTCTTGATGGGAGACGGGATATAAAAAGGAATACACCATTAGTATGTGAGGGAATTGGGTTAGTAGCGTGTCCCCAATCTTCTTTTATTTCAGGTTTTTTGACGAATGTGAACAAGAACAATGGCTGAAGGTTTGTCTTTAATTGATTTTGGCTTCCGCATCATGAATTTTATGTCTCACATGTGTCGGATCAGAAAAGAAACAACAGTAGCCATCAACATCATCGCATCACATTCATTATTCTATTCAATACAAAGACTCCTCAGCAAGTTCCAAGTTTTAGGGACACTCACTCTTCTTGATACGGGAAAACTATTGGACACATCGTCTTCTATTCATCTACACTATAGAAGTTTGGCAAATGTAAAATCAATAGATGGCAAATTCCTAAGACCCATTAAAGGGAACAACATTTGACGGCTAAGAAAAATCGACTTGTGTAGAACCAGCTCATAACTTTTGATGCGCTATGCTTCGGTACGATTGCATTCTGGTCGCCCATTATTAGCTCTCCTTGTGAAAACTGCATCAATATTCATCAAGCTGCGATTTTTTGGGATGTTACATTGTCGACAAATTTAACAGACTGAGGACCCTGCATCACATGTCAACTCATACACAAATTAGCAGGATCATGATGATTGTTAGCCTTTTTTTTTTTTTTTTTTGGTGGAAAAAAATAATGTCATTGTTAAGCTTTATGAGAAATGATCGAGTAGAATATAAATTCAAGGGAGCATTGCCGACAAGAAAATCATCAATATCTTCTTGCTTTGCAAGGTCTGCACAATTCCCTCCATTTACGGACTCTACAAAATGTAAACGGGTATAAAGCCACATATATCAGAAAGCAGAATGGCTAGTGACGTCGGCCATAGATGACTTTGATTCTTAGAGAAGAGAGGGACTGAGGGATGTTTTCTTGAACTTTGCTATTTTGATTAAGTGAATTCATAGCACACAGAAACTCATTTTTTAGGGTTGTCTTTTCGAAGCCCATTGTGAACCATGTTACAAATTTCATGTGGCTTTAGGGAACCCTTTAGGTTTGTGAAATATTTTGACATCCCTAATTGCATATGATGCTGTCTTATCAGTTAATAACTGAAAAGTCACAAACCAATATATCCGTGCTATCTTTATCCTAAATTAATTTTAGTATAAGTTATTGAAGAAAATAAAAGGATTCAAGAAAACAACAATTCAAAGATAAATTTCTCATGAGAAGAATGTTCTTCACTGAAAGCCATAATACATGCTATTATTCTACAATACATAATGCTATTTATATTAAGAAGACAACTAGATTTCCTATTTTATATTCCAAAAATCTAATCTGACAGATTGACTGAAATCAAATCATATTTACCACTCTTAATCAAATATTTCAATAGCAGAATCAAATCATACTCTAAACTAATCTTCTGATGGTAGAATCAAATCATAATCAAATGACATTCTAATCTAATCTTCCGATGGTTTACCAATAATATTATCAATCTTATCGGTTATAATCTCTAACTGGCATACCTGCATCATATTTACCCAAATTAATTTTTCATATTACACAAAATCCTATATTCATACATACCATCACAAATCCACCAAAATCTTGGGGGCAAAATGGCTTTTGCCAAAGGAGAAGCGTACTTTGATACTTTTTTTGGTCATTCTTTAGGCAATGAATAGTTGTTTTATAAAAAAATAAAAACTAAAATAAACGAACCGAATTTGATAATATTCTTTGCTAGGATATTATGATCATACTGCGATTTAAGATTTCTTTGGAAAAGAGTTGGAATCATTGCATCAAACGGGTAATCTTTGTTTGTTTGTACCAAATTAGAGAGAAGCCGCAAAAATGGCTGCTTTTTCTCTATTTTCTAACTGGTTGGACAATTCCATAGAAATGTTGCTAAATATAAATATTCATGTAGCAATTGCATCTACTAAGCATTCAACGAGAAGATCATTGTTACAGAAATATAATCCACCGAATAAGAGAGAAGCAGCAAAAATGGCTGCTTTTGCTCTATTTTCTTACTGTTTAGACACCACCACAGAAATGTTGCTATATAGAAATATTCTTGTAGCAATTGCATGTACTAAGCATTCAATAAGAAGATCATTGTTACTGAAATATAATCCACCAAATTAGAGAGAAGCTGCAAAACTGGTTGCTTTTGCTCTATTTACTAATTGGTTGGACACCACCACAAACATGTTGCTAAATAGAAATATTCTTGTAGCAATTGCACGTACTGCGCAAGCATTCAAAAGGAAGATCATTGTTACAGAAATATAATCCACCATATTAGAGAGAAGCTGTAAAAATGGCTGCTTTTGCTCTATTTTCTAATTGGTCGGACACCACCACATATATGTTGCTAAATCAAAATATTATTGCAGCAATTGCACGAACTGCGCAAGCATTCGACAAGAAGATCGTTGTTACAGAAATATAATCCCCCCTCGCTGCACATTATCATAGAAATTTCAATCCATGCTCGTCGTTACCCCCTATTGGTGATGGCGTCACCGATAGAAACGAGAGTTTTAACATAATTGCAACTGGTAACTAATGGTGGAATATCCTGCTTGGAACTTCCCATGAACGCCAAGCAGGCGACGATTTCGTCGGAGGCCTTCCAGACATCATAATTTGCAGACATTGCGTCCAATCCAAGTTCGCGACTTGCAGTTGAGAACTGCATGGCCGCAGTTTCGAAGTGAGCCTTACAAGTCTTGAGCACCGGCTTCCATGAAGATGTCGTGTTTGGGTCCACAAGCATTTGGTCCAATAACTCCTGCCTCTTGGTAGTGTTCTCCGCCGCTATTTGCAAAGCGATTTCACCGAGAGAAAGATGTGAAGTCGCTTTTGCAGACCGTGGGTCAGGGTTTAGAGTGGCGACGCATTCTGGGTAAACTTTGGTTGCCCTGCAAAGCTCGCTTACCAGCACGGATTCTGCACTGGCAGAAGATGCGGAGAAGAAGACAACAAGGCAAAACACGAGCGATATCATTAGTTTCTGGCTGGGTGAATCCATTGAAGAAGGCGGTGTGCGGCGAGGGAATTTGGTTAGTGATTTTCTGGTGTATTTTTTCTGGGTTCATGTAAAGGAAAGGGCTGGTTTTATATGGGAGGAAACCCTAACGAGAAGCACACGTACGTTTGGACAGAGAAGGGATAAGAAGAAGGTTAGTTTGATGGCGGTTGAAAGACGATGCAAGGAAGTCGGCGAGTGAAAAAAGGTGGTGCGGGCAATTCCATGAACAAAAAAACGACGGGCCTGAACCGTCTGCAACCAATCTTGTAATCCAGAAGGGATTTAGCCCTTTATTCGAAATAATTGTTCACGTATATATTTCTATTTTTGGAGATCTTTTCTACAGAACGAAAGTAGCCTGGCTAATTCGGACATTTGTGCCAACGATTTCTTCAATTGTCGATTCTATGTTCGTCTTCTCACGAGCCTAAATCAACATTTTTAGGTCTTATTCGTTTGAAGACTTCGCCTGGTAACTACTTATTCGTTTGAAGACATCACCTGGTAACTACTTATTTGTAACTGCTTATTTGTTATTCGTTTGAAGTCATTTGGTAACTACTTATTCGTTTGAAGACATCACCTGGTAACTAACTCTACCCTTTTTGTTGCGAAAACAAAAAGATCAAAAATTGAATAAATGAACACAGAAATATTCCATCTTGTAAATGAACACAGAAATATATGCGGCATCCCCATCTTGTAATCTTCTGCAAAATCTATACATTTCTTACCTTCACCAAAAAAAAAAAAACACAGAAATATATGGATTGGAGGCCGGATTTATGTGGTTAAGTCAATGTGATATATTCCATGGGAAATCCAATAGAATATTCCACTATAAATCAAGTGGTATACAAAAAATATTACAATTATGCTTGAGTTATTTAAACACTTCTTGTGTTTCCTAATCCTCAATTACACATAATAAGTCACACATTGCTCGATCCTCACAATTTCTCTTAAACTAATCTCTCAATACACACACGCACACAAAATCCTTCCCACAAGATTTGATCAACTTCAACGCTTTTGGATTGCTTTAAGGTATACTTCACATGTAAGCCCTGTTAAGATATGAAATCTTTTTTGATATTATTTTTTGAATATGAAATCTTTTTGATATCTTTTTGAATTTCATATTAGCATACCAACTGTAGATGAGTTGGCATTCCATGATTCTTGCTCTATCAAAGATTGTATTTTTCTTTCTCTTTATAAGCATGTACAATCTGTAAATTAAATGATATGAAAAATCATTCACAAATTGTGAGCTTTTTCACGAGCCCTAATCGCTGCTGCGATTTCTTTGTATTCAGTTCCAAGTCCTCGAAGTGCATGAATGACTAAATCATCATCAGAGATAGGAGTATCAATGATTGCTAATTCATCGGCAAGGGCTTTAAGTTCTTGCAAAAATTCTGAAACAGAACGTGAGTTTCAACGAGTGGTAGAGAGTTGATCCTTGAGAAATACAATCTTTAACAGAGCAAGAATCATGGAATGCCAACTCATCTACAATTGGTATGCTAATATGAAATTCAAAGATATAAAAAAGATTTCATATTCAAAAGATATATCAAAAAAGATTTCATATCTTAACAAACCCTACCAACATTCTATGATATTTTGAAGTTAACAAATCATCTATTTCTCATTATTATTCAATAAATGAAGATTTTGTTTATTTTGAGTAATGTAAACAGGTGAGTAAAGTCTTGATCGCTAATGTACTCGCTTAGTTCAAAAGTCGATTTCTAGGGGGAAGCTTGGATAAATTCACTAAATTGCTGATAAAGGCAACTCCTTTTATCAATTGTGATGAATACATTTATCATTTGCTTACCCTAATTGGATATGAAGATCTAGAAAGAAGAATAACGCAAATGCTACAACTTTTGTACGACCCTTTTATGAGTACCATAACTATTTTTTCGCTTATTTAAGTATCGTATTGGAGTAAAATCGATCATATGAGTGTAATTTCCTGTAGATCATCCTATATCGATTTTTTTTTATTAAACTCCCATCCGACATGGAATTTTTGAATTATTTATTTATTTATTTGATTTTTTTTCCTTTTTCTATCAAGGTTGGCAAGGTTGCCCATATTGGATGAGGGCTGCCTCGTCTTTAGCTGTGAAGGCCCTTGCTCGAATTGAGCGAGGGTTTCACAACCAGTGAAGGTTGCCGATGACCCTCTCCAGCCCTAAAAAAGACAAAACAAAAATAAAAATAAATAATTCAAAATAAATAATTAAAAAAATAAAAAAGACTTCCATGTTAGAATTAATGAAGCTATATAGGATGACCGGTATTCATGTTGGATTTTTTGGCAAGGCAAATCGGTAATGATATTCAAATGATCGATTTTTCAAATTTATGGGATCTAAGAGAGTAAAAAAAAAAAAAAAAAGCTGACACTCAAGTGAGTGCCGCATAAAAGTTATAGCATTTGCACTGTTCTTACTTGGAAGATCCGGATATTCCTTTGACTTAATTCGTTGGTCAAAAGAATTGGAAAGCTTAGATTCTAGGCCTAGAATTTTGGAAAGAAAAACTGGAGTTAAATCAAATTAATTAGTACTTATTTTACTCGGTCAATCAAAGGAACCAACGATCGACACAAATAGCGACTTTATTTTAGGAAAGCTCGCTATTACCAAAAAGATCCGATTTTATGAGCTATCAAATCTTCCCGTGATTGCGTTTATTAATTCCAACGACTAAGTTGGAGATTCAAGATTATATAGTAGATTTATACAAGCTTAAAAATACATGGAAAAACAAGAAAGCTACAAATGCTGAAAGTTCCTGTTGATTGTAATTGTGATCTGAGAGGTGTTTAAGTGTGTAAGTAGTGCTTGTGTATTGATAGTGGTCCTTGTGTACTTGTAGTGGGGTCTATCAACTTTGGTAGAAGGAACACTAGCTTTGTTGTAAGTATTGAATTTACTAGTGAATTCCAGTTATGGGTGAGCATGATCCGGGTTGGGTCTGTCCAATACTTAACCGAAGGGCTAACTCACATGGTATCGGTCCTTACTTTTTGGAACTAGAGACCGACCCTATTGAGCCTAGGACCAAAGATTGGACCAAACTGACCCTATCGATTCAGTCTGGTTCCAAGGTCAATTTAAGACCTACCAATTATAATTATTTTTGTTTTATTTTTTGTATTTCTTGAAAGGAAAAACATGCATTTTCAAATTACATATCCATCAATAATGCGACATTGGCCAACCAAATTATGAATATTAGTACATATCAAATGTAAATCTAAGATAATATAACAACAAAAATCATTGTGATTATTGAGCTACGTTTGTGAGGCGGGCCAAGAGAGGTGAGTGATTTCACTAGTTGAATTGCACTTGTGAGGCGAGTGAGCCAATGAAGAGAGGTGAGCGGCGAGCAAGGTGAGTGAAGAGGATTTCTTTTTCTTTTTCCAGGCTTGGTATATAATGTATACGATAGAACCATATAAGAAATAACAAAAGTGGAGAGGCCAAGATATAGAATAAACAAAGAAATATAAAATATAAAATATATGATATATCTTGTATAAAACATATATGTAATATATAGAGTTGCTCTGGAAGTCCTAAAATTGGGGAACAACCCATACAATGTAGAGTGCAGGGTCCTAGGACCAAGGACCATCCTAGTCCTACCGCGGTCTAGTTGGGCCACACCCTTTCAATCTTGTTGATTGCTATTACTTTGGGAGAATGAATATAGACTTAATCTAAGCTAAATCACTATAAGATTTGCTTGCAACTCCTTCTATCTCTCTACTTATTTCATTATTTATCTCGTATAAGCATCATTTATCTGACATAATCAAATTGTTCCAACATCTATCAAAATTAACTTGAGTTGTTCCCGAAAAAATCTAAAGTTTTGAGAATCAACTTATTCACCACCGTCTTGGTTGAATTTTCCACGTAAATAACCTAAAGACATAAAAGACATGATTGAATACGAATATATGTCTCCAACAAAATGAGGAAATAGCGGTTCACTTCTAAATCTAATGAAAAAAGTGATTTCCCTATTTGTTGAGAAACTTAGTCCAATCCAATTTGGATGTCCATTTGATAATTGCTGGAATACCCAAATACAAAATCTCCTATGTGAATTTGAAATTTTGTCTATAAGCTCAAATTCAAGATATTTTCTAACAATCTCCACCTACTTAATATTTGAGTCAAGTCATAATTGATTTCTTACTCACGTTGTTGATTCGAATGAAAAGGCAAATAGCAAGCAAAACCAAAAGGATATCCTTGTAAATCTGGCCGACTTTTCTAGATATCCTTGTAAATCATAAATCAGGAGAGTAAGGGAAAGAAAATCAAAAGTTGGATTCAACTCAACCAATATGCCATTATCAATCGGATGTAAATTATTGACAAATTAGGTTAAAATATGTGAAATCCACCCAACTTGCCCTCCCGGATGGGTCCGGCGAGGAAATATGGTCGGGCCATCTTACAAGATCCACGCCGATGTCTTCGTGAAAAATCATGATTTGTCATCCATCGCGTGCGATTGAATTCAACTCGGTGTGAGGTGACCCGGATAGGATAGCAATTATGATAACCGCCTCGCATGCGAAAAATGTGAATAATCGGACGTTGGCCCTAAGGGTGCGATAAAACTATCCCGACTTTGGTTTGATAACAAATTAAAAAAAAAAAAAAAACTAAGAGGGTAGACATGACTGGAGGTTCATATCTGCCCTGCTACTCGGCGATAAACTAGTGAAGATTGGGTGCAAAATTATACTGTGCGATGAAGTGCTCCAAAAGTATAATTAAGCCATCAACAAACTGGCGTCACCTTAGACAGCGGTTAATTCTTGCCCTTTCCTATTTAACATCTTTTGCTGTCGATTTTAAAAATTGGAGTGTTTGAATTGTTCTAGGTCTGAATCTCGAGACCTAATAGCTCAAGTTCTTATTCTTTTTTCCATAAACTCGATCGTCTGATCATCTGTTTTGCACAAGATATGCCGTTGTATCTAAGCTTTCAATTCGTCTAAGCCAATTAGCGATGACTGAAATGCCTAGCAATTTCCTGCCAACCTAAATTTGGCGTAATCAATAGGTTATAATCAATAGGAGAGGTTTCAATTCCATGTTATTAGGTAGTTTCTATCACAAAACCTGGAGCACAAATCTTCATTTTCAACCACATTTCCCCTCTTTCCCATCCGCATCCTCTCCCTCTGATGACTTCTTCAACAGTGACTGCACAAGTTTTGAGAGGTATAACGATTTAGATCTACGACGTATGTCGAATTGAAATTGGTATGTGTTTATTTAATAAGAGAAAAAGATAATAACTTGGCATGCGTGTTCAGCACATTTGCATATTTAATTGAGCCAATTTGGGATTCTCACTTTGGAAATGTGACTGCAATCTAAGACAGGTTCGGGATAATTTACTGTAGATTGGTTCTCACCCGGGATGTAAACTCTATATGGAGCACGAGCCGTTCTAGATTGATTCGGTTCCGTACGCTAGCATCGGATGCCTCCTGCATCAAGTGCAAAGGCAAAAATGAAAGGCTGACATGACAAATGGATGGTCTGTCTATCCTATCAATCGATGAAATAGTATGTCGACAATTATATAGGCGGATGTGGGCCAAGAATATGCTGAGTTGCCTCGAGGCAGTTTCGGTACAAGAGTCGAGTGATGTGATCTTGCATAGGGAAGTGCTCCTACAACCTCTTGGCGATGGCTGGGCAAGTTAGTCTCCCGTATCGCAATACAATTCAGTTGCCCATGTGAGGGCTTTGAAGGCACTGCAAGTGCAGCCGTGGGTTCGCTCAACTGGGCTGGCTTCCTCAGGATCACAATCTAGTGATAGTAACTTAAAGAGTATTGATAACGTGTTTTTTGTCATTAAGGATGCATCGTTGAACATATTTTTATTGGTTTGCTACTTATCGGTGCAAGAGTGATGGTATCAAGCAATGGGAGAACAACGTTGAGTGCAATATTGTGGGTATAAGTGACATTAGAATCAAAATATATGATGGTATTGTGAAGATGTTGATTGGTGTAAGACATGCTCCAAAGTTAAAGAAGAGCTTGATGTGCTTGAGTGTCCTAGATTCAATTGTGTTGTCGATATACTTTCGAAAATAGAAGGTTGCTCAAGATGACTTAGTGACGATGAGGGGAACCAAGCATAGAGGCCTGAATGAACTCCAATGGGAGGCAATGGCAGATTTTGCCCTAGGAATTGGATGCATATGTTAAAGAGATGGATTGTGGCAAATGTTTTTGGGGGCATGTTGGCATGAGAAGCTTGAAGGTTTTGGGTGAGAGGAATCTATTATATAGTTATGTGACTAAGGAGCTAAATATGTGTAGGTACTATACATTGCGCAAACAACAAAAGATGCATTTTAGTACAATTGTTAGAAAATCTACGATCATTGGAGAGTTGATTCGCTTGGATCTTTGCAGGTTGTCGTTTCAAGGAAGAGTGTCAGATTTATGCTTGCGGTTATGTATGACTATTCGAGAAAGACTTAGTGTGCACATGATAATCATTCTATTTCTGTTCAAGAATTATTTTTCTGTTCCAGACTTATTTTTGAAACAAAAATATGTTTGGTAAAATTATTTCATTTTTCTATTTATGGAATATATTTTTATTTAAGAAATAGGTTTGGAACATAAATATTTTTTTTTACTTCTTTATTTCTGGAATAAAAATGAGAAATAAAAACTCTTCTTATTGTTCGTCCTTGCTACTAACTGATCGTATCCACCATCTGCCGTCCATTGATCACTATCCACCGTTGTCATTGCCGTCGATCACCAATTGTTGTTCGTTGTCTGCCAGTCGCCGTCTGCCATTTGTTGTTGGTCGTAGTCATCCACCTGAGAGGAAGAAATTTTGTGTCGTTATCAAACAAATTTCTATTCCGAGAATAGAAATTTTGTATGGTTATCAAACGTGTATTTTTTTCTTGTAAACTCATTCAAGAATAGAAATAATAAAAATTTATTTCTCTTCTAAAAATTAATTTTTGGCTAGAATAGCTATCATTTGCGTCCTTAGTTGTTGTTGTTGTTTTTTTTTTTTTTTTTTTTGTTACCCAGGGAATCCCGTATAGCTAGTAGTTGGCGGGTAAACCCTGGAGCGACGCTAGTGGAGAACCCACCACCCCAACGTCGCGCTTAAAACCCCGTGCGTCCAGTGGGATTCGAACTTCTCACCTCCTCGCAAAGGATTAGCAGAGCCTTATCCAACTGAGCCATCTCAGGCGGTGGTTCGCGCCCTTAGTTGTTTACTTGGCACAAGATTGATGTTGTTGTCAAGATTAAACAATTGAAAACTTTGATAAAACAGATAATGTCAAGAATATTATATATAAAATTCTACACAAAATTGTTAATGCATGTTGGATGGAGGAGGCACAACAAGAAGTAGCACAGGTACTGGTGAATTACAATTGGTTGTAGAGTTGATTAAAAAAAAAAAAAAACTAGAAACAACCCATAAAATGCTCTCTACTGCTGCATGGTTAAGAGATCCATTATAGATCGTGATGCACTTAATACAACAAACTCCATGGTAAATAGATCCTCATTGAATGTGATCAGATGTTAGAATTCTAGGGAAGTAGAACATGATGTTTGGACTTCGAAAACGATTGTGGTGGCTGGGAAACCCATTGAGGCTATGGGAGAATAGCCCACATGAAATTATTGTGATTTGACTCAAATGTCAAGTAAAAGTAAAAGTTAAAATATACTACAAGTCCGAGCTCATTACAAGAGAGTCCAACCTGAATTGAAATGTGTTGAAGCTTGGCCCATGTTGTGCGGATGGCCTTGGGTTCTTCAGGGAAAGTCCAAGAAGTTGCAGATTTGTCGAGACTGAGTGAAGTGATGAAATCACAAACATTTGGAAGTCCGAGTTTCGATATTGGTCAAGTTAGTGGCATCTCGTGATAACTTTTGAGAATTTCTCTGTGAGATTGGGTGACTATTTTACAAGGATCTGTGTGAGGTTAAACACTTCGAGTTAGTTATTAGGTGAACTTGTTTGCTGGAAAATATTGAGAATGTTTAAATGACTTGAGTATAATTGTAATTTCCGTCATATCGGTTGATCTATAGCGGTACTTTGTGCTGCTGGTCCTGTAAAGTAGTTCCCTTAACTACATAGATCTCGTGTCCGATGGATTTTTTCAGTTCGTTTATTATTATTACTTGATTGCTCATTTTTACACAACTATCACAAAAACAATTAAAATGCGAGCATGAATGCTTTTATGGTACAATTTTCATACTGTACTATTTTACAATACATTATTGTAACTTAGTACAAAACTTCATAATAAATTGTTAAAATATTCACAATGTTAAGTAATCAAGTGTAAAATGAAAGTATAATCAAAGTACGATATTAAAAGGAGTTAATTTTAGAAATTTCAAAGCAAGCACTAATTAATTCGTTTCTTTGGAAAAAAGAAGAAGATGATAGAACCACGACAAGATTTGGAATCTGATACAATTTGTATTAGAAAAAAATCTGGGACTTTTACATCATATCACAAGTTTGGCGAATCAAAACACAAGATCTCATGTTATTGGTGTGACAATCTTGTACCAAATTGACTCATTTAATTCATGTTAATTTATTTTTATGCAATACAATTTTAGCAATTCATTTTCAATCCAACCTAAGCTACATTGTTAGTGTTTTTTCTCCTTAAAATGTTGCCTTTGAGGAATGGACAACTCCATAAATTGGCTAACCAAAGTCAATGAGGGAACGTCGGTTTGGTTATGGATGGGGTTTGAAGCTGGCGGAGACATGACAGGTGAAGGACTTTGTTTGGGTGATGAGAATTGTCCTCGCTAAAACTATGAATGCAATGATTGAATAGTACTTATTGTTGATTCATCTCCATGCGAGACTTCAATAATTATTCAAGAAGATGTTTGTATGAATATAAATCTGAAGAAACCAGGAATGATTTCGACACTCGCATTATCCGTCCACTGCATGGCTCTTTCTCCATATGGACAGGTAGTGATTTATCTAATATGAAATCTCTTGTAAGTTTAGAGGATGATGGTATATGTCGGATCAGAAAAAACAGTAGCCATCAACATTATCGCATCACATTCATTATTCTATTCAATACAAAGACTCCTCAGCAAGTTCCAAGTTTTAGGGACACTTACTCTTCTTGATACGGGAAAACTACAGGACATATCATCTTCTATTCATCTAGATCATAGAAGCTTGGCAAATGTAAAATCAACTGATGGCAAAATTCCTAAGACCCATTAAAGGGAACAACATTTGACAACTGAGAAAAACCGACTTGTGCACAACCAGCTCATAACTTTTGATGCGCTATGCTTCGGTATGATTGCATTCTGGTCGCCCATTATTAGCTCTCCTTGTGAAAACTGCATCAATATTCATCAAGCTGCGATTTTTTGGGATGTTACAATGTTGACAAATGTAATAGAATGAGGACCCTGCATCACATGTCAACTCATACACAAATTAGCAGGATCATGATGATCGTTAGCCTTTTTTTTTCTTTGGTGGTAAAAAAAAAAATTGATTGTCAAGCTTTATGAGAAATGATTGAGTAGAATATAAATTCAAGGGCGCACTGCCGACAAGAAAATCATCAATATCTTCTTGCTTTGCAAGGTCTGCACAATTCCCTCCATTTACGGACTCTACAAAATGTAAACGGGTATAAAGCCACATATATCAGAAAGCAGAATGGCTAGTGACGTCGGCCATAGATGACTTTGATTCTTCAGAGAGAAGAGAGGGACTGAGGGATGTTTTCTTGAACTTTGCTATTTTTGATTAAGTGAATTCATAGCACACTGAAACTCATTTTTTAGGGTTTTCTTTTCAAAGCCCATTGTGACCCATGTTACAAATTTCATGTGGCTTTAGGGAACCCTTTAGGTTTGTGAAATATTTTGACATCCCTAATTGCATGTGATGCTATCTTATCAGTTAATAATAGAAAAGTCACAAATCAATACATCCGTGCTATCTTTACCCTAAATTAATTTTAGTATAAGTTATTGAAGAAAATATGAGGATTCAAGAAAACAACAATTCAAAGATAAATTTCCTAGGAGAAGAATGTTCTTCACCGAAAGCCATAATACATGCTATTATTCTACAATACATAATGCTATTTACATTAATAAGACAACTAGATTTCTTATTATATATTCCGAAAATGTAATATGAAAAACGCAGATTGACCAAAATCAAATCATATTTACCATTCTAATCTAATATTTCGATAATAGAATCAAATTATACTCTAATTTAATCTTCCGATGGTAAAATCAGATCATAATAAAATCATATTCTAATATAATCTTCCGATGGTTTACCAATAATATTATCAATCTTATTAGTTATAATCTCTAACCGGCATAGCCGCATCATATTTACTCAAAATTAATTTTTCATATTACACAAAATCCTAAATTCATACATACCATCACAAATCCACCCAAATCTTGGGGCAAAATGGCTTTTGCCAAAGGAGAAGCGTACTTCGATACTTTTTTGGTCATTCTTTAGGCAATGAATAGTTGTTTTTATAAAAAATAAAAACTAAAATAACCGAACCGAATTTGATGCTATTCTTTGCTAGGATATTATGATCATACTGTGATTTAAGATTTCTTTGGAAAAGAGTTGGAATCATTGCATCAAACGAGTAATCTTTGTTTGTTTGTACCAAATTAGAGAGAAGCCGCAAAAATGGCTGCTTTTTTCTCTATTTTCTAACTGGTTGGACAATTCCATAGAAATGTTGCTAAGTAGAAATTTTCTTGTAGCAATTGCATCTACTAAGCATTCAACGAGAAGATCATTGTTGCAGAAATATTATCCACCAAATAAGAGAGAAGCTGCAAAAATGGCTGCTTTTGCTCTATTTTCTAACTGGTTAGTCACCACCACAGAGATGTTGCTATATAGAAATATTCTTGTAGCAATTGCATGTACTAAGCATTCAACAAGAAGATCATTGTTACAGAAATATAATCCACCAAATTAGAGAGAAGCTGCAAAACTGGTTGCTTTTGCTCTATTTACTAATTGGTTGGACACCACCACAAACATGTTGCTAAATAGAAATATTCTTGTAGCAATTGCACGTACTGCGCAAGCATTCAACAGGAAGATCATCGTTACAGAAATATAATCCACCAAATTAGAGAGAAGCAGTAAAAATGGCTGCTTTTGCTCTATTTTCTAATTGGTTGGACACCACCACATATATGTTGCTAAATCAAAATATTATTGCAGCAATTGCACGAACTGCGCAAGCATTCGACAAGAAGATCGTTGTTACAGAAATATAATCCCCCCTCGCTGCACATTATCATAGAAATTTCAATCCATGCTCGTCGTTACCCCCTTGGTGATGGCATCACCGATGGAAACGAGAGTTTTAACATAATTGCAACTGGTAACTAATGGTGGAATATCCTGCTTGGAACTTCCCATGAACGCCAAGCAGGCGACGATTTCGTCGGAGGCCATCGAGACATCATAATTTGCAGACATTGCGTCCAATCCAAGTTCGCGACTTGCAGTTGAGAACTGCCTGGCCGCAGTTTCGAAGTGAGCCTTACAAGTCTTGAGCACCGGCTTCCATGAAGATGTCGTGTTTGGGTCCACAAGCATTTGGTCCAATAACTCCTGCCTCTTGGTAGTGTTCTCCGCCGCTATTTGCAAAGCGATTTCACCGAGAGAAAGATGTGAAGTCGCTTTTGCAGCCCGTGGGTCAGGGTTTAGAGTGGCGACGCATTCTGGGTAAACTTTGGTTGCCCTGCAAAACTCGCTTACCAGCACGGATTCTGCACTGGCAGAAGATGCGGAGAAGAAGACAACAAGGCAAAACACGAGCGATATCATTAGTTTCTGGCTCGGTGAATCCATTGAAGAAGGCGGTGTGCGGCGAGGGAATTTGGTTAGTGAT
The DNA here is from genome assembly GCA_016097545.1 of Eucalyptus victrix. Taxonomy (NCBI): domain Eukaryota; kingdom Viridiplantae; phylum Streptophyta; class Magnoliopsida; order Myrtales; family Myrtaceae; genus Eucalyptus; species Eucalyptus victrix. The sequence continues at coordinate 21,784,893 of CM027845.1, read as the reverse complement.
TTTCTGGTGTATGTTTTCTGGGTTCATGTGAAGGAAAGGGCTGGTTTTATATGGGAGGAAACCCTAACGAGAAGCACACGTACGTTTGGACAGAGAAGAGATAAGAAGGTTAGTTTGATGGCGGTTGAAAGACGATGCAAGGAAGTCGGCGAGTGAAAAAAGGTGGTGCGGGCAATTCCATGAACAAAAAAACGACGGGCCTGAACCGTCTGCAACCAATCTTGTAATCCAGAAGGGATTTGGCCCTTTATTCGAAATACTTGTTCACGTATATATTTCTATTTTTGGAGATCTTTTCTACAGAACGAAAGTAGCCTGGCTAATTCGGACATATGTGCCAACGATTTCTTCAATTGTCGATTCTATGTTCGTTTTCTCACGAGCCTAAATCAACATTTTTAGGTCTTATTCATTTGAAGACTTTGCCTGGTAACTACTTATTCGTTTGAAGACATCACATAGTAACTACTTATTTGTTATTCGTTTGAAGACAATAACTACTTATTCATTTGAAGACATCGCCTGGTAACTACTTATTCGTTTGAAGACATCACCTGGTAACTAACTCTACCCTTTTTGTTGCGAAAACAAAAAGATCAAACAATAGAATAAATGAACAAAGAAATATATCGATCGGAGGCCGGATTTATGTGGTTAAGTCAATGTGATATATTCCATGGGAAATCCAGTAGAATATTCCACTATAAATCAAGTGGTATAAAAAAAATATTACAATTATACTTGAGTTATTTAAACACTTCTTGTGTTTCCTAATCCTCAATTACACATAATAACTCAACGCTTTTGGATTGATTTAAGGTATACTTCACACGTAAGCCCTGTTAAGATATGACATCTTTTTTGATATTATTTTTTGAATATTAAATCTTTTTTATATCTTTTTGAATTTCATATTAGCATACCAACTGTAGATGAGTTGGCATTCCATGATTCTTGCTCTGTCAAAGATTGTATTTTTCTTTCTCTTTATAAGTGATTACAATCTGTAAATTAAGTGATATGAAAAATCATTTACAAATTGTGAGCTTTTTCATGAGCCCTAATCGCTGCTGCAATTTCTTTGTATTCAGTTCCAAGTCCTCGAAGTGCATGAATGACTAAATCATCATCAAAGATAGGAGTGTCAATGATTGCTAATTCATTGGCAAGGGCTTTAAGTTCCCGCAAAAATTCTGAAAACAGAATGTTTGTTTTGGCGAGCGGTAGAGAGTTGATCCTTGAGAAATACAATCTTTGACGGGGCAAGAATCATGGAATGCCAACTCATCTACAGTTGGTATGCTAATATGAAATTCAAAAAGATATCAAAAATATTTCACATTCAAAAAATAATATCAAAAAAAATTTCATATCTTAACAAGCCCTACCTTACTTACATTGGGAAAACATTCTATGATATTTTGAAGTTAACAAATCATCTATTTCTCATTATTATTCAATAAATGCAGATTTTGTTTATTTTGAGTAATGTTAACAGCTGAGTAAAGTCTTGATCGCTAACGTACTCCCTTAGTTCAAAAGTCGATTTCTAGGGGGAAGCTTGGATAAATTCACTAAATTGCTGACAAAGGCAGCTCCTTTTATCAACTGTGATGAATACATTTATCATTTGCTTACCCTAATTGGATATGAAGATCTAGAAAGAAGAACAACGCAAATGCTATAACTTTTTGTACCACCCTTTTATGAGTACCATAACTATTTTTCGCTTATTTAAGTACCGCATTGGAGTAAAATCGATCATATGAGTGTAATTTCCTATAGATCATCCTATATCGATTTTTTTTATTATTAATCTCCCATCTGACACGGAATTTTTGAAATTTTGAATTTATTTATTTATTTTTTTGAATTTTTTTTTCCCTTTTTCTATCAAGGTTGGCAAGGTTGCCCATATTGGGTGAGGGCTGCGTCATCTTTAGCTGTGAAGGCCCTTGCTCGAATTGGGCAAGGGTTTCACAACCAGTGAAGGTCGCCGATGACCCTCACTAGCCCTAAAAAAGACAAAATAAAAATAAAAATAAATAATTCAAAATAAATATAAAAAAATTTCCATGTTAGAATTAATGAAGTTGTATAGGACGACCACCATTCATGTTGGATTTTTTGGCAAGGCAAATCGGTAATGATATTCAAATGATCGATTTTTCAAATTTATGGGATCTAAGAGAGCAAAAAAAAAAAAAAGCTGTGACACTCAAGTGAGTGCCGCATAAAAGTTATAGCATTTGGACTGTTCTTACTTGGAAGATCCAGATATTCCTTTGACTTAATTTGTTGGTCAAAAGAATTGGAAAGCTTAGATTCTAGACCTAGAATAGGCAAAAATGTAATTGTGGTTTTGCTTGGTAGAAAGAAGCCTTCAGCCTAAGGTGCAAGAGGAGTTGGCGTCTTAATAAAATCCATGGTTATGGTGAAATTCGAATGATGTTTGGACTTCGAAAACGATTGTGGTGGTTGGGAAACCCATTGAGGCTATGGGAGAATAGCCCACATGAAATTATTGTGATTTGACTCAAATGCCGAGTAAAAGTAAAAGTTAAGATATACCACGAGTCCAAGCCCATTACAAGAGAGTCCAACCTGAATTGAAATGTGTTGAAGCTTGGCCCATGTTGTACGGATGGCCCTGGGTTCTTCAAGGAAAGTCCAAGAAGTTGTAGATTCGTCGAGACCAAGTGAAGTGATGAAATTGCAAACATCTGGAAGTCCGAGTTTCGATATTGGTCGAGTTAGTGCCATCTCATGATAACTTTTGAGAATTTCTCCGTGATATTGGGTGACTATTTTACAAGGATTTGTGTGTGGTTAAACACTTTAGTTATTAGGTGAACTTGTTTGCTGGAAAATATTGAAAATGTTTAAATGACTTGAGTATAATTGTAATTTCCATCATATCGGTTGATCTATAGCGGTACTTTGTGCTACTCGTCCTGTAAAGTTGTTCCCTTAACTACATAGATCTCGTGTCCGATGGATTTTTTCAGTCCGTTTATTATTTTTATTACTTGATTGCTCATTTTTACACAACTGTTACAAAAACAATTAAAATGCGAGCACGAATGCTTTTACGGTACAATTTTCATAATTTTACAATACATTATCGTAACTTAGTACAAAACTTCATAATAAATTGTTAAAATATTCACAATGTTAAGTAGTCAAGTGTAAAATGAAAGTATAATCAAAGTATGATATTACAAGGAGTTAATTTTAGAAATTTCCAAGCAAGCCCTAATTAATTCATTTCTTTGGAAAAAAAAAAAAGAAGAAGAAGAAGAAGATAGAACCACTTTCGTTTGACAGTACAAGATTTGGAATCTGATACAATTTGTATTAAAAAATAAAAAATAAAAATAAAAAATCTGGGACTTTTACATCATATCACAAGTTTGGCGAATCAAAACACAAGATCTCTTGTTATTGGTGTGACAATCTTGTACCAAATCGACTCATTTAATTCATGTTAATTTATTTTTATGTAATATAATTTTAGCAATTCATTTTCAATCCAACCTAAGCTACATTGTTAGTGTTTTTTCTCCTTAAAATGTTGCCTTTGAGGAATGGACAACTCCATAAATTGGCTAGCCAAAGTCAATGAGGGAACTTTGGTTTGGTTATGGATGGGGTTTGAAGCTGGCGGAGACATGACGGGTGAAGGACTTTGCTTGGGCGATGAGAATTGTCCTCGCTAAAACTATGAATGCAATGATTGAATAGTACTTATTGTTGATTCATCTCCATGTGAGACATCAATAATTATTCAAGAAGATGTTTGTATGAATATAAATCTGAAGAAACCGGGAATGATTTCGACACTCACATTATCCGTCCACTGCATGGCTCTTTCTCCATATGGATAGGTAGTGATTTATCTAATATGAAACCTCTTGCAAGTTTAGAGGATGATGGTATATGTCAGATCAGAAAAAAACAGTAGCCATCAACGTCATCGCATCACATTCATTATTCTATTCAATACAAAGACTCCTCAGCAAGTTCCAAGTTTTAGGGACACTTACACTTCTTGATACGGGAAAACTAAGGGACATATCGTCTTCTATTCACCTACACCATAGAAGCTTGGCAAATGTAAAATCAACAGATGGCAAATTCCTAAGACCCATTAAAGGGAACAACATTTGACAACTGAGAAAAATCGACTTGTGTAGAACCAGCTCATAACTTTTGATGCGCTATGCTTCGGTATGATTGCATTCTGGTCGCCCATTATTAGCTCTCCTCGTGAAAACGGCATCAATATTCATCAAGCTGCGATTTTTTGGGATGTTACAACGTTGACAAATGTAACAGACTGAGGACCCTGCATCACATGTCAACTCATACACAAATTAGCAGGATCATGATGATCGTTAGCCTTTTTTTTTTTTTTGGTGGTAAAAAAACATGTGATTGTCAAGCTTTATGAGAAATGATTGAGTAGAATATAAATTCAAGGGAGCACTGCCGACAAGAAAATCATCAATATCTTCTTGCTTTGCAAGGTCTGCACAATTCCCTCCATTTACGGACTCTACAAAATGTAAACGGGTATAAAGCCACATATATCAGAAAGCATAATGGCTAGTGACGTCGGCCATAGATGACTTTAATGCTTCAGAGAGAAGAGGGACTGAGGGATGTTTTCTTGAACTTTGCTATTTTGATTAAGTGAATTCATAGCACACTGAAACTCATTTTTTAGGGTTTTCTTTTTGAAGCCCATTGTGACCCATGTTACAAATTTCATGTGGCTTTAGGGAACCCTTTGGGTTTGTGAAATATATTGACATCCCTAATTGCATGTGATGCTGTCTTATCAGTTAATAACATAAAAGTCACAAACCAATACATCCGTGCTATCTTTACCCTAAATTAATTTTAGTATAAGTTATTGAAGAAAATAAGAGGATTCAAGAAAACGACAATTCAAAGATAAATTTCTCGGAGAAAAATGTTCTTTACTAAAAGCCATAATACATGCTATTATTTTACAATACATATTGCTATTTATATTAAGAAGACAACTAGATTTCCTATTCTATATTCTGAAAAACTAATATGATAGATTGATCGAAATTAAATCATATTTACCACTCTAATCTAATATTTCGATAGCAGAATCAAATCATACTCTAATCTAATCTTCCGATGGCAGAATCAAACATAATCAAATCATATTTTAATCTAATCTTCCGATGGTTTACCGATAATATTATCAATCTTATTAGTTATAATCTCTAACCGGCATACCTGCATCATATTTACTCAAAATTAGTTTTTCATATTACACAAAATCCTAAATTCATACATACCATCACAAATCCACCAAAATCTTGGGGCAAAATGGCTTTTGCCAAAGGAAAAGCGTACTTCGATACTTTTTTTGGTCATTCTTTAGGCAATGAATAGTTGTTTTTATAAAAAAATAAAAACTAAAATAAACGAACCGAATTTGATGCTATTCTTTGCTAGGATATTATGATCATACTGTGATTTAAGATTTCTTTGAAAAAGAGTTGGAATCATTGCATCAAACGAGTAATCTTTGTTTGTTTGTACCAAATTAGAGAGAAGCCGCAAAAATGGCTGCTTTTTCTCTATTTTCTAACTGGTTGGACAATTCCATAGAAATTTACTAAATTCAACGAAAGATCATTGTTGCTTGTGCAAAAATGGCTGCTTTTGCTCTAAACTGGTTAGTCACCACCACAGTACTTGTAAATTGCATTCAACAAACAAGAAGATCATTGTTACAGAAATATAATCCACCAAATTAGAGGGAAGCTGCAAAACTGGTTGCTTTTGCTCTATTTACTAATTGGTTGGACACCACCACAAACATGTTGCTAAATAGAAATATTCTTGTAGCAATTGCACGTACTGCGCAAGCATTCAACAGGAAGATCATTGTTACAGAAATATAATCCACCAAATTAGAGAGAAGCAGTAAAAATGGCTGCTTTTGCTCTATTTTCTAATTGGTTGGACACCACCACATATATGTTGCTAAATCAAAATATTACTGCAGCAATTGCACATACTGCGCAAGCATTCGACAAGAAGATTGTTGTTACAGAAATATAATCCCCCCTCGCTGCACATTATCATAGAAATTTCAATCCGTGCTCGTCGTTACCCCCTTGGTGATGGCATCACCGATGGAAACGAGAGTTTTAACATAATTGCAACTGGTAACTAATGGTGGAATATCCTGCTTGGAACTTCCCATGAACGCCAAGCAGGCGACGATTTCGTCGGAGGCCATCGAGACATCATAATTTGCAGACATTGCGTCCAATCCAAGTTCGCGACTTGCAGTTGAGAACTGCCTGGCCGCAGTTTCGAAGTGAGCCTTACAAGTCTTGAGCACCGGCTTCCATGAAGATGTCGTGTTTGGGTCCACAAGCATTTGGTCCAATAAATCCTGCCTCTTGGTAGTGTTCTCCGCCGCTATTTGCAAAGCGATTTCACCGAGAGAAAGATGTGAAGTCGCTTTTGCAGCCCGTGGGTCAGGGTTTAGAGTGGCGACGCATTCTGGGTAAACTTTGGTTGCCCTGCAAACCTCGCTTACCAGCACGGATTCTGCACTGGCAGAAGATGCGGAGAAGAAGACAACAAGGCAAAACACGAGCGATATCATTAGTTTCTGGTTCGGTGAATCCATTGAAGAAGGCGGTGTGCGGCGAGGGAATTTGGTTAGTGATTTCTGGTGTATTTTTTCTGGGTTCATGTGAAGGAAAGGGCTGGTTTTATATGGGAGGAAACCCTAACGAGAAGCACATGTACGTTTGGACAGAGAAGAGATGAGAAGAAGGTTAGTTTGATGGCGGTTGAAAGACGATGCAATGAAGTCGGCGAGTGAAAAGGTGGTGCGGGCAATTCCGTGGACAAAAAAACGACGGGCCTGAACCGTCTGCAACCAATCTTGTAATCCAGAAGGGATTTGGCCCTTTATTCGAAATAATTGTTCGCGTATATATTTCTATTTTTGGAGATCTTTTCTACAGAACGAAAGTAGCCTGGCTAATTCGGACATATGTGCTAACGATTTCTTCAATTGTCGATTCTATGGTCATCTTCTCAGGAGCCTAAATCAACATTTTTAGGTCTTATTCGTTTGAAGACTTTGCCTGGTAACTACTTATTCATTTGAAGACATCACCTGGTAACTACTTATTTGTTATTCGTTTGAAGACATCGCCTGGTAACTACTTATTCATTTGAAGACATCACCTGGTAACTAACTCTACACTTTTTGTTGCGAAAACAAAAAGATCAAACAATTGAATAAATGAACAAAGAAATATATGGATTGGAGGCCAGATTTATGTGGTTAAGTCAATGTGATATATTCCACTGGAACTCCAGTAGAATATTCCACTACTATAAATCAAGTGGTATAAAAAAATATTACAATTATACTTGAGTTATTTAAACATTTCTTGTGTTTCCTAATCCTTAATTACACATAATAACTCACACATTGCTCGATCCTCACAATTTCTCTCAAACTAATCTCTCAATACACACACGCACACAAAATCCTTCCCACAAGATTTGATCAACTTCAACGCTTTTGGATCGCTTTAAGGTATACTTCACATGTAAGCCCTGTTAAGATATGAAATCTTTTTTGATATTATTTTTTGAATATGAAATCTTTTTTATATCTTTTTGAATTTCATATTAGCATACTAACTGTAGGTGAGTTGGCATTCCATGATTCTTGCTCTATCAAAGATTGTATTTTTCTTTCTCTTTATAAGCGTGTACAATTTGTAAATTAAGTGATATGAAAAATCATTCACAAATTGTGAGCTTTTTCAGGAGCCCTAATCGCTGCTGCGATTTCTTTGTATTCAGTTCCAAGTCCTCGAAGTGCATGAATGACTAAATCATCATCATAGATAGGAGTGTCAATGATTGCTAATTCATCGGCAAGGGCTTTAAGTTCTTGCAAAAATTTTGAAACAGAGTGTGAGTTTCGGTGAGCGGTAGAGAGTTGATCCTTGAGAAATAAATCTTTGACAGAGCAAGAATCATGGAATGCCAACTCATCTACAATTGGTATGCTAATATGAAATTCAAAAAGATATCAAAAAGATTTCATATCCAAAAGATATATCAAAAAAGATTTCATATCTTAACAAACCCTACCTTACTTATAGTGGGAAAACATTCTATGATATTTTGAAATTAACAAATCATCTATTTCTCATTATTATTCAATAAATGCAGATTTTGTTTATTTTGAGTAATGTAAACAGGTGAGTAAAGTCTTGATCGCTAATGTACTCAGCTTAGTTCAAAAGTCAATTTCTAGGGGGAAGCTTGGATAAATTCACTAAATTGCTGATAAAGGCAGCTCCTTTTATCAACTGTGATGAATACATTTATCATTTGCTTACCCTAATTGGATATGAAGATCTAGAAAGAAGAACAACGCAAATGCTATAACTTTTGTACCACCCTTTTATGAGTACCATAACTATTTTTTCACTTATTTAAGTACCATATTGGAGTAAAATCAATCATATGAGTGTAATTTCTTGTATATCATCCTATATCAATTTTTCTTTTTATTAATCTCCCATCCGACACGGCATTTTTGAATTTTTTTATTTATTGTTTTGAATTTTATTTTGTTTTATTTTTTTCTTTTGTTTTTCCTTTTTCTATCAAGGTTGGCAAGGTTGCCCATATTGGGTGAGGGCTGCCTCATCTTTAGCTATGAAGGCCCATGCTCAAATTGGGCGAGGGTTTCACAACCAGTGAGGGTCGCCGATGAGTCTCACCAACCCTAAAAAAGACAAAATAAAAAAAATAAAAATAAATAATTCAAAATAAATAATTAAAAAAATAAAAACAAATTCCGTGTTAGAATTAGGGGGAAATTCCAAATAAGGACTCGAAGTTGATTAAATTTCTCAAATAAGGATCCGAAATAAACTTTGTGTAAGATAAAAACTTAAAGTGGACCCATTGTCTCAAATAAGGACCCAAAGTGGTTGAATCAATTCCAAATAAGATCCTGAGCTTGCTGGTCAACCAAATATTTGCCGGCTATCAAGCATGTGACATTTCCGACGATCGGAGTTTGGGCAATTTTATACCAAAAAAAAAAAAAAGGGAAAATTAATAAATCCTAAAATAGAAACAAAAAAAACCATAGGTTTTCTATAGTCTCCCCGTTCCTTGTACCCATCATTCGAAAAGTCAAAGACCAAAGTTCTCCCATTCCTTGTATCCATTTTCCACAAAGTCGAAGACCCAAATTCTCCGCTCATTTAGGCACAAATTCAAAAACAAGAAGAAAACTAGATGTTTCTTTCTTTGTTTGCGAAGACCCAAATTCTCCACTGATTGAGCAAGGCGAGGAGCGACGAGAATCGAGTCACGATGATGACCGGGCAACGATTTGGTTGAGGAGCAACGGGGGAGAAGAAAGAAGAAAACGTAAACATCTAAATGAATAATCTAAACTTAATTAATTTAGAATTTTACCTTTTTTTCCAATCACAAATTTCTAACAAAAATTGCCCCTATTTTAATCGCCAAAAAATGTCTGCCGGTGAACTAAGGTCCATAATAGAGATTAACTTGATCACTTTGGATCCTTATTTGACACAAAATTCACTTTAAATCCTTATTTGAAACAATGGCTTCACTTTGGGTCCTTATATGACACAAAGTTCACTTTGGATCATTATTTAAGAAAATAAATTCACTTTGAGTCCTTATTTGAAATTTTCTCTATAATTAATGAAGCTGTATAGGACGACCGGCATTCATGTTGGGATTTTTTGGCAAGACAAGTCGGTAATGATATTCAAATGATTGATTTTTCAAATTTATGGCATTAAGAGAGCGAAAAAAAAAAAACAAAAACAAAAAACAAAAAACAGTGACACTCAGGTGAGCGCCGCATAAAAGTTATAGCATTTGCACTGTTCTTACTTGGAAGATCCGGATATTCCATTGACTTAATTCGTTGGTCAAAAGAATTGGAAAGCTTAGATTCTAGGCCTGGAATTTTGGAAAGAAAAACTGGAGTTAAATCAAATTAATTATTACTTATTTTACTCGGTCAATCAAAGGAACCGACGATCGACACAAATAGTGACTTTATTTTAGGAAACCTCGCTATTACCAAAAAGATCCGATTTTATGAGCTATCAAATCTTCCCGTGATTGCGTTTATTAATTCCAACGACTAAGTTGGAGATTCAAGATTATATAGTAGATTTATACAAGCTTAAAAATACATGGAAAAACAAGAAAGCTACAAATGCTGAAAGTTCCTGTTGATTGTAATTGTGATCTGAGAGGTGTTTAAGTGTGTAAGTAGTGCTTGTGTATTGATAGTGGTCCTTGTGTACTTCTAGTGGGATCTATCAACTTTGGTAGAAGGAACACTAGCTTTGTTGTAAGTATTGAATTTACTAGTGAAGTCCAATTACGGATGAGCATGATCCAGGTTGGGTCTGTCCAATACTTTAACCGAAGGGCTAACTCACATGGTATCGGCCCTTACATTTTGGAACTAGAGAACGACCCTATTGAGCCTAGGACCAAAGACTAGACCAAACTGACCCTATCGATTCAGTCTGGTTCCAAGGTCAATTTAAGACCTAACAATTTTTGTTTCATTTTTTGTATTTCTTGAAAGGAAAAACATGCATTTTCAAATTACATATCCATTAATAATGCGACATTGGCCAACCAAATTATGAATATTAGTACATATCAAATGTAAATCTAAGATAATATAACAACAAAAATCATTGCGATTATTGAGCTACGTTTGTGAGGCGGGCCAAGAGAGGCGAGTGATTTCACCAGTTGAATTGCACTCGTGAGGCAAGTGAGCCAATGAAGAGAGGTGAGTGGCGAGCAAGGTGAGTGAAGAGGATTTCTTTTTTTATTTCCAGGCTTGGTATATAATTTACACGATAGAACCATATAAGAAATAACAAAAGTGGAGGCGCCAAGATTTAGAATAAACAAAGAAACATAAAATATAAAATATATGATATATCTTGTATAAATCATATATGTAATATATAGAGTTGCTCCGGAAGTCCTAAAATTGATGAACAACCCATACAATGTAGAGTGTAGGGTCCTAGGACCAAGGACCGGCCTAGTCCTACTGTGGTCTAGTTGGGCCACACCCTTTCAATCTTGTTGATTGCTATTACTTTGGGAGAATGAATGAATTTAATCTAAGCTAAATCACTATAAGATTTTCTCGCAACTCCTTCTATTTCTCTACTTATTTCATTATTTATCTCATAGAAGCATCATTAATCTGACATAATCAAATTGTTCCAACATCTATCAAAATTAACTTGAGTTGTTCCTGAAAAAATCTAAAGTTTTGAGAATCAACTTTTCACCACCCTCTTGGTTGAATTTTCCTCGTAAATAACCTAAAGACATAAAAGACATGATTGAATATGAATATATGTCTCCAACAAAATGAGGAAATAGTGGTTCACTTCTAAATCTAACGAAAAAAGTGATTTCCCTATTTTGTTGAGAAACTTAGTCCAATCCAATTTGGATGTCCATTTGATAATTGCCGGAACCCAAATACGAAATCTCCTATGTGAATTTGAAATTTTGTCTATAAGCTCAAATTCAAGATATTTTCTAACAATCTCCACCGACTTAATATTTGACTCGAGTCATAATCGATTTCTTGAAACGTAATTACTACTACTCTCCCACATTCTCTTAGGGGTTCAACCGCCACAAAGATCATTTGAGTCCAAGCTACTGCACTTGAACTTAATCTTAATCGTGGACCTCAATAAGGCATCGACTCTACCTACAACTTTAATTGCCACACAAGAATTCTCTGACACGTTGAGTTTACTATTACTCACTCGAACATAACACAAGCAACCAAATATTTTATGAATAGAATAATCGGCAATGTTAGTAGACCACACTTCTTAAAGAGTCCAACATCCAATTGCAATCAATGAGAATATATTCACCAAGTAACTCGTCATACTAAGTGCATTTATCAGGACTTTCTTAATCATATTGGAAACTGTGTTCAAGCATGTGAACAAAAGTATCGACCGCTTCGAACTCTGTGTGATTATTGGCATGACAAGAAATCATGGAAATCTGAGAAACCAAGTCCCTCATACATGTCCTTAAAAATCCGCTTTTCTTCAGCCATTCAATTGCATTACGAGTAGAGATCGATGTCCTAGTTGAGAATCACTGAGTCGAGCTCGAATTGGGATGGGGCGAGCGCACGATGGACGCGCCGTGCTCGGGAGCGATTGCAGGACTTGAGGAAGAGAGAGAAGGTGATGGGTGGTCAGGAGGCGGTCAAGGGGCGAGGGTGAGAGGTTTTGGCAGGAAACAGAGCTTGATGTTGGACGGGGCAGAGAAGGAGAGAGGCTCGTTGCTCCACACAAGACGAGCTTGGTCTGTCATATCAAGAGCACTCAGAATACTAGAAATGTAAATAGATAACCATGAGGCAATTCTTCTTCAAAACACAAGAACTATCGAACGCTAAAATCATTTAGGTTCACGAATTACATGATCAATTATGCTTATGCTGGAACTACCTAAATTTTGCATTTCAATCGTACAAGGAGAAAAGAAAAGCAAACAATCCACGATTTTGTAATTTAATGGTTATACCGAAGTCAATATTCATTGGAAATTGTCAAAGCACTTGACGAAGTTGAGAACGGTTCATGTTCTATTTTAGTGTCGACATCATCAACTATCTTCTTAGATATATACAAAAGCAGTTTCGGTGCTGTTACAGTTTATCAACATCACCTTCAAACATGTGCAGAACTTTGATCAATGGGGATTAATTGTATACACTAGAGAGCAACTATTTCCATTTTCCTAATTATCTCTCCTTCCTCTTCGATGTATTCCATTTCAACTTCATTTTCTTTACTGAGTTGATCATAAACTCATAAAGATAAATAAATATCACTTGAGCACTCAACATTTACATTTACATTTCTCCTCCTATAAGCAATTTTTATTGGTAACATCCCTAAATTATAAACATCAGCTTTACAAGAGACACCACTAATTTCCTTGTAGAATAGCTTAGGAGCCACATATGCTATAGTCTCTCTTCCAGCAGTCAAGGATACTATGTTGAGGTCTATGGGATGAAGTCTTGCAAGCTTGAAGACAAAAACTTCTAATGTGTAATTTTGATCTAGAAGAATATTGTGAGTATTGATATCAAAGTATAGAATTTGCATGTCAGATCCTCATCATAAATATTATATTATCCTCGCCACACCAAGAGAGATCTCACGTACTTTTTTTTAAAAAAAATTTTAAATCAAGAGACTAATCAGCATCATCAGAGAAAATGTGCTAATCTAAGGACCTGTTGGACATCAAATCGTACACAAGAGCTTGTTTAAAGTTGTGGAAGCAAAAACCAACAAATTGCACCACATTAACATATTTCATCCTTCCAATAGTAGCCACTTTGCTTACTAAAATCTTGGCCATTAGATTTTGGTTTATTCAAAATCTTAACAGCAACTTCATTGTCACTTCTTTAACCAACTTTAGTCTCACTTTGTATCGAACGCATAGGTTGAGTTCTTTTTCCTTTTTCCAGGTGCAAATGTCTAAATGTCGATATTAAGACCGTTGAGTAACTCGAAAAATTGCTGATTAAAGCTGTCCCGGGAGATCGGCACTATACTGTTGAGGGTTTGGCATTCGCGACAGTTTTCTGGTGAACACCCATATGGCGATCGCACATCAAATCATTTGTACTAGAAATGCCTAGGTACAAAATGCCCTATATGGTGTTTGTTCAGCAAAATCCCCCGGTACAGCATTTGTCTGTTAACCGGCATCGATTCCAATTCGAGGTTGCGATCCTCCATTGCACATTGGTCAGAGCTCTTAAATCGATGCCCTTTGTCTGGCTTTGGGATTCTTCTCGTGGGACATCCATCGTCATTCCGGAATGGGTTCGTTGCGTTGTTCTGGCGCCGGGCTGGTCTCCTTTTCGCTTTGTGTTTCTTGGTTCCTAGCGAATGGATGGCGTAGGGCATCGTGAAACGACTCAAAATGAGGTACAAGATTAGCTAAATCAGCCAGCGTAGTTGCTAAAAGACCCCTTAGCAACAAAACTGAAATTTCGTCGCGAAATTCTAAGCCTTTAAACAACAATGAAATGCTCTCGTTGCTAAAGGTAAATGCAATGGTCGATGACCAGAAAATATCATTAATGTGACATTTGCAATGCTAACGACAACTGCAGAAAGGAAGGTATTGCGTACCATGGAAGTGGAATTCAATCTCTTTCATGAAGTCGGAGAGGAGACACTTGTGGAGTTGGAGCGAAAGAAGAACCACGCCGCCGGAGACTGCGCATACAGCAATTAGCCCGGCTCCCAGAGAGGAATTCTCCATCTTCTCTTTTCTCTCTCTGGCCTATTTCGTCAACGGGATGGATCAAGATCTGTGATTATCAAATTGCACAATTTGTTTGGAGAAGATCCATGGAGAGAAAGGAAAAGGAGGTGAAAAAGAAGAGCCAAAGAAGAGAAATTTGAGGATAAACTGATCGCCATGAAAAGCCCATGTTTAGATAGTTGACGCACGAGGATAGAGAAAACAGACGGTTTCCCAGGAAACCGTCTACCTTCCTCCGTATTGGATTGTGGATGTTTAAGAATAGTGGCTGGTTGTCGTTGGTCGTCGTCAATAACTACCTTCCTCCATGTATTCAGGAGTCAAATCAATCGGGACACTTCAGATTATTACCTGCATTGCATTTGATGCATCGGCAATCAGTTCAATGGACCGTTTAGTTAGCTCAAGCTCAGCCATACATCCGATAGTTAGGTTGTGAATTGTAGACATCACAACATGCAAACTTAGTTGAATATAGATGCAGACGATGTCCATGAGTATAATCATTCACCAACCGAAACAGTGGCCAGTGGAAGTTTCCTCCGATCGGTGATGGATGGAAACATAATCCTAACTTGGACACCTACAAAAAGAGTTTACATAATTTCTCTTTTGTTGCTGTTGTTGAGGGTACTGAAGAAAGTCATGACATATAACTTGACATTTCTCTCTCTTTCTTGTTTCGTTAAATAACTGCTCATTTCATTCTAGTTTCTCTCAAGATGTCTCCAGATCTTGATGAGGCATCAATGCTGCCGTTGGAACCTCGTCATGATGTGGCCATTGCTGTGTCAAGTGGCTGGGTCTAGATCTGTGAGTAAATTTTCATGAAGTATGAGCAAATTTTAGTTACTTATGGGAAAAATACATTTTATTGTGAATTTGTGCTCACAAGATCCCCATCCATCTAACGTAATGTATCTCAAGATTATCAACCAGTGTACAATTGTTCTTTTCTTGGGTAATGCTGCATATGATTTCACCAGCTTTTTCTTGATTTGAGGAAAATTATCGTCCTCGCTTTCTTCCTCGTCGGTTTTAGATTACGGCACTCTTTGGCAGGAAGAATTATGAATTGATTCCAAATGCATCATTACCGTTCCCCTAACCCAAAAAAAAAATACTATATCATTACAAATAAGAAAATAAAGGATGATGTGGTATCTAAATAAGCTTTGAACAAGGTTAATTATACTCCAAATCTTTCCAATTCAATAAACGTTTTTTTTTTTTTTTTATTTAGCAATTTATTGTTATTTGAAAAAGCAAGGAACCAGAATTCTTGGTACTACCTAAGTTTCCCTCCATTGCCATTGCACTGGTCGGTTCAATCCATTCAAATCCATTCTTAAGCTTAAATTTCAATTGATGTGATTATACATGTAACATGAGGCAATAACATAATGAGAATATGTTGTTTTGCGAAAATGAATGATCTGAAAAATATTTTTGTAAAAATAATTGATTATATTATTTACAAAAATGAATAAAGAAAATATCTTCATTGTTCCAAAAATGTATAGATATAAATTATTATCGATAATGAAAACATCTTTCATTAAAAAGTTATTTCAAGTGATACAAATAATCATTTTTTAGGAAAATATTTTTCAAGTCATTTATTTTCTACAAAATAAACGGAAATATTTAGGAAAAGTGTTAAAAAAGTTCTAAACCTTCTGTATTTGTGCCAATTTTAATAGTGTCAATTTAGTCCTAAGACTTTTGATTTGTTGATAATTCAGTCCTAAATTTTTTAATGATGCCAATTTATTCATAAGTCTTTTGAAATAATGCTAATTTAGTCCTACTACTAATTTTGGCTGAATTTTACTAACGTGAACATTGGTTGGCTCACGTAGTACCGCAAGTATTGATGTGACCAATTTTTAATAATATTTTAGTAATTTTGCAAATTTTTTTATTTTTTATGATTTCTTTCTCTTTTTTTTTTTCCCCTCATTCATTTCTTCTTCCTTTAGGTGATGCCAACCACTAGCCATAGGCGATGGTTAGGCGGGCTAGCCATGCCAAGCCAAGGCAAGGCTAGGCCCCTATGAGGGCTCCCTTCATCAAACGTCACCCAAGTGAAGGTGATGCCTAATGATGTAGCCCTGGCCTAAGTGAGGGCTAGCCTCACCGAGGCTTGGGCTCATCAAGTCAAGTGAGGCTAGCATGCCTAGCCATTGCTTGCGGCTAGTGGCTGGCCACCACCTAAAGGAAGAAGAGAGGAATGAGAGCTAAAGAAAGAAAGAAAGAAAGAAAATCAAAATATTATTAAAAATTATCAATGTCAGCGTTAGTAGTGTCACATAAGCTGGTTGGTGTCCATATTAGTAAAATCTAGCCAAAATTAGTTGCAAGAACTAAATTGAGACCAAGTCAAAAAGGTTTAGAACTAAATTAACACTAATTCAAAAGGGTTATGACTAAATTAACATCATTAAAAGATTTAGGATTGAATTTGTACAAATTCAAAAGGTTTAGAATTAAGTTGGTACAAATGCAATAGGTTTATAACTTTTCTTGACACTTTTCTACTAATATTTTTTCTCCAATCTCACAACCTAGCATCCTTGGATTTGTGACACTTATACTTTTTATTTTCTTTTTTTCTGCTTTGAAAAAAAAAAAAAAAAAAAAAAATCACATCTTTTCTGAGAGCCCCGGAGCTTGACTGGTTGACTATCGAATTTCAATTGAGCCCGAGTATCTGCAACTCCAACATCAAATTAAGCGGAGCTCGAGCTTAAAATCGCATAGGCTCAAACCACTCGCAAACCTATCAATCTGTTCAATTTTAATCTTAACCATATGTATACATAGGATGCTGCATCTATTGTTACTTTCATAATTAAAGATCAATCTCTTGAAGTCTCCACTAAACTGCACTCCTCTTCAATGCAGTTTGCAACCCAATTGAATTCTTAGCTTGAGGACCGCTCTGTTAATGGAGTTGGGCTCAGATTTCAAAATTCAAAAGCTGATTTGGGTGGAGAGAGAGGTCGAGCCTCCGAGCTCAGATCTCAAATGCCCGGCCAAGTGAACTGGGCTGACTTTTCGAATATTAACCAAAACGGGGGCCAACTTGACAAGCCATGAGTAGTAGAGTCTTCTGGTGGTGCTTTCTTCTGAGTATCAGTTTTGGCAATCAACTTTATAATATCTTGACAACAACATATCTTAGCATTCATAACCACGAACGAAATCGTCCCATACACGACATCAGTGAAACCGATTGAATCCACTACATACGAAGGAGCCAGTTCTTACAACGACCCCCAAAAAGAAAAGCACTTGAAAGGGTGGATCAACCATCCCGACAAAAGCAATCGAGGAAGAACCCCATGAGATTCACTGATGAAATTTGCAGAGAGAGAGAGAGAGAGAGAGAGATGGGAATTGGGAATCAGCTAACCATTGTTCATCGACTGAGATTTCGGGTCAGGAGGTGAAGTACAAGATGGGGCGGAGGAGGAGGTGGAGAAGCTTGATGCAGGCGCAGGAGCACGACACGAACACGACCCCGTATACGATGCGAGCACCCATTCGCGAGCTGAAGCCGAAGCGCCCGGCCCGATCTGGCCTTGATAGATGGAGAGAGAGGCCGTGCTTCTTTAGGGTGCAACTCAGATCTGGAGCACCGCCTAGAGAGACAGAGACAGAGACAGAGACAGAGACAGAGAATGCGTGCGCGTGTGTGGGAGCGTTGCTTTTCTTTGGCCGCTCTTGAAAGTTCAAATGCACGTCGCAGCACGATGCGTAACGTGTGCTTGAAGGATGCTGCTTTTGGCTGACGCATGTCGCACGCTTTCCAGTTGCAGCAACGAAGCCTGGATACCGTTTGCCCAGGCTTTGCTTGGAAATTCAGAGAAATTAGGTTGATGACAAATTAGGATGGAAAATAATTAAAAAGTTTGAGATTTGGGCGAAAAGCAGGAGGAGGAAGAATATAAAAATTGATTTGCTCATCTCTCTTTCCTTCCCCCTCCCACTCTTCCAAATCGAGTTTAAGAAAGATAAAGACATTTATTAAATCATATGAATTTCATGTGAGATACATTTATATTGAGAATTTAGATGCGTCAACCTCATGTACACTCAGATCACCGGAAAATATTTTCAAGAGGGATAGCAATGTTTCATTATACCCGGCAAACTACAATTTTATCTCTCGACATTAAAAGTCAGATGTTTTAACCGTTCTAAAATGCTTGATTTTCAGTTTTCATCCTTCCATTAAAGTAACAATTTTAAATATTGCATGTGGAATCTAGAGACATAATTGGACCGAAATTATACTACTCAGATATAATATTATCTCACACAACAATTGTACCCCATACGTGAGCAGCAAAAGGTGATGTATGATGTAGTCTGTTCCCTCTCTTACAAGCATTCGCTAATAAGGTGATGTATATTTAATGAACATAATATCTAAATTGTTCAGGATGACGACGACGTCTATGATACAGAGCACAATAAGAAATACAAAAAAGTCTAATAACATCATAGTCGTCGATGATGACGACTACTTTTTTCACAAGGGAAATGCAAGATGCAAAAAAATAAAAATAAAAATAAGAACCATTAATCAAGCCAAGCAAAGGCACCAACTTACTCTCATGGACAAAAATACCCGGTTGCTAACTTTTCCGTCCCAGTAGTCTTATATGGCAACTCACATGACTAAGCGGTGGTGACCTGTACAATGACATACCATCCGAGTGAAAATTAAGGTGTTGACCTGTGCAGAAACAATGCCGTTTTGCAGCTACAAAGCTGAATAGGAGCTTAGATCCTTGATAAAACGACGTCATTTTGTATGCATCATTGCTCTAATTTTCGCTCCCTTTGCCTGTCACTCGTACTCGTCATCACTATTTGCCATGCTAGCTATCTAATTGGCTTTGATTGGAAGGAAATACTAATGGGTTTGGGCGTTTTTGTGTTCAAGGTATAAAATCATGCTTATTTTGGCATTTGAGCTATAAAAAAAAAAGATAATTCTGGTCCTCCTCTTTGGCCAAGTAATTGTGGTCCAAGAACTGCGTTTTTTACGACAAAAGAAAAATCAGGAAAAATTTCCCCCGCAGTAAAGTAAAGCTGACGGGTAAATATATTAGTGAATGAAGAGAAAAAATGCACTTTCCTGACGTCAAATGGGTCCATAGCTCAGTGGTAGAGCATTTGACTGCAGATCAAGAGGTCACCGGTTCGAACCCGGTTGGGCCCTTTCGATTTATTTTTTTATTCCCCTCTCTCTTTAGGCCTAACCCTTTTGGTAAACTGTGTTTTACATTTTTCATTTTGAATTAGTTAAAATAACATTAAATGCATGTTGTTAGAATTCACCCCAAAATTTTTACATTTAATGGTCTTGACAATAACATTAAATGCATGTTGTTAGAATTCCCCCCAAAAATTTTAAAAATTAAATAAATGCTTTTTATTCAATCGAGATTTTATTAGATACACATTTCTCATTCTCAATTTGTGTTGAAGATGAGATGCATCATTTCAGAATTTCATTATATCTTTCTATACTTTTCAAGTCTTGCCATTCTGCTACTAAGATGCTCGCTTTTTACTTCGATTTTAATGCATTGATAATGCTGGGAAAGATGTTCAACTACACAACGGATAAATAAATAATGAACCTAACATGACTTATTCAACATTGATCCCAAGGAAATGTGCTCTTCCTCTTGGCTTGTGCAATAATTTCCAGCCTTGCACTCACAAGTTCTTAATCAATAAGTTATAAAGGTTTAGATTTAATCAATGCACGAGAACCATAGAATAGAATAAAACTTTATATAGTCAGGTTTTTGTGTGTGTTCTTAGACTATCAAATATACTAGATAATTGCGTACGCTTTGTGTGGAAAATATTAAAATAACTGACAATTCTTTTACTGTAAATTTTTGGCAAGATTGTTTGAAAATCATG
This sequence comes from Eucalyptus victrix, assembly GCA_016097545.1. Taxonomy (NCBI): domain Eukaryota; kingdom Viridiplantae; phylum Streptophyta; class Magnoliopsida; order Myrtales; family Myrtaceae; genus Eucalyptus; species Eucalyptus victrix. The sequence continues at coordinate 21,764,472 of CM027845.1, read as the reverse complement.
TTTCCTTGAGTAAATGCCGAAAATTACGCAAAAGTGAGCTTCTCCTTGTCCTTGTTTTATATGCCAACGTCAACGCGGTAGCATTGCCATAGGTGACAATAACTATTGCTTCCCTATGGTTTTCCCTTCTTTGGAAAGATTTCTTAAAATAAGTAAATGAATCTTAGTACACATGCTTGCCAAATCGGAACCCGTGGTGATTAAAAAATCTTGCAAATAAGAAAAAAAAAAAAAACATATAGCTGTATGATTTGAAAATAGGGAATATGAACAATCAACTCGAGAAGATGGAAAGAAAATTAAAAAAGGTCAAGGGAATTAAACATTATTATTACTATTAGAGCAGCGCTATTTCCACCCCCATTATGGCTAAAACACTCCTTTTTGTCAATTAATTGACCAAAATATCCTTCTTTCTTCAATTTATTGTTTCTTTTTTATTTTATTTTATCAAAACTACCTTTATTTCTATAATTTCTTATTTTATTAGTTTCACAATATAAATGTCAAATTACACCAAACAAGATATTATCTTATTCTACATCCTATTATTGTTTTGCTTAGAGAAGGTCGTTAATTTTAATTTATAGTCTCATACTTTTAATCACAAAAGTTACATAGAAGGTTAGAAATTTCTAGCTATGACGGGCTTATAAACTGTGACAGCCCAAGCGACAATGTGCACGAGAAGGAGGGATGGTGGTGCATTCACGCCTCAGTCCCCAAACGTGAGCAGGGAATGGGAAGGGGTCCTTCTCTAGTCCCACATTGCTTAGGGGGAAGTCTTGGGCTAGTTTATAAAGGCTTGGATCCATTTAATATGTATAATGCATTTCACATATGCTTTCGCTACACTGAAAACAAAGCCGTGAGGGAGGATGGGCCGATGGGCCACACTCTAAAGCGGACAATGTAATGGCTTGGCTCTCTACCCCTGTATAACAAGTCCGTGAAGACTCAATGTTCAAAGCAAACAATATTGCACAGTGGAGCCCAAGTCGTTACAGAATGTATGGGAAAAGCCAATTGATGGTTAGTTCAAGAGATGAGATTTGTCCAAGTATCAAATTGAAGATTGAGGAGGAAAAGATGAAGTCTAGGTTTTGCATTACAATGTCATCTACAACTTCCAGATTCAAAGTTGAAGTAAATAATGATACTTTTATGGTTGATCTGAATGATAAGACATGTACTTGTAGATAGTGGAATATATTAGGGATATTATGCAACCATGCTATTTCATGCATCAACTACATGAAGTGTAACTAAAATAATTATGTAGCTAATTGTTTCAAGAAAGTTGCGTATGAGTGCAATCAATTTGCATTACCTACCTTGAATGAAAAGAAAATGTGGCCAGCAACTAGTGAAGAGCCTTTATTGCCTTTGCCACTCAAAAAGCTTCCAGTTTGGCCCAAGAAAGATAAGAAGTGTGACATCCCGATTTTCCTCAATTTTATTTTCAGTCAATTAGTCGGGCAATTCATCCGTGCATGTAGTTCGTCTCTCAGAGTTGGCCACTTACGAGGGAACTAATTCATTAAGTGAGGTAATTAAGGAATTTTACCGCGTCAGACTTGGGACTGATCACCCTCGGGTCGGATGCAAGAAAATTTCTCCAAAAGTTACTCAGTGAATTAGGTGCGCTGAAATTTGCACTAGATTGAATTCAACCGCAAAAAAAAAAAAAAAAAAAAAAATTGAGATTGAATTTAGAAATTGGAAGCTCGGTCATGTCACGTATCTCATTAGGATTATGGGATAATTTTGTGGATTTTAATCGGATTCGATTAGGAGAGGATTGAAAGAAAAATTGAAGGAATTGGATGTACAAAAATCGGACCCCAACGGAAAATGAAAGTGCACCCATTGGAAAATGTTGTGGAGGATTTTGAATTAGTGGAAGATGACATGGGATGATGTCATGGTGGTTGAGGCCAAGGGTGGAGATCTTGACAAGTGGACGGTGGGGATTGGCTCTTGAAAAGATGACCAATCAACATCATCTTCAACCTTGGGGAGGAGAGAGAGAGAGGGAAAGGGGAGAGAGAGAGAAAACGAGCGGAGGAGGAACCGCTCGTTGTAGCAGCCGTGACCCCCTTCCCCGCCGTGCGTCGTCGTCGTGCGGTGCCGAGCCGCCGTCCCCGCCGCGTCTTCCCACGTCGGCCGGCCCGCAACCGCTTCTCCCTCGGTCCAGCTTCGCCGCTCCACCCCGTTCTCCCTCGCCTCGTCAGCCGCCTCAACCGTCGTCCCAAGCTGCTCGTCGTCGCCAGCCGCCGCCGGAGGCCTGTCGGAGTCGCCGCCTGCGCTGCCCGAGCTACCGTCGCCATTCCCCGCCGGTTTCGGGCCAACCGGCCGCCGTTTGGCCCTCCTCCGCCGCGACCAGCAGCTGGATTTTGGTGGGTCTCGCAGCCCACTCAAGGCCGTTTTGGCCACCTTCCCGGCCCCGGAAGCTAGGCTCGCCTTTGGAAAAGTTGATCCCGGCGTCGCCCTCGTCGTTTTGGTCTAAGCGGCGAGTTAATCAAGTGAGTTTACCTCACTAAACCTTGATTATAGTATTAATGATGCCCTAAGTGTGTTTAGTTCAAATTAAGTAAGTTTAGGTGGATAGATTAGTATATTTAATTATAAGTTTGATTAAGTGATTGGTTTATATTAAAGTGTGTTTAATTAAGGTTAAAAGGAGTTATTTAATGTTAAACCTTGATGGGACATAATAGGATTTTAGTTTTGAATTATTTAATTGCTTTGAAAATTCTAGGAAATATAATATTATATTATAATCCGAAAAAAAAAACTCAAAAATTTACTTTTGACCCTATTTGCTTAGAATTTCGTGCCGATCGTTGCTGTGTGTTTAGAATTGGAATTTGATGAGTAAATATCACAAATTGAATGTTGATTGTGAAAAATAGGAATTTTATTCAAAAATTCCCACGTGTTGGGTTTGGCACCGAAATCGAAATTTGAAGGGTTAATATTGAAATTGGAGTATGTGAGTGACATGTAAAGTGTACAGGAGTCGATTTTGAATTGTCGTGTGCTGGTTGAAAGACTTGGTCGCGATAGTGGCGAGACCGATTGGACCTTTACTCTTTTAGAAATGCTGTCGATGGAACGACGTGGCTTGGTCGCAAAGTAGTGGCGAGACCGACCGGACCTTTACTCTTTTAGAAATGCTGTCGATAGAACGACGTGGCTTGGTCGCAGTAGTGGCGAGACCGACTGGACCTTTACTCTTTTAGAAATGCTGTCGATAGAACGACGTGACTTGGTCGCAGTAGTGGCGAGACCGACTGGACCTTTACTCTTCTAGAAATGCCGTCGATAGAACGACGTGACTTGATCGCAGTAGTGGAGAGACCGACTGGACCTTTACTCATCTAGAAATGCCGTAATGCTAGTAGATAGCCGACCTATGTGTAGGCTGTGCCCTTGTGTGGCAGTGGATGATGATGACCTGGAACGCTTGCTGTGATTGTGAAATTAAGTGAAATTGATTGTGTTCTGATGGCTTACATTTTTATCATTACTGGTGCTTGAGTGATATGAATTATACTAACCTGCAGGAAGGCAAGAAGGCAAGGTAAGTCTTCGATACTGTGTGGCTAGACCATTTTGGAGTGTATTTGCTTTCTAATAGGGGTTTAGGAGGGGTGAACTTGCTGAGATAAAGTCTCATCCCGGTTTGGGGAAAAATATTACAGGATCGTAGATGGCGGTACCCTGGAGATGAATGGCACGCCGACGAAGATGGACCAGATGACTGAGAGTGCTCCTGACCCTTTTTGATGCACATAGACTCTAACCCATTTTTGGTGCATATAGTTTCTGGATCCTATTGGTGTATGTAGACCCTGGATTGATGATGATGTATGTAAGTGTGTTTGATTTTAAATTTGTTTTTCCTGCTGTCCTATCTTGTATGCTTTTGTCAGGGGATTTCTTAACACGTTCCGTATGCGCATAATAATTTAATATTGGGGTCGGCGACACTACCTGGGAATGTCGCATTTACATGACCATGGCGGGTTGTTCACATGTCTCGGCGTTCGGGATGTGACAAGAAGAGACCCAAAAGCCAAGGGTCACCAACACTAAGGCTACGTTTGGTCGTCCGAATTTCTAATATGGATAAGACTTGATAGGATATGATATGAAATCCTGAGATTTTTTGATATCATGTCCATTATTTGGTGAATCGCAATATTAAAGTTGGATATATTCACATCATATTATGTATATTTTTTTTTATATAAACGGCATATCATTATAAATGAACCTAAATGTTCATAAACGGAAATAGTGAAAATCTCTCATAACACTATTTCTTTATTTTGATTTTTATTTTATTTTTCCTATTTTTATATTATTTTCTTTATTATTTATTTTTCCCCTTTCATCATTCTTTAATAAAATATTATCAAATAGTAAATTATACTAACATACCTAAAATACAAAAAAATGTAAAATATATAATAAATATAAATATTTAATTTACAGATTGAATGTTTATTATAAGATGAATTAAAGTTGAATATATAAATTGAAATAAGATTAATTAAAAATAACTTTCTATTTTTTTATTTTTAATTTCTTAAATTAGAATTCAAATATTATTTATATTGAAATATAATTTCAATATTTTGTTAATTTAATAAGTTTGTTATTCGAGAAAAATAACTTTCCTATTATAGACATTATAAATCATATCTACCTTTATCCCACCTCCCCCATAGGATAATTTTGTCCTGTTTATATCCCCATTATATATGATTTTATCATGTCAAGACCAAGCACCAAACGTAGGATAGGACAAATCATATCATATCCCGAATTTTATCCCGACTGTCAAACACAGCCTAATTCTATTAAAATATCAAAATTTGGTATTACTGTGAAATGCTCCAATTGTCATGGTATTGGAATCAACATGACAACATGCCCTCAACCTCCGGCACCTATCCAAATTAAACTACCTATAAGGAAATTCAAACACAAACGTGATACATTTTCCTTTAGAATACCTTATATATGTCTATTATACAGGGCAAAAGAGGTGGGCCAAGGAAGCATCCAAAGCAACTAACCATTAAAGGAGGGGCATCGAACAAAGAAAGTGAAAGTACCTCAGCTGGATCTATAACGGGACAATCAAATATTGTCAATTGTGACAAGATAATGGTGAGTAGTCTATTAGTAGAATTCATATGATTTTTGATAATACCAAAGTAAAATGTTAATATGGTTTGTCTTCTTATAGGTTCTACAAGGATATCGATTTTACTTATTTGAAGCCGCTAGAAACTCATATTTGAGGGTGAAAATTTTATTTTTGTTAAACATTTTTTAATCCGCTATGATTAGTATAATAAGATTATGTTTTTCCCTCAATTTTCAAATGCCTAGCGGTAACATAGTACAAGAAATTTGTCAAGGCCATGCAAATCATACAGTGGATCTTTCAAGCCAAGTTTCTGGATGCTTAACAATCTCAAAGTGAAGCAAGGCAATGAACCTGTAGGGAGAGTTGGATTTTAGGTGTAAAGCTTGTCCTGTAAATGTTGTTTTGTAAAGCTTGTTCAAGTTTAGCATATGTTGACTTGTTTATTATTATTATTATTATTATTATTATTATTATTATTATTATTATTATTATTATTATTATTTGATATAGAATATGCTTTTTGGACCTCTATTGTTTGGTGTGGATTTGCCTTTTTTGGCTAGTTGGCTGGTTGGTGTCTAGGATAAAGGCGGTTTGTAAAGCTTATTCAAGTCTAGTGTGAAGGCTATTTTGTAAAGCTATTCCAAAGAAGTATTGATCTATGGTTTTAGTTTCATTCTCTCCATTTTGTGTAGATGATGTTATTTGCATTTTGATGATGAATTTGGTCGATTGCATATGGCTTGTATGATGGAACTGTCTCTCTGTCTCTCTGTCTCTGTCTCTCTCTGTCTCTCTGTCTCTGTCTCTGTCTCTGTCTCTCTGTCTCTATCCTGATGAAAGTTATATTATGAATAGCACTTCTTTTGTATATTTACACATCTCTCTCTCTCTCTCTCTCTCTCTCTCTCTCTCTCTCTCTCTCTCTCTCTCTCTCTCTCTCTCTCTGCCTATCCTGATGAAAAGTATATTGCTTCTGGGTCATTTTGAATAGCACTTCTTTTGTATATTTACACATGCAATCTATCCATCTTTTAGTTAATGGGCATCCTTTGCCACACAAGAATGAAGTGCACATTTGGTAGTCTTTGAATAGTCTTCTAATAATGATTCTAATAGAAAGAAAGAAAAAATCAAGTATTAATGATATGGAGACAATGTTAGAGTAATTTGGAAAATAAAATTGATTGCACATCACAACTTGATCAAATTTGGGAAAATTGAAGGAGGGTAAATGTCTTGCACGTGTACTAGTTTAAGGTTTTTTTATGATCTAAAAAATTAATTAAAGATAAATTTGTTATAAATATACCAGTTTAGGATAAATTTGTTGTAAATATACCAATTTAGGATTTTTAGTAATATTAAACTTATGAATTTCCACATGGCTTGCCACGTCAGCAACCACGTCAGCAAAGTTAACAACAAAATCTAACGGAAGTTGACAGAGGGTAGATTTATCCAGTTTAGGGTTTTTGGTGAAAAAAAAATAGTTTTTGGTAAATTTATTATAAGTGTATCAATTTAGGGTTTTTTCAAAGTATTAACCCATAAAAAAATGTGGTAAATTCCAAAAAAATATATAAATACTTAATGAGTAACTCAAATACAAGTTGGAATAAAATAATATTCTTAAGTCACACAAATAAATGCTGGTAATTTCTGTAAACAGGTTTGAAAATTTAAGACACTTGAAAGAAAGATTAACAAAAGTTGGTAAACGATTGCAAAATTCTGTAAAATAAAAAAAATAATTAATAAGTGATGTAAATGAGAATTGATAGCTCAAAAGAATTGTTAAGTTAATCATGAAGAATTTGGAAAGTCCTTCGAATAAAAAATTGATAAATTCTTATTAAAATCGGTAAATTCTAAGCGTTGATAAGAAAAACAAGTAGAAGAGTTGATATTTTCATAAATGCATCAGTAAGCTACAAACAAATAACCGAGCTATAAACTAACCATTAATTTTTTATCTATAATTTTTTTACGCTTATCAACTCTTTCACAAATCTACTGGTACAGAAAAATTAGTTTTATTTTTTTCCTTAAACGGAGTAAAATCGTCCCTTTAGGTGTTATTGTAGTTCTATTCATGGGTACCTTAAAGCACCCAAAGTTCCTGCAAATCAGCTATTCACTCTCAACTCTTCTTTTAAGACTGTTGTCTTGGTCACCCTCAGTCACAATCAGTAAACTATGAAACCTCCACTCAATTCTCTCTATAACAATCACATGTGAACTTTGAAACATTAACACAGAGCCTTGATTCATCCTAAGAAACTTGAATTTTATCGGAGAAAATGGTCGATCTTGATTGTCATGTCGCCACAACTTTTGACTGAACTAAGAACCAACAAGACCAGGCTACCAGTGTCCTTACGTAATTAGGCCCAAAAAGTGCTTTAATGGATGCTCTTGCTGATGCTATTTTACATTATACGAGACATGGATATACCCACAGCGCCTTCGCTTCACGCGACTCGTGTTAAAGGGGTTGTTTTTGCCGGTGATGACCGTAGTTCAACCTGGAAACTCCTAATCCTTCCCAAATCTCTTGGAGCATTGGAGGGGGTCTCGAGATTCTCTGCATTATTTTTGTTAGGCCAGGAAAAATCTGCTAGTAGCTTATTTAGGCTGCCGATGGTGGTTTCATCCTTCGCAATGAAATGTATGCCAGAAGGCGATACCCAAAGACCATAATCACCAACGCCGTCACTTCCTTCAGACCATTGTCTATGATCATGCCATTCACGCTCGATGCTTTGTGTTTGTACTGTATCTTGATGAGAAGCTTGTAAGTGTGGTAGTTGAAAGACATGTAGCGGATCCAGGACACGAACACTGGAACGTTCTGCGAAGAGACAACGTGTCACAAATCTGTTTTCACAAAAACATATGGGTGACAAGGTTCTCGGCAGCGATTCGGGATTGCTCACCTCAACAAAGAACCCCCCAGCGAGCATGAAGGTCATAACTGTCACCGAGGCCAAGGTGGTCGCCCTCTTCATGTCCATTAAAGTTGCCCCAATAGCTAGTCCAAGTCCCTGTCATCGCCCACCAAATTACAATTAGTGATGAGACGAAGCTTGATGAAGTATATGATGGTGATCACTGAAAGAAGTTTGAGTACCTGAGCAGCGATTATGCACAGGAAGACTGCGAGCAAGCTGAGGAAAAAGGACCCCGCATCCATCGTGAGGCCCGCCATGAAATAAACGACCAACAGGAAAAGTACGGGCAGTATCAGGTCTAGTGGGAGGTCGCTCGTCGTCCTGGCCAAGAAATATGCGCTGAGCCTGTACATATCAGCCGCTCGCTCCTTGCTCAGCATCGCTCTCTCTTGAGGAAACGTGAAGATGGCTGTGAAGACCGGGAAAAATCCCCAGAAGACAGCAATGAAGAAAAGCAGCCCCGCCTGCAATGCGATTCAGGAATAAATATGCTTCAGATACAGTTGATTAGATGAACATGGTATTTCTGAGCAATTTTCCCAGTGACTCAACCATTCAATCGCTTATATTGAGTGGGTGTTAAAAACTCGTATGCTTGTACGCCAGCTATACCTGATCCTGAAGGCCCCTGGCGCTACTGCTGTCAGATTGCCACCAGAGCAATCCCAGAATGATTGCAGTGGATAGGACTTGAGTTACCCTTAACCAGCTGAAGTACTCGTGCCGTCGCTCTTTGATCCCTCTGCAGAACAAGATACTGTATTGTTGGCACCAGCTTGCTCCCCAATTCCTCTTGGGCGAAGCCACCTTTGACTTGAGCACTTCGTCCAGTGGGAGTGGAGTCATAAGCTTCTTCTTTTCGTTCTCTGCTACCCGCGTCTCATAGGCCTCCACGAGATACTGCATTGAAAGGAAAGGGCGCCAGGCAATTGTATGAATATGTCGATCACAAGTTTTCACCTGTTGAGTTTCATGTCAGTCAGTTTGTTAAAGTATGACCGAAGTGTTACCTCATGAACATCGGTTTGAGATGGCTTTGCATTCCTTGTCTGAGTTTCTGCTTTCTCCATCTGCACTCTATCCTCTAGTTCTGATGGCACAGAAACCTCATTAACGTTCCCATTTGCTAGGTCTAGCAAGAATTCTGCCGGATTCATGGCAATTAAAGGAGAACATCCTATTGATGAGAAGTAAATCATCACTTCTGACGCTTTGCCAAAGTAGAGTAAACTCCCTTTCCCTAAGAGGATCAGCTTGTCGAATTTGTGGAAGAGCCTGCTTGATGGCTGGTGTATCGTAGTCACCACAGTCTTCCCGGCCTGAACCAAGATGATTCCTCATTATAAATATCGTAGTTTTCTAAGGCATGGACCATGAAAATCAGAAAATTCCTTCCTGGTAGCTGGTAATGCTGCTATATTGGGTTCACATATAGACAGTGAAGTGCATAGGAATATATACTCTTCATTGGAGTAGGCAGAGAAATTCAGGGCAGCTTGGGAAAAAGAAAATCATCAATAAATTTTTGTACCTCTGCTATGTCATGTAACAGCTGAACAATCCTCAATGCAGTTGTGGAATCCAATCCGGATGTTGGTTCATCGAGAAACAGAAGGGAGGGATTGATTAAGATTTCATTGCCTATGCAGACTCTCTTCCTCTCTCCACCTGATACTCCACGGACAAAGGAACCACCTATCATTGTGTCTTGACACCTATTCCCAATTTTTTGAGTCAGTCCTAAGTAACATCAATTCCAGTAATTGATTGACAATAGACATCTACATAATTAGCAGGAGAAGAAATGTACCTCTCCAAGCCTAGCTCATAGATGACGTCCAATGCCCGTTTTTCCTTTTCCTCTCTTTTCAATGATTTTGGAAGTCGTAAGAGAGCCGCATAAGTCAGAGTCTCTTTTACGGTAAGGTGAGGAAATAAGACATCGTCCTGAGTCACGAATCCTATCCTGCAGCATTTTTTGCAGAAATATTAGGACTGTACTGCACGCACTTGTTCCATCCAATGGTGTTGTGTAAACAAATCATGCACTACGTTGAATAGACAGACAATTCATTGCACCAGAAGATTATAGTATCCACGACCTATTCTGTTATCCCGTTACGTTGCTTTTCTATGGCTACTTGATATGCTGCTCAAATAAATTCTTTTTCTGTCCAAGGCATGAAAATTGCTAATATGATACCTGCTTTTCAAGAACTTGGAGTATGGCTGGTCATTGTAGGTGATTGAACCACCAACAGTAGTTTTCATTATCCGGCCACCTAGAAGATTCAGCAGCGTGGTTTTCCCACTTCCTGAAGGCCCCATCAGCGCGAGAACTTCTCCTGGATTCACTGATCCCGTGATCCCATTCAATATGTCCTTCTCTTGCTTCGACTTCATTCCTTTGAGGATCACCTTGTATGTCACGTCAGTGAACTGTAACAAAGAGAACAAGAAAAAATTTTCACTTCAGTAAATTGATGCCAGGATCTAATTGACAATCATGTTGTGTCACGACACTATTACATGCATTGCCCAAAATTTTTCTCCGCTCTTTACTCCTCAGCAGCTCTAGATGTAATGTTTGCTTAGACATTGGCCTGTGAGTTTGACTCATTTGCCGAGACCAACTCGCCAGAGTCTGGTCTCGAAACCAAAGTGAAGATGGGCTATCTGGTCTTCCTTTGGACTTGTAAACTAGATAACCCTTATTGACTTACTACCCAATTGCATTTTCTCAATAGTTTGAGCCTTGAGTTGTGTTATGCTGCTTATTTGTAGGAAAGAAGAGAGAGTCTTGTACAAAAATGTCACATAAGATGGAACTCTGTACAAGACTGAACCTGACCCTCTTAGCCAATTTGTTTCTAACAGGCCCCGTGCATCTCTCTAGCTAATATTCTCCCATTGCTCGCCTGTTGCAAATAGATGTAATGAATCAATCGATGCCCTATAAGCAGAAGCCACATCGAACTCCCTGTAGATGCGGTTGCAGAGCAGAGAGACGAGAGACGTAGAGAGAATCCATGGAGCCTCCATGGCAAGTACCATCACCTTGAGATAGATTGGCAGCGTTGGCTCCGCCTGGAATTTCGGTCTCTGCATCCCGGCTTCCAGATCCTCGGCTGCAATAGACATCGATGATGATTACTTACTAGAGTGAGGAATTCATCGAAAAGGAGTTACATCGCAGTATGTGGCGACACCTTTTTACATTACTCAATCCAATAAGCTCATTTGGCACCTTCAGACATATGAGTCATTAATTTTCTATCATAACTCAACTGAACTCGAGCTGCACTTGGGGCCTTTTTTGTTAACCATCGTTACACCTAAGAACTCACATTTCTGGCTTGTTTCATACAACACTGATCACTAGAGAGCGCAGCTGATTGAAAGAAACAGGTCTTTTAGTCTAAAGCTCGAGTCTGAAAGGTTGGCTAATTATGGACTTGACCGGTACTGGGTTGATCCTAATGACAATTAAGAACATGAATATTCTCTACAGAATTTTATAATGACGAGTTCTGTTCTCACAAGCTAGATCGAACCATAAAAAGTCCACCAGCTCCTTTTGTACGGCAGCATTTTGACACATTCCGAGTTCATGGCATCTAGTTATGTTAGTTTTAGTTAAATTTCTCAATGTCTTTTAGCATTCCTGGTAAATCAAGGACTGAATTCGTCAAGTGCACCGACTACAAAAGAAAGCTGGAGATGTTTCAGTTTCAATGTACAAGGACAACTAGAGGGAGGTGGAGATGATAGAGATGGTGAACCGGCCTGACAAAAGAAATTTGACCACTGGTTTGAGGGTTTTCAAAGTGTTACGAACCTACTTCTTGAAATTGAGTACAAAAAAGAGCAGAAAAGTCATGCTTAGGTATCACGAAAATTCAAAACATCTCAACTAAGATTCCCCGCCGGGGATATGAAATCGCCACATTTGTGGCCACATGATCCCGAACCTAAATCACTAGCTTGTCAATTTACTATTATATGGTGTGGACAAAAGTTGAATAACGTGTTCTATGCTCGGAGGCTTCGTATCAGAATCTTTGATCACGTGGGTCCCAACACATGACAAATTATTCAAATGATATTGGTCCATATGGCCCAAGATCATATAATAACCTCTTATATAACATAGGTCATCCCTTAAAATCATGCGAGACCACATATAATTCAGTCAATCGGATAATTGGAATCCCTAGTTTCGTCAAACATGGATGTCAACTAAGCACAGGTCACTCGATGGTTTCTCACAATTCCAGAAAAATCGCTAATTGGGATCATCCATATGGCTTTTTACTCATCCTTCCTAATCCATAAAATTAGTGGTATATTTCATGAACACGAAACTTAATTAAATAGTGTTTTCTTATTTCTATACTACTTATGAACTTAGACATGCAGTATACCACAAAGTGATAAGCGAAATAATGAAATTTATTATAGTTAAATGTTAAATACGATCCACTTTGTGTTCATCTCCTGATGGGAGTCAAATCGCCTCCCAGTCTAATGTGCGGTAATAAAGGACAAGTCTAGCGTGCAGTGACATTATCCCTTCTCCGGACCCACTTATTTATAGTCTAACATGCCGTACAATATATTAATTTTGGAAACCAATGTCGATATAGTCCGGTTCGTTCATCAACTAGAACTTGCCGCAGTACTTTAAAACAACAAGCACAGTTCAACAATAATAATTTTGATGCCAAAGAAGCTTTATCAAATGGACATCCATGCCAAAGCTACAGAGGTTCCTGACCTAGTGGATGCAAATAATTGCCGCAGCTGCAATGGACATAGGCTCTCCAAAATGGGGTCACTGTCCCAGTCCGTTCCTGCTTTATTTTGTATGTTTCTTTCTAAAGTCACTGCTCCACGGGCGGATAGTGGCCCCTATCGGTTTGCCACTTTCTTGCCCTTTTTTATTTCGAAAAGAGTAGCGATAGGTTTTTTTATTAGAAATAATAACCCACAAACATCTTGTCGTGACACTTAGATAAGTGATTCGTGCATCCACTACTAAGTAGGGAATCCCTAACTATATTATAGAAACCAATCTTAACCTAGTTTCATTCTTTTGGGATTAGAAGGAAAAAAAAAAAAAAAAAAGACATTGCGTCTTTTCAGTGATGCGCCTGATCTAGAGGGAAAAACCCTCTGGAAAATCACTCTTTTTCAATAAATTCTATGATGGAAGCCCGTCATTTTCTGAGCCGTGACTCACTCATAGGAAAGCGTTGAAGGGTTGAACCTGTACAAATAATTTAAGCTAACTTCAATGGAGCAAAGGGCCCTCCAGCTCCAAATTTAACCTGGCTTACCACATAAAATTGTCTATGTAATCCTTCTTTTGTTAGATCGATCAACGATCTCTTTGTAATTTAGTTGGTATGGACCTTGTAATTAGATGAAGACTAGACATGCACACATACATTATAACCCAAGATCCCACGCATGATCCTGCACTAGGTTAAAAATGAATGCTTTTTGGGTCACGGGGTTTTCCCGAATCAGGCAACCTCATGCTCACGGCAATCGTCTCCGAAAAAAATTTGAAATGAAATGAAATGTAAGAAAAACTTCCATCCACACACCTAAGATGATTTCATTTGCCCCCCATCTCCTTCGATTCATGGACCACTGCTTGTATTTATGTCTTGAGAGAAACGAAAATTACGGCGAGTTCGGGTATGGAACTTACGTATGTCGTCGTCGTCGCTGAAGGGCTTGGAGTCGGCGATCTCCTCGGGGGGCATGCTGAAGCCGGTGAAGGAGAAGGAGAAGCCGAGGCTGGCGCTGGAGGCCCGGCTCAGTGCTGCCCCGCTGCTGACCTCGTCGAGCTCAAGCTTGTTGAGCTGCGCACTCCGGGACTTGCGGATGTGCGCGTTCCGGCTCGTGCTTCCCCGGCCCGGTGATGCCGGGACCAGCCTCCGGCTTGACTTCCTTGACAGCGTCCCGCCCGCCTCCACTGAACCCGCCGAACCCCCTGACGGTGGCCCACCCCCTGGGGCCTCACCCGAGGGCGTTGGCGACTTGAAGGCCGCTGCCACCGTCTCCAGCAGCTGGTCCGATATCGTCCTTGCTAGCCCAGGGGAGCTTATCCTCTCCATCGTATTAATCAATTCCGTCACCTAGCTATCACCACAAGCAAGATTTTCCATGAACGTCTCTCAACTAATGTTTAGCGGTTTTAATGATAATAATGATGATGTTCCTAGTCAGAAGTTACACAAATTTAACCGATCATTAGAAGAGAATCTTAATTGTCAGGTTCGAACCAAAGCTAAAAAAGCAAGCGAAAAGTGATTAATGAAACAGGAAACCGAGCTATGCCTTCTTTCGAAATTTGGGTCATGTTCAAAATGAGCAAGAACCACCGTTGATTCCGCTTGGTCTAACAAGGTCATCAATATAAGCGAACGTAATTTTTGCCAAAAATGTCTCTAAATTCACCAGAGAAGAGTGCACAAAGATACTAAATTTTTTTAGTTTTGTACTAATTATTATCCACTTTCTAATGTCAAGGTCATTTTTCTCCTTTTATACACACAAAGAGAGAGAGAGAGAGAGAGAGAGAGAGAGAGAGAGAGAGAGAGAGAGAGAGAGGGGAAGAAGTAGGGAACCAGATCGATACTTTGGGTGAATGAATCAAGGAGCAGCATTTCAAGCAGACAAAAGCCAGTGAAAAAAAAAGGCATTCTGGATACAAGCATGCATCAACTTCCCAAGAAAGTTATGTAGAAATATAAAAAATATTTATACTTATATCTCCATACCTGAGTGGTGATGAGCAAGTGGGGGAAGGAAGAGCTGGAAAAGAGAGAGGGCGCGTTGCTTCCTGTAAACTACTTCTCTCTCCAACATGAGTGGATTCCCCTTCCTCTTTATAGAGGAACGATAAAAGAGGGCAAGGCAGCGAAGTTCCGGCAACTTGCCCTTCTTCACTGATTGCCAAGCACGTGTCCCCTTGCTCCTTCCTGACCATAATGACCCCAGGGCCAAAAAAAGCCAAGAGCTTATCAACTGAACGGTCTAGACATTATAAAATGGGTCATTGACCTATTTATTAACCCATATATAAACCCATATATAATGAGTTCAGTTACATAATATAATTAATAACTAGGTCATAAATTGATTTATAATTTACTTAGACCCAACTCAATTCTCTTGCTCTCACTTAATCTCATGCCCGCTCACTTTACTTTCTCACTTCAATTTAAATATGAACTTTCTTAAATTGGATATAGATGTGTTTTAACAATATGGATTAAGTCTAGTATAGACTGGTTCAATAGATTTGCATTACAAATAAATGGATCACAAACAGGTTAAAAAATCAATTTGAATCGAATCGTTTAATGACCCAACTTATCAATTTGATAAGTCTAGTCAACACACTCCAAGATTTGCATCCCACCCATCATCCATCCATTTCATCTCTAATGTTGTCATAAATATGACTCAATAGATCGAATCAATCATGTCATGATGAGGTCCAGTAAAGATTTCACCATCTCTCGATGTGTGGCTGATCGAGCCTCACTAAAATTGGGCTCGAAACGACATCCTGAAGATACCTTGCGCCTGCACATTTCGCGAAGGGTCACAATTCTCTTTTCCTTGCCGCAAAATTTCCTTGGGGCTGTCGAAATTGAACCGGCGATCGTCACGTCGGCTATCAAGACGGCAAAGGGGTGGGGGAGGATGGAGTTAGTCAATTAACCTAACTTTTAACATTAAATGTGGCTTAGCCTTACCCGGCTGGCTCATGCCGCAAGTAGCCAAAAAGGCGACAGAGACCATGAATTTGGTTCTTGCTTTGCCTGAGGGTTGTGAGGTCTTGGTTTGATCCTAGATTACCTCTCCAACAGGGAATCGAGCGATTCGTTTTCTTGGAACTTTGTTCCAAAACCATGTGTACATTTTTCTCCTTCTAATAACTTGGAATAATCTCGGGGGTGACGCTGTCGTTTGGATATGGGTTACCATTTTCGACACATTTATCTTTTAATAATTGCCGTCTCGTCATCATCTTGCGTAGCGATCTCATCATCGTGGTCGTCATCATCATCTTCTTCCTACATAACTTCAGCTAAATTTTCGACGAGTACCCATCTTCGATCTATACTCATTAAATGTGTCCAAATGATTACATATATGAGGTACTAAACATAACTTGGGGAGAGCTGGGCTATATGAAACAATGCGAAATATCTTTGAAATAGAATAGTCTTTTTAAATTATGTTAATATCACATAAAATCTCAAATCAGTACATTTGTTACAAATTTACACAAAATTAATTTTTGACTACCAAAAACTCTCAACCAGTACATTCGTGATAAATTTGCTCTTTATTAGTTTCCATCCAATTATCGTTAAAAAAAAAACAAAATATAGTATATCTTGACAAATGGAGGGCGAAACCTCAAACTGGTATACCAGTTAACTACCATGTGTTATCCAACTCAATAATTTGATGATAAAATTAATGGAGGATAAATTTATCACAGATGTACCAATTTGGGTTTAGTTTATAATAAATATATTACCAGTGCACTAATTTAGGATTTCTTTTCATGGTATTGGCCCTTTTAAATTTAAAGTAAATGACAGCTGGTGGATGTAAACATTACACGAAAAATGAAAGTATATGAACCCGTTCCTTCCAAGCATTCAAGTAGTACAGTGTGTTTATTGGTTGTACCATTTTGGTCTTGACTTAGACTTTGTTAAGTTCCATTTAGGTTCAATAGGTTGTTTTAAAAATTCAGTGGTGTCATTTTCCATATTATGGGGTCAAATTTTATATTACTTACAAAAGATATTTCGTACACATATGTGATGGCGCCAATGACTTCCACACTTTGTATGTTTTCTTGACATCACCTATTAAAGGCAATCGGCAAATTATAATCTATTTTTCAGTTACTAGGTTGGCGCAATAGAAGTCGATACTTTAACTTCAGGAGATCATCAAGAGAGAGTCAAATCCGAACCTGTCAACATATTTAGTCCATATCCTATTCATTCACAAATTTAAGCTTATGTGTTATGAGCTAATTGGGGTATGTAAATTGCTTATCATTACACAACATCTCTGATGCCGGGCTTCTTTCGCTTAATGTCCCGACAATGCACCCTAACACAACCTATCTTGAATGACGAAACCTGGCGAGAAAAGAAGAGAAGAACCTGACCAAATAGTTCATCTTTGCTATTCAGCAGGTCATCTATGTCGGTACTAATACAACCCGCAATTAGGAGGGCTGCATGCAAAACTCTATATATTACTCTTTATATTAAGAGCTTTAGGGTTTACCAACTAAAACCTTAGTCGAGGAATTTCGGCTAATGAAATATTAGGATTGTAACCACCCAAACATATTAGGAAAAAAAAAAAGGAGAAGAACTATAGTGCACGGCCACATTTACGCAATCTTTTGTCTTTTTGGGCATAGGCTCTCGAATCGACGCAGTCTATGCTCATATGGTAACATATGGACAAATAGTAAGAATTAGCATTCTCGTGAAGACTAGTACTCGCTTTATGAATGGACCAAAATATGTAATATTTATGAAAGTACTCAATTATTGAGGAAAAGTCAGTATACGTTTTCATGTCAAATCAGGATCAACTAGGATAGAGCTAAAGCATTGAATCCAGTTCTTCTTTGGTGTTAAGGTAAAAGTTACAAATCATCATCAACTCCCAAGTGCGGAAGAATGGGACTTATTCGAGGACCTACGGACGTACAATATTTTCGTGTTTCCAGCTTTTCCCTCTGATTGAGACGTTATTGGCTATCAAAAGTAAAGATGTGGCTGAGAGTAACATTACAAATTCTGGCATTATGATTTTGCTGATAGCAACACTACAAAATTTGGCACTATCCTCTTTCATAAAAATTCTTTTTTGGACAATGTACGTACCTTGCTGTACCATAAAGTAGAGAACTAATTAGCCTGCCGACTTTCCATTGTCATCACCCTCTCCAAAAAGATTATCCCATCTTTTTCTCGTTGCCATTTTCCCCTTGCTTGTCTTCATGCTCGAATCATATGTATATATTGACAATATTTGTGTATATTGACATATCGTAAGTAGACAAATTTTCATGTCGTCTCATGTCGACTTAGAAACCTGATAAATCAGTAGAAAATTCACGATGCATCATGGACTTAAAGGCTTTTCGCTTTAATAGAGGAAGTATTGTCAATGTATTAGTGATTACATTTTATTTTAATATATATATAATTACTCCATCAGGTTAATTTCACATTTTCTTGAGATGTAATTAGTTCACATTCGTGCGATATAAGCTTAGGATACACATTTCAAGATGAGAATTTCTCAAATCTTACAGTGAACATTGTGTTATTTTTCCTTTCAGACATTTTTCATTTTATTTATCTCCTACATTTTTATAAGATAATTTTTTTTAGCAACATTTGTATCATGAACACTGGATGATTGAATATTGTATATATATTTTGCACTACATATTTTTTTCTTAGATGTATTATCAATTTTTTCTAGATCCTCTGGTGCGGTGCAGTAAATATTTATTAACTGGGTTTTATCCGGGCACTTATAAACTTTTTCGTTATGCGTGACTCTTTTTAAGATACCTTGGGCATAAAGTAAAGCCAACATCGTAGTTACAAAGATGTGCGACATGTTTTTATCGAGTTTATATGAATTAACTAAATATTTTTTACGTATTTAAATATCTTGTTTCATTTTGTCATATCATTTATAAATTAGTTTTGTCATTAAAAAAAAATCCTACATATGTTGCAATATTCAAAAATAAATTTTGAAAAGGACAATGCATTGCATTCTCTCACATGATTGTTCCATGTGACAACACTGGGAAGTGCATGCCCACTAAGTTATTTTGGTCAACATTTTGGTCTTATGAGAGGAGGTCTCAGAACTAATTCTCTTAAATTAGGGGGCAGCGGTCTTATAATTTTAATTTAGCCAAAATCAAAATGGCATAATATATTAAATAGTTGTTATTATTGGCATTTATCATCCAATATATGCTATAAAAAAAAAAGTTAGAGCACCAAACTAATTTTTTTTATTTCACATATTAGTCACACTAATACGATCTATATGAAAAGAAAATAAGACTAGGGTTTTGTTTATTTCCCATTAAATGAATGATATGGAAGATATTTTCCTAAGAAATGATCGCCTACATTGTTTATTAAAATGAATAGACGAAAAATATTTCCATCATCCACGAAAAATACTTAGACATAAGTTGTTGTTAATAATGGAAATATTTTTCATTGATGAAAAACTCCAAGCAATATAAGCCAATATTTTTAGAAAAATACATTTTAAATCATTCATTTTTCGTGAAACAAATGCAGCATTGGTCAAAATCCCCTCCCCCCCCCCCCCCCCAAAAAACAAAAAAGAAGAAAAAAAGGATTCTGTAAGAATGATTTACCCATATGATTTATTGTGCGTTTGGTTTAGCTTTGCAAATGGGCTTTGGGTGTAAGGTAAATATTGAAAGTCAAAGTTCTTTGAGGGAATGTAAATTATGTTTGGTAAAAACCCTTTACAAATGGACTTTGGATTCAAAGAGTGTTTGGCAAAAAAAAATCATTTGCAATGGGCTTTGACTATAGTTTTTATATTATTTTTATTAAAAAAGAACTTAAACACTTCGATGGAGCCAGTGAAGGGCAACAACTACTGACGAGTTAGATCTAGCACTGGTAGCTACAATTTCTCTACCTCCGACAACCTCCAGTGAGGGTCGCACAACCTAGGCGACATGCAACCTAGACGACCATCGCTTAAGTCACGAGACCCAGGTAGTGGTCACTTGAGGTCATGCTACCTTGTCGGCCCTTCACCGGCCATTGTCGCATGAAGAAGATGAACAATTACGTAGAGGGGAAAAAAAATAATGAACTGGTGAGGATAATTTAGGAAGGAAAAAAAATCTAATTTCAACATTTGATCAAATGCTAAAAGCCTAATGTTAGTAGGAACTAACATTGGGTTTTCAACTTTCACAATGCCAATATTTGGCCAAAAATTCCTTAGGAGAACTTGCCAAACGTCTCAGCATTTCCCCAAGAGGTTTTCAAAGCCCCTTGGGAAAGTTCAATCAAACACACCCTTAATCTCACTGGTTTGGGATTCCCTACCACCCACTTCATTCACGTCATTCCAGCTGTTCACCATTCCCTTGCATGGGTTATTTGTTATGCAACACTATCATCTATAATATGTCCTTTTCCATGAGGAATCTCCCACCCACAAAGGAGGCTTTATCTATTCAAGCCCTTTTCGAAAGCCTAGGGTCCTCTTGATCCTTTTGATTTGCAAATCCCATCCCAACTTACTAGGTGGACCTTCCTCGCACCCCCAAGAGAGGCATCCACAAAATCAATAGAAAATTTATGTTGTACTAATTTAGACGATTATGTATATTTATCATGGTAAATAGGATAAAATATAAGTAAAGAGGACACATCAGTTCATTTTACAAATGGGTTAGGAACACCTAAGGGCGAATTTCACTGGTGAGCATTCAACTTTTATGGAAGTTGTAATTAGGTCATTGAACTTTGATTTCAATTACTAGATGCACCATACTTTCATTTCTTTGTGGTTGATGAACTTTAGCTGGAATTCAACTAATTTGTCCAGCAAGATGTTAAAAAGGTTGCATAAATTTGGTGAAATCTTGATGAAAGTGCATCAATTACAAGGAAATGAAAGTTTACTACATCGAGTGGTCAAATAAAAAAAAAAAATGGCGACTGTACTACAGCATCCACTAAAAAGAAAAAAAATGGATGACTACCATCCTTACTCACTTGAGCATGAGGAGGACAGGACCGTAGCAAACACGAAAATACCTTAAATACCTTCCCAGCAAAGAGGACTTCCTTCTTCTTGAGAAAGTATTTTATACATTGATCATACAGCCGATGTGGCCTAATCGATCAATTACATCATCCGCCGCATAAAAGCATTCAAACTAAGTTTCCATGCGAATTCTAAAATCTTTGCATCCAAATTCTAAAAGCTCACTTCCGATTGGCTAATTTCTCCAACTATGCACGAAAATACGCAAAAATCATCCAAAAAGTTCTAAACATTTTGTACGGTGGCTAATTTAGTTATAAAACTTTCAATAATACCAATTTAGTTCTAAAATTTTTAACAATTTGCCAATTTAGTCTTAAAATTTTTGACAATTTGCCAATATAATCCTTTGGATAGCTATAGGACTAAATTGGCAAAACTTTAGATGGTTCGGGACTAATTGGGGAAAATTGTCAAAAAAGTCATAAACATATTCCACTTTTATTAGTTTAGTTTTAAATTTTTAAAATTTTTAAATTGAGTTATAAAACTTTTCACATTTACTAATTGAGTCAATCTAGTGAATTTTGGCCAAAATTCATTGTCATAGACATTAACTGTTCTATTTGGCATGGTTAGTGCTGACATGAATAACTTTTAATGATATTTTTATATTTTTCTCGAATTTCTGATTTTGTTTTTTTTCTTCTTTTTCTCTTTGTTCCTTATTTTCTTTTCTTTTTTTCAACTGTGGCTGGCAAGAGTCATAGAGCCCTCGTTGGCTGCTAATAAGGGCCGCAATGCCTTTTTGAGCCACAAGTGAGAATCATAATCCTTGCCTAGATTTGGGCAAAGCCACCACAACCGTGACTACAAGCGAAGCAACCTCACCTGCGACCCTTGCCTAGAATGCCATCACAACCACAACAGTGAGTGAGGCAGCCTCACATAAAAGGCTATTGCAGTTGCGGGTGAGGGCACCTTTGCTTGTAGTGGCAAGATGGCCTTGCCTACAGCCACGATGGCATACAACCCTCACCCATAGTTGATAAGGTTTCGATAACCCTCACCGGCCTTTGTTATAAAATTAAAAAAAAAAAAAAAAAAAAAGAGAAAAATATATATTATTAAAAATTATCCACGTCAACAATAGTGTCTTATCCTCATAAGATATCCAACATCCACTTCAGCGAATTCCAATGGCCGAATGGACACAATTGACAAAAAATGAAAAGATTTACGACTCAATTAGCAAAATTAAAAAATTTATAACTGAATTGATAAAAACCTTTAGGAGACCCTCGCTACAAAAGAACCCGCATCTTTGACACAGCTAATTAAATGATGAATACATCTACTAATCTACTGCTTTATAAATATGCATAGGTTTAGAGTTTTTTGGTTAAATTTTCCGACGCAATTGACATAATTGAAAGTTTAGAACTAGATGGATATATCATCAAAAAATTTAGGAATAAATTGATTGAATTAAAAAATTTAAGATTAAGTTGATGATTGTATGATAATAATAAGATTTTTTTGGACAATCATCCCCAAAAAAGGACCCTTCACCTTCCGCCCTCTTATGATCCGATGTCCAGACCGTAGATAGATCTAAAACGCGAGGGCAGCAAAGGGAAAATGAGGGGGAAAAGGGTGTGGGGGAGTGTCAAGTTGGCTGCTCCAGCGATGATGGCTGTCGGGGAGGGGAATTGATGGGGACAAGAAGGTGGCCCTAAAAACAGGCATCATCGTTCGTCGGTGCTTCCGTCTGGGTTTGGTTGTTGGTTCCTGATTAGGAGCTGTCCGTCTCCGCTTGGTGGATGGTTGGTCACCGTCGCACCACCGTCGCCCGCCACGTGCCCTCGTTATTTCCCTGTCCCTCCTTTTCCCCGTCGATATCCTCATTTCTTATCTCTCTCTCTCTCTCTCTTTTCTTTTTCTTTTTTCCTTTAATTTGTTATTTTCTCCTTGCATTTTGGATAAGTGAATTAGTTGATGATTTTGGTGGGTTTTTTTTTTTTAGCGGAGAAGATATATTTTTTCTAAATGGATCGTGTGACCGAGGCCGCATCGGTTCTTTTAGACATTGATGCTTCCAATGATGGGGGACAAAATGAGACCCATCACTATTTCAGCTAAATATGCCATCCACAGATATATTTAAAAAATAATTTAAAAGGTATCCTTAAAAGTTCTTATTGATTAATTAAATAAAATACAATATTATTTTGAATGTACTTTGACCTCCGTGATATGTACAAATACAAACGCTAGTTTGGAAATCAATTATTTACTTCCCCCAACATGTTTAACCAGCACTTAAATTATTAGGCCTAATCCCCTAAAAACACCTCAAATTTAGGTCACATTCTAACTTTGACCCATTTTTTTCTCTTAAAAAAAAAACCAATTTTAAAATCTAGCCCAAATATGTTCCAAACTTTTTTTTCTAAAAAAAAAAAAAAACTACTAACTTCAGGTTTGATCCCAAATATACTTGCAACTTTATTTTTTTATTTTTAAGAAGAATTTGCTCCCGTTAGCTCTCCATCCAAAATTAGCCTTAAGTAGTCCCAATTTCCCTAAATGCCGATATGGACATGGAATTGAGTTTTCGATCTTAATAGGCAACAACATATTTAGTCACTGTTGGTTGTGACCCTCTTCACATGCATTAAACTTAGAGGTTTATAACATATGTTTTATATGTTAAAACAGGTCTTTATTGTCATTATCTTTATTTTACTACTAGTTGTGTTCTTGTTAGTTGAAGAACGATTGGAAGTACTAATCTTATATATAGATATCATAAAATTAAAATTAAGTTGAAGATAAAATGTAGGGCGATGCAAACAATGCATCAAAATTAAATGTCCCTCCGGCGTGTGTAGGGGCCTATAAACTTACCACTGGGAGGCATGGGGGTGGACAGGGATGGTCCGGGGTGGGGTCTGCAACCTCCCTCACGTGAAAATAGTAACAAAATGTGAAAATAGTTCAATATAAATGCCATATGTAAAACATAAAGTAAAAGCATTTTCACTTTCCTTTTATATGAAAAAATTGAAACTTTCAATGTACATGAATTTTGACATGTAGATTTATATAAATGTCAAACCTTCCTTACAAGTTAAGAATATTTCAAATCCAGGTGATGTCTCCTTGCGGCTAGTGAAGGTCACAGGCCTCACCAGCGGTAGCGAGGGCTTGCCAAGCAACCAATAAGCCAAGTCCTTGTTGAAAAGGAAAAAGAAGAACAACAGAAAAGAGAAAGAATAAAAAATAATTTAAACTGGAAATTGTTTTTCACAAAAATATCCTTGATCGATGTGAATATTTAGTTAGCGGACGAAATCAAATCTTTATTTGAAATTTTAATATATATGTATGTATGTATGTATTTTGAAATACTCAGCAAATTGAAAACGATCATAATAATTAGCTGCCGCGCCTCATTGTTAAACGTCACGGAAAAAGAGAAAAAATCGATTTTTTCATGTCGATCTCAGAATATTAATTGCGCGAAAAGTAAAAACGAGGAATATTTTAATATTTATCCCACGCTTCCTCCTTGGAGCTCGCGAAAAAGACCATTTGCTGGACCGGCGGACAGGGCGGTGCCGTCCAATCCAGGGGAAAAGGTCACGTGATGGGGATGTACGCGCCCCCCCGACGAACCGCCTTCCCTCCGCCACGTGTGCGGCGGAGCCCCCCCGGAGACTCGACACGTCAGCGCGAGGGGGCGGGGCCCGACGGCGAAACGGCGACCGCTGCTGGCCTCACATGGCTGGACACGTGCTGCTCGGTCATGGGCAGCCGCTCCAAGTGGGGAAATTGAGACCGCTATAAAGGTTTCGATTGTAGGATAAGGGTGCTGTATGATTGCGAAATTATTAAAGGGGAACCTGACGCGTCTGAAGAAAGTCTGCAGAGGCCCGCGTTGTGTGCTTCAATTATTATGGCGGAAAGGACAGTATTGTCTTTATATGAGTCTATCTCAATTATGACTTTCCAAATTATATCTTAGATTTTTCTTTGGCAGGGAGAATAGATCCGACCTCGAATGCAACGAAAATGCAAATGTTGACGTGAGGTTTCATCAAGATGTTGTTTTCAGTGATGCAGATTAGGAATTTCACCAACCAAAATTCTACGAGATTCGAATTAAATATGAATTAGATTTGAAAGTCATTGAATAAGGTTTGGGACATCTACTAGCTCTAAAGATGTCAAAATGGGTTGAAGGCCTGTTTATTAACCCATACATAACTTATATATGACCCGATATGATAGTTTTTTTTTTTTGGTCTAAATTATATGATAGGTTGAGTTGTACATGAGTTAGCTAAATTTTGCTAATTGGGTTTATATGGGTTTAAGTAATAAAATCCAATACAATGTGGAGTTTGAATGGGTTTAAAGCTCAACCCATCCACAATCACTCTTCACTTGTCTTCAGGTTCGGGTTAGGCGTTTTCGGGTGGGACACCTTATTTTTCTAGTTTGCTTTCTACTTATGATCCTCTTCTTTATTTTTTTCAAAATTGAAAATAGTAAAAAAATTATTATCTTTCATATATTAGAACAATGTGAAAAGTAGTATACTATTTTACGTGTTAATATTTATGGACTTATTGAGTCTAAGAGATGTTAGATACTTTATTGTGAAACTCGAAAAATTTCCATTAGAGAAAAAGTCAAACAAGTTAAAATTCTTAATTGAAACATCATAATATTATTAAAAATTTTAATATTTACACGCTATGCACATAGGGTAAAGTTTTTGTTTTTATATATCTATGTGTTTTAATAATATAAGTTGGATCCGGTCAAGGATTCGTTGTATCGTGTCATGCCACTGTGTTTATATTGCTTATAAATGGGTCCAAATGAGTCAAATAAGTTAATTTTTCTTGTCAAGAAATGAGTTGATTTGGATCAGACTATTTTCGGCTCAACCCACTCATTTGATGGCCCTACCTAGATCTCATCTCTAAACTCAGTATGCATAGAGCTTAAAGGCTTGAAAGAGAAAAGCGCATTATTGTCTGCATTGGCATCCACAAACCCTAAAGGCATAAGTCTAATGGAACATACTTTTAGGTCCTTGCAAGTTTACAGTATGGGTGAGATGACAAAGAAGCTTAAAATATTGATATCTCACGAAAATAAGTTTAGTATTTTTTTTGTAGGATTATCCCCCCTCCCCACAAAAAAAAGGCTTTTCTAAAAGGAGAAAATTTCAAATCCATACAATTCCCCACTCATAATTGACAAGGACTTGACTTTTGCAGATTATATAATTTCAGATTTCAGAGATTAACGCGTTACTCAACTCCAAATCAACGGCTGAGGCATACAATATTTACTCCGCTGTCGATTTAAATCAACGGTTGAGGACATCCGCTCCTTTGACAAATTTACTGCGAACGCAAGTCTGCAACGGTCGATTTTTTCTGATAAACCCATCAGAAATCTGCATTCCATTATTGAATGTTCCATTTATTTGGCAAAAAATTAATGATTAAAAAAAATATATATTACTAAATATAGTTATTGGTATTATTGGTAAAAATAAATGAACGAATATCGGCTTCATTGGGCAGGAGCGGACTTGCTGGGGTACTTGACGGACTTCTTGATTCATTTAGTCCAGTTGAAATATCCAAAGAAATTTAAGCGAATCTTTTCAATTGGACAGAAAAAAATTTAGACTTGTATTTCAAATTGTATATACAACGGAGAATAAAACTAACATACAACAATGAAGCTTTATCCTTTCTCTCTCCATTTTTTAAATTTTTGTTTCAAATTTTTCAAATTTTATTGTTTATACTGTTTTTTGCCCTATTTTTTCTTGTTGATATTTGGTCAGTTTCCGTATTACTTTTTTTATTATAACAAATTTTGATGAGTCTAATAAGTTAAAATTTTTAAATTATTAGATCTTGTAGTGCTTATGCAAGCAGCAATTAATGGAATATCTATCTTTCTAGGCAGTCTTTTCTATAAGCATCAGAGAAATAATATAAAAAATCCTATCCCGAATCCGACCTTGTCCATAACCCAACCTCCAAGCTCATCCATGCATATGTTCTCATTCATCAACACGACACTCAGCCACGTCTACCCGTTGCCATGTGTCGTGAAGTTCTAGCCCACAACGTGATCCAAGCACTTGAGCTTTCTCGCCGATTAAGCAAGCTGGTCCAAGGGGTCACCCATTTTTCAGAGATAACAATATAAGGAGAAAGAATTGCTAAGAATTGACACTCGGATTGGATCAAATATGAGTTGGGTCAAGTATGGGTCGCTAGAATTCTATTGCTTAGGTCGATATGAGTTAAATAGGCCAATTTTGATCAGATCATTTTTGACCCAACTCAATTTACTCATTTGACTAGTCCATGACTAAGTTTTGATATTTGTGTAATTTGGTCCTCTAACTTTTATTTTTTTTCAATCAAGTACTCTTTTTTTTATTTGTGCAATTTGATCTGACACTAATACCGAGAGGCGAAAAGTCGGGGATTTTGTGCAATCAAAACATGGTTGGTGAGTGGCAATAAAAATACTATTTAACAATAAAATAGAGAATGAATGTTTATATTTCATTAAAATTACAAGAAAATTTCTGTCCCTCATTAATTGAGTAGAAACAGGATATGGTCACTAGCAGCAGACGGAAGAAAACTAGGACTTCCATCGAAGTTGCGAATCACGAGCAATTTTTTCTACGTTGCCTCATACCATCCAATAAACATGAATCTCTAATCATCGATGCATTTCGTTTAAAAGATCTGAAAGTACCAAAAAGTTGTCTTCAGTCCATTAGTATTGGTTTTGAGAAGAGTTTCTATTATTTTTGTTCAGAAATAGAAACTATTGCCAAAATGCTGTCAAGCACATAATTTGGATTTTCTACCTTTTTCATACAAAGATCGATGCAGAAAATTGAAAAACGTTCAGAAAATCAAACGAGACATAAGGCCAACAGTTCGCGCATCTAGCTTCCTTAATCTTCTCGATACTTCAAGATGTATAAAGCGTAGGTTTTCCAAAACCTAGGATCATGATGCGTACGATTTCAAAGTATAGGAGGTATGACATGTAGATTCGTTTTACTTATGATGAATTTTGTGATTTTTCTAAGAGATAATTGGTACAACTGTATCGGTTTATTTTCACCTAATTCTACATAACTAGATGTTGTTGCTAGCGCCAATTTGTATAGTACATAGACTGGATTTACTCGAACCACTCAAGTTCATTCTTTATCAAGCCTCCATCAAAAAGGCAGGCAAGGAAAGTGAGGTATGGATCAGAAAGGGAAAAGAGATGGTGAGTGTTAGGTTGAGGATCATGCACCCGGGCCATGCGAGAAAGAAAAAGGTATACCAGGTCATTATTGTAACGAAAAGTTGATTCAAGGACGGGCCTTTGATCTTGAAGAGGCAAGATGAGATTCATCCTTTTCTACGGGATTTCGTAGATTTCTGCATGAAAATATCTGTACGGTGAACTCATTTCTTTTTCTGTTTTTTTTGGTCAAAATAAGATAATGAACTCATTTCTTTCGCTTCCGCAGTTTGGAAGAAAACCTCAGTCCCTGTACAAATTGCTGCGTGAAAGCCCTGGCCTTGGATGTCAATGAGCAACTCTCCAACAAGAATTCGCCGAGCTGTATCTTATCTGGGATCGTGTAAGGGCTTTCAGGCAATGTTCTGCCAGAGTCAGTGGGAAGAAGTTGGGATGTTGTTTGCATGCATGGTCCAAGGTGCATCATGTGCAACTTCCGGTGCCTGCGCATGCTATGCAATCTGCGAAGCTACCCCAAGAAACTTGCAGTGAGGTGGGAGAGCACATGCAGAGGTTTCCTATGGGGAGACCCAGATGACAAGAAGCTTGAGCTAACTGATGGGGACATTGTCTGCAGGGAGAAGACAGATGGTGGGTTGGGAGCTTATCCGAGGTCCAGGTGCTTCGTGTCCATCTGAAGGGATCGTAGCCTGAGACCGCCACTGAAGTCATGGGGAAGTAATCTGCCAGCGGAAAGGACCCCATCAAGACCTTCCTTTGGTTAGTGGATCACGGCAGCCTGATGACTAAGCATCTTCAGGGAGAGTTTCAATCACCCCGGCTAACCCCACAGCATAATCAACCGGGCTCTGGAAGATACGGGAGATGGTAGCTAAGAGAAGGAACGAAGGACGGTGGGGGTGGTCTCCACCACCTAAGGATTGGCATAAGATCATTGAGGATTGGCCCTTGAATAGGATCTTTTCGTTCGTCGATCAGTCGAATCCACCTTCCAGTTCCAGCCTTGGCTGTTATGTAATCAGCAACTTTCATTGAATTCAACTCTCTGGTTATCAGGTAAAAGACATCATGTACTAAACAAATCGAAGTGGAACTGAAGAGAGAAACTCGGACTTGAACCTGCATGGGCTTGACTTGACCACCCCAGATGCACAAACAGAAACAGTTTGACTTTTTGCCTAGGCCGTGCGGTCAAATTATTCATGGCAAACTTGATCCGAGTTCTAATAATTTTCTATGAAGCCGGTCTCGGGCAACTCCTGCTTCGTTGACCAAGAGACGGTTTCTCTTTGCCCATATTTGAAGCAATGGTCTAGGATAATCGAGACTTAAAGTGCCATATTTAACAAATCGAATGCTTCTGCAACGCGCCATGACTTAGATACAGCTAATATGACATGTTCTTTCACCAAAAGGGGAGAGTTCGAGCGGCAACGTCAACATCCATTTAAGATATTACAAGTTCAAGATCGAAATTAAACATCTAACTACTAAGTTGACCAAATAAGTAGAAGCTTGTAATATACTTGACCCCCGACCGTCATTGTTTGTGATGGTAAGATGAATATTTTGACTTGTTTGGTTGAATGTGCAATTGGATTTGTCAAGGAATGGGATTCATATCCTCACAATCTTCATGTTTGGAGAGAAACCAAAATGTGGAATGGGGTTCCACATGGAATAAGATTTCACGAAAATTTTGGAACCTAGCAAAGTACTGAGATTCCAATTCCGCATTTTTAACGCCATTTGAAAACTATAAAAAAACCTAACTCAATCATCATCGCCACTCCCACCACCGGCTCCGGGCTCTGCTGGTTACTAGTGCCGGTTGCCAATTGAAAAGTGTATTTTTTCTTAGAATGACAAAACTTTTTTGCAATCCACACAAGGAATGAGAGTACTCGGAATGGAAATTGTCACAAGGTTAAATTTACTTTGAACTTAGATCAAGCACCACTCGACAAAGGATTAGGGACCAATTTCTAATAGGCACACAAAAGAAGAAGCGCACATTTCATCATGGGCACCAAGTGTTTGGCAAAATGCCCACGTTTGCTTGAGAATTTCCATAATGCAAGTCTGATCATCAACAGACAAGTCACCATAAATGTATGGACGCAGCTAGCTATAAACTACATAAAAAGACACCAAGTTTTAGCCCAAAAAAAAAAAAAATGAAAAGACACCGAGAGAGAGAAGAGAGAGAGGGGGAAGGGGGGGGGGGGAGGGAGGGAGAGAGAGAGAGAGAGAGAGGGAGAAAGAGAACTCGGCCAATCAGGCCATTCCACATGTCAATGACGCTTACAAGTTTCACCTCAGTCAAAGCCTGCTCCCAATAGCCGGAACTAGCCGTTCTTATCCATCCTCACGTGCCATGCCATTGCCTGGTTCCGAAGCAACGACATATCGTACGCTTAGCTCGCTCGCCTCGGCCTCGGCTCGCCCCCAGAAGAATGTCGATAGCCTCTCGTGCATATACTGGCTTAAGGCACGCACATCTTAGCAAGATTTCATGGCTCGCTCGGTTATGTATAGTCACAACCATCCTTGCTCACTCACGCTCACATCCTAGTCATTTGATTGGGTCGATCTTGGACTTTGCTAGTCCACATGTATGAATCATGCACGTGTAGTGGCACAGGTGCCTAATCACGATTGGGTCACATGGGGCCAATACTAAGCCTAAATGGGATGGATCATCACGCCAATCTCGATCATAAATCATCTTGGTCAAGTCATCTCGCTCACAGGCCACAACCCGTACCGATGTTTTTGTTCAGCCCATAAACGCATAGCCTTGTGAAGTACACTGGCTCACCCAATGCTCGGCCATGGATTCAAGGCAAACCCAGGCCATTTCCGATGTCGGGAACCGAAGGTCTAACGGGATTCCATTCGAGAAATTCCTGGTCATGGAAACCAAACGAGGCCTAAGAAGCAAAAGGTCTACCCACCTACGGAAAAGTAACAAACTTATTCATAGTTTAATCAGCTAACGCAAAACTTCAGATGAATGTTCTTTGATTCTTCAACAACCATGGAAGGTCAAAATTCCCATTTCGTAAGAGTTCGATCACGTGTCAATTGAAAAACCTCGGACTTGAATCTTCCCGCTCCGAATTTTTTGCGTCAAGGCTTCGATTTCCTCTGTTATCACCTTGGATTTACCTTCAACTTTTCCGCCGTTTTGACAAAAGCCCATGACGTTACGGTGCCGATTCAAACGTTTTAGTTCTCCTGTTATATTGAGTACAAAGGGTCAACAACAAAAGTCGAAGCCCGAACGATAATAAAATACAAAGGAAGAGCTCAGCGTTGACATTTTAAGATCGGAACTTTTGACTGAATTGGTTTGACCCTGTAATATCGCCTTTCTTTCGTCCCCTTGCGGATGGTTCAGCCGAGTCAAAACGCTCCTAGACAATTTTTTAAGCATAACAATTCGTCGCCGGCAGAATTTACTCATTACGGCAAAAGAATAATGATTAAAGATTAGCTCGGACCATTTCAAAGTAGTGACCGGTTATTTGGCAGTGCCTCCGCCATCGTCATTCTCCAACAACTCCCGGTGTTTTGCATATATAAACAAGTGCATCAGCTGTTTCAATTCCCATGCAGTAACACAGAGAGGATAATAACTTGAAATCTCATCGACAAGCGAGCGAGAGAGAGAGAGAGAGAGAGAGAGAGAGAAGTGTTAACCGGGTCTTTTCCTTGGTATTATTTGGTTAAAGTTAGGACAGCGCTGTGGATGGAGTACGCAGGAGGAAGCGGCGCCAGGAGGGTGCGGTTGCAAGGTCCGAAGCCGGCAGAGTTAGCGGTGAGCAAGGAGTCGACCAAGATCAAGAAGAAGGTTCGGGCGACAAGTGGTTTGGCGCCGGTCATAGTGTACTTGAAGTCACCGAAAATTATACACGTGAGGCCGGAGGAGTTCATGGATCTGGTGCAAAAGCTCACCGGGAAGAGCGACCAGACGGTGAAGGCGGGGCCATCGTTGGATGTCTCTTCTCCTTCTTTTTCGTGGCTGTCCTCGCCGTCGCCGTCATCTAGCGTCGAGTACCTTTGCAGGTAGAGAGAACGCATTGCCCGCGTGCGTCCTCCCTTCCGCTTTGTAGCGTTGTCAATTTGTGTAAACATGATGTAGTAGGAGGTGGTTCAGTATTTTTTCCTCGCGAGAGTTGATGTACTCTGAAACTCATGGTCGTGAGTTTTTTTCACCCTATTGCATGGTTATATTTCACATAACAAGTGCAAAGTTACTGTCTTGATTACTGTCTTGATTACGTTGTATTATTAGTAACCTACTTGTAGCCGGCCAATGGTGATGTAGGTAGAATATTCGGCGAGGTAATGGACAACTGATATTTATAAAGGAATTGAGTATAGGGATTTGATAGGATATTGAGCGATTGAGATTTGTTATTTGGAGTAATTGGGTGCTTAGATTTGCAAAATGAAAGTATAGTTAGGCGTGAAAGTTGGGTTTAGAGGCCACGGCCGCCCTATCATTATAGAAGTTGAAATTCTTTTGAGGGGCTATGGCCGCCCTATCATCAGCCGTTGACTTGTTTGATGGCCGGAGGCCCAAAAATTTATATAGGCCCTTTGGGCACATAATTTTAAAGAGAAAGACAGTTAGGCCGGCCGGTTAGGATTGGCAGGCTTCGGCTGGCCCAAGTGACTAGAGGAGGCGGCACAGCGGGGCATGACTCCTGACCAGAAGGAATGTACCATGCTTGGGCCAGCTCCGCCTATTTGCCACCCTTAGGTCACGATCATCGATCCGAGAGTCCCAACCTGCTTGAGACTCGCGTGATGGTGGCCAAACACCACAGCAAGTGACCCAGCTCATTTTGAGGGAGACGGAGAGGCGGGGATGTGCGATGGAGGAGGAGGATCGACGCCAATTGGGACCGAGCGGCGATGGAGTTATGATGCACGGGCGATGAGGTGGTGGGGCTGGGCATGGCAGAGCAAAGGAGAGAGGGGGAGAGATTAGTCTTGGGTTTAGAGGATCTAGTGATGGACGAACCAAAATATTGAAGGGTAAAAGGATCTTCTGTTGGTCAATGAATTGATTGTTGAGGGAAACCTGTAAACTCTTTGGCAGTTAACGTTTGACAACGTGTTTGATTGTACTTTGGTTTTCTAGAAGATGCGTGCCTATGCAGCTCTTCCTTTTTACATTTCCACGTAATAAACGAGGATCCAATGTGTAACAATTCGATTTATTCACTCAATCTGCTCCGCTTTCCTTGCACTAACTAGTCCCTTCAAGAAAAGGACCCACCATGTAAATTTTTGAGACATTACAACATTCGGAACTACTTTCTTCTGCCGGTATCGTTTTGTTTCTATAGAAACGGGTAATTTTTGCTATACTTAGCATATTATAAATACTATGATCATTCCTACAAAGGCATACAATTGAAGTATATTTGGTTTTTACTGTAAGAGTTTTCATGTAGGCTATATTGATTGAAATTGTAATTTACCATTTTATGGGATTGATCTAATAAAATAAAAATAAGGTTTTTTAATAGTCAAATATGAACCCGGCTCTGTGAGCCAAGTTGGGCCCAACCAATGATGAGAGGGCCCGATCAGAAAACTTTATAAATAGCACTAAGATCTTTCCCCTAACCTTCTTACTTCCACGAACATACCATCACATCATATAAAGAAAGGCGTGAGGAGTGATCTCATCGAGCCAGGATCCGAGGGTAATAGAGGAGAAGAACCTAAGCTATGGATTATTGCCATTCCGCATAAAGAACAATGGATTCCAACTCAAATATGCAAATCTTTGTCTTCTCCTTCAAATATGCAAATCTTTGATCTTGGGATGTTGCTTTGATGGCCAACATTTGGTATTTAGAGCCACGTAGCCTAGAACTTGAACTGTTGTATTTGGCCTTATTTCAGTAATTTCATTTGTTGAAACTTGATTTTGAACATATATTCAGTTTCATCTTGTGAAGCCGAGCATTTCGGTGAGTGGCATATCCTTGATGGAGGCCAAATGCGCCACCCATGAGCATTTTGGATTCGACATAGCTTTGGACATTTTTGTTCGTTTTCGTGAATTTTGGTTTAGTAAAAGTCAATTTTGATCGTGTATTGGACTTCCCTCATCAAGACAGGAATTTTGGTGGGTCACCCACCTTCAAAAGAGGCCGAACGTGCTCGCATGCGCCTACATGCGCTACGGTGGGTCCGGCAAGCAACGCCATGCACCGCCGAGCACTCTCATGCTTAGGTGCGTGATTGCCAGAGGCAGAGGAAGACATCATCAGTGACATCACCTTGTCGACTTGGGCATCGGCTTACCGATGATGACGTCACTAATGACATCATTCGACTGTAGATGACGTCATGAATGACGTCATTCATCGACTGAGTTAACTCAACCCGAGTTGATTGATTTTGACCCAACCCAATATGATCGTTAACTAGTCGAATCGTTGGTAGGTCGAACCGTTGATTGGTCAGACCAATTGAACCCGATTGAACCAGTTTTTGGACCAACTCGTGCACACCAATGCGTGTAGTTCACGTGTTGCGCACTTCAACAGTGTGTTCAGTGCGTGGTTGGCAATTCGTGCTTGTATAGGAATTCTCTACATTGTGATGTATTTATTTTACATATTTGATACTTTTAAGGATCTAAAAATACATGTGAAATACTAAATACATGGATTTTTAGGGTAATTTTTGTGTATTTTTCATGTATTTCTCTATGGTTTTAGAAATATTTTGTGAGCTCACATGTATATAATCAGATAAAGATTGTATAGAGTGTGATTCATTAATAACATGTATAAGGTTCAACATGTAATGATGAGTAGACTTATGTAATTGGCATGACATGTGATTCTAGTGACAAATTATCTCTGTCATCAAGCCTAAAATCACATGTTTAAGGTAAATGTGAGACATAAAATTTATATATCTGATATGATAGAGTTTCAATAATTTAATTGGATTGTGACCACCAAAGTAGCACACTTAATTGAATTTGAAAAATATAGTTTCATATTGTGATGGGATGTCTCATGTTCTAATGTGCGGTCATACTCTCAAATGATGTGATTATATATTAATTCATGGAGGGGTACATGTATAACATATGATTGAGAAGTGACTAACCCTAGTAGTTCATATACTCAAATGTGGTGAATTCACAAAAGGTTAAAATATATCCTTATGGTTGCTATCACGTGAAGAGTATACAATTGCATATCATGTATTTTACCCAATTGTATTTATATGATGATATATGTAACTCTTAGGATGTGTACTTACAAGGTTTTCAAGTTACACGGTACTCACATGATGCCAATTGTATGCATTGCTTCTTATTAAGTCATCTCATTTGTAAATGGCAACTTCATAATAATTGAGGTTCTTATCAAGTCAAATTTTAAATAGTGAAAAGAATATTTTTTGTTTGGGATGAAATTGGTGGATGTTCATATTGCTTTTACAAAGAATAAGTTGGCAATCTAAT
This sequence comes from Eucalyptus victrix, assembly GCA_016097545.1. Lineage (NCBI taxonomy): Eukaryota > Viridiplantae > Streptophyta > Magnoliopsida > Myrtales > Myrtaceae > Eucalyptus > Eucalyptus victrix. Next base: position 21,728,648 of record CM027845.1, on the reverse strand, counting down.
TGTCGGTGAAATGGAACTAAAATGTATATTTTGTTGCTTGGGAAAAGAGTATCCATGAAGCGTTCCATTTAGGACTACTTAAAAATGGTTTACTAGTTGATTACACTACTAAAAGGATGATGAAAACTTTGGTGACTTGAAATTATATCTTGTCTAATGTTGAGATTGAGATAAATGTAATGATTCTTCAATATAAAGAATAATGGTTTTGATGAGGTTAAGAATTATGTCCTAAGGATGGTAGATTTAAAGTCCAAAAATCATACTTATAAGGAAATTCATGGAACTACTGATCATTATGATAATCTATCTTAAGAGAAATGATATCATTTGCTACTTTTGTAGGAAGAGATGACACATAAAAAAAAAAACAATGTAATAAATATAAAGCTTGATTATCCAAGCATAAGTCTACAGTTAATGATTTTTTGGCATTCGTTTATGAATCCAATTCCTATCAAAAGCTTCATCCGATCATTAATGGCTAAATAGTGGTGCAATGAATTATAGTGTTTACCATGAGAGGATTCATAAACCAAAAAAAGCCAAATCAATATGAATCATAACTCATTGTGGGAAATAATATTAAAGTCAATGTTGAGTTCGTGGGAGATATTATTTCGATTCTAGTTTTTAGATTCTGGTTTTCATTTGATATTGAAAAATATTTTTATGTATCTTTTTTAAGATGGAACTTAGTTTCCGTATTATGATTGGAAGTGTGTAACTACTCTTTTGAAGTAAATAACATTGTAATTTCTATGTTTTTCAATTCAAATAAAGTTGAGTTATGCACTGTGTCAAATGGATCGAACCAATTATGTTAATCTCCTAACGATATGTACGTCACTTATGCAATTGAAAAAATTATTTCCAAAAGACTTTATGCTTAAAGGGTAGTCTTATACATTAACGTCTTGATCGTATGTCTAGAAAAAGAATAGAAAGACTAATAAAGTTGACATTTTGTTAACTCTTAAGAATTAACTAAAGACTTGCGTAAACTATTGTAGAAGTAAGATGATTAAGATAAAGAAGAAAACTATAGTCAAAAGTTCCAATGTGTTGGAGGTCATTCACATTAATATTAGTGAACTCGGTCTAGTAATGTTGTGTATAAATTTTTATTTCAATATAGTCATTAATGAATGTTTCTTTTTGTAATTGATTAAAAGAAAAGTCTAAGTCTCTTGACAAGTTCAAGAACTTTTGAACTAAAGTTGAGAAATAGTTATGGAAGTTCTTAAAGATTATCAAATCTGACCACGGTGGTGAGTACTTTGACAAGTATGGTAATACTAGATAGCTTAAAAGGCTATTTGTCGAATACTTGAAAGATTATGGGATGGTAACTTAGTTTGCCATACCTGAAAATCTTGAACAAATTGGTGTGGCTGAAATGCATAATTGCACCATAATAGACATGATAGTGAGTATGATTACTTGGACTAATTTATCTGGTTTTCTGTAAGGCGAAGCATTGAAATGGCTTAAACCATATTTCTACCAAAACTGTTCCATTGACTCCTTTTGAGTTGTGGACTACACGTAAACCTAACTTGAATTATCTTAAGGTTTGGAGTGTCCTACAAAAGTGATGTTATATAATCCAATATTAAGTAAGTTGGATTCCAAAACCACTCGGTGTTATTTCATGTCTTACCCAAGTCATTCGAAGAGATATTAATTTCATGATCCCGATGGAGGTACAAGAATTGTGGAATCATAGATAGTGAATTTTTTTGAAGTTCGACATAGCTATAGAGGATAACTGTTCTTAGATTGTTAAAGATAATAGTATGATGAAAACCACTATGTATTTGTCTTTACATATATAGATAATTGTGGAGCCTCCTACACCACAGACTAAACCTACTGAGGTTCAAAATATTGTATTGATGCAAATCCTATTAAAATTTGTCAAGCCTCTCAAGTGTAGGATGAAGTGATTATAGTTCCATTCAAGAGATTTGTTAAGGAGAGACAATTGATTATATCACCAAACTATCTTGTCTATCTATGAGAGCATGACTACAATATTTGTTGCATTGTCGATCTAGTGACTTATATAAATGTCGTTTCTTATCCTCAATCAAATCTATGGTTAGATGTGATGAAACACGAGATATAGCATTGCAAGCTAGAAGTTGCTCCTCTAAGGCTGATAGATTGAGTCTTTCACATTGTTCTCATTCAAATTTTGAGAAAACCCAAGTGATGTACCTTATGTTAGTGCACTTGGAAATATCATACATGCTCAAGTTTGCATTTGGCCAAATATTGCTTTTATGATAGGATTTCTAGTAGATATCAATCAAATTTAGGACACAATCACTGTCAAGATGATTTTCGGATGCAAATTTTACTAGTTGTCTATTTAACAAGAAATCGACAACAGAATATATCTTATATTAGTAGAAAGTGCAGTATTATGACAAAGTGAAAAACAAAGATCTATGTCATCCTTTATCATATAAACAAAGTTTCTAGCATACTTTTTAACTGTTACTTGGGATGTTTGACTTCAGAACCTCGTTAAGGAGTTGATTATTTTTGATTTTGTGAATAGACTCATACGGTTGTATTGAAATAATAACTCTTCGGTGTTGTTTATCAACAACAATAGAGATCTTGAGGGGTCTAAATATATGGAGGTAAAGTTTTTGACCATAAAGAAATTATACATAATGGTGACATTAGAGTAAAGCATATTTCCACATATGATGTGGTTGTAAACCCACTTATTAAACACCTTCGCCCTTGTGTACTTGAGTAATATGTCATAAACATGGACTAAGGAGCATTATTGAATATTGCGATTTAGTGAGAGTTGTTTTGGTTTTGCTCTAATAAAGCTTAAATCTATGTTATACATTCAATAAAGTATTCATAAATGTGTTGTCACCATATTGAATTGATCATATATAATAGAGATCTTAAGGTATTGGGTAAACCTTAAGTGAAGATTGGGGGCATTCGATTATTAGCTTTGAACATATGTTTTGATTATACATAAAGAGAGATTGACCATAAAGATAAAATATATATGTGAGTTCATTAGAATCATAAAGATATTTTCTAACGACATGTCTGGTTTCTTTTGATATTTAAAGTAACATAATAGTGACTAAAAAAGATAATAACATATAATGTATTACTTTTATGAGGTGTTATCCATTTGTCACATAATCATATTGAATACATATCAGTAAAATTGAAAGCACTTGTGACCATGGAAGGCTCTGTATATATACATATAGCTATCGCTATGATCCGATGTTTTAAACTTTATGGGATAATATTAACTATTAAAAATTGTCTTTGAACCAACAAAAAGGTGCGCACATATAATACAATCTCAATTAATATAGTCCAAATGGGAGAATGTAAGAGTTTTTCTGATATGAGCTATATTTATTTAAATTGTAATTTATGGTTTTACGGGATTGATCTAATAAGGTAAAACATAAGATTTCTTAATAGTCAAATATTGGCCTAATTTGTGTGGGCTGAGTTGGGCCCAACCTATGATGCCGAAAAACTTTATAAATGGTGCTACGATCTCTCCTTTAACCCTCTTACTTCCACAAACACACTATCACCTCATTTAAAGAAAGGCATGAGGGGCGGTCTCATCGAGCCTGGATTCGAGGGCGAGAGAGGAGAAGAACCTGAGTATTGGATCGTTGCCATTTCACATAAAAAACGATGGATTCCAAATCGAGTACGCAATCTTCGTCTTCTCCTTCAATATGTTCGAGTCACTCGCTACGTCGATCCTAGGATGCCGCTTCGACGGCCAACATTTACCACACTAAAAAATGGAGAAATTAATGCAACCACTTAAGAGATCGCTCATGACCTTAACTACACTTCAACCACCAATTTGATGTGATTTTAAAAGTCTCGGTCTCAATTTGATTGTATGAAGCCTCATTTAGCAGAGTATAGTGGCATATACCATATCTTTCCTTCAAAATGTTTTTCTGTTGGGTATCCATGGACACTCGAGGAGAACAGTATGCTCTTGCTGCGCGGTAACAATTATTTTGTGTAGCCAAAAATAGAAAAAAAAAAATATTACGATCTTCTCCCGATTGACTGCGGTTTCGGTGTTGGAAAGCAGCTGTGGGACGCCGATTTAAAATGTTAATCGAATCATAAAGACTCCGAGACTTCCATCAAAGAGGATAGAGGCTTGTAATAGAACCATCTACTTTGTAGCATATTCTCCTTCAATTAGTTCTTCCAATATTGTAACAACGCCTCAATTTCTTTTCTGCTTGCTTTGCTACTTGGTACTTCCAAAACCATTGAAGTCCCTATGCTCTCAAGGTCTTTCACATTTTACAAGTCCATGCCCTTTCAAGATTATAGAAGAAATAACATATTGGAGGAAGTATATGTAACATTATTTGTTATATACAAAAAAATTAATGAATATAAGAAAGTGATAACAAAAATAAACAGGTGATGAGTACAGCTAACCAAATCTCCTTAAGGTGATTAATGTCTATCAACGATGTTAAATAGTTTTACGAATTATGCCTTTCAAGATATAATATTTCAAACTCGTTTGAATTAATACAATGCAAGTAGAACTCTGTCGAACACTTTTTGAAACTAGCGCACTTAAAGAAACTTGAAATGAGGAGACATAGGTGTTTCTAGTGATGCTTGGAATGAAGAATTTCAAATATATTTATAGAGTTTGAGAAGCTATTTACAAAAGATATATATGAACTAAAGAGATACATGTATTAAATAATATATATATATATATATATATATATATATAAATCCAAGAGATCTATGAATTAAAAAGATGCATCTCATTTTGCTTACTTTTATTGATCTATTAACCCATCATAATTACAACACATGCAAACTTCCATCAAACTAAACTTGTTTTCCTTCTACAAAGTCCTTGCGATCCGTAAGACACATTCTTGTCTAATGTCTAGTTCATTCTCTGTAAAGCCATAGTTCTTCTGTACCATCAAAGGTCATGTCGTTAACTTTATATGCACGTGCTCTCCAGCTATGTTGACAGAGAAATACGCAATTTGACAAGGAAAGCTAAAAGTCGTTTTTTTTTTTTTTTTGCCTTCCAAAAAGCAAAAACAGCGCATTGTCCAGAGTAACTTTTACTTTTGCCTCATTAATTTTTGTAAATTGGGCAAGAGTTAGCCGTTACCAGATGATGTGGTAGTCAATGTGGGATTTTGTCACCAACTTGTGATTTCTTCTCTGTTCTGACTCTTCCCTCTTTCACTCACTTAAGTGAACACCTCTCACCTGTCAGCTCCAACCCCATCTCCATCATCCTCTTCATATGTTTTCTTCTCTCTGATCTCAAAACAGAGCGAGCTAAAACAAATTTCAATTGCCATGTCTTGCACCAAGAAGGTACGCTCTTCTTCGCCGCAATTACCAAGAACTACTTAGGACAAAGACAAAATCATTTTGTGCTCTTCCACCCCAAGCATTCATCCTCATCATTTAAGAACATGAAAAGTACTAAAAAAAACATTTTAAATATACTACATTGATATAAATTTAATCCCCAATTTCAATTAGGTCAATTTAATTTTAAATTTTTTCATGTGACATGATTAACGTATCTAGTCAATTTTAAAATTTTGACTTTTTTTATAATTTTTTGTTCTATTGTTTATTATTATTTTTTTTCTTTCCTTTTTTCTCCCTTCATTTTGGCAGAAGAGGCAACTCTAGCCCAAATTTGGTGGGGGCCTTCACTCCTCCGCCCACAATTGCTTGGGAGAGGGCATGGAGGCCCTCACCAGAATAACAAGGCCTATGACACTTCATGGCCAAAATGAAGAAAGAAAAAAGGAAAATAATAATAAACAAAGAAAATTATAACAAATATAAAAAAGAAAAAAATTTCAAATATTATTAAAAATATTCATGTTAATGTCAATCATGTTACATAAGACAACCAAAGCATGTCACGATTTCCAACTATAACTAGTAATATATACTAAATTGATACCAATGTAAAATAAATAAATAACTTGGTTTAGATTGAAGGGTTAGTATTTCGAAAAACTTCAAACTAATTTTGTTGTATAAATTTACTCTAAATTAATTTTTTTATTACAAAAACCGCAAATTTACATATGTGGCAAACTTACAATCTACTAGTTTCTATTAAATTTTATCATCAAACTATTTTAATATCACATGATAATTAATGAGTGTACTAATTTGAAGTTTTTAGATCCATTTATCACATGTATAACTATTTGCATTTTTGGTGGTATTATCCTTTTTTGAAAATTTAAACTAATGGGTGATTAATTTGTTACATATGTATTAAAGTGGGGCCATTGGTAATAAAAAAATAATTTTTAGTAAATTTGTTACATGTATATCAGTTTTGAATTTTTAGTAGTCACAAAAAAATTAATTCAAAATAAATTTATTATAACTGTATTAATTTGGATTTTTTGTAGTATTAAGTCATAATTGAAAAATTTAATACTACATGGATATTTCATTTTTTTTTATTATTAAACATCCCCCTTTCAGAACCTCTCTGCCCTTGTCATCCTAGGTCATTTTTCGAAGACCTGCTCATGAAAATGTCTAATCGGTAATGGTCAAAGCATCGGTGGAAACCGAGTCCCAGACTTTGTCGAAGGCGGCCTGAAAAGGGGAATAGAAATCCGTGCAGGACGAGACGGAGATAAAGCAGCGATATATCCAGCTCTGCAGCTAATCTCGGCCATTTATAAATTGCCACTTGCAAATCTAATCATTTTTTTTTTTTTGCATGAAATGTCTAAAGCCTATTTCTAGGTACAGGGTATTGATAAGTAAAATATTTTATGACACTTACACTATTTTCTTTCCCTTTCACATTTGCACATGTAAAAAGTACTCTCCACATTGATTTACAACAGTATCATTAGACATTACCAAAATAAATTTTTATAGTGGACATTGTAATGTATGTTGGGAAAATTTGGAATACCTTGACTTGTGTTGACCCATGAGGCTATTTCTCTCTGCACAAAATTGATTTGTCTCATGTAGAACACCTGTGCCCCTGCAAGAGGATTATAGGGTCGCCCAACCCTCGCCGAGAGCCACCAAACGTGGGTAGCGGATGCAAGCTTTGCCAACTTTCCCTCTAACGAGGGTATAGTTGAAGTTTAGATAATTTAAAGAGGGCAGGATAGGAACTTTGGAAACTTCATTGTCACGACTAGATAGCACTTACAAAGCTCCAACTCTAAAGCAAACAAAACTTGCCTTGAATTTTGAGCTTTGGCAAAGCAAGGTCAAAGGGCATTAAAGACTGTGCCGAACCCAATCGCCTTTTCTCACTTACTCAAGGTATTTCCAAGTGCTAATCATTTGTGAAAAGATGATAATCAAGTGGATAGGATATCGCACTAATCATGTCATGCATGCTGCTGGTTCAACGCGTCAAACTATACCTTTGCCTTGAGGAAAAGCTCTTTCAATCTACAGCATTTGAACTTCCGAGTAAGAATTGTAGGTATTTTAGGAGAAAAATCCAGATGCTATTGTTTATGTATTGTAAATTTTCTGTGCAACAGATAACATTAAAAAGTACAAACAAAATAAAAGCCAAAAGCCCTAATTCTAAACCCAGAACTGACATTTCATTTCAAAAGAAAATCAGTGTAAAAGAATTCCTACGGTAACTTTTAATTTTTTTCGCTTGCTAATTTCAGCAAAGAATAATGATTGGCATAAAACCATCTGATATTCGGTCCCCTCTGTAACCGGCCCTTGCTCCCACCAAATGAAATGTCAATCATCAAGCATCCAGCCTAACCAAGAAGATGACCCAATTACAGGAATTAATTCAACACGCAGTCCATGGAGTAATCAAATTTATCCGAAGGTCTTCCAAACTGAGACGGATAGTCTAGCAGGCAGATATTTGATCCTCCCAGAAATCCCAGCGAGTATCAAGAGAATAGAGATCGGCTGATGCGTGTTCTGGACAAGATAAAAAATCTGCAGACTAAGATGAAGCAAGAACATAAGAGTCTACTCCCAGAACTGTAACAATATGCTGAAAAATAGTGCTTTACTCGATGAGTCAAGTAGAGAGAGAGAGAGAGAGAGAGAGAGAGAGAGAGAGAGAGAGGCAAGCCGAAAGTGGCCTACCTCTACCTTGAATGTAAGAAAAATACATGGGCGCACCATTCAACCATGTTTCACTTGCCGAATGAGGCTGAATAATCACATCGAATGAAAAAATTGAAAGAGAACATACTATCTCTGAAACAGCCAATGCTGCAGCAACAAATGCATACAAAGAAGACAGATGCTTAGACTCTGTTCTTAACTGTTCTAAGTTTCTCTGCATAGAAGGAGAGGCTTGCTATGGATATGGAAGTTTGACAGTTGAAGCCACCCTTTTTGCACGTGTCAGACATCTCCGCTGCTTCTGGGGTCTGTCTTTAAAAGAATTAGCAAGCCCACACAATCAGGCGATAGCCCAAACAAGTACCTGCAAGTGATGAGTCGAAGATAAAGGATCAATAACAAAGCAGGTAAGAGATCACAGGCAGGAAAACTCAACTGTTATTAATTATTTCGAGAAAACAAAAATTTGCACCATGCTAACATAAAACTGGAATTATGAATATTTTCACATTGCAGTCTCCTAATTGCTCAAAAAATTCCATTTAGTCATGAAGCCTGTCACAACTAGAGGTATTTGCAAAAAGCACCAACGATAACGGCCTCTAAGAGTGTACACCTCTATGCAGAGAACAACCAACTGAGAAGTTTGCTCCCTAATGGCACAATTATTTCCTCAGCAACATGTAAAGCACTCCAGTACATTCCATCAGATAAAATTTGTATTCCATAAGGTGTACAAGGAGCTTTCCAAATTTTCATGAATTAACTTCCCATCTAGCGATAGCAAATCATCCTTAATGCACAACACCAAGGTAATTTACAAGTTGACCAAAACATTAAATATCTACACAAGAGACGTCTGTACAATTATTTCATACAAAAAGTCATTCGCCACTGCATGTATCCTCAACGTGAAATCAAGAATTAAAGCAATTTTGCATAAAAAAGAACAGTATTTAGCAGAAAAAGTCTGAATTGAGGAGATGCCCCCTCAAAGTACAGAAAAGCAGGTACAGCAGTACAATTTTAGCACCAAAAAGAAAAGTACTCACTTGCTTCTACGAGCCTTCTTTCTCCGAAAGGCAAAGGACCCAATCCACTGCAAATAAAGCAAAGAGAGAGTTACAAGAACTATTTTGAAAAGGGAGAAAGCAGCACCACACATGGAAAATTAAAGAAGTTCCCCTGCTGCATAATGAATTTCCAATACCAGCTCAACAAAGAAAACAAAACCACCAGCAAGATCTTTAATGAACAATCTACCATAAGCGAAATGTAAGCACTTGATCAAAAAATATTCAGCCCTAACCAGGGGAACAACTTGTGGCATCAATTTTATAAATGACGGAAATAAAATGAGAAACAAAAAGGACAGGATTGTCAATTTCATTGTTGAAACAGCATTGCCAGTAGATCAACAGGCAAAGCTACTTGATTATGCAATATGATAGAACAAATCTGGTCAGATGTGGGAAAGGCAAAGGAAAATCAAACTAATGCCAGAAATTGAAGAAGCAACATCCCAACAAACTGCCTTTAGTGAGAAGGAACGAGGAAAAATCATATGGTAATTCCTCCTTTTTTTCAACAGCCTCAGCATTTCAATTCCCTCTATATCTTGCAGAACCAAGAGTACCATGCAGTTAATTCCTCCTCTTCCGTACAGCCCTTTTCTTAAGGCACCACAATCAGTCAGCTAAGTAAAAACACTAACCCAAAAAGTGGAGCAAAAAATGGAGATAATAGTGTTTGCCATAAGCAAACGACTTCATTCAGCAAGAATCATAAACAAAACTAAAGGTAACAATACATTGGGTGTTAAACACCTGCAAAACCACCACCAAAAAAAAAAAAAAAAGACGCCTTACCTTGAAAACAGAGGAAAAAAATCCAAAAGGAGATGGTTTTCTAACGGGCATGCGTTCTTCTGGTGATCTTTCCTTACATAGACGCTCGGCTATTTCTTTAATTAATTGCATTTGTGCTTTATCAGTTTGCATTGAAACAATTGCCTGCCTCAGTGATTCCCTGTCAGCCTCAAGTGCATGAAGCCTCATGTAGAGCTTTGTGATATCTGGATCCTGATCCGCATTGATGCAGTTTGAAGTGTATCTGGGTGTAACTATGTCCTCTTCAGGACCGCTATGTCCAGATTTCTTGGGTGTCAAGCCTGTGTAGATTGAATCAATCGTACAGATCCTGTCAGTTACATCATCATCATCAGCTTCTGGTGAGTTATTCAGCTTTTTTGCCTGATGGGGACTCTCCGTCTCCATAACACACTCCATCCTCTTGAAGCTATTTATGGGTCTCGGAGAATCAAGAGGCAAGTCTGAACCCAAACCATCATTCGAAGAACTCCTCGAATGTTGTGGTTGCCTAGGAGATTGACCTACTATAACTTTCTCTGGGATGTTCTCAACGCCAGGAAAATCCCCATCCAACTGAGGGTTGCTGGGATCTTGCTCCATCTGGTGAATTCGGTGTTCCAAATCCTTCAGTTCATTACGGCCATGGGGAGTCTCACCATGTGCGAACTTTTCAACATCAACCACCTCATTCTCACCCTCCCATGGTCCAGGTGTCTCATTGAAGTGGCATTTCAAAGGAGGATAATCATAAAATGGAAATTCAAATCGGCAATCAAGATTTTCAGTCATGCCCCCATCGGCTTCTGCTACAGTGAGCCCATAACTCATCATTCTATGTCTATAAGCCTGTACCTCGCATGTGAGTGATTGTATGGCTTGCTCTCTCTTATACAACAGGTCTTCCAGAGCTAATATCTCCTGTTGATCGTGTCCCATTCTCTCCTCCGCAAATAGTTTGAATTGCCGCGCATCCATCTGGATTTCCGCCTTGTCCCTCTGCAACCTCAAAATCATCGACATGGCCTCACTCGCTGCAGATGAAGCGGCATTCCTCTCTTCTTCGAGCTCCACGGTCAAATCCTGTATGGCTTTCTGTTGGCTACAAACCATCTCACGCAATGCTGCGGTCTCGTTCTCGATTTCAACTCGCGCAACAGAATCATACTCAACCCCGGGCACAAAGAATCTCCTATTCCCCTGCAGTTCGTCATATTTACGCTTCACATTGCGAAACCACGCACTACCCGCTGAAGATTGACAATCACTGCAGCCATGACAGCAACCTGAAGATCTCGAAGGCAATGTCTCTACCGAATCCATAGCCAAACAGCATTAGAATTCAAGCAACTCAAAGACACTTCTTGAATCCGAGGTAGATCAAAGACAAGAATATGGATTTAGATCAACCAACAACTTCCCTCTTACGCAAGAAAGCCTCGCGTATTCCTGAAAAAAAAAAAAAAAGAAGAGAAAACAAAAGAAACCCATAAATTTTCTCTTCAATGTGGTTTGTGATAGACACAGAGAGAGAGAGAAAGAGAGGCCATTTCGTTCACTCACATGGCGAACGGGTCAGATCAAGAACGCAGACGGGGCAGGGAGCCGCGAAACGGAGACGGACGACGTTGCTCCTCTACTCTCCGGATCGCTGAGGGAACGACGGCGACCGGGGACGGCGATCTTCACCGGAACGCGGATCTTTCCCCCACCCCCCCAACTTTCTCGGGAATCGGCGCGCTCATTTACCCGGGAAAAGCCCCGACCGAGGCCTCCTGGAGGGAAACGAATTCGAAACGGAGCAAGAAACAGAGCCTCTCTGGTCGCCGGCTCTTCCCGGGTACATTTCCCCCTCGGGAGGGAGCGGGAAAAAGAAACTGAAACCCTAGACTGCGGGGGGGAAGCTTTACCCCTCCGGACCCATCTCTCTCTCTCTCCTCTTCTTCTTTGTCCTTTTTCTGCGTGGAATTCACTGCGTCGTCCTTCCCTTTCCTCGATCGACGCGATGCATTTGCTGTAGACAGAGATAGAGAGAGAGAGAGAGAAATGGGGAAAGGGGGGGGGGAGGGTGGAGGAGGCAAATATAGGTTTATATATATTTTCCCGGAAAATTGGAAGGAAAGGAGAAAAAGAAAAAAGGATGGTGGTGGGTGAAGATGGAGATGGAAAGGAAACGGAACGGACGGCCTTCCTTGCTCTTTGGCCGCTTACGAAGTTTTCCATTTTCGCCTTTTTCCTTTCTTTTTTTTTTTTTCTCGATATGAAATAGGAAAAAATAAAATAGCAAGAGCAAGAAATGTCTCCCCCGTTTATTTTACTTTATTAGAAAAAAAATCCTCCATGATACAAAAAAAAATTCCAATAATAACATGAAATGTTCTCATTTTTTAAATAAGAATTTGAAGAGGATATTATTAAAAACAAAAAAAAGCTAAAAATGACCATGATAATTTCAAATAAGAACTTGATCTTATTGGCTAGCTAAATATTTCAATCAATCAAAAGCATTTTCCTCCAATATGATTTTGTTAAATTAGATAAAAAAATAAAAAGATGAAAAATTTTAATGTGTGTGTGGGTAGGTGGATGGTTTGATTAGTAGTTGTCACTCCATTACTAATGGAGCGATGGCCTATCGGTCAGCAATGGTCCCTCACTAACGCCACCTGGATGATGGGGGCGTCTGCAATGGCCGGTGGCCACAAGCAAAGGGTCTAGACTTTTTTTTTTTTTTAAGTTTTAGCTTTTTTTCCCTTTTGGAGTTTTCTTTTTTATGAAAAATTTTGGATTTGTTAATATAATTTAATTAAGATTCTTTATAAAAATTATTGTTGGAATCAAAATGACATCATATTAATGCTTTAATTAACCTTAACACCACATGGGAGAGATAAAATATTAAAAAACTAAGTTAGCATTTTTGTCAATCAAATTAGACGGAAATTGGCAAAAATACTCAATTTTTATAGAAAATTGAAATCTGGGTGAGGGCTTGCAAGCACTCTTTTCTGTATACTTTCCCCGGTTCCTTTGCTATCGTGGGCTTTACGCAATCGATCCGATCATATAGATATCCATTCAACACAACATAGATCATCAAAAGGATCTCAGAGATCCACCAAAGCATAAAAGCTAGGATTTTTCAGAAAATTAATTCCTATTCGAAGAGTGCATAACCGCATGGATAAGCTCACACTAACCCATCAATTTGGAATCCAATTCGGGATTTTCCTTAGAAGGTATCGGGAAGAAATTGGAATGGAATAATATCAATTCATACAGATACAAAAGAAAATGTTCGCTATTGATTCAAAGGCTGTACCTATGGGATAGGGATAGAGAAAGAGGAAAAAAACGGAAGATTTCACTCACATAGTACTTTTGATCAAAAAATCAATCTTTCGTACCCTTTCCTCAATGAGAAAACGGGTCAAATTCTACAGGATCAAACCTATGGGACTTAAGGAATGATGGAAATGAATAAAAAAAAAATCAAAAAATAAAAATTTAAAAAATAAAAGAGAGGGAAAATTAATAAAAAAAATAAGTAAATAAAAATGAAAAGAACCCAAATTTCAAATGAACAAATTCAAACTTGAAAATGATCTTTCTAATTCTCAAAGAATGAGGGGCAAGGAGATTGATCGAGAAAGATATCTTGTTCTTATTATAAGATTGTGATTGGACCCATAGATGTTTGGTAAAAAGAAGAATCTTCTCCTTTGAAAATAATCCAAAATGGAAAGTGTTCAATTGGAACATGAAAATGAAATTGAATTTGTTCTAGTTACTCTTCGAGATGAAGTGAAAGAAGGGAGGAGATTCTCAAATGAGGAAAAGGACCCAATGACTTCAAAAGAATTGAATGAGGAGCCGTATGAGGTGAAAATCTCATGTATGGTTCTGTAGAGTGGCAGTAAGGGTGACTTATCTGTCAACTTTTCCACTATCACCCCAAAAAAACCAAATTTTGTCTTACGTAAAGTTGTCAGAGTACGATTAACCTCCGAATTTGAAATCGATGCTTATATACCTAGTATTGGCCATAATTCACAAGAACATTATGTAGTCTTAGGGTGCGTTTGATAATATTTTTGTTCAAAAATTGTTTCTAGAACAAAAATAGAAAAAACTATTTTTGTTCCGCGGAACAATTTTTGAACAGAAGAACGCATTTAGTAATTACACAAAATTTATGTTCTTGGAATAGAAAAAGAATAAAAACACATTTAATAAACTTGTATAATATTTTTGGTTTCTTTTAATTTTTAAAATATTTTTATTATATTTTTCCTTTTTCCTTTTTCTTTTTCTCTTTGGTCGGCGACCGGTTGGACGACGTTTGGCAAGCTTGTTGAAGCCTTGCTAGGCCAGGGCGAGCCTCGCTAGGCCACTGGGGAGGCTTGGCCTTGCCTAGGTGGTGCGAGGGGGGCCTTGCCCTGGCCTAATGAGGCTCGGCCTCACACCGGTTAGGGAGGTCGAGCCTTGCTATGGTGGCGCGAGGCTTGATCTCGAGGCTCGGCCTCAGCCTCGTGGTTTTGGGCGAGTTCACCAAGGCGGATCCGAGCCTCAGCTCGACCAAGGTGAGGTCGCCGGCCTCGATCGACCATGGCCGAGGCCGACAACGGGCCAAAAAAAAAGAAGAAGAAAAACAAAAGAAAAAGGAGAAAAAAAACAAGTTTTATGTTTTTGTTTTTTTGTTTCTTGTTTTTGTTCCAAATTTGTTTCTGGGAACAAAAAAATAAATTTTTTGTTTCTAGGAACAAAAGTATAAACAAACGAGTTTCTGTTCTTTTTTTGTTCTTCGAAACAAAATAACAAAAATTGTGTTCCGGGAAACAGAAACAAAAGCCAAACAAACAGCCCCTTAGTAAGAGGGGGAAGGTTTAATGATTTACTCGGTGTGAGATATCATATTGTTCGAGGAACCCTAGATGCTGTCGGGGTAAATGATCGTCAACAAGGGCATTTTAGTGCATTGTAGATTCTTATCCAAGACTTGTATCATTTGATGATATCATGTGAATCGCTAGAAACATGTGAAGTGTATGGCTAACCTAATAATGAAAGTTTGGTAAGGGGACTGGAGCAGGCTACCATGAGATAAAAGATCTTCTTTCTAAAGAGATTCGATTCATAACTATTATATGTCCAAGGTCCAATATTGAAACAATTTCAAAGGTTTTCCTTGACTTTGTCCGTGTCAACAAACAATTTGAAATGCCTCGACTTTTTTAGAATAGGTCTGAGTAAAATAGCAATAATTCGAGGCACTTCTTTTTTTTTTTTTTTTTTTAACACTATTTTGGAAACCCAATGACTCAATCGTATGGATATGTAAGATACATGATTTCCAATCCTAGCAAGAAAGGGAGGGAAACAGATACTCAATTTCAAGTGAGTAAACAGAATTCCATACTCGATCTCATGGATACATATCGAATTCTGTGGAAAGCCGTATTTGATGAAAGTTGTATATACGGCTTGGAGGGAGATCTTTCTTTCATATCTTTCGAGATCCACTCTACAATATGGGATCAAAAAGCCAAAATAAATTATTTTAGCCCTTATAGAAAGAAAACTGATTTTTGAATCCCTTTCACGCTCATGTCACGTTGAGGTACCGCAGAAGAAAAAAGTGCAAAATCCGATCAAATTTATCGTAATCGATTAGTTAACATGTTGGTTAACTGTATTTTGAAACACCAAAAAAAAAAAATCATTGGCTTATCAAATTATTTATCGAGCCATGAAAAAGATTCAATAAAAGACACAAACATATCCACTATCCGTTTTATGTTAAGCAATATGTGGAGTAACTCCCGATATAGTAGTAAAAGCAAGACGTGTAGGCGGGTTGACTCATCAAGTTCCCATTGGAACAAGATCCACACAAGGAAAAGCACTTGCCATTCGTTGGTTATTAAGAGCATTCCAAAAACGTTCGGGTCAAAATATGGCTTTCAAATTAAGTTCCGAATTAGTGGATGCTGCTAAAGGGAGTGGCGACGCCATACGCAAAAAGGAAGAGACTCATAGAATGGCAAAGGAAAATAGAGCTTTTGCGCATTTTCGTTAATCCATGAACAAAGGATCTATATAGACACATAGATCCGTGGATCCATATATCTTGATCGGAAAAGAATCAATAGAAAAGGAAAGAATCGGAATTGATCGATATATTTCTCAAACAAACAAAAAAGAAACGAAAGATGAAACATAAATCATGGATCAACTAAGCCCTCTCGAGGGCTTGCTTAAGAATAAGAAAGAGGAATCTAATGAAAATACCATGGAATAAGGTTTGATCCTATTCATAGGGATTCCATAAATATTCCATTCCAAAAATAGAAAGTTCGAAACAATTGGATTTTTTTGGAGATTGGATGTGGTCACTAATTCATGATCTGGCATGTAGAGAATGAAAACCTCATTCTCAATTCTACGAGAATTTTTATGAAGGCCTTTCATTTGCTTCTCTTCGATGGAAGTTTTATTTTCCCAGAATGTATCCTAATTTTTGGCCTAATTCTTCTTCTTATGATCGATTCAACCTCTAATAAAAAAGATATACCTTGGTTCTATTTCATCTCTTCAACGAGTTTAGTAATGAGCATAAAAGCCCTATTGTTTCGATGGAGAGAAGAACCTATGATTATCTTTTCGGGAATTTCCAAACGAACAATTTCAATGAAATCTTTCAATTTCTTATTTTACTATGTTCAACTCTATATATTCCTCTATTCGTAGAGTACAATAAATGTACAAAAATGGCTATCATAGAGTTTCTCTTATTTATATTAACAGCTATTCTAGGAGGAATGTTTTTATGTGGTGCTAACGATTTAATAACTATCTTTGTAGCTCCAAAATGTTTCAGTTTATGCTCCTATCTATTATCTGGATATACCAAGAAGGATGTACGGTCTAATGAGGCTACTATGAAATATTTACTCATGGATACCTAGATCTATTGAAGGTTGACCATGCTTGTAGCCGACAAGGCTCGCCCGTGCAAGGCCAACCATCTTCACCGGCGAAAATCAAAGAAAAAAAAAAAAAAAAAAAAAGAGAGAGAAGTAAATGATGAAAATGCCTTTAACTAATTGGTGATATCAAACCCTTCTTTGAGATTAACATGGCCACCTTAGATCCTTATTTAAAACATAATCCATCTCAAGCTTTTATTTGAGAAAATGACGGCACCTTATTTGAAATGTGATCTATTCTATGTTCTTATTTAAGAAAATGAAAGTATTTCAGGCTTTTATTTAAAATTTTCCCAAGCAAATATTCTTTATGCTAAAAAAGAGAGAGAGAGAGAGAGAGAAGAAATTTGACAATGACAATGTGGTTTTACTTATGTTTTTCATTCATCGAAGGTCAAGGGCTTTTTGGTAATTGTGAAATAAAGAGTTATAAATTTGAAAGATCTAGAGTTAGGAAAAATAAAATTAAGAAGAGACATGAGCTAAATTTAGCATAAGTTGATTATTCATCTATCTTGCTCATTTTTCAATTGAGAGTTGTAGAGTGAGTAGCTCAAGAAGTGGCTTCGTCAATTGATATCAACAATGATCATGGTGGGTCACTCTTTCCGTCTATTTGAATAATGCATTGAGGGAAATATAACTTGAAACAAATCAAAACCTAGCATATAATTGAATCGTCTAGGCCACTTCTCAAATTGATTCAAACTTAGCACTCACCCATAAAGAAGATCACCTCTAGATCTATCAAATAAGTGAATCGGATCGGGTCATAAATGATATGACCCAAACCAACACATTTAACCTATTTATGACTCATTTATTATAATGCAAAATTCTTGACTTATACTCGACTCATTTAACTAAACTTAAGAAAGCTTAGTTTTTATGACTTTTTTTTAAAATGGCATTACTAAAATACTTTCATGCAATATAAATCTAGTGGATACTTTTTTTATAATTTTTATAAATTACAGTTTTTTTTTCTAATTTTTACCTAAAATCTGAAATAAATTAGAAAAAATATTTTCCATAATTTGGTATGACAAATATTATTGATTTTTCCTTCATGCACTCCTTTTAATATTTTTCACTTTTCTATTTAAAAAATTGAATTTTTTTTATTTTTTTGAAATCGAATTTTAATTATTATTATTATTTTAAAAATAGGATTTAAATTATTTTTATTTTTTAAAATTTTTTTTATTTTTGATTTTTGATTTTTCCTTCTTCTTCAGCTAATTGCCAACCACGACAATGGCCAATGATTGGCCATAGGTGAGCTTGAGCTTGCCCGAGGCTAGCAAGCTTGTCCCTCACCTGGCCAATTGTTAGTCATCACAATGTCGACCATTGGTTGAAGATGGAAGAAGAAAGAAGAAAAAAGGAAAGAAAATAAAATAAAAAAGGAAATATAAAAAATAATTATAATGTCAATTTAAAAAAAAAAAAATTTTTATAAGGCGAAAGAGGGAAAGAGAGTATGTGAGCTTTGGGTTGGAAATGGGTTCTAAGTTCAACCTATTTAGACCCATTTATTCTAGGTTTTCAAATTTTAAACTCATTTAAGTAGTCTCTTTAATATTTAAATGACTCATTTATGACCAATGTATGTTTTAAATAAGATTTAAGACCTATTTTGACAAGTCTGGTTGCATATCGAGTTGAATATCTATGATTTTTTTTTAGACAAGTTTAGTCTACCACCTAGCGATTTCTATCAAACCTTGCTTAAAGGTTCATTGACGTGTAGTGTTTGTAAAATTCTAGACATAAGTGAATTATCAAATAAGTAATATAATGATGATAAAAGAATATGATCCCATAGATATTGACGAATAACAAACCAATTAAATATTAAAAACAAATTAATTGTAAAATTTATCTAACACATCAAAATAGAATTGAGAATAAATTAAAATTAAAATTCTGCAAAGCAAAATTTGGAAATTAAATGTAGTAAATCAATTAAATAAATACGTTAGAGCATCCAATTTCACCATAACCACTATATATGAATTTCAAATTTTACACGTACAAAAACGATATAAAACATGTGATAGTGGAATTTTTAATCTATTTACTAACATATCTCTAAGTATAGCAAACTTACTCAATTTATCAATACACTATATCTCTTTATGAATTTAAAAAAACATAAACATAAATGTTTTAAGATCTATGAATATTTTAGGCTTATATTGAGTCTTTTGAACACCTTATCATCGAAAGCTACACAAATAATGTGGTATATCTCTATCCACATTTAATTTATGATTAGATATTATAATTGCATATTATCACTTCTCAATCTCAAACATGCATATCGGATTATTCAAGTGATGACCAGTTACTTAAAAGCATTAAGCACAATAATATATAATTCACATGAAAGAAATCATTTGTTTGCATAAAATCATGAAATTCATATCATTATGATCAAATTATATTGTAGCCCTAACAAAAGAAAATTAGAATATAGTATAAGAAGAAACAAAAATATAAATTAGACCAAACATCTTGAATCGAAGAAGGAGAATTCTATCACCACTTTGTCTTCTCTTCAAAAATACTTGAATAACTCCTAGAACAATGAAAAACCATTTGAAAATAAAAAAACTCGTTGTCCTTTCAAACTCTCAACATTATCATATTTATAGGATACATTTAAGAATCCTAACATAAGGGAATTGCTTATTTTCTGCATAAAATTAGGGAATAAATCATAGAATACTTGATTTGGTACCCATATTTCTATGCATTTTGATTTGAATTCCTAAATCACAAAATTTTCCTTTCCTTCTTTTTGCCATTTTTTCCTTATTTTCTCAATATCTCATTATTCTGCTTAAATAAGGAAGATTTGGATACATAAAAAAATCTAAATATTTTCTAATGAATATTGCATTATAAAATACCATATTTGTTGAAATAACTCTATTGTTATAGAGTTATCAAACCCCAAACTTAAAATTTTGTCAGTTCTCAAACAAAAGCAAGATATAACATATACTCAAGCTAACAACCTCCTCCATGACATTTTTCCATAATTGCTCAAATTTACAATTCAAACAAAAATTTCACAAATTTCATCTAAATGTTGAAAATGATTTATAAGTGAAGACCAATTATAACTATGTAATCCAAGTGTGTGTGTGCGTATAAATTCACATTGGTATGTAACCTCTAAAAAATTCTCTATAATAATGACCAAATCTCATATGTTTGTTTTTCATTCATCTATCCACTAATGTAAGCTAATTATCTAACCAAAAATCAATAGGACTTTTCTTGGTTAGTAATGTAAGAATGGGCTAAAGGTAAGATAATGGTAATTTTAAGCTCAAATCACCCATCAACACGTTGATTTCTAATATCTAATTAAAGCCAATGTTGTTGTCTCCAATTTCACTCATTCTCTTTCCATGATTGCAAATCATCATTCCCTTTTTTTTCTTCTTCTTCTTCTTCTTCTTCTTCTTCTTCTTCTTTATTCATTAATCTTTTTTTCCTTAATTGCTTTACAGTGGAGTTTATCCCAAAGTCCATCTTGATATAACATGAAAATTCCCAACCCATTGAGTATCCAAAAGGTTCACTCAATTGAAAGTTGGATAATGAACCATAAAAGCAATTTTTTTTTTCCTTTTTTTATGATACACCCTAAAGAACCATAGCAATCAATTTTTTTTTTCTTATGCTCTATCCTTCCTCCCAAATTGCTATAGGCTCAAATAAACTTTTATCCAAAAAAAAAAATAATCATGTTCATGGGGGCATAAGACAATGATATAATTTGATAAAAGCTAGGCTAAACATATATTGGTGTCAATGAAAAATTGGATAATAATTAAGGCTTAATGGGGTGACTAGGAATAAATAAACAAGGTTGGCTTTAGAGGCTTAATTGATCCGAAAATTGCCTAAATTATTTTCTCAGTTAGATGAAACCTAGGATTTCACCTCAAGAGAAAATCAAATAAATTTTAAGATTTGGATGAGATCTAAGAAAATCACATACTTCACATAAATGTTCTTTAGGTTCACACACAATTAAAAAATGAAGGACTTTCAATGCTTAGTAAGTAGATCAACATAATCAGAATCAAAATTAATTCACATATCAATTGCAAGTTCAAACAAAATTTAAATTTTCCTAATAATTGCAAAAATTCTGAACAATGAATGCAAGCATGATAAAAAAAAAAAAAGATTTAGCAAAAATTTTGTCTCCCCCTAAACTTGAATGAAGCATTGTCCTTAATATGAAAAAGAAAAATAGGGACAAGAAAAACCCCCTTGTTGTAAAATGTGTCCATGAATGGCATTAATGACTAAGCTCTAGGAATGTGGTCTCTCAATAAAGAAATTAACCCGGATAAAATAGAGAAAAATTAATCTTTTTTTTTTTCCTTTGCAAAATGTAAACTTAAAAATAAATGAAGAAACATAATGAAAATCCTTGGGTTGCTCTCAAGAAGCACTTACTTTGTAGTTTTCAGTCAAACTATCTTAGATACTACTATTTTGGAGGATGAAGTTCAATGGTAATCCTCTGCTTATTGTAACCACCTTTAAAGCAAGGCTTCAAATACTTCTAAGGTTGGATAGTGGGCTTATATTGTTGTTTCATCAAAATTTTGTACATGCAAAGTGAAGGGTTAATTATCTTGATATCAGTTATTTTTCATTCAATTGCACCCTTATGTTCTCTCGATACTTTGAGCAATTTCTCATCCATCAAATCTATTAAAGAAGATATAATTACTGGAAAAGAAGAAACTCCATTTAAATAAGCATACTTCAAATGAGAAGGTAAAGGTTTGAGTTCAAGAATTGGAGACTCTTCAATTGATGATTTAGGCTTTGTTGTGTGTTGTCTCAACTCCACACTTTCTTTGTCCCTTGGTCGAACCAGACATGCTTCAAGTGAGTCGTTAAAAATATTTTTTTGAAAAACCTTGTTCACCAACTTGTCAATTATCTAAACTCTAAAATAAGAATTATCATCAGATGTAAAATATATTCTTGAAAAATCTTGTTCACCAACTTGTCAACTGTTTCAACTCTAAAACAAGAATTATTATCAGATATCATTGCTTTTAAAAACATTAAAGGAAACAAGATTATCTTGAACTCTAAGAGTAAACTTCTCTTGTTGTATATCAATAAAGGTTCTTCCTGTTGCTAGAAAAGGTTGACCTAAGATAAGTGGTGCCTCAAAATCTTCTTCTATATCAAGAACTATGAAATCTAGGGGAAAGATAAACTTGTCAACCTTTACCAATACATCTTCCACAATACTTCTCAGATATTTAATTGATCGATTAGCTAATTGAAACGACACCATGTTGCTTTTACCTTGCCCAGTCCTAATTTCTTGAAAACTGAAAAAGACATTAAATTAATGCTCGCACCTAAATCACACAACGCCTTTTTCATAGTAAGAATTCCTAATAGTGCAAAGAATAGTAAAACTTCCTGGATCTTTTAACTTTAGAGGTAATTTGTTTTGTAGGATAGTTGAACACTCCTCATTCAACTTCATAGTTTCATAATCCTTCAATTTCCTTTTGTTTGCCAAAATCTCCTTAAAATTTTTTGCATGACTAGGGATCTATGTTAAGACATCTACAAAAGGAATGTTAATGTGCAATTTTTTTTTTTAATATATCAAGAAATTTAGAGAATTGCTTATCTATTTTCTACCGTTGAAGTCGCTAAGGGAATGGAACTGGCGGCACATATGGGTTTGGATTATTTAGAAAAAAGTTTGATCATGTTTGTCTCCTTTTACTATTTAGATCTCATCTTCCTTGTCTTTAAAAATATCTTGTTTGGCATCTTATTCTCCCACTTGTTTAACCACTTTTAAGAATTATTACCTTTATGTTTTCAATTGGATTTTTCTCTATGTTGTTAGGCAAAGAACCTTGTTGTCTCCTTGACATCATGTTTGCTAACCGACCCACTTGCATCTCCAGATTTCTGATTGAAGCCTCCTGGTTTTGAGATTTCACATTCATGCTCTTAATGAAGTCATAAGTATTGTTAGCAAGTTGGTGACTATATCTTTCATATTTGACTTTGTCACTTTTATTGTTTGAATCCCGGTGATAGTCTCATCACATTCTAATTATTTCATGAAAAATTTGGATGATTGTGCCATCCCAAATTGTACATGTCGGAGTATGAATTATTCTGTGGCTTGTTAAAATTCCCAACAAAGTTAGCATTTGCACTAGGTTGTGAAAAATGGTTACCTACCCAATATTCTACGCTAACATGTCTTCTACTACAAAAATTACATGTCAAATTCTAAATGGCCAAAACATTCATGTTATCTATATTTTTGTCGAGTGCTTCAAATTGTGCAATAATTGCAGTGAAAGCATCCATTTCATGAACTCTACTAGCTTTTCTCATTGGTAGCCTCTTAATAGGTCACTGATGTCTATTGTATGCCATATCCTCTAATACATTGTAGGTCTTCCGTTTTATTTTTATTTTTATTAGGGATAAGTATTCCACAAGTCCTACAACTTGTCATGAAAATGCATTTCAGTCCTAAAACTTGCAAAAAGTGCATTTAAGTCCTAAAACTTGTCGAATTGTTTCAAAAGAGTCATAAAATCGATGTCGTTAGCCTTTTCCGTTAAAAATGCTGACGTTGCATTTTAAATAATTTTTTATTTTCCAGGTGTATTTTTTAATTAAGTTTTATCCTTTTTTTTTAAAGAAAATTAGATTTAAAAACTAAAAAATTAAATTTATTCTTATCTTATTTTCAACAAAAACTAAAAAGAAAAGTTAAAAATTTTATTTTTAAAATTGTTATAAAAAAAATAAGCGTGGCTCATCTCCCCGCTTTGCCGCCACCCATCGTTGGAGGGGCTGAGCGACGGTCGCCGACCTTGGGCGGGGCTGGCTGGGCCTCGCCGGCCCCAGGCAAGGGCCGGCGACCGTTGCCTGGCCCCTCCGGCGATGGGCAGCGGGGTGGGGGAGAGGAGCCTTGTTCGTAAAATTCTAAACGCAAGTACACGTATCGAACAAGTAATATAATGATGAGATAAAGTATCGTCCCACGGAGATCGATGATTAATAAACCAATTAAATACTAAAATAGACTAATTCTAAAATTTATCTAACAAATCAAAATATAATTAAGAATAAATTAAAAACGAAATTTGTAGACTAAATGCAGTAAATCGATAAGATAAATATGTTAGAGCATCCGATTTCACCGTAACCACTAGATATGAATTTCATATTGTTATGAATACAAGAACGATATCAAACATGTGATAGCGGAATTTCCTAATCTATTTACTATCCTATCTCTAGGTATAGCAAACCTACTCAGCTTATTAATCCACTATATTTCTATGTGAATTAAAATAAACATGAGTTCATTAAAAACTATGAATATTCCTTTTGGATCACCTTATCACCGAAAACTACACAAATAACGCGGTATATTTCTATCCACGTTTAATTCATGGTTATATATTATAATGAACAATTGCATATTATCACCTCTCGAGTCTCAAACATGCACATCGATCATTTAAGTGGCGGCGGTCACTCAAAAGCATTAAACGCAATAATATATAATTCACATGAATGAAATTAATTGTAGAACATAAAAATCATGAAATTCACATCATCATGGTTAGGCTACATCTTAGCTCTAACAAAAGAAAATTAAAACATAGTAGAAGAAAAAATAAAAATATAAATCAAACCCAGCATCTTGAATCAAAGAACAAGAATTCTGTCACCACTTTTGTCTTCTCTTCAAAATACTTGAAAAACTCTCGAACAATGGAAAAACGATCTAACTCCTCCTCTCTCTCTCCAAAAAAACCCTAGCTGCTCTCTCTCTTCTATTTATAGGAAATCTAAAATATCTATCTCTCAATGCTTGCAGATAACATCAGGGAACAAAATCAAGAATTTCCTGATTTGATATCCATCTTCCACTGCTGCTTTTATTTGAATTCCTGATAATTGTCATTCTTTTCCTTATCTTCTCCATATATCATTATTCTGTATAAACAAAGAAAATTTAAATAATCAGAAGGAAATCCAAATATTTTCTCACAGATAATGCATTAATTACTGCATAAAATAGGTAAAATAACTCTATTTTTATATAATTATCAAACCCCCAAACTTAACATTTTGCTAGTCTTCGAGCAAAAGTAAGACATAACACATACTCAACCTAACAACCTCCTCCATGACATCTTTCCATAATTGCTCAAATTCACAATTCAAAGAAAAACACAAATTTCATCCAAACATTGAAATCGATTTATAAGTTAAGACCAATTCTAATTATATGATCCAAGTGTGTGTGTGAGAGTCCTTATCTTTTTCAAATTATATGCAATCCAAATAAATTCCCATTAACATGCAACCTCTCAAAAATTCTCAATAATTATGACCAAATCTCATAGGTTTGCTTTTCATTCCTCTCTCCACTAATGTAAACTAATTATCCAACCAAAAATCAATAGGACTTTTCTCGGGTTGTAATGTAAGGCTGGGCTAAAGGTGAGATAACGGGAATTTTTAAGCTCAAATAACCCATCAACACGTTGATTTCGAGGATCTAATTATAGCCAATGTCACTGTCCAATTTCACTCCTTCAAGATAATTTTTCTGCCGCCATATATCATCATTCTTTTTTTTTTCTTTCCTTTTCTCTCTCTCTCTCTCTTTTTTTTTTTTGAATTGCTTTATGGTGGAGTTTCTCCCAAAGTCCCTCCAAATATAACATAAAAATTTCCAACCCATTGAGTATCCAAAAGGCTCACTCAATTGAAAGTTGGATAGGGAATCATAAGAGCAATTTTTTTTTTTTTTGACAATACACCTCAAACAACCACTGCAATCACTTTTTTTTTCTTCTTTTTACTCCATCATTCCTCCCAAATTTCTATCAAGCTCAAATTTTTTTTTTTTATCCCAAAAGAGAATCAACGTGTTCATAGGACATGGGATAAGGATATAATTTGATCACGGCTAGGCTAAACATATAGGGTGCCCAAGAAAGATTGTGTAATAATTAAAGCTCAACGGGGTGACTAGGGATAAATAAATAGGGTTGGCTTGAAAGGCTCAATCGATCCAAAAACTTGCTATATCATTTTCTCAATTAGATTTAGCTTAGGATTTCGCCTCAAGAGAAAATCAAACAAATTCTAAGATTTTGGTGAAATCTAAGAAAATCACATATTTCACATGAATGTTCTCTAGATTTACACATTATTCAAAAAGTGGATCAACATAATCAGAATTAAGATTAACTCACACCTCAATTGCAAGTTTAAATAAAATTTAAATTTTCCTAAAAATCATAAAAATTCACAACCAAGAATGCAATCATGAAAAAAAATTATCCAAAAAATTTTTGCCTCCCCAAACTTGAATGAAGCAATGTCCTCAATGCGAAAAATAGAATAGGAAGAAGAAAACTTCCCCTGGTTGTAGAATAAGTCCATAGATGATCTTGATGATTAAACTCTTGAAAGGTGCTCCCTAAAAATTAACCTAGATTAAACAAAGAAAAATTAATCTTTTTTTTTTTTTTGCAAAACATAAACTTAAGAATAAATAAAAACATAATTAAAATGCTTGGGTTGCCTCCCAAGAAGCGCTTGCTTTATAGTTTTTAGCCAAACTATCTCAGATGTCGCTATTCTGAAGGATGAAGTTCAATGGTGGTCTTCTGCTTATTTTAACTACCTTCGAAGTAGGGCTTCAAACGTTGACCATTCACTACTTCTTGCATCTTCAGGTTCAAACGCCTCTCAGGTTGGATAGTGGATTTATATTGTTCCTCCATCAAATCTGTCAAAGAAGAAGATATAATTACCGGTAAACAAGAAACTCCATCTAAATAAGCATATTTCAAATGAGAAGGTAAGGGTTTGAGTTCAAGAATTGGAGGCTCTTCAATTGATGGTTTAGGCTTTGTAATGTGTTGTCCCAACTCTTCAAATTTAATTGCCTTTTGCCTTGAATATGGTGGAATTGCCTCCATGAAATTTGCGTACTCCTTTATCTCCTCATTATGAATATCTTTGTCCCTTGGTTGAATCAGACATGCTTCAAGTGGATCTTCAAAAATATTTTCCTGGAAAACCTTATTCACCAACTTGTCAACTGTCTCAACTCTAAAACAAGAATTATCATCGATGGATATTTCATTGCTTTAAAAACATTAAATGAAACAAGATCATCTTGAACTCTAAGGATCAACTTCCCTTATTGTACATCAACAAGAGCTTTTCCTGTTGCTAGAAATGGTCGACCTAAGATAAGTGGTACCTCAAAATCTTCCTCCATGTCAAGAACTATGAAATCTGCAGGAAAGATAAATTTGTCAACTTTTACCAAAATATCTTCCACAATACCTCTCGGATATTTAATTGATCGATCAGCCAGTTGAAGTGACACTGTGGTTGCTTTTACCTCATCCAATCCTAATTTCTTGAAAATAGAATAAGGCATCGATTAATACTTGCACCTAAATCACATAATGCTTTTTCAAAGTAAGAATCCCCAATAGTGCAAGGAATAGTAAAACTCCCTGGATCTTTTAATTTTGGAGGCAATTTGTTTTGTAGGATTGTTGAACACTCCTCGTTTAACTTCACAGTTTCATAATCCTCAAGTTTCCTTTTGTTTGCCAAAATCTCCTTCAAAAATTTTGCATAACTAGGCATTTGCACTAAAGCATCTGCAAAAGGAATGTTAATGTGCAATTTTTTTAAATACATCAAGAAATTTAGAAAATTGCTTATCCATTTTGTGCTGCTGGAGTCGCTGAGGGAATGGAATTGGCGGCACATATGGCTTGGGATTATCTGGAAAAAGTTTACTCTTGCTTGTCTCCTTCGATTGTTTATTGATCATCTCTTCTTTGTCTTTGACAATCTCTTCTTTTCCTACTTGTTTACCGCTTCTCAGGGTAATAGCCTTTATGTTTTCAATTGGATTTTTCTCTGTGTTGCTCGGTAAAGAACCCTGATATCATGCTTGCTAATTGACCCACTTGCATCTCCAGATTTTTGATTGAAGCCTCTTGGTTTTGAAATCTCACATCCGTGCTTCTGATGAAGTCATGAGTTGTGTTAGCAAGTTTGGTGACTATGTCTTCCAAATTTGACTTTGTCTCTTCTGATTGTTTGAATCCTTGTGGTCTCGTCACATTCTGATTGTTCCATGAAAAATTTGGATGATTGCGCCATCCCGGATTGTATGTGTTGGAGTAGGGATTATTCTGCGACCTGTTAAAATTTCCAACAAAGTTAGAATTTTCATGAGATTGTTTAAAAGTATTACTTACCTGACACTATGTGCTAACATGTCCTCCACCACAAAAATTACATGTCAAATTGTGAATTTTCATGGCTGAAACACTCATATTATCAAGCTTTTTGTTGAGTGTTTCAAATTGTGCAGCAATTGTAGCAAAAGCATCTACTTCATGAATTCCGCTAACTTTTCGCATTGGTAATCTCTCAGTAGGCCACTGATAACTATTGGACGCTATCTCTTCTAATAAATTGTAGGCTTCTTTTGGTGTTTTATTATTTAAAGTCCCCCCTGCAGCTGCATCAATCATAGAACGAAGATTTGCACTAAAGCCATTATAAAAAGTTTGTACCTGCATCCATACGGGTAGTCCGTGATGTGGGCATATCCTAAGAAATTCTTTAAATCTTTCCCATGCTTCATATAATGATTCATTATCCATCTACATAAAATTAGTAATATCGTTATGCATTTTTGCAGACTTTGCAATGGAAAGAACTTATCAAGAAATTTCTAAGCCATATCATTAGTGATTGATCCTATAGGAAGAGAAGAAAGCCAACTCAGAGAATGGAAATAATCTCTATCTAATAGCATTATCTATAACTCTATCATATTTAATGGTGCCACAGATTTCAAGCAAAGCATCGATGTGAGTGTTTGGATCATCGCTTGGTAGCCCACTAAATTGCATCGATTGTTGAAGCATCTGAATAAGTGACGGCTTAATCTCAAAATTGTTTGCTTGAATTGCATGTCTTCTGACACTTGATGTGGTGCCTTGAACTGTTGGCGCAGCATAATCTCTTAAAAGTCTACGTGGATTTTCATTATCACCGTCTGCCATCTTAGCGTGATTTCTCTGTTCTCTTAGTCGCCTTTTGAATGTACGCTCGATTTCTGGATCAAGTTCAACAAGTTCCCCTTGTTGGCTACGTGTCATAAACCGATGTACACCCTGAAAAATAAAACAAAACGAAAGCTAGATTAAACTTAGAATTATTTGGTATCAATATTAATTAGTATTAAACAAATGATCCCGGCAACGACGCCATAAACTTGTTCGTAAAATTCTAAATGCAAGTGCACGTATCGAACAAGTAATATAATGATGAGATAAAGTATCGTCCCACGAAGATCGATGATTAATAAACCAATTAAATACTAAAATAGACTAATTCTAAAATTTATCTAACAAATCAAAATATAATTAAGAATAAATTAAAAACGAAATTTGTAGACTAAATGCAGTAAATCGATAAGATAAATATGTTAGAGCATCCGATTTCACCATAACCACTAGATATGAATTTCATATAGTTATGAATACAAGAACGATATCAAACATGTGATAGCGGAATTTCCTAATCTATTTACTATCCTATCTCTAGGTATAGCAAACCTACTCAGCATATTAATCCACTATATTTCTATGTGAATTAAAATAAACATGAGTGCATTAAAAACTATGAATATTCCCGGTTTACAATGAGTCTTTTGGATCACCTTATCACCGAAAGCTACACAAATAACGCGGTATATTTCTATCCACGTTTAATTCATGGTTATATATTATAATGAACAATTGCATATTATCACCTCTCAGTCTCAAAAATGCACATCAGATCATTTAAGTGGCGGCCAGTCACTCAAAAGCATTAAACGCAATAATATATAACTCACATGAATGAAATTAATTGTAGAACATAAAAATCATGAAATTCACATCATCATGGTTAGGCTACATCGTAGCTCTAACAAAAGAAAATTAGAACATAGTAGAAGAAAAAATAAAAATATAAATCAAACCCAGCATCTTGAATCAAAGAACAAGAATTCTGTCACCACTTTTGTCTTCTCTTCAAAATACTTGAAAAACTCTCAGAACAATGGAAAAACGATCTAACTCCTCCTCTCTCTCTCCAAAAAAACCCTAGCTGCTCTCTCTGTCTATTTATAGGAAATCTAAAATATCTATCTCTCAATGCTTGCAGATAACATCAGGGAACAAAATCAAGAATTTCCTGATTTGATATCCATCTTCCACTGCTGCTTTTATTTGAATTCTTGATAATTGCCATTCTTTTCCTTATCTTCTCCATATCTCATTATTCTGCATAAACAAAGAAAATTTAAATAATCAGAAGGAAATCCAAATATTTTCTCACAGATAATGCATTAATTACTGCATAAAATAGGTAAAATAACTCTATTTTTATAGAATTATCGAGCCGCTGTTTTTTTAAATAAATATTTTAAATTTTTTTTAAAATTTTTTGGTGAAAATAATATAAAATGAATAAACTTGATTTTTTTAGTTTTTAAATCTAATTTTTAAAAAATAATTAAAAATTCACGTGAAAAATAAAAAATTATTTAAAATGCCACATTAGCATTTTTAATGGAAAATGCTAATGGTGTCGATCTTAGGACTCGTTTGAAACAATTCGACAAGTTTTAGGACTTAAATACACATTTTACAAGTTTTAGGACTGGAATGCATTTTCGTGACAAGTTGTAGGACTTCCGGAACACTTATCCCTTTTTATTATTTATAATTCTCCTTACAGCTACATCAATCTTAGATTGGAGATTTGTATTAAACCCATTATAAAAGGTTGCTGCATCCATATGGGTAATCCATGATGTAAGCATCTCCTAAGAAACTTCTTGAATCTTTCTCATGCTTCATATAATGATTCATAATCCATTTGCATAATATTAGTAATATCGTTACACATGTTATCGTTACACATCTTTGCAAACTTTGCAAATGGAAAGAACTTACTAAGAAATTTTCTGAGCCATATCATTCCATGTAGTGATCGATTTTATTGGAAGAGAAGAGAGCCAACTCTTAGCTTTGTATATAAGAAAGAATGGAAATAATCTCAATCTAATTGCATAATCTATAACTCCATTATCTTTAATCGTGCCAAAATTTTTAAGAAAAGCATCGACGTGAGCGTTTGGATTATCACTTGATAGCCTACTAAATTGCACTGATTGTTGAAGCATCTAAATAAGTGATGGCTTAATCTCAAAGTTGTTTGCTTGAATTATAGGTCTCTTGATGCTTGATGTGGTGCCATGAACTCTTGACGCAACATAATCTCTTAAGACTCTACATGGATTTTTATTCTCATCATCTTCCACCATTTTCTTAGCATCATTTCTATGTGCTCTTAGTCGCCTTCTAAATGCGTGTTGAATTTTTGGATCGAATTAAAAAACCTCTAAAGCATTGAGCACCTCCTATGTGACTGATCACAATTACATATCCAAACCCCCTCTCCCCTCGCCCTAAATAGCCTTCAAAAAGCTATAGTGAAAGAAGCCAATTTAGATACCAACATATTCTAACTAATATTATGCAAAAAGAGTTAAAAGAATTACTTTTCCAACTGAAAAAGAGCAGACCTAACGAATTCTTTTTTTACTTATAACATAGATACTTCAAATGTGAATTGTGTGTTCAAGTAACCCAATTCTAGAATTCACCAAAGATATAAGATTGCATGGTGGATACACAACAAGATTGGATACTTCTTTACCAGCAGACGCGACTGAGAAACAGAAGATGCAAAAAGAGAAAGAGAGTACTTACATAATCAAGCTTAGTCTACATTCAATTCAACATATGATTGTGATCCTAACACTTTGAAAAATTTCAAAGAGCACTTTGTTAACTCTATGATAACTTTTTTTGACAAAAAAAAAAAAAAAACTTTATGATAATAGGTATGGGAAAAGAAAAAAATTTATATATTCAATTCCTTAATAATTTAGACCAAAAAAAGAAAGAATATCCTTAATAATGACTTCTACCTTTTTGTTTTTTGATTTGTTTAATATTACTATCCATGAAATAATTTTTATTTGACATGAGCTTCCTGATCTCTTTTTAAAAATAACATAAAATTACATAAATAGAAATAGAAGATCATTTTTAAATCAAAGAAATTGATAAGAACACATAATAAAAAGTTGAAATTGTACATATATATAGAAACATAAGATCATTTTTTTTTTTTTTTTTCAGAATGCTTTTATAACTAAGAATTTGTTAAAAAGTTATTCATGGGAGTGATAGCATAATACAATAAATTCACGCTTTTGTCCCTAAATATAATATTTATAAAATAAGTGAAATGAGGATATTTGAGAGAAAAATGACTGATGTGTTGTCAAAATAGGAAGTATTTTTTGTTTTCTATAACAGCATCCATTATATAGATTATATAGGTTACATAGCACGGTAAAAATTAAATAAGGCATTTTATCTGAAAAGAGGGAATTCAAACCCATTTGCATCATTAAATGAAAAAGTTCAATAATTCGTTGACTATATTGTGTAAGGTTTGACCAAAAAAAAAAAAAAACAACAATTAGCTTGAGCAAAAATACTATTTTTGCTTGAGAAAATTAACCAATTTACGAAGGCCATGTGGATTCTTAAGTACTCCATTAGGTTTAAAATAAGCTACTGAAAGGTTGATCACAAATGTGGGAAAAGTTGAATCTTCGTACCCTTCAATGACTTCAAATATTACCAAAAACTACCAATAACTATTCCTTGTAAAACCTAGTATGTATAATCTTTATAATCTTTTATCACATTTGATATTTCTCAGAAAATTTGGTGATGAAATAAGTTTTGACTGTGTAGTATTTTTATGAATAGTCACTAGTAGTTTTCGATAATATTTGTATTCATTTAAGAGATATGAAGATTCAATATTTCCCACTTTTATGATAAACCTTTCAGTGGCTTTTTTTTAATCTGATGGACTACTTAAGAATCCACATGGCCTTCGTAGGTGGTTGGATTGGTTAATTTTCTCGAGCAAAAGTAAGAATGGGAAGTATTTTCTTTCTTTAGATTTGGCTTTCTGAACAAGTGTTTACTTGCATCTCTTAAAGACTAGGTCTAAATGTAACCTTCATCAGCACGGTGCGATATGGCTTAATGCCTGAGCTTTTTTTTTTTTTTTTTTCCTTTCTCTCTCTTTTCACAAAATTTATGTGCTTAATAAGTTTAATATAACCCACCGATGGCAGCTAAGTTTGTGGGGCTTTGGGTACTTCATCGCAGAGGTCCTAGGGTTGAAAATTCATAGCTGCTAATACGTCTTAAGTGGAGGGCCATGATGGTGGAGTCCTATGCTAGCTTCCTATCAGGTATTGACACTTGGTCCAAGGTGCATACGCTTGGTCCAAGGTGCACTGCATACTGTATGGGCTGTGGGTTGGCGATTAGCATAAGCGAAAGTCGGGCTCGATAAATCCTGGGTCACCAAAAAAAAGAAGTCTAATATAATAATTTAATCATTTCAGGAAAGAACCAATAAGATTATGAATGTTTGTTTTTATGGAGAAGATTATTACTCTAATACTTGGTCCAATTATATCAATGAGTAAAATCAATTTTACTTATTAGCAATAAAAAGGATAAAAACCTAGCTAATCTATATTAAATAGGTCAATATAAGTAATGTCATTTGTCAAGACGTCACGATCCATTTTATTAAATGAGTCATATGAGTTCAACTCGAAGTTGAAGCGATTGTTAATGGAGGTTAAGAGACTAAGTGAAATCGTCTGGTTTTGTCAATGAAGACAACTATAGGCGCATTTCCAGCATAAAACATGAAGTTGATCTCATTGATTATGAGCTCAACTTGAACTCCACGTGTTTATTAATCATGTCAAAAGGGGTTGACATGACTATAGCAAGAACACAATTAGCATAGAGATGAGGCTTTACTTAAAGGCACGCACATTACAACATGTTTGTTTTTCTATTTCTCTGTTTTTTCTGTTCCCCGAAATAGCTTTGAAACAGAAATTCGTTTAATAACGCAAATTCATTTTTCTATTTCTAGAACAAATCTATATTCCAAAAATAGATTTAGAGTATAAATTAGAAGCTAAAACTTTTAACTTTTTTATTTCTAAAACAGAAACAAGAAATCAAAACTTTCCTCATTGTTCACTTTTGTCACTACCCGTCACCCACTCGCCGTCAGTTGCTGGTCACTGATTACTAGTCGTCAAACGCTAGACACCCATCGATTGTTGGCTGTTCATCGCCCATCACTGGACGTCGGAGGCCCACCGCTGCCTGCCGGACGTTCGTTGTTGACTACCCGCCACTGGCCACGAGCCACCCGCAGCCCGCCGCTGATTGTTGGCCATCTATTGCCAATCACCAGCCGTCGGACTCTGGACATTAGGACATTGGACACTAGTTGTTAGACGTCGAACACCGGATTATATATATAGGTATGTATATAATTTTGAGTAAGAATTATTATCTTGGAAAAAAATCTTAATTTCGAGTTTGTGATATCCCTATTCATAAGAAGATATAATTTTCAATTATTTTATTAAAATAAATATTACAATCACATATAAATCACAAATATTCATATGTTCACTTATTATTGCATAATCAAGTGCAAAGTTTATTCTTAATTATTTTGTAAATATTGTTGACACTTGATTTTTAATAGACACATCAATAAAGGTAGAAAACTCGACATTAGGATTTTTGATCGTGACAAAACCCGTTTCTTGAATAAAAGTATTATCTTTTGTTTCTTTCTTTTGTTCAATCATTGTTAAACAATTTCAATTTCTCATTCATTTCTATTGAAAACTCAAAAAGTCAAACTGTTGACTTTTTTTTCAACATTTTGACCAAAATATAAACTCAAGTCAAAAGCCAAAAAGATTCTAAACAATCCTAATTTCACTTTAGCCGGGTTTATTTTTGAAAATTTCAAAGATGTGACTCAAAAATCAACATAAAGTGAATTTAGTTAACTAAATAATTGACTTTTGATCAAACATTTGACAAAAAAATTTGAAAAGATAAAAAAAAAAAAAATCTACAAACTACTTCATTTTAGCTTTGATTTGACTTTAGCCTTGAAAATTTTCCAAAAATCAATTAAGAGCCTTATTTTCTAAATTTTTCATTTTAGGTTCAAAATGGCCAAACATAAAATTATTTTCATTCTAGTCATAATTAGGCTTATTTCCTTTTACATTATTTGATTTGGGGACCATTACCCATTTTCTCTTTTTTTAGTTGCAAAACGGTCGTCAAAATATGAATTGTCACTTTTAACCCTAATTAGGGTGTCCAAATCAAATTCTTCATGATTTGCAAATGGGCACTTCCATTCCACTCATTTTTGTAAAATAAGTCTGAATCCGGGATCTATTTTGGGAAATTCATTGTGAAACTTTTCAATTTGAGAAATTTAGCCTTGTCAAACATAAGAAAACCAAGATAATAAATCTCAATTGAATAGATTCAAGTTGACTCATTTGAGACTAAGGTTTAATTTCAAGAATTAAAGTTCAATTTCACCATTAATTTTCAATTCAATTTTAGCATAAAAGTCATGCCATCAATTCAAAGTCAATTTGGATATAATGAGTTACCTAGTTATGGGCAATTAACCTAATAGATGTCCTACGATATTAATGGAATTCAATTCTAATTTGCAATTTTGACATGAAATTGCATGAAATTGTCCAACTTAGCCTAAAAGGTCCAATCATATGTACCCATGGTGTAGTCCAATATTTTTCGTGTTAATCAAGTAATTAAGCCAATATAAAATTGCCAAATTACATTTATATGATGTAATTGGCCTAATTTCTTTAAAATTGGATTGTTTTCCTCAAATTGGACAAGATTCCCTTTCGATTTAATCCTTGAGGAACTAAGGTACATAGAATTTAGAACCCAATGGACCAAACCACCCAAAAATAACCGAACTGGTCGAATCGGCTTAGATCAGTCTGACCGGTCTGACTGGCCACTCGCGAAAGAGACCGATTCGGTCCTCCGTCAGCTAGCTCTCATTTGATTGGCCACTACTTGTGGTTGTCCTATTGTGTGTAATTCATTTCCATATCCTTCAACTTTCCATATTTTATGAAATGCTCTTGGATTTTGTAAAATTAGAAAATTGCTCATAATTAGGCTTTAATTGTAAATTCAATTTAAACTCACATCGACACCATCCTCATGTGACATATTTTCACTTTGATTAGTCAATAATGGAATTAATTAGGCCATCCAATCAAGTTTTCGTTGTCGGATTGAATCGAGGGCTAAGATTTGATCTTGAAGGGAAGTATATAAGATATTTTCCCTTCAAAACTTAAGGGGGGCCTCATTTGCATGTACCTAAATCTAGAAACATAGAAAAAAAATTCTCTCTCTTAGCTCTTTCCCTCTCTCTCTCTCTCTCTCTCTCTCTCTCTCTCTCTCTCTCTCTCTCTCCCCCTCCCTCTCTCTCTCTCTCTCTCTCTCTCTCTCGTGTCCATGCGACGATCCCCACTACCGGTGGTCTTTCACACCGTGCCACTGCCTCCGGCCTCACTCACTCTCTCTCTCTCTCTCTCTCTCTCTCTCTCTCTCTCTCTTGGTGTCGATTGGAACCACTGTTGGCTTCGGTGGTTGCTAGATCCTCCCGCTCAACCTCGTCTTCATTGAAGCTTGAAGACCATCGGTAGAACCAGCCTTAGCTTTAACTGGTTCCTAGGGTGTTCTAATCACCGCCAATCACCCCATAGGAGAGTCCCCGACCCTCTAGTCATCATAGCTTGATTGGAGAGCTATCGGATGAGCTTTGATGGCCATTCTTCCATCGATGATACAAACCGAGTCCAACTGAAGCCAGTCCTCCTCAGCAACGAACCAATTGCCAATCAATGCCAAGCTATCCATTCTAATGTCCTTTGTGTCCCATTAATGATCCTCGACATCCTTTAGTCGTTATGGTGCCTTGATTGTAGATTGATCAAGGTCGTTTCGTCTAAAATTGTATAAAGGCTAGAGCTCACATCTAGGGTCTGATCAATGATGAATATGTCTATCATAGGATGTTTAGGATGATGTAGAATAGATATGGATGATTGATTATGGTTTCATGATGGTTGATTGCTTGAATAATGTTGTTCTACAATTTCAGATCCCTAATTGGACTGTCCGGATGTTTTCCTTTGAACAACTTGGTTATTGTGCTTTTTTGCACTTGATGTCTCACCATATTTGAAGATGGTTCAAATACCTTTCTAATAAGCTATAGAACACCTCGATTTGATCTCGTTTGATATGATTTTTGCCTGTCCAAAATTGAGTCTAGAATTTGTTATTTGCTTATTGTTTAGTTGATTTGTGGTTTGCATCTTTTGTTTATTTTTTGCTGACTTTTGATTTTTGAGTTTGAAAATAGTTTCTCCATGAAAGTTGCACGAATTGCTTTGGTCATGACATTTTTTTTTTTTGTAGATTTCTAATATATTTGATTAGGTGAATCTTCAAAAATCATCCTTTCGCCGATCGGCCTAGTTTGAGTCCAATGTGTGTTTGCTCTAAAATGAGGTAGTAAACATGCTAGATTGGATTTGTGTCCTTCATAAAAGTCATACAATACATCATAAGCTTTCTAAAAAAGATATAAATTGTGCTAAATGGACATTGTTAGCTAGATCAATTGCTTGCGCAAAATCATGCTTGGACTGCTGCAATTTGAGACATAGAATGCCTTGTTTTGTTTTCCTATTTTCATGTACATTTTTGTGAACCAAATTATACTTCAATGTCTCTTGAAAAACGATCATGACATTGTATTCTACATGTAGGAAATTTCATGGATTTTTACCATGTCATTAGATTACTAAGAACCACCCATGTTTTATGCAATCCTTACTACAATTGTGATTGATTATGTTCTTGTGAAAATGTCTTTGATTAAGCTCCTTAAAAGCAAAATTAGTGCATGACGCCTTCTAGACATGCTTAGAATACATCACAAGCTTCGAGATAATGTATGACATGTATCATTTGAACATCATTTGCTATGTAAAAACCATTTACCAAGTTGACATGTTACTGCTCAAGTTGTTAAGCATTTTGTCATAAATGTTTCTTAATGATAGGTTACCTATTAATGCTAATGAATTTGTGTGATTTTTGTGCATCGATCTAGGGTTAGATGTCTTAATCAAACTTATTTGTTTGCATTTAACCTTACATCATGTTTGAATGTCCCCATCTTCATGCATCATTTAGGTAGTTTAGTGAAGCCAATCATCATGCATCATTTTCTGTCATGTTATGAGTGATATGTGCACTTTTGCAATTGCCATCATTTGAACATGAATTTGACCTTAATTGAATTTTATGTCTCTTAGAAAGTCATAGGGCATGTCTTAAGCTTTCTAATGACACCAATTTTGCACCTTTTGCATATCATTTGACCCATTTTCTATTTCAGCAAATTTTTCCCTGAAATCTGCTGTGAGTGAAATTCAGAATGCTTGTTCTGCCCTTATTGAGTCAGACCTCTTGTTATTTTTCTATTAGATTTTCAATGAGGATTCCGAGATCGAATCTCTAATAAAATTGTTTGTCTTCCTTATGACTATGTTATTGTGAAATTTCATCATTTTTATACATCATTTACTAAGATAAATTGCTGTCGACTTGCCATGATGTCTTTTTGCCCTATTTAGTTTCTAATGCGCTACATTGAGTTCTTGGATTTTTATAAATTCATGTGTAGATTATATTGGGAAACTTCCCTCATGTAAGTTGTTCTTTGTTGTGTGCTTGATGTCCTCTAATTTTTTTAGGCCCAATTATCCATGGTCCTATCTCAATTGCTCTGATTTTGATTACCCTTTTTGATAATTACTGTAGTGATTCCTTGCTTCAATTCCATTGTAGGTTTTTTTAAAATGTTTCATGTTGAATTGAGATTACTTGTTTTCTCAATTTTAGATCCTTGTTTTCTCAATTTCATACACAAAAATTCTTGGAAAATAAAAAAAAAAATTACCGTACTTTCCAAACCCCTCAAATGTTGCGAAACAATTTGAAATTTCACGTTTTAATTGATTCAAACCCAATTTTCTTTCATGTGACACCCATGTGTGAAATTTTCATTCTTAGAAATGCTAAAACCTTTCAAAACATCACAAGTTGGAAGGTGGAATTGTAAAAAAAAAAAAAATAGAGCTAAACACATGCTACTTGGTTACAAAGTGAAGAATGCTTAGCCGGATTTAAAATATTTTTAATGGCTGCAAGTTTATGCTAATTTGCAGGAGCAGATTTGCAACTATTTGTCATGTATTGCTAGCATTGTCTCACATACCATATAGATGGTTTTTAGTGATAGGGGCAAAGATGCTTTCTACCATAAGCATCCATTCATGTTTTTACAGTATTTAAACATAGTTTAAGATTTCAAAGTAATTTATTGCTGCTCTTGGCATGCCTTTTCAACATGTTTATCAACCTCCAACCTATGTTATGGCCTTT
The DNA here is from genome assembly GCA_016097545.1 of Eucalyptus victrix. Lineage (NCBI taxonomy): Eukaryota > Viridiplantae > Streptophyta > Magnoliopsida > Myrtales > Myrtaceae > Eucalyptus > Eucalyptus victrix. The sequence continues at coordinate 21,688,955 of CM027845.1, read as the reverse complement.
AGGCCACTAATTTCAATGTGAAGGCAGCATAGTAAGATATTGTTTACATAGACGAAGTTGATAAAATAACAAAGAAGGTACTTTAAATAATTCATTTTTTTGTTCATGATATAGGGTATCTAGCGGTCATACTTATCTAAGCAAGACCAACGTGCAAGCTAAGTATGTAAATACTGGCCGACATGTTTCAGGGAGGGTGTCCAACATGCATTACTGAAAATGTGGAAGAAACTGTGAGTTTTCTTTCTTTGTACTGATTCTAATTTGATCTTTCATGCTTTAGACTGATTCTAATTTGATCTTTCATGCTTTGGAATGTCTCTGTGAAAGAGCTCCAAAAGAACCGTCAACTGGTTTTCTTTCATGTGTTTTTATATATTTTCTTCTTTGGTTTCAAATTATTGGATTAGTGTTTTGATTCATGTTAAGAGTTGATTTTTCTTTAGCGTGAGAGGAGGGCAACTTAGCTTGTTGATTAATTGAGAACAAAAGCCTGGAATAGGGTTCTAATTACTTTGGCCTCCTAAATTGCTTTACAATTTTGACTTGTAGGAACAATAATCAATTTTAGTTTGAAATTAGAGGGTTCTAATTTAGTGGTTTGCCATTTGATGTTAATCTAAGACCCCGTTTGACTAAGTTGCAAGTTAATGGATGCAGTCTTTTTGTTTTATCATTTACATTTTTGGGTTTGGAATAACGTTTTTTTTTTTTTGGGGTCGGGGAAAACTTTTTACAGTTTTTTTCAAATTTAGCACCTCGCGCAATTGATTTTTTTTTAAATCCTTTTTTTTTCAAAACAAATGTCGACATTAATTTTTTTTGCAAATTTTTAAAGGAAATGGCACAATTGTTAGTTCCTTATAATACTTGAATAGCCTTTTGTTTCCTGTGAAACTTACTTACATCCTTAGGCTTCAATTAACCCATAGTCCACTTATGTTTTTATCTCCAACTTGATTGTGTCCATAATATTTGGAAATTTTTTGGCCCATATAGGAGTGGCGGTGTGATTTTTTGTACATTGAGCTTGAATGCATTTTGTGATACACCATCTATCAATTACCTCAAAATGTTATGGATCTTTCTAAATTAGAGCAAAAGAAGTACCTCTCTTTTGCATTCATGAGCTTTTTTCAGTTGTTGCAATTCTCTATTTTGTTTCGAGCACAAAATGCTACATTTTCCAATTCATCTATACATAAGGATTGTGTTGGCCTTTTCTGGCAATTTTTGGTGGCTAGATTGCTCCCTTCACACTTTTTTGAGGCAAAATTTGAGACACAATGTCTGACAATTTAGTTGGTTTGGTTGAGAACACTTCACCTACAGGTTATATTATGTTTCCAATGATCTCTAAGAAGCTTGACGGCATAAATTATTTGATATGGTCTCAATCTATATGCTTGACCATTGTAGGCCATGGGCTTAAAGGACATATCAATGGTACTTTTGTAAAGCTAGATGCATCAAGTAATGCTAAGGAAAAGTGGATCTTGAATGACCCTTTGGTAATGTCTTTTCTGCTTAATTGATGTAGCTGCATATTGCAAAAAGATATTTGCTTCTTGCCATTGCGACACAAATTTGGTTAGCTGCAAGAGAAACTTATGGTCAATTGGGAATTATGCACAGGTGTATAGACTTGGAAAAAGGGTTCATGACCCCATTGAGAAAGAGATGACTATATATCAATATTATGTTGAGCTTATGAACTTGTGGCAAGAGCTAAAATCATTATGCGGATAATTGTCCAACCAATACTATGGACATCACTGCACATAGCTAGGAAGAAATTAATTCCATATTGTGTTAGTATCCTAGTTGGTCTTGAATTGACATTTCATACATTCAATGGTAGAGGTATGTAATGAGGTACCCTGGGAGTCTAACCTTTTCGCTTGGAGTCTTTCTCGTAATCTTATGTTTAGGTATTATAGATGGAAACTTGCAATGTGTTAGCTAATCTCTTTGGACTTCTCCAAGAATAGTAATTATGCTAAAATAAACAAGCTTTAGGAAAAGATGAAGACACATAGATCCATTCGGATAGCAATAAATCACGATATGCATGGCACTAGTCAGTATCGGGATTAACTCCATCCATAGGGAAGAATGTCAACTAGATTAAATGAAGACCATATAAGTAGCCTTTAAGTTCTAATGTCAAGTACCAATCCTAGCTAAGCATGTAAAAACAAATTTGAAAGCATGACGAAAACTAACTTCCGCCAACTCATGATGACTTAGCTACTTTAAAAAAAAAAATAGTAGTATTAAATGCATATGCATTAAGATGAAGCCTCGCTATCTACCCTCCTTAAGCTTGTGTCATTTCAATACCCGTGCCCATCCCCATTTCAATTGTGCCAGTTGTGCCCAGCATCCATGGACAAATTTTTCGAAGGATATCTATAGCTCATTTAGGATATTGCTCCCTTGTCTCCGGCATATCAAGGTAGACTCCCATGCCCCCTGAGATTAACATATTCATGAATATGAAGGCGACCCTACCAAGGGTAATCACCTTGTATAACGGCATATAAATTAATGTCAAGATTACACTCACGCATCGATTCGTGCACTTGAGCATGCAACCTCAATGTGAACACCTCGGAGCTATAAATTGATGTTATTGGGCCTATCTGAATGCGTCGGATGCTACATAAAATACAAACAAGGGAATACAAATTGCTACTACCCATGAGGGCTTCATGATGTGGTTGATGTTGATGAGGCATGCACCGAGGACCACAAGTGACAAACTCATCCCCCAAGGTTGATTATAGCAAATTCCGTTGCCCATCCATGTCTAGGTGGAAGATGGGGATGAGAATTGGCAAGGCCTTCGCCATTTAGACTATGATGGGCAAGAGCATAATCCAATTAGCAAAGGTCACGTCCACCTTTTCATAAATTCGTGAGCTATATAGCAACATGGTCTCAACACCATATGCTTGTTGGATTACATTAATCCCTAGCGCACACAATGACATATGGAAAAATACAAAAGTTGGGTTGCTAAGTTCCCGGAGCATAGACGCCTTATAGTTGTCAACGGTCTTCACGATTTCGATGAGTCAGTAGTTGACCTTTGCATCAAAGTTAAGGGTCCGGGCAAGGACCTGCTTTGCACTATTCATGCAACCCTACATGACAAGCCACTAGGGGGATTTCTGCATGATGTAGACCTCATGGCGAGTAGGACCGTCGAGAGTGTTCCTAGGCCAAGCATGAAAAGCCACATGCATTTGAGCACGAGCATAGGGATAGCATAATTACACACAAGACCCAGGAGGGTGCCAAGGTTGATGGAGACTTGAACAACCGAAACAAGTAATAAGAATATGCTCATTAAACATGAAAAAGAGAAACTACTGACTAATAAATAAATGAAAAAAAGTAACACATAATTAGAAAACAACTACCTCGAGAAACAAGGTGAACAAGCCACGGAATATGGCGGGGGAGATTTCTTTGATATAGATAGGGCGATGTGAGTGCCAACCCGACGCTCACCTAGCTAATAGCACAGCCTTTAGGAGTAAAGCATTTTGGGGCCTAACCCCATGATAATTGTACCCACAAAAAAGAAAGCCGAAGCCAACTTGATCACATTGCGGCAGCCAATCCAATCAACAATGCTCTCTGCATTCGCTACCCCTAAGACTGAGAACAAATCCATGATTCTTGCCTAGAAGCCAACGAACTCCTCAATTATTCCTTTGATCTTATTTTAAATATGTCGGGGCCTTGCTCATCACCCCTATGATTGTCAATTTAAAAAAAAAAACACAAAAATATTATATATCACAACAAAGTTCCATGTGAATCGTAGCCATATAAATAAAATTGAAAAATTTCATTGAGGATTGGAAATTTCAATGGACTCCCATGGGATGGTGTTGATGATTGCGTTTGTCAATGGTGTTGATGACTACGTTTGTCAAGTCAATTGGCGGTGTATATAGTATCTAAAATTTTAACGGGATGATACTTAGAAAAGATAACATTTTTAAAATTATACCTCTTGAAAATTATAAAAATTGTTGCAAAATGATTTTTCAATAAAATCAACTCCATCTTTTAAATACCAAATATTCAAGAAGTATAATTTTCAGAAATGTTATCTTTCCTAAATATCATCTTGTTAAATTTTAGAAACTATATATGCCGCCAATTGACTTTGCAGGTATCGACATACACAATCATCAACACCATCCCATGGGAGTCCATTGAAAATTCCAATCCCCTAATGACCCTAAATAGTTATGCCATTTCATGTGCCATGGGGGCGTCAATCGCCTCCAATATTATTTGGTCTTGGTTAGTCATCCAACCAAAAAAAAGGTAATTTTTTTTTCAACTTTATATATATGGCTAAGATTGACATAAAACTTTGTTAAGATATATAATATTTTCATTTTTTTTTTTTATTGACAATTGTAGGTGTAATGAGCAAGGCCCCGGCATATTTAAATAAAAAGATAAATGAATAATTGAGAAGCATGTTGACTTGCAAGCGGGGATCATGAATTTGTTCTCAATTCTAGGGGCAGCGATAATAAGGAGCATCTCTCACCAAATTGACTACTACAACACGATCAAGTTGACAGGGTTTTCTTTCCTATGGCAATGGTCATCATGGGGTTAGGCCCCCAAAATGCTTTACTCCGTGGGGGCCACACTATAGCCAGGTCGATGTCGAGCTGGAACTCATCATCACCCCCATCTATATTGCGGAAATCTCCTCCGCCATATTTCATGGCTTGCTTACCTCATTTCTCAAAGATAGTTATTTTCTAATTGTGTATCACATTTTTTCATTTATTTATTAGTCATTAGTTTCTTTTTTTTTTTCATGTTTAATGAGCATATTCTTGTTACTTGCTTCAATTGTTCAAGTCTTCATCAACCTTGGCACCCTCCTTGGCCTCAAATGCAATTATACTATCCACATGCTCGTGTTCCAATGCATAAGACTTTTCATGCTCGGCTTGAACACACTCTTGACCATCCTGCTCACCATCGAGGTCCGCATTATGCTGGAATCCCCTCGGTGGCTTGTCATGCAATGCTGTAAGAACAACACAAAGCAGGTCTTAGCCCAGAATTCTAACTCTAATGTGGAGGCTAACCGTCGGCTTGCTGAAATCATGGAGGCTGTTGACAATCGTGAGGGTTCCGTGCACTAAGAACTCAGCAACCCAACTTTGGTATTTTTCCTATGTCATTGTGTGCGTTGGGGATTAACATAATCCAACAAGCTTGTGGTGCTGAGATAACGCTGTTGTATAATTCACAAATTTATGAAAAAGCTTATGTGACCTAATACTAATTGGATTATGCTCTTGCCCATCATAGCCCAAGTGGTGAAGACCCTGCCAATTTTCACTCCCATCTTCCACCAAGACATAAATGGGCGACATAAATTTGCTGTTAATTAGCCTTTGGGGATGAGTTTGTCACTCGCGATCCTTGGTATGTGCCTTGTCAGCATCAACCGCAACATGAAGTCCTCATGGGCAATAGCAACTTGTATTCCCTCATTTGTATTTTATGTAGTATTTTACGCATTCAGCATAGGCCCAATGATGTCCATCTATAGCTTTGAGGTGTTCACATCGAGGTTGTGTGTCCAGGGGGACGCAACCGCAGTTGCCTTGAATCGATGGATGAGTGTAATTATGACATTAATTTCCATATCGCTATATAAGGCGATCACCCTCGGCGGGGTCACCTTCGTATTCATGAGTTATTCAATGAAGATTCCAAGGTTGAGTCATCAACAAAATTTGTTTGTCTTCTCATGACTATGTTGTTGTGAAATTTCAGATTTTTTAGACATCATTTATTATGTCAAATCGTTGTCGACTTGCCATGATTTCTTATTGCCCTATTATGTTTCTAATGTGCTAACTTGTGTTATAAATTCATGTGTACCTTAGGAAATTGCCTTCATGGAAGTTGTTCCTTATTGATTGCTTGATGTCCTATAATTTGTTTAGGCCCAATTATCCATGGTCCTATCCCAATTGCTTTGATTTTGATTGCCATGTTTGATGTTTACTATTGTGATTCCTTGCTACGATTCCATTCTAGTATTTTTTTTTTAAATAATGTTTTGCAAGCTAAATTGAGACAACTTGTTTTCATGAGTTTGGATTCTCGTTTTCTCAATTTCATATGCAAAGATTCTTGGAATATAAAAAACATTTTACCGTACTTTCAAACCCCTCGAATGTTGCCTAACAATCTAAAATTTCATGTTCTAATTGATTTCATACATAGTTTTTCCTAATCCTTGAAAAGGTTTAGAAAACTAAAAATTAAGTAATTATCAAGTGGTAGTCAAATAAAAAAAAAAAATTAAGAGCGGACAATATGGACATATGCTAGCTATGGTAAATTGCTACCCTTAGTCACCCAAAGGCCTTTGGTAATTTAGTGCTTAGTGCTTCTACCCAGTTGGTTGCATGAGTCTCTTGTAATTTTTGACTTTGAAGTGCTCTCGTGTTTCTCTTACTTAGAGCTTAAAGTTCACAATTTGATCTTTGTTGAGAGTATTTTGCTAATAAGGATATGTTTGTATATTTATTTTATTAATTATATATAAGGGCAATAAGGGTGATATTGTAATTTTTGGCCTTTTGGTTTTATTATAAATAGATAGTTTAGGGTTAGATCCATCTAACCAAGCATTCAATTAAGTTTTTGTCTTTCAACATGGTGTCAGAGCCAAGATTAAACTGAAACTCTAACCCTAATCTCTTCTTCCTGCTTTTCTCTTTCTCTCTTTTTATCTTCACTTTCTCCCTGCAGTTCCTTCTCACCTTCTCCTTTGCTTTCTTTGATAGTATAGGTCAGTGCTAATGAGGTGATTCTTCAAATTTAATGTCTACCCTAAATCTTAAAGATTCATTGCAGTTTGCAATGGATGGTTCAACCTTTTATGATTTTTTTTTGGATCTTTTTGTTTGAGATTATTTTTGCCTTATCATCGACCTACAATTATCTTGTTCGTGAAGACCAAAGTACTACAATTCACCGACCACCATATTCATTTTTTAAAGATTTTTGGGGAAAATCAAAATTATTGATTTTTTTTAGGTTTCCTATACCTTTAAAAGATCAACTTTTTGCTTTCCCTTGATTTGATTTAGCTGATTTTTGGAGGACAACTTTAGCTTACTATAAAAGGACTTCGATCCAATTGTTTGCCTATTCTAGCAAGTTTTAGCGGCTGGATTGCACCCTTCACACTTTTTCGAGGCAAAATTTAAGACACGATGTCTAACGATACAATTGGTTCAATTGAGAACCCTTCACCTATAGGTTATACTACATTTGCTATGATCTCTAAAGCTTGACGACACAATTATTGATGTAGTCTCGATCTACATTCTCGAACATTGTAGGCGGTTGGCTTAAAGGACACATCAATGACACTTTTGCAAAGCTGGATATGTTAGGTAATGGTCAGGACAAGTGAATCTCAAATGACTTTTTGGTAATGTCTTGTCTGCTTAATTCGATGTAGCCACATATTGCAAAAGTTATTTGCTTCTTGACACTACAACACAAAATTGGTTAGCTACAAAGGAAACTTATAGTCAACTTGGAATGATGCACAAGTGTATGAACTTTGAAAAAAAGTTCATGACACCCCTCAAAAAGAGATGACTATATCTCAATATTATGTTGAGCTTCGAAGCTTGTGGCAAGAGCTAGATCATTATGAAAATTATCGTCCAACCATTGCTATGGACATTGCTGCACATAGCTACGAAGAAATTAATTCCATGTTGTGTAAGTATCCTAATTCATCTTGAACCAACATTTGATATATTCAATGGTAAAGGTATATAATGAGGTACCCTAGGAATCTAACCTATTCATTTGGAGTCTTTCTCGTAATCTTATGTTTAAGTATCATAGATGGAAACTTGCACTGTATTAGTTAATCTCTCTTAGAATTCTCTAGGAATAGATATTATGCTAACATAAACAAGCTTTAGGAATATATGAAGACACTAAGTAAAAGATAAACAGCAAATAGATCCATCTAAATAGCAATAAATCATGATACGCATGGCACTGGTCAGTCAGTATCAAGATTAACTCCAATTAACTCCATCCATGGGGAAGAATGCTAACTAGATTAAATGAAGACCATACAAACAGCTTTAAGTTATAATGCTAAGTACTAATTCTAGTTAAGCATATAAAAACAAATGTGAAAGCACGACAAAAACTAACTTCCACTAACTCATGACGACTTAGCTACTTGAAAAAAAGAAAAAAAAAGTAGTATTAATTACACATGCATTAAGATGAAGACTCGCTTTCTACCCTCCTCGAGCCTATGTCATTTCAATACTCATGCTCATCCCTGTTTTAGTTATGCAAGTTGTGCCCAACATCCATGGGAAAATTTTCCCCAAGGATCACTATAACTCCTTTAAGGTCTTGGCCTTTGTCTCTAGCATAACAATGTAGACCCCCACGCCCCCAAAGGTTGACATAGTCATAAATAGGAAGGTGACCCCACCAAGGGTGATCGCCTTATATAGCGATATAAAAATTAATGTCAAGATTACACTCACCCATTGATTTATGGTGATCATAGTTGCCTCAATGTGAATACCTTAGAGCTATAAATGGATGTTATTAGGCCTATGTTTAATGCGTAGGGTGCTGTGTAAAACACAAACAAGGGAATCCAAGCTGTGACTACCCATGAGGACTTCATGTTGTCATTGATGTTGACAAAAAACATACCGAGAATCGCAAGCAGCAAACTCATCCCCAAGGCTGATAAACAACAAATTTTGTTGTCCATCCATGTTTAGGTGGAAGATGGGGATAAGAATTGGCAAGATCTTCGCCAATTGAACCATGATGGGCAACAGCATAATCCAATTATCAAAGGCCATGTCCACCTTTTCAAAATTTATGAGCTATATAACAGCATGGCCTCAACACCATATGCTTGTCGGGTTACATTAATCCCCAGCGCACACAATGACATATGGAAAATATGAGAGTTGAGTTGCTGAGTTCTTGATGCACGGACCATTTACAATTGTCAACAACCTCCGTGATTTCAATAAGCCAGGTAGTTAGCCTCCGCATCGGAGTTAGAGGTCTAGGTTAGGACCTACTTTGGTCGTTCGTGCGGCCCCGCATGACAAGCCATAAGGGGATTCCGACATGATGCTGACCTTGATGGTGAGCAGGACCGTCAACAGTATTCTCAAGCCAAGCATAAAAAGTCGCATGCGTTTGAGCACAAGCATGGGGATAGCATAGTTGTCTACAAGGCCAAGGATGGTGCTAAGATTGATGGAAACTTGAACAACCAAAGCAAGCAACAAGAAGATGCTCATTAAACATGAAAAAGAACTATTGACTAATAATTTGAAAACATAATACATAATTTGAAAACATTTAACTCGGGAAACAAGGTGAGCAAGCCATGGAATATGATGGTGGGAAAAATTTCTACAATATAGACGGGGCAATGGTGAGTGCCAACCTAACGCCAACCTGGCTAATAGCATGGCTCCCCAAGAGTAAAGCATTTTGGGGGCCTAACCCTATGACAACCGTTCCCACAAAAAGAAAGCCCCCACCAATTTGATCACATTTCATTAGCCAATCCAGTCAGTGATGCTCCCAACCATCATTACCCCCAAAACTGAGAACGAATTCTTGATCCCCGTCTAGAAGTCAACGTGTTCCTCAATTATTCCTTTTATCTTTTTCTTAAATATGCCGAGGCCTCACTCATCACCCTTATTACTTGTCAATAAAAATTAACATGAAAATATTATGTATCATAACAAAGTTCCATGTCAATCGTCATAAATAAAATTGAAAAATTATAATTGAAAAAAAAATCATTTTTTGGTTGGATAACTAACCAAGACCAAATAACATGGAGGCGATGGATGGCCCCATGACACATGAAATGGCGTAACTATTTAGGGTCATTGGGTCATCGGAATTTTCAATGGATTCTCGTGGAATTGTGTTGATGATTGCATCTATCGATACTTGCAAAGTCAATTGGTGTCAGATATAGTATCTAAAATTTTAATAGTATGATACTAAAGAAAGACAATGTTTCTGAAAATTATACCTCTTGCATACTACCAAGAAAATGATGCTCTGACTCTACCAATCATCATCTTCTAGAAGATGAAGACGACGCCATCGAATCGAAGCCTCAATGGCACCAACCTAGAGGAGTCACGTGAAGAGACCATTGAAAAATCTTCTATTAGACAATTAATTCGTAGAGAGATGTTCGGATATCTCTCCCTTTACAAATGTAGCCCGAGTCTTTAGTTGACTTAACAAACAGAGCCGCGCGACTCTTTTGGATAACTATCTTAAAAAATTATAAAAACCGTTGCAAAATGATTTTTTGATAAAATTTACTTCATCTTTTGAAAATTTGGTATACTCCTTGGCCTATACATGATCGTTTTTGCATATATTCAAGACACAATTTACCACGTCATTTCATGGAAGGGCTACATATTAGACTGCATACTGTAGGCCTTATCATCAACACTCAACTTGTAAAAATCAAAATCTGTCAAGGATATCAGTGGAACCTATACCAAAAGAGTTGGCTGGCTTTGTGTATTATCACATTCCCAAATGTTTCCCTTCATCTCATATGCCAAACGGGACCAAACTAGAATGCTAGTATCTAGTATCGGCATTATAACTACTGTTGCAACAATGACTGCCTATTTAAACATCATAAAATTCTTGTACAAACTGTCGTTGCTGTAGAAATTACTAGAATCGACTTGTGACCACTGGACCGAATCCATCACCATTAGCTTTGCATGTAATATCACCAACGTAAAAACCTGTTTCACCAATTTCGAATCCCACAACGAAATATCTCCTACCAAGTGTTATGTTTTGGTATTTATTTAAGGGGACTTAGGTTTTGTGCTAATATATTACAAAGAGGGTCAAATGCGAATAGATATATGTAGATACATACATATATATATATATATATATATATATATATATATATATATATTATGATGTGGTAAACTGTATAGGCCAACAAGAATACTAAATTTTCAAACGATGGAGTTAATCTTATCGAAAAATCATTTTGCAATAGTTTTTTTATAATTTTCAAAGATAGTTATCCAAAATAATTGCACGGCTCCGTTTGTTAAGTCAACCAAAGACTTGGCCTACATTTGTTAAGGGAGAGATAAAGATCTATCTATGAATTAGCGGTCTATCAAAAGATTTTAAGTCAAAATCTTTTATACGTCCCATGTTTCCATCAATAAATGAAACACCAAAAATGAAAGTTTAAAGCCCACATTTTTCAATGGCCTCTTCGCGTGACTCCACCTTTAGGTCGATGCCATTGTCTCTTAAGAGATGAGGGGCCAATTTGATGGCGCCGTCTTCATCTTCTAGGAAACGACGCTCAGGAGACTCTACCCAGTGTTGCTCAATAGAGTCTGAGCATCACCTTCTTGGTAGTATTCAAGAGGTATAATTTTTAGAAACGTTATATTTTGTAAGTACCATCTTGTTAAAATTTTAGTTACTGTATATGTCGCCACTTGACTTGGCAAGTACTGACAGACACAGTCATCAACACCACCCCACAAGAGTCCATTGAAAATTCTGATCCCTCGATTACCCTAAATAGTTATGTGATTTCATGTGCCATGAGGGCATCTATCGCCTCCATATTATTTGGTCTTGGTTAGTCATCCAACCAAAAAAAAGGATAATTTTTTTTTTCAATTCTAATTTTTTCAATTTTATTTATATGGCTACGATTGACATGAAACTTTGTTATAATAAATAATATTTTTATGTTTTTTTTAATTGATAGTCATAGGAGTGATAAGTGAGGCCCCAACATATTTAAAAAAAGACATAAAAGAATAATTGAGGAGCACATTGACTTTCAGGAGAGATCATGAATTTGTTCTCAGTTTTAGGGGCAGCGATGGCAAGGAGCATCACTAACCGGATTGATCGCTGCAATGTGATCAAGTTGATAGGGGCTTTCTTTTTTAGTGGGAACAGATGTCATGGAGTTAGGCCCCCAAAATGCTTTACTCTTGAGGGCCGTGCTATTATCTAGGTCGGTGTTGGGTTGGCACTCACCATCGCCCCCGTATATATTGCAGAAATCTCTCCCGCCATATTTCGTGACTTGCTCATCTCGTTTCTCGAGGTAGTTGTTTTCAAATTTTGTATCATGTTTATTCATTTATTTATTAGTCATTAGTTTCTATTTTTCATGTTTAATGAGCATCTTCTTGTTACTTGCTTCAATTGTTCAGGTCTCCATCAACCTTGGCACCCTCCTTAGCCTCATATGCAATTATGCTATCCCAATGCCCGTGCTCAAATGTGAGTAGCTTTTCATGCTTGGCGTGGGAACACTCTCGACAGTCTTGCTCACCATCGAGGTCCGCATCATGCCGGAATTCCCCAATAGCTTGTCATGCAAGGCGGCACGAATGGCGCAAAGCCAGTCCTAGCCCAAAACTCTAACTCCGATGCGGAGGCTGACTGTCACCTTGCCAAAATCATAAAGGTTGTTGGCAACCATGAGAGGTCCGTGCGCCAGGAACTCAGCAATCAAACTTTGGTATTTTTCCATATGTCATTGTGCACATTGAGGATCAACATAATCCAACAAGCATATAGCATTGAGACTATGTTGTTTTATAACTCGTGAATTTAAGAAAAGGCAGACGTGACCTCCACTAATTGGATTATGCTCTCTTGCCCATCATAGTCCAAGTGACAAGGACCTTGCCAATTCGCATCCTTATCTTCCACCTAGATGTGGATGGGTGACGGAATTTGCTATTAATCATCTTTGGGGGATGAGTTTGTCACTCGTTGTCCTCAATACATGCCTTGTTAGCATCGACCGCAACACGAAGTCCCCATGGACAATAGCTACTTGTATTTCCTCATTTGTGTTTTACATAGCATTCAACGCATTCGGCATAATAACGTCTGTATATAGCTCCAAGTTGTTCACATTGAGGTTGCGTGCCCAGGGTTACACAACCGCAATTGCCACAAATCAATGGGTGAGTGATCTTGACATTAATTTTCATATTGCTATATGAGGTGATCACCCTTGGTGGGGCCACCTTCATATTCATGACTATGTCAATCTTAGGGGGTGTAAGGGTCTGCCTTGTTATGCCAGAGACAAGGAGCAAAACCTTAAAGGAGCTTTGGCGGTCCTTTGGGAAAATCTTCACATGGATGTCGGGCACAACTTGCACAACTAAAATAGGGACATGCACGAGTATTGAAATGACAAAGGCTCAAAGAGGGTAAACAGCGAGGCTTCATCTTAATGCGTGTGTAGTTAATGCTACTATTTTTCTTCTTTTTTTTTTCCTGAAGTAACAGTTGTCATGAGTTGGTAGAAGTTAGTTTTTGTCATCTTTCAGACTTGCTTTTACATACTTAACTAGGATTGGTACTTGCCATTAGAATTTAAATGCTGTCGTATGGTCTTCATTTAATCTAGTTGACGTTCTTCCCTATGAATGGAGTTAATACTGATACTAACCAGTGCCATGCATATTGTGATTTGTTGCTATTCGGATTGATCTATTTGTTGTTTATCTTCTAATTAGTGTTTTCATTTTTTCCTAAAGCTTGTTTATTTTAGCATAATATCTATTACTAGAGAAGTCCAGAGAGATGACAGTGCAAGTTTCCATCTACTAGTTTGACTCCTACGGTACCTCATTATACACCTTATCATTGAATGTGTCAAATACAGCATGGAATTAATTTCTTCTTTGGCTATATAATGTAGCCAATACAAAATTTGAAAAGCTGCGGGGATGGAAAAAAGAGGGCACTTCCCTGTGTTCCACTCAAAAAGATAAATGACCTGAGAAAATACAAGACATGCTTTTCTTAGTTTTCTTCATCCTGCACCTGTCACCTCTGGCTCTCTCTTAGAGGGGAAGATCAGCAAAGTGAGGAAGGATAGAGGAGTGGGAGGAGGATCATATTATCTCAGAACCCAGAATATATGTGGTGAAAACCTACGAAACGGCTAGAAAGAGAGTAACTGTGGTTGAACCCCCAAAGTTGGAAAAGGCCAACCGAAGATATATTCCTTCAATTTGACATCAGGGAACAACATCCACTACACTAGTATTTAGCCAATTCGGGAGCAGATGGACATTGTGCAATTAATTTTACATATGTAGATTCGAATGAGCTCCTAAAGTCCGAAGTTCACCATCCTCTCTAACATTCAGTATTCCCTTGGCCTTGTCAAGCTGACGAATGCCTCCTTTCTCTTCTTCAAATTCCAGAGCAAACAAAAGGGAGAAGCAAGAAATATAGAAATCCCACTTTACTTTACTAACTAGGGCTAGAATTTAGGTGGAAGAATGAACTTTTGAGCTTCACGGTTTCCCACTTGCACAATCCCTTTCAAGGGTTAAGATCTTGATATATGTTACGCTGTTGTCATAGAGTTAAGTGAGACATATAAAATCCATCTATGACTGAGTATTAAGTCTCCTACCCAATCCCGAAAGCCAAAAAAAATAAAATAAATAAAACAGACTGCTTATGAATTACTTTACGCTCCCTCTCTTTTAATTGGTCTTTGTTCTCTCCATCGTCATTCTTTCTCTTTTACAGAAACTATTTCCATCTGAACGAAAATCCATTGTAATAGTGACATCACTGTAGAAAACATAATACACGTGATTTGTAGGTTTTTCAAAATATGTTTTGATTGGCAATGATCAAGAGGGTAAACGTACAAGGACCCCTTAATGAGAAGTTGTAAGTTTCTGGAGGTTCTAAAAGACCATAGCAAGGACAATGTTTCAACTGTCAGAACCCATGTCCACAGTTGGGTTTCTGAAATAGAGTTAGGAATGGCAATTTCTAAAGCGATACAATAAAACAATGCGAATTAGTATGTCGAGTTCATACTAGTCGTGCTTATGTCAAAAACATGAGGAACTGCCTAACACAATCATCAAACAAGTTATGTCCTAATTAGACCCGAATACCAAAAGTGGACCCATTTAGCCAGCCCTCTCACGTCCATTATAGATGAGCCAGAAAACTCAGAGGCAACAAAGTCATGACCCATCAATGACTCATCCCATATTAGCCAAGTTCGAGCTTGCTGATGCATGACTTATGTAAGTTGCAAACCTAATCAAGTATTCCAGTACTTTTTTTTTTTTTTTAATTATGCATCTTGAGTATATGTAATACAAGTACAATGAGTATCACCATGCATTTAACTCTGACCTCTCTAACAATTTAAAGTGCTGCCATCATCATCAATAGTTCCACAAAAATCTAGTTAACCATCCTTACCATAAAGCAGTCAAGAAAGAATCCGAGCCAGTCTGTGAGCAACATTCTGTTCAACAAGATCACTTTCAGGCTGTATTCCTAGTTTCCCCAGGGCCAGGTGAGGCCTAAGTCTGGCAGCAACTCCACTGTACCCTGCTTCAGATGCAAAAAGACCACGTTTTGCATCAACAAATCCAGCTAAAACAAGAGATACAAGTTGAGGTGCAGCAAAGACCAATTGAATCCAGATAAAAACACCGGTCTCCATGGCATCCGCAGTTGAGATATAGGCAGGACACCGGCAGAGAAAGCACAAAAGTTGAGAAAAACCGTCTATGCTTGATTTTGAGTGAAGATCCTGTAGACAAAAAATGAAACAATTAAAGCGATCTCATTACTTCTTCTCCTCGTCTCTGAAATCACTGATTCTCTTCTCTTAAATATTATTAGCAGAAGTAGGTTACGCAAAAATCAAGATAAAAATGAGGAGTATATCTAATATCAAAACCAGCCCCTCCGCAAAAAACTCGTCTCCTCCCCCTTTGCGAATCTTTTCCGTTACGCGTCCTTATCACTAACGCCAGCCAGCCCTCCCTCTGCCCCAGCTTTTCTCGCGTCACTCTTGTGGCGTTTTTTCCTCACAGATGCTGGTTCGTGCAAACAAAGGGAAGAAGTGATATTAGGCCGGGCCCCTTTTATGCTTTCATGGGCTCAAAGCAAAAGTAATGAACGGGGGCCTAATGAAAGAAAGAAACGAAGATAGGAGGGGCGAACGGGATTAGAGGGCTGAATCATCATTTTATATAATTCTTTTATTTTATATTTTTATATTTTTTGCTTTTTACCTTTTTTTCTAAAAAAATTATACGTTTGCAAAATAAATTGATGTTTTAAAACGTTAATAAAAATTCGGTTGTCAACATTACCTTATCAAATGAATCATTCTCGGGCAGCATCTATTGAGTAAACATCCTAACTCTAACCTTTGAAAAATGCCCAATCTAAAACCTTGAGCTATATTGCCTATTTGAAATCCACCAATGCTGTTACATAAATTTCTCATGTTGATGATTTCCCCTCTGCATGATTGTGCTTCGCCATTGCACTGACTACGCTAGTACTGAGCAACTCCAAATTGAAGAGTTCGATCAACTTCAAGTTTGCTCCAGATGCTGCTGCAACAGCTGCCATGTCTGGAGGCATGTTTGCAATTCGCATCCCGGTCCAACAGTCATCCATTTTAATTGCAATCCTTTTCTCGAATAAAAGAGATACAACATGAGTTGCAAGCCCTGACCTCAACCACGTACTCCTAGAGTGGATGCAAAAATAAAGGGAAAGGTTTAATAACGACTAGACAGAAGAAATCAAGATATGCAACTAAATATTTTAATGAGTGCCTAGGATAACGAAAGTAAAGAAAACTCAAAATAGGGGAACCAAATCCACGAGATCAAAAAGGGGGACAATCATGACTGCTACAGCAGTAGTGTCCCGAAATGAGCATTTTGTAATGATTCGATTGCTTTTCATTATCGTCACGATGCCACCATTTGCCCCAGACCCTCCTCCACCCAACCTAACTTGGCCAATTTAGCCAACTCTTTTGGTCACTATCCCTCAGGGTGTCGTCTCCTCCAAGCCAGCCGTCCATCGTCGCCCACATCGGGATGGCCAAAGAGGAGAACGGCGACGAGTAGCTCTGTAGCAACTCGTCTTTGGCTATCCTTAGTCACCGCACCTGTGCCGCTGCCACCTCATTGGACCACCACCATCCGCCCAAGACTTATGCTCGCAGTCACATTGCAATATCCAGAAAACATTCACAGAGACATACCGACAAGAACAAGGCAAAAGGCAACAAAAGGCAACCAAAAAACTTGGGGAGATATGGGCTTGTTAAGAATGAAACCTAGCCAAAAATGAACACATAATGGAAACATTATACAATACAAAATACCTTCATGTAACCTCGGGAAAAAAAAATTCCAGACTAACTCGAACGGATTTAATTCAGGCATTTCCTGGAACGTATGGCGAGCATGGATTGAGGAGAGGACGCTAACCCATTCGGTGTTAGTTCACTATTGGCCGTGCTGAGGAAGAGCTGCCGCTGGCCACAAGTCGATGAGAACAATGAGCGGGCAGAACTCTAGAGCGAATTCTCCTCTCTTCCATTCCCTTCCAGAGGATGCATGACCCCCTCCATCCTTCACCGCCACCACCATATCAACGGCCACCGCACCTTCTCTGGCCAAAGATTCCTCAATATGCATATCCATGACTCATGCTCAGTCCCTCATCAATAACCCCCATGAGAAGGCCATCCTTGAAGACACCATGCATCAGACAGAGAGGACACGAAGTCAATAAAACTCTTGGTATTCTCATTATGGGTTTAACAGCTAGTACATCAACTTATGCCGTGTAAATCGTATTAAAACACATCTTCAGATTGAACAACAGTAAAGAGCATTGCGCAGCCGAACCTCAAACCCATTTTATTGAACCAGTTTCGTGCCTGGTCTGGAAAACAAAACTGATCATCAACCATCTCCGGGATATGTCTAACCGCTAACACAGACTCGGAAGAAGTTGATTGGATCCTAATCTAAAACATGCTATGCCAGCTCTTCCCCTTCACCCAAAAAAAGAAAAAGAAAAAGAAAAAAGAGTACAACAGGGTAAGAGTGTTCCGTTGTTGATGGACTGAACCGAAGCCCGACTAGCAGCTGAAACTGGACCAACGACAGAAGCTTCAATTGTCATTAAGGATCGGAGTCACGGCCAATGAACAGATTTCGAGCGAGGCCTAGTCGCTTCAGGACCTTAAGCCATGATGCCGAGCAGGAAGGAGTGAGTTCCGTGTTTACGTCGAAGGTCAGAACTGGTGAAGGAGGACGGGCAGGAGCCGAGCTTTTCAAGTAATCCGGTCAGAAAACAGGGGTGAGCACATTTCATCCTCCTATGCCAATCCCCTCGACCGAAGTGACGCGCAGGGAAGATGAGAAGAAGAGAGAGAGAGAGAGTGTGTGCTTGGGGTTAGCAACGGCTAATGAGAGAGGTCCAAATGGACTCCATTCACGGTGAATTGGTCAATTGTAAAGTTACAGCTATTACCTACAGCAATCCTCTAGAGAATTAAAACTTAGGTAGCTAAATTAGGGAAATTTGATGGAATAGCCGATCTTCGTACCCAATTTCTTGCTTACATAGTGAAATGTGATGACATGTTCAACTTTTTGAATCCGATTTTCTTTCATCATACTGATCTTTTTGTAGACCACTGACCCTTTTAGTGTATATCATGAGTTTATGAAGGATCGGGCTCAAAGGAAAAGTTGAATTGCCATATCAAGATAGCTTCCTTTACCTGAAAGAAGAGACCCCAAAAAGAATAGATGATTTTCCATTCAAATGCTCAGGTATGCAGAGCCATTGATAATACATTTACTATCTGTCCTTATCCTGTTGCTCAAATTTCTATCTTTCTTTGTTTTCCTTTCTTCTCTTACCTCTATTTTGCTATGGAATTAGAGCTTGTCTTCATAGTATGAGAATTTTTGAAAAATTATACACTCTCGTAGCAACGCTCCCCATGAACAACATCTGCATCTTGGCTTGACTGATTTTACGATCCAGATATCAAAATGTCATTGGGGATAACACTTAAGCGCATCGAATTACACGACACCTCAACCTCCCTCTGGTTTGAAGTTTGAGCCACCCTTCCTAGCAAAGAAGCCTCAAATAACTTTCTTCCTTTGAGTCTTGATGCTTTGTGGATTCTTATCTCCAATATTAGAAAATGTTTATATGGACATGCTGCTACTTAGAGACTCAAAAAAGACCTTGCAATTTCAATAAGTCAGTCAAACCAAGTGAAGAGTGTACGTAGGTGGCCCAAATCAACATAGTTTTTATGAAATTAGTAGGATTTGAATAGATAGCTTCTAATTCTTGAGTTGGAAATTTCTTGACTTCCCAATCATTTGTGAACTCTGAGTTAATTCGTTCTTTTATTTGTAACCCCAAGTTCGGCTAGGCTAGGCTTGGTGGGGAACTAGTGCTTCCTAACAATTGAGATTGAGTCACCCAAGGCCAGGATTGAGTCCACAGAGGCTAGTCTCATGATCTGGACAACCGAGCTTGCATCACTAATAGTCAGGCTTCATCTCATGCACCAAATCCCCAATGCCCAACACTCGAATTGTAGACATAAGATTGTATCATGGATGTTTTCTCAAATGCATTTTTTATAATTTTTTTGTAATAGATATCAAAAAACTACTTTCATATTATTCACAAAATACAATCATATTTAAAAGAATTCTTGAAAAAATCGTTTCGACTGGTGCCATTTTCACTTCCTAAAGGACTATAAATCCACTCCATTTACAAAAAGGACAAATCTATCCTTAATCTTTCAATTGAAATTTAAAGTAATAAATTCACTCTTTTTTTCTTTTGTCTTTTCTTTTTCAATTTCGAATCTAGTCACCATATCTTGCCATCTCCATCTCTGTTATTTTTACTACACGTCTCTGAAGAGGTTCAGTCTCACGCGGTCAAATCATGGATAAAAGATTTGGACTTTCTCGACCAACAAACGAAGACTTTCCATAAATTAGAAAAACAACTCTTATCACATTAATATTCTTTTCAAGATAAACTCTAATTCAAATAAGAAAGTTGATTTTGGAAATTCATCACACAGATTTAAACTCTAGATATAATTTAACAAGTAGTCAGCAAAAGAAAAGAAAATAGATGAAAAGAAACTCAAGCTAATCCCATGTCTCTCAAGAAATTGTTGGATTACTCATTATGTATAGAATTGAATTGGGTTATAAATCTTTTAACTAATTTGATCAAATTTTGTGCTTTTACCAAAAGATAAAGTTTATTTAAATTTAAATAAACAGGAGATATTCGGTATTTGAGAATGTCTTATTATGCTATATCAATTATAGTTGGAGTGGACCAATATTTGTACACTATAATCATTTGACAAAAGTTAATGTTCTATAAGTCGAGGAGGACTATAATTGAGTTTCAAAATATGACCCATCCGTTTAAATACGGTTCAACAAGTCAAATGCTCCTCCGACGGCCCTAACTTTCCTTTTAATCCTCAGCAAGCTACTGAGTACTCGTTCAAACTCATGCTCTGTTGAATCTCGAAAATCAAGTGAGATTCGTGGTGCCTTGTTCTCTGACACGCTCTCCTTCTCTCTCTCCCCTCCGCCTCAAAGCTCCACTCTCTGCACTTTAGCCAAAAAATAACAAAACTCTACTCTCTGCAGATAAACATATTGCTCTAAGGCTGAAGGACAAGCAGCGCGTCTCGCTGGAGCACGATAGGAGAGAGCATCAATGGCGTCATCCAGCAGCGGCCTCACATTCAATCTCCATCTCCCTGTGATCCTCAATATCTACAAACGTCGATACTCACCAGCATAATTGATATTCAAATGTAATTGGGTACTTATAAATAGAAGTCACGAACTTATTTATATGGGACGAGGTGGCGGGATATAATTAGTATGATGTGTCGCCAATACAGATAATCCTAGTGCGATTTTCCCCTCCATATCCATGTTAAGGAAAACTCATTGAAGATGCTAGTAGAGATAGAAAATTGTTGAAATTTCGGCGAGATGAAGTGTTGGAAACCTGGAGTAAAGGACGTATGTTGGACGAGGCAAAGTAACATTGATAAAATATTATCAAATGTTTCGACCGATGTTTCTTGGATACTCTGTGATCTAGTCAAGATCGTTTGTTGCTGTTGGGAATAACGGATCCCCGAAAACCGGATTCGACACTGAATCGAACCCCTAAATCAATGCGGAAGACGAAGCCCGGGAAAACACGCATCACCGATCGTAAAGCACACCACGGATTCGAGCGTACCTTGTTAGCCACAGATTAAACACCGATGCCGATAGAGGAAGAGAAACTCGGTCCTATTCGATCCGATTAAGCAATGAAGGGAAGAAGAAATTGCCGAAGCCTTACTGTTTCTTCTTTTTCTTTTTGAGAGAGAGAGAGTGCGCGGAAGAAAGGAAGCGTACGTACTGATTGTTCCAACAGGTGTTATGTCTCTCTCTCTCCTCCCTTTTATACCTATCTCCTTCCACGGGCCCTATTCCCGTGGGCCGGGCTTTCTGGGCCCAACTTGGGCGGATGGGCCTTAAGCCTAATACCAAGAAAGCCTTCATCTCCCACTCGCACATGGTGGGCCGAACAGTATTCTCTTTACCTCTTTTCAACATTCATACCGGTGAATAATCCGTGCGACCAGCATACTTTGAGAGCTCGTTGCTATACATCTGTTAGGAATATATAGCAGCTCATAATGGGCGTCACACTCCGAGTAGATTTAGTATGCAGTATCCTAGATCGATCGATCACATTTATATCTCTCTTGATCTCTTTTAAACATGATATATATATATATATATATATATATATATATATATATATATATATATATATATATTTGTATTCATAATTATGATTATCACAAAGACAGTCATAATTGGTTAATCGGTGAATACAAAACTATAATGTGATTCTCCGAAATCGATCTTCCTCTTTCCTTCAAACTCTCAATTTCAGTCCAGCTTGCTTTTCTAGAAATGCCCCATTAGATTGAATCACTCATGACCATTGGCAACATTCTAAGATAGCAAACACTAAATAGAAATCTCGAGAATAAGTAAGAGTCATGAGGGGACAAAAAAATTGAGGAACTCTCTTTCTCAAGAGTCTCACACGATATAAAAGTTGAGATCAAACTTTTGCCACTCTTATTGGTCGTCTCAGGCATACGTAGTATGAAATACGTATTACGGTATTAACTCATTTCCCATGGAGCGTATGTCTACACTTTCAACACCGTACAGATGATAGTTCAGACATACCCAATGTCTAACTTGAGTTCACGTATCTACTCATTCACAAAATTCATCAGAACTCACATCTGGCATCTTAGACAGATAAAGTAAAACATGTGGGGTATTTTACTTTCGGACATAGTAAGTATTATGTCCTCATCTTAACACTCAGTTAAGGCGACATACGTGTTTTAAGCTTGAGCTCTCGATTATCACCTAGATAATAAGCTTAAAAATAGTCTCATCTCTATTTATCACACAGTAAATAGAGGCGGTTACCCGTGTGAGTGGGCTAATCTTATATCTATCCGACATACTTCTCAACTTAAAGTAATGCACTAAGCATTAAGATG
Source organism: Eucalyptus victrix (assembly GCA_016097545.1). Classification (NCBI taxonomy): domain Eukaryota; kingdom Viridiplantae; phylum Streptophyta; class Magnoliopsida; order Myrtales; family Myrtaceae; genus Eucalyptus; species Eucalyptus victrix. The sequence goes on along the minus strand of CM027845.1, from coordinate 21,666,316 downwards.
CATAAATATCAAACAAAGATTCATAGGCATTAATGATGAAAACACAAATTCATCAAATTGTGAACATTTAGGGAAATTACAATATTCAGTACATCAGTCTCTACGCAATCCTAGAGATTTTATATGGCCACAAAACACATCTCTAGGTATTGACTTTGTCATAGGATCTGCTACCATTCTATGCGTAGTATGTACTCTAAGTTCACATCTTTTCATGCAACCATATCCTTGATAAGATTATACTTGGTATCTATATGTTCGGTCTTGCCATGATATTTTGGATCTTTGGTATACGCTTTTTGCTACTTGACTATCACAGTTAACCAACAATGAATCTGCAGCACTTCCAATAACACCTAAATGATCCAAAAAATCTCTTAAGCCAAACACTTTCTTACACTACTGCTGATAATGCCACAAACTCAACTTCTATCGTGGACAAGGCTATACACTTTTGTTTCTTACTACTCCAACATATGGTGCCATTATTCGGTAAGAAAACAAACCCAGAGATAGATTTTCTTTCATCTAAATCTCCTCCCCAATCAGTATTAGAATAGCCTTTGAGTTGCAGATCATTTCCTTAATAACTCAGCGTATAATCAGCAGTCCCCTTTAGGTACCTCAGTATTCTCTTAACGGCTTTCCAATGTGCTTGACCTGGATTGGATTGGTATCTGCTCACCATTCCGACTGCAAAGCATATGTCGGGTGTTGTACACATCATAGCATACATCAAGCTCCCAACAGCACTAGCATAAGGAACATGTTTCATTTGTTCCTTCTCTTGTGGAGTCCTTGGACACAGACTATGGCTCAATCCTTCACCTTTTGCAATAGGAGTGTTTATGGGTTTACAATCTCATATCCTTCAATTCAAAATTGGAAGACAACCAACTTTTGATAGTATTGACAAACTCCATATTACTTCCGGCAATTAGTATATCATCAACATATAATGATATGATCACAAATTGATCATTGGATATTTTGATATATACACAATGATCCTCATCAATCATTTTAAAAGCATATGTCACTATGGCATTATGAAAATGTATATACCTTTGTCTCGATGACTGCTTAAGGCCATATATCGACCCCCAAAGTCGACATACATTTTCTTCTTGGCCTTTCAATATGAAACCAGCAGGTTGTTCCATATATTTCTTCCTCTAATTCTCCATTGAGAAAAGCAGTCTTTACATCCATTTAATGTAACTCAAGATCCATACTAGTCACTATTGTCAGAATAATGCGAATCAAGGTAAATCTCACTATAGGAGAAAATGTATCTTCATAATCAATTTCTTCCTGTTGATTATACCCCTTCGCCACAAGGCGAGCCTTATGCCTTTCTATCGAGCCATTAGTCTTTCGCATTATTTTGAGAACCCACTTGTTCCCAATAGCTTTGTGTCCTTTTTAGAAGATCAACCAGTTCCCAGACTTGGTTTGATTTCATTAACTCCATTTCCTCTTTCATTGCATAAATCAATTTTTCCTTGTTAGGGCAATTCAGAGCCTCATTAATATTTTTTGGCTCATCCTTATCTTGTGGAGCAACCATAAAACTTTCCCTTTCAATGTCAAAACATCGACGGGGAATACTTTGGCGACTTGTTCACCGTATGGGAGATTGTATACTTAGCACATCATTCTCCATCGTGCTCCCACTTGGATTAGGTAATGATGATGTCGTCACATCAGGTGGTTGCAATTGAGAATGAATTAAATTCAATTCATCACATCTCATATTACTCCCACTTGGATGAACTCCACTGACATCATTATATTGATCCAAGGTTTCAAATAGGAAGTTATTTTCCCTTATTTCGCCCCTCTTAGAAAATTCATCTACTAAGGATGTGACATCTCGTGATTCAAATTCAGTTATACTCCCACTTTCCTGCTCACCTATGAACACATAACCTTTTGAGTGTTCGGAGTATCTCATTAAAATACTCTTCTTTCCTTCGGGACCCAATTTCCCAAATTTGTGAAAGGACTCATGAGTATAGACAGCACAACCCCATGGCTTAAGAAAACTTAAGTCCGGTTTTCTAACTGTCCATAACTCATATGAAGTGGAAATAACTGATTTGGAAGACACCCGGTTAAGTATATAGGCAACAGTTAACAACACATCACTCCAAAAAGTGATAGGTAAGTTAGCATGCGTCATCTTGGACCTAACCATTCCAGTAGGGTTCTGTTTATTCTCTCTACAACACCATTTTGTTGAGGAGTATATGGAATAGACAACTATCTTTCTATTCCTTTTTCATCACATAATTTTCTGAACTTATCAGATAAATATTCTCAACCTCGATCGGATCTAAATACCTATATTTTCTTGTCTAATTGATTTTCTGCCAGGTTCATAAACCTTTTGAAACAACTTATGCTTCAGATTTATGAGAAATCAAATAGACATATCCACTCAGTATAATAAAAAAAAGTGATGAAATAAACAGCCCCTTGCCTTCTTCTCACATTCATTGAACCACGACGCCCAAATGGATTAAATGCAGAGGAAATTCAGCTCTTTTACCTTTTCTAAATGGTTTCCTTGTCATTTTCCCTACTAAGCAATGCTCACATATGGACAAATCGACTTTTTCAATATTGCCCAACAAACCCTCTTTGGCTAGTCTATTCACATGTTATTGGCCTATATGACCAAGTCTAGCATGCCACCATATTCACATCATTATCATATAAGGTAGAAGACGTGAAACAAGGGAATAACATATTGACATTATCACAGTCAACATTTTGTACAATAAAACTATTCAGAAAGTGACCACAACCATAGTAGTTTGTATCTAAACACAAATCTACATCTTTATTATGGAAGTTCATACCAAAACCAACCTCAATCAACGCTAAGACAGACACTAAATTTCGACGAATCTCTAGAGCATATAGAACATCAAAGGTGCGTCCACCACTCATGTTCAATTGGCCGGTGCCAATTCCTTTACATCAGCTCTAGAGTTGTTTCCCATATGGATCCACTCAGTTCCAGTTGGTACTCGTCGGAATTCCATGAAGGATTCTCTATCCTTCTCTCTATGGTTTGTCGCTTCTGAATCTACAGTCCACAAAGGATTGGATTCAGCCAATAATATCGAACTTGACACATAAGCAGAGTTCTCAAATGTACAAGAGGTGTTGACCTTTTTCGGCTCACAACAGTTGCAAGCATAGTGACCTCTCTTGTCACAATTGTAACATCTCACCCTTGACATTTTCTTCCCTTGAGGACGTTTTCCTCTCTTGTGTTGGTTAACTCTTGATTTCTTGCAATAAGAACTTGATCCTTTACATTCCACGTATTGAACGAATCAATATGTTTGAGCTTAGAGCTCAAAGCCCTTTATGAGCTAGAACCAGCATTGCCGATATCTATTTTCGGCTCACATGCCGTCAAGCGGTCCTCTACCAGCTCAAAGTGGCGCACAGCATCCTCAAGATCTTCCATAACATGGTCAAGAGCTTCTAGTGCTTCTTGCTTTTTCAGCACATATTGAATCTTCATATTCAATATTTCACAATTGTTGTCGTTCATATCAGCAATTACATTCTTAGCTGCTGAACCATCGTTCTGAACACATCAGACATACATGCACGAATAATTAATGCATATTATTTATGCATCCCTATTTGCATAGACCCATCATATTAATAAATAATTTCAAGTAAGGCTTCAGAATCAAAATGTCACTACGTTTCCAATCATCCTCCAAAAGTCCTAACTCAAAATTATTATTAATATAATTGTCTTATGCAAATAAATTTTATGAAGTTACAAAAACTTCTATTACTACCCACAGCTAATTACCCACAGCAACCAGTAATAACAGAAAGCACATAAAATCTTAACATCCAATAAAATAACAATGCTTTCACATTATACAACTAATATATCGGTTGCTACATCAACAACAATCAGGTAGTAAACATTACATAATTAATCAAAGAAATAAATAGGGAATGTCCCTTCTAATCTATCAGCCATAATATCTAAGAAATTTGAAGGCACATTTGCCAAACATGGAAAAACTTTTGGAGAACTTTCATGTGGCCTCCAAAGAGCATTCACTCGGCGCCATGTGGCGCTCAATCTAAGGGTTGAAGTTTTGGCCAACTCAATCCTATAGTGCTCTCTTACAAAAGCTTCCACCAGCCTCCTATAACCCGGGACCACGTTGACCTCTCATAGCCGATCCAACATTGCTTGCCATTTAGGTGGAAGAGTGTTCATCAAAGCCGGCACCTTCTCAAAATCCGGCATAAGATAACCATTCCAGATGATTTCTTGTATCATCTGATTGACCCTGACCACATGTGATACTAAATCACCATCATGCCACCGATAATTAGCTAATTCTTACATCAGCCTTTTAAGTCTTGCATTTCCCTTGTCCGTTCTCGGGATTGCAGGTATCCTTGCATAACGCATCATAATTCCTGCAACAAATGCAGAATTTAAAAAAAAATGGATCACTTATAATCCATAATTAATATAAGGGAAAATACATAATTTTCCAAAATTCATGCAACAAATGCATAATTAAAAATGGATTACTTATAATTCACATAGGCATGACTGAAAAATAAACAAATTCTTTTTTTTTTTGGGTCGAAGTCAACGGTCAACGGTCGTCAGTCAACGGGTCAACGGTCGGTCACGATCAACAGTCGTCGGTCAACGGATCAACGATCGGTCAACAGTCAACGAGTCAACGGGCGCGCGGGTCGGAGGACCGGTCGGACCGGTCGGGCCGGTCGGACCGCTCGCTCGGACCGACGCACGTGTCGCGCGCGTGCAGGGGATGACGTCACGTAGACGTCATCCGGCACGTGCCTTCGTCAGCAAGTCGGGTTGGGTCTCCGGTCGGGTCGGGTTGCCGGCCGGTGACCGCCCGGTGAAACGTCATCGGTGATGACGTCATCGGTGACGTCATCCGAACGGTTACCAACCGTTGAATGACGTCACGATGACGTCAGCACGCGAAGGTCCGCGGACCGATGCGTGCCGGTTCGCCACCGGCGCGTGTGGCGCACGCGTTGGCGAAGCCAGCGCTTCCAGGCGCATGCGGCGTCGTACGGCGGCGTTCGACCTATCCCTGGACTCGTCTCAACGTCGCCTTTCACCCAGTGGCTTCAGAATTTGGTTTCGACTTACGAAAACTCAGAAAAATGGCCGAACAACGCTCGGGTGTCAGGATTTCTCACCCTGATCCGTACGACCGAAAGTTTTTCGCGAAAAATCAATCAAAAAAACATCAAATTGATCGGGAAAACGTGAACTAGGGCTCTGATACCAATGTTGGAAATAACGGATCCCCGAAAACCGGATTCGACACTGAATCGAACCCCTAAATCAATGCGGAAGACGAAGCCCGGGAAAACACGCATCACCGATCGTAAAGCACACCACGGATTCGAGCGTACCTTGTTAGCCACAGATTAAACACCGACGTCGATAGAGGAAGAGAAACTCGGTCCTGTTCGATCCGATTAAGCAATGAAGGGAAGAAGAAATTGCCGAAGCCTTACTGTTTCTTCTTTTTCTTTTTGAGAGAGAGAGAGTGCGCGGGAGAAAGGAAGCGTACGTACTGATTGTTCCAACAGGTGTTATGTCTCTCTCTCTCCTCCCTTTTATACCTATCTCATTCCACGGCCCCTATTCCCGTGGGCCGGGCTTTCTGGGCCCAACTTGGGCGGATGGGCCTTAAGCCCAATACCAATAAAGCCTTCAGTTGCTTTGGAAGACGTCCTCGAATTTGCGATCCCGTGTTATAAACATACTAACGATTACCATGGCTGGCCTGGTAACGTAGTCTTTAATCTTTTTCTAACCAGCTGGTATAATAGAGTTTATTTTTAAGGGGTTTGAGGGACATCTCCAGTCACAATTCCGGAATGCTTCTCGACCTTAGGGGTTAGCTGTGGTTCGTTTGCAGCATAGGTTGATTGTGCCATGGCATGGGATAACTCTAGCTCGACTCTTACGGGGGCATTTTCGTAGGGATAATTTCGCCCCTTTCAAGGCAATCCACGTTGGGCATGGATTCCTCCCGCCCCATACCATCCTTAAGTTATGAAACATTTTTATCGCTGGTGTGGAACTCTTATAATTACACAGGAGAAGTTGTAGATGCCGGTCACCCGTTCTTATTGTTTTACCCAAAAAAAAAACCCTATCAAGATGGGTGCATGGTCCTTTACTCGTAAATCTTATAATTCTAGTAGGAGTATTCACATGTCACAGATTAAGGTCAGAAATATATAGGTTGAAGTTAGGTGGAGCTTATAAGGCAATCTTGATTTACTTATAGAATTAAAAAAAAAAAAAAGGACGCAGTGCTTGCAAGGATTATGATATTCAATTATTATTATTATTCAATTTGATGCATTTCCGATTTTGGTGCATTCAATTTCCACATCCTCAACAGATGCTTGGGGCTGGGATATGGCTAAATGCCTCATTTCTAAGATTACTCCTAATTCTAAACATGATACTTGAAAAGAGCACATTTAATCGTTATGACATTAACTAATAATACTTAGTGATATCACAAATGAAACCATGCTTTTTCATTCTAATAGCATCATCAAAATCCGATTCCCAAGCTCGACCCAATCGTCTCCATGATGACCCACAAGCCTTTCTTGACCCGATCGGAGTCACAAGGGACTGAAGACACTATGAGATGGGCTCGCGCAATGGCATTTGGTCGAAAAGGCGAGACCTTATCTACAAATTTGTAGGTATTAGGACGAAGGAGCTCGACTAAGGAATTAAGTGCGATCTTAATATTTGATCAAAGCCCAGCCAATAATCACCCCTGCCTGGCACCGTGGCCACTTCCAAATATCCTTTCATTCAACCGCGAGTACTGCTCTATAAATAATTATATATATATATATATATATATATATGAGCGATTATTGCTTTTTTATTTTTTCCATTTAGTTGGAAATGAACAGTCCTAAAGTCTCTTTAGCATTGCCTGTCTTATTGCTGCGTTCGCTTTTCCTATTATATATCATCATGATCAAGCTAGATTGTAGCCCTAACAAAAGAAAGTTGGAACATAGTAAAAGAAGAAATGAAAATATAAATTAAGCCAAATATCCTAAATCAAAGAATAAAAATTATATCACTACTTTTTCTTCTCTTCAAATATACTTAAAAAGCTCATAGAATAATGAACAACGATCTGAAAAAAAAAAAAAAAAAGATTGTTGTCCCCCGAAACTCTCGCTGTTATCTTATTTAGAGGATATATCCAAGAATCTTAACACAAGGCAATTGCTTATTTTTTTCCGCATACAATTAGGGAATAAATCGTAGATTCCCTCCTTTGATATCCATCTTCCAAAGCTTTTTGATTTGAATTCTTGAATCACAGAATTTTCCTTTCCTTCTTTTTGCCCCTTTTTCCTTATTTTCTTAATATCTCATTATTCTGCATAAATAAGGAAGATTTAGGTAAATATGAGGAAATCCTAATATTTTCTAATGAATATTGCATTATCAAGTACCATATTTGTTGCCTAAAATAGGTAAAATAACTCTATTATTATAAAGTTATCATGTAGTGCCCGTTCCCGGATGTGGGCTCAATTTGAAGAAAGGCTTTGATTTTGAAAAGGACTCAATCATCTTTAGTGAGAAGCACCCTCAAGATCCTAGGTAGTAGAGAAAATGAACTATTTAGATGTGGATGCGAAACACACTCGCTTTTATGCGAGTAATTAGAGATGTGTGGTTCCAAAGATATCAAAGGAAACTCTAAATTTTCAAGTGATGTTATTGAGAGAAATGATTCTCAGCTCTTTATGTCATGGCATGACTGCAGATTTCATATGTGCGTCCGTGTGTTTATATATATATATGCGTAATGATGTCACAAGGTGACATATTAAATAAAATATTCTATATGATAGCATTCATTAAAGGGTTTTTTTTTTTTTTTGGTAAAACATTCATTAAAGGGTTAATACCTTAAAAAACCAAAAAAAAAAAAAAAAAAAAAAACCAGTACATGTGTGACAAATTACCCCAAACTAATTTTTTTACAATAAAAAAAAACCTAAATTGATACATCTATAATAAAATTACCCCGATGACCACAAAAAATCTCAAACTAGTATACTTGTGATAAATTTACTCATAACTAATTTGTTTGACAGTAAAAAATCACAAACTCGATATAATTGTGACAAATATACCCTCCGTTAAATTGGATTAATATTACAAAAGGAAAAATTACCAAAAAAATTATAAACTCATTGAAATTGTATCGATTTAGCCCTAAACTTTTTTTTTTTTGGCTAATGAAGTCCTAAACCTTTTATAATTATATCAATTCAGTATTTTCGGCCAAAATTGGCTAGCCCGCACTAACGGGGATGCTTTGGCGGTGCTAGGGGACAATATTTTAATATTATTTTATTTTTTCAAACTTTTTAATATTTTCTTTTTTCTCTCTTTTTTCTTTTTTTCTCTCCTCCCTCCTTTTGGTGATTGGCCCTCCCCACTGGCCAGTCGCTAGACTAAAGTAGCCAACCAGGCTCAACTAAGGGCAAGCTTGCCCCACCATCACTAGGTGAGGGTCGCCCAACCACCAGCAAAGCAAGCACTCACTAGATCTAGGTGAAGGTAAGCCTTGCCAATGGATCGGTGGGCTTGCCCCACCATCCCCGGGCAAGGGCCGCCCAACCACTGACAAGGCAAGTCATTGCCGGATCTAGGCGAGGGCGAGCCCCGCCGTCCCCAAACGAAGGCTACCCACCTACTAGCGAGGTGAGCGCTCACCAGATCCAACGGGGGCTAGCCTCGCCAGTGGATTCGATGAGGGGGCTCACCCCCACCCAATTTGACAAGGGCTTACCTCGCCACTGGCTAGGTGACCCTTGTCCAGTGACGGCAAGTCGAGCTCACCCTCAGTTGGGCCTAGCCAGCTACCTTAGTCCAACGACTTGCCCTCTCCTTTGGTTAGTTGTCAAAAGAAGGAAGGAGGGGAGAAAAAAAGAAAAAGAGAGAAAAAGAAAAAGGACAAAAAAGAAGAGATTAATAATTTAATAATTTAAAAAAAAAATATATATATATATATAATAATATTAAAATATTGTGCGCCGGTGCCGCCGGCATCCTCATCAACACCGATCGACCAAATTCGATCGAAAAGACTGAATTGACATAATTGCAAAAGGTTTTGATAATTTTCCCTATCACAAAAAATTACAAAAATTGTACAAATGTAATAAAGGGAGAGTAAAATCTCAAACTAGTATATTAGTCAACTATCATATGTCATCCAACTTAGAAATTAGACAATAAAATTTAACAGATGGTAAATTTATCACAAGTATATTCGTTCAGTGTAAATTTGTCGAAGGTATATCAATTTAGGGTTTTTGATTATCAAAAAAATTAGTTTTTGGTAAATTTGTTATAAATGTAGCAATTCAAGATTTTTCAAGGTATTAACCCTCATGGTCAATCATGCGGTGATATGGGAAGAAATAATGTGTCCTCTAATGATTTGACATGTATGAAATCCATATTTGAAGCCCATACATGTTGGATTGTCCACATGTCACATCTATTTATTTGCCGATGTATGTATAAATATATATATATATATATATATATATTTTAAAAATGACAGCCATTATTATTATCTAACTTATGAAAGTGCATAGATTTTGCCCGAGGTCTTTCTGGTCATTTTTTATATCGTGTTTTTCAAAATTGAAAGTGATTTATACGCGAAAATTTATATGACTTTTGAAAGTATGGCATAAGAAGGGAGGAAGAGAGTGTCTACCCTGTTGAATCGAATCTTTTGGTCCAAGTTTTTTTTTAAATGAGTGCAATTGTCTATATTATTTAAGTCCGATATAGATAGCTAAAGAGTACGCGAAGCCAAAGCATGCAGCAGATAGGCTTAACTATTTCTTTCTTCTTCTTATTTTTGGGAAAAAAAAATATAATGTAGTGATGTGCAGTATAGAGGCAATTATCTAGGGTATAAACCTCTTTTCAAGTCTATAGGCAGGACCCAAATGAACGAGAGCATGCATCAAGAAGTCATTTTGTTTTTACTCAAGTATTTTCCAGTGTAAATGAGGTATGTTCTCTCCTCCTTTCCCCCTATTCTGTGTGTGTACATATATGTGTGCTTGGGTGTCTTGAAACATATATTGTGACCTTGAACCTGACCCGTGATCTGATAGAGCATCGAGCAGAAGTGCAAGGCGTCTTGAATTTCAATGATCGGCAGGAAACTCAAGTACATATCTCTTTCAACATGATTATAGTTTCTTGTCTTTTGAATATGTTGTATGAGCTATTTTTTTCCCCTTCCTGTGGATTTTAGGCTATTAACAAGAGTTCATCGTCCTTAAGCAATGTCATATTTGCTTTGGTCAAGGAGGAGGAGCATGTACCATTTAGAAACTCAACACTTACATATCTTCTTCAGGTAACTGAAAGTTCTTGGTTAGCTTTCCTATGTCTAATTTTCAAGCAAAGTATAGGATTTTTTCATTTGCCTATAATTCGAATTTGACTCTTAATTCATTCAAATTAAATAAAGACGTCTCTCGTGCTCTTTGAACAAGCATATTGGTTTCTACTGAAAACTAGTAGTTAAAAACTGGCTCTTCGCTAGAAATATTATAGCAGAAAGTGTACAGTGTCAGTAAATTCGTGAAAATCAAAGTATGAGAGCTTTCTGGCAATTGTAATTTCAGTTGTAGTTATTGTATACGTGCTTTAGTTGGCAGGTATCTTAGAATTTTCCGACGACAGACTAGTACACGATCCTTGGATTTTCGATCGAGCTATGAATGATTTTCTCATGGCAGGAGCTTATTTTTTGTCCAAACTTGATAACCTCTTTTGCAACCCCTTTTTCTCTTTGATGATGGTAGAGCCCTTTTATCTGTTTGATTTCTCACAATTTTATCTTTTGTGTAGCAGGAAATTGATGATATCTTTGGGAGTCAGATGGAGTGAAGGAAAATAGCTAAAAAAAAAAAAAGGTATTTGCATCAATGTTAAGTTGCAAAACAATGATTATAGTTAAAGTTTCTATGTTTCTAGTTTTTTTGAGTTATTTGATATATTTGTGTTGACCCTTCTGGGAGCAGAGATGGTAACTGTTGGAAATGGATTCCTGAAAAATGAACTATACTCGAACGGTCAAATACAAAAAAACAAAAAAATGTGGAAACAAACTTGGGAAACATGTAACACCGATTGTAAGGCATATCATGAAAATGGACATACCTTATTTGTTATAGATTAAGTACTTGTTGCAATCTCAGAATAATTGATTGAAGCATTGGAGTTTCGTTTTTCAAGAGGGAGTATATTGTTATCTCAAGGAGAGAAAAAGAACGTATTGTTTCATACATACTTCCAACATTCCTCCTTTTTCATTTATATGTTGCAATTACTTTCACTTGAAAAAAAAAAAAAAAACTGACATCTTCCTCTCATGGGCCCTTTTCTTATGGGCTAAGTTTGGCCCAACATGGGTGAATAGGCTTGACTTGGCTCATCAAATAAAAAACCCATCATCTCTCACTTGTACTTAGCGGCTCAAAATAGGCATCACATTTTTGAGTAGGTATAGTATGTAGTACCCTAAATCAATCGATCGCATCTATATCTTTTTTTTTTAATCTCTTTTTAATAATGACATATTATATTCACAATTATGATTATCTAAAAAATAATCATAATTGATTGACTAGTGAATACAAAACAAGAATGTGATTCTTCAAACTTGATCTTCTTTTTTTTTTTTATTGAAACTCTCAATTTCAATTCAACTTACTTTTCTAAAAATGTCACATTAGATCGAATTAATTAATAATTATTGGCAACATTTTAATATAGCAAATATTGAATATAAATCTTGAAAATAATTAAGAGTCATTATGACACTTAATTGAAGAACTATTTTCCTCAAGAATCTCATACAATATAAAAGGTGAGATCAAAACTTTTGCTACTCTTATAAGTCATTTCATGCATTAGTAGTATAAAATACATACTATGGTATTAAGTCATTTCTTATGGAGCATATGTCTTCAATTTCAATACCGTACAGATGATAATTCAGACATACTTAATGTCTAACTTGAGTTCATGTATCTACTTCCTCAAAAAATCCATCAGAACTCACATTTGGCATCAAAGATAAATAAAGTAAAATATGTAGGTTATTTTACTTTCAAGCATAGTAAATATTATGTCATCATCTTAACACTTAGTTAATGTGACATCTATATCTTAAGCTTAAACTCTCAATTATCGCTTAGATAATAAGCTTAAAACCATATCATTTCTATTTATCACATAATAAATAGAGGCGATTACCCTTGTGAGTAGGCTAATCTTTTATTTGTTCAACATATTTTTTCAATTTTATATGATGCACTAAGCATCGAAATGCACATACATCAAACAAAACCCATAGGCATTAATAATGAAAGACAATTTCATTAAATGTGAACATATAGGAAAATTATAATATTTAGTCCATCGCCTCTATGTAGTCCTAGTGATTTTACTTGGCCGTAGAACACATCTTTTGGTATTGGTTTCGTCATACAATCTGTTATCATTCTATGCATAAATATGTACTACAAGTTTATATCTTTTCATATAACCATATCTTTGACAAAATTATACTCGGTATCTATATATTAGGGCTTGTCATGATATTTTGGATCATTGGTATACGTTATTGCCACTTAACTATTACAGTTAACCAACATGAGTTTATAGCCTCCTTAATAACACATAAATGATATAAAAATCTCTTAAGCTAAATACTCTCTTGTATTGCCGCCATGTCACGAACTTAGCTTCCATTGTGGACAAAGCTATATAAGTTTGTTTTTTACTACTTCAAGATATAGTGCCATTATTTAGTAAGAAAACAAATCTAGAAGTAGATTTCATTTTATTTAAATCTCCTCCTCAATCAACATCTGAGTAGCCTTCAAGCTGCAGTCATTGATAACTCAACGTATAATTAACAATTTCCTTCAGATACCTTAGTATTCTTCTAACGACTTTTCAATATGTTTGACATAGATTAAATTGGTATCTACTTACTATTCTAATTTGCAAAATATATGTCAGGTCTTGTACACATCACAACATACATTAAACTTCAAACAATACTAGCATAAGGAATACGTTGCATTTGTTCATTATCTTGTGAAGTCTTTAGACAAAATTTACGACTAAATCCTTTACCATTTGCAATAAAAGTATCTATGGGCTTGTAATCTTGCATACAAAATCGTTCAAGAACCTTGTTTAGATCTCTTGCGAAAGAGACAACAATCTATTTGAACAATCCCTTAAAATATTAACTCCAAGAATATATATATAGCCTCAATTGTGTCTTTCATCTCAAAATTAGAAGATAACCAACTCTTAACAGTATTAACAAACTCTATATTATTTCCTACAATCAGTATATTATCAATATATAATGATATGATCATAAATTATATACACAATAATCATCATCAATCATTATGAAATCATATACCATTTTGATATTATGAAAACATATATACCATTATCTTGGTGACTATTTAAGGCCATATATTAATCTTAAAAGTTGACATACATTTTGTCATTGGCCTTTCAAAATGAAACCAACCGGTTGTTTCATATAAATTTCTTTTTTAAGTTTTCCATTGAGAAAAGCAATTTTTATATCCATTTAATGTAGCTCAAGATTCATACTAGCTACTATTACCAGAATAAGGTGAATTAAGGTAAATCTTATTACCGGAGAAAATGTTTTCTCATAATCAATTATTTCTTGTTGATTATACCCATTTGCCACAAGATAAGCATTATATCTCTCTATTGAGCCATTAGTTTTGCGCTTTATTTTGAACATCCAATTGTTCCCAATGGTTTTCTGTCCTTTTGAAAGATCCACAAATTTCCAAATATAATTTGACTTCATTAACTCTATTTCTTTTTCCTTTGCATGCATCCATTTTTCTTTATTAGAGCAATTTAGAGTCTCGTTTACATTCATTGACTCATCTTCATCTTGTGAAACAATCATAAAAGTTTCCCTTTAATGTCAAAATACTAATAAATAATACTTTTGCGACTTGTTCATCACACGGAAGATTGAATACTTTACACATTACTCCATTATGCTCCCACTAGGATTGGATAATGATGATATCATATCATCATATGGTTGTAATTAAGATTAAGTTGAATTTAATTTCTCATTTCTCATAATATTGCTACTTGGATGAATCCTATTAAGTTCATTATCTTGATTCAAGATTTCAAATAAGAAGTAAGCCTCACTTATTTCAGCCTTTTTAGGAAGTTCATTCTCTAAGAATGTAGCATCACGCAATTTAAATATAGTTATACTTTCACTTTCCTACTCACTTATAAACATATATTCTTTCGAGTGTTCAGAGTATCTTATGAAAATATTTCCCTTGCCTTTAGGATCTAAATTCTCATACTTGTAAGAGAGTTCGTGAGTATGGGCAATATAATCCCACCGTTTAAGAAAACTTAAGTTGGATTTTCTACTTATCCATAGTTATATATAGTGAAAGTGATTAAATCAGAATGCATACGGTGAAATATATAAGTAGTAGTTAACAAAACATCGCCCCAAAAGGTCATAGACCTAACCATTTCTAATAAAGTTTTGTTTCTCCATTTCGCAACACCATTTTATTGAGAAGTATATGGAATAGGCAAATGTCTTTCTATTCATTTTTCATCACATAAATTTTTGAACTCATCATATAAATGTTTTCAATCTTAATCAAATCTTAATATTTTTATTTTCTTATATAATTGATTTTCTAGTAAACCCATAAATTTCTTAAAACAACTCAATGCTTTAGATTTTAAAAAAAATCAAATAGACATGTCCGAATCATATATAATCATCTATAAACATGATGAAATAAACAGCCACATGCCTTCCTTTCACATTATAAAGGAAATCCAGCTCTTGTATCTTTCCAAATGGTTTATTTATCATTTTCCTACTAGACAATGCTCACATATGGATAAAATGATTTTTTTTTTAATATTGCACAACAAGCCTTATTTGGCTAGCCTATTCATACGTTATGAGCCAATATAATCAAATCTAACATATCACACATTCATATCATTATCATATGAATTAAAAGATATGGAGATGGAATAACAAACATTGATATTACTATAGCCAACATTTATTACAATTAAACCAACTATAATAATTTGTATCCAAATACAAATCCACACCATTATTATGGAATTTTAAATTGAAACAAAGTTTCACCAACACTAATAGAGTTATTAAATTCCGACAAATCTTCAAAGCATATAATATATCATGTAAGAATAAAGTGTGTTCACCGCACATATTTAATTGATAAGTGTTACTCATTTTTACTTCAGTTCTAGAGTTCTTTCCTACATAGTTCTATTTCGATCCAGTTGGAATTCCATGAAAGATACTCTATCCTTTGCTATATGGTCTTTTGCTCCCGAATCTACAATCCTTAAATGATTAAATTCAATTAAGAATATATAACTTGATACATAAGTAAACTTCTCAAGAATACAAAGGATGTTCACCTTCTTTGGCTTGCAACAGTCGCAAGCACAATGAGCCTTTTTGCTATAGTTATAACACTTCACCCTTGACATTCTCTTTACCCGATGACGTTTTCCTCTCTTATATTGGTTAACTATTGGTTTCTTGCCTGAAGGACTCGATCCCTTGCATTTTCACCTCTTGAACGAATTAATACTCTTGCGCTTGAGCTCAAAGCTCCTTCCGTGTTAAAATCAGCACAACAAATACTTGTTTCCCACTCATTCACCATGAGGCGACCCTTTGCTAGCTCAAGGTAGTGCACGACATCATCAAATTATTCCATAACTTGATTAAGAGCTTTTAGTGATTCTTGCTTTATTAGAACATATTGAATTTTCATTTTCAATATCTCATAATTATTGCCATTTAATTTCTCCCATATGTTCTACTCAACGACTATGCTCTAAATTGCTAAAACCATTAGTTATGAACAAATCGAGACACATGCACGAATTATTAATGCATAACATTTATGCATTTATTTTGTATAAACAAATCATATTAATGAATAAGATCAAATAAAATTTTAGAGTTGAAAGGTCACATTGTTTGCAATCATCATCTAAAAATCCTAACTTGAAATTATTATTAATATAATCATTTAAGCAAAAATAAATTCACCAAAGTCATCAAAACTTTCTTGAACTTCCCACAAATAATTGTAAATTAACATAATAATTTACAATAGTAGATAATATTGAACTTTCATTAACTAAACATGCCATTTACAAGAAATAATATATTCAAATAAAACATATCTACATCAAAATAGAAAGATATATTTATGCCTAAAACATCTTAAACCAACCTAAGAAAAATAACAAATAAATTCATAGATACTTATTTAACTCATAAACTGGGAAGTTTTTTTCCTAATCTCATAGTAAATTCCTCTGAAAATTCTAAAGGCACATTAGGCAACCACGGAAAGACCTTCGAAGAGCCCTTATGTTTCGTCCAAGGCGCATTCATTCTGCATTAAGTAACACTCAACTCAAGGGTTGAAGTTGTTGCCTCAATTCTATAGTATTCTCTCACAAAAGTCACTACAAGTTTTTTATAATCTAGGACCACGTTGACCTCCCATAGCCGATCTAATATTGCTTGTCATTCTATTGGAAGAGTATTCATTAGGGCCGAAACCTTCTAAAAATTTGACATAGGATAGCATTTTCAAATGATTTCTTGTATCATCTGATTGACCTTAACCATGTGTGACCATTATATTATCGTCATTCCACCAATAATTAGCTAATTATGTTATTAGCCCTTCAAATCTCACATTATGTTCATCCATTCTTGAGAACATAGGCATGCATACAAAACTTATCATTGTTTTTTTTTTTTGGTGAAAAAAACTTATCATTGTTCCTACAACAAATGCAGAACAAAAATGATTACATATACTCCACAATGAACAAAATTGAAAAACACGTTTTCTAATTTTTTTTTTTGGGTCAACAGTTAGTCAATGTTGGTCTAAAAGCATGTTGATAAATCAGTATTGCTTTTAATCATATGAAAATATCTCAGCACTGCTTTTCACTAGATGGTTCCATTTTATTTATGCTCTCTTCTTGTGAAATTATAAGTATACTAACAAATTCATTCGTAGAGTTGATAAATTGATTTATTTTGTAGATTGACACTTGCCTCGTAGGTTCTATACTTGTAATTTTCCGCAAGATGGTCATCTTTAAAAAAAAACAAAATAAAGAAATTACTTGCCACTACTACTTGGGTAGGGTCTCTAACTAATTTTGGAAAAAGCATGTTGGCTATATTGAGGAATTCAAAGTGGCAAGGGTGAACTAGAGAGTACCATTAGGGGTGAGTGGTTACAAGTTCCATGTAGATTTCATAGGGAATTTGAAGCCTATCTGTCGGAACAAGTTTCTCAATTTTTGAAACCTTGAACGTATTGTACATTCCCTAGATGTTGAACTTACCATGTAACGGGTTTCATGATTGGTTTTAGGGTTGGTTCCACCTATATTATTAATCGAATGATTGCAATGAATTAAAATCATTAATAACTATCACTTGCAATTATAATTTACTAATCATAAAAACACACAAAAAATATGAATATTAATAAAATAAAAGTCTCAGTCATAGAATTGAAGCTTAAACTAGTGTTGCTAGATTATACACTCATTATCAAACAATAGCAAATATCATAATATCGTGTGAATATATGAACCAAGAAAAATATTAAAACTTATTTTAGGTTCTAGTTTATAGGTTATAGGTTTTAGTTCCAGGTTCCTCCAACTAAGATCTTGGAATCTACCTCTCGAAAGAAGTTCCTTATTTTTTAGAACATAGAATCTATCTTGCATACCTTGGAATCTGAAACCTACAGATTCCCATTAGTTTGGTTCTCAAGTTTCAAATTCTATTCTAGTATGTTAGGATGGATCAATGGGGAATGCCATGTCTGATGAGGGCTATGTAGACATGGATCAAAAATTTCTAAACACACTTGCTTTCATCTTCAATCGGAAAGAGAAAAAGACAAGAAGTCGAAAGCATGTGTAGGGAAAGGGGAAGCCATAGTTGCTCCTTTTTGGACGAACACCCAACAACCAACAACTAACCCCCACCCAGCGCAGGGGTCGCGATAAGCACAATACGTGCAAGGGAGGGGCGTGACATGGCCCGCTCCCGCTGTGCTGTGGGGGGTTGCCGTTGTGGGATTGGGGAGTGTGGGCCTTCCTTATCTACTGCTGAAACTGCCCCTCTAGTCCTCGAATGTTCCCCGGTCCCCGCTCTATGGCATCGGAGGGGTAATGTTGGGGCGTGACACGGCCTGCTCTCACCATGTGCCTATTTTTTCCCGCTTAAAGTCAAGGATATGAAAATTGTTTGCTTGTTAAATTGCCCAACAATTTATCCATTTGAATATGACTGTCTCCCAGAACCTACCTCCTTAAATTAGTGAAAATTTAAATTATCTAATTACACCTCTTTGGTCGACATTATCAAAAATTGTAAATGTACCGCTGGTCAATAACAAGCTCAATGTATTGTAAATGCATAGAGGTCATAATGAGTAAAGAAACTACGTCAAGTTATTCCTCAAGGATTTCAGGGCAAGGATTTGTTAGCATTGTTCAGCAAAAAAAATAAAATGGAGGGTGTTAAATTCAACATAAGGCAAGGTCTCTGCCAATCTATGTGATTTGGCAATATCGTTGTTCCTTGTGCACCTAGAGGTACATGTTGGAGGAAGAGGTTACTTGTGAATGTGTTGCTCACATCATGATGATGCATGGAGCATTTCAATATTCAAGCACATAAATTGGCATATCCCTACAAGAAAACTTTGTTAATTGACTGGTTATGTTGGCATTTCTTGATTGAAAATGTTCAATTCTCCATTGATGCGAAGGTAATTTTCGTTGGAGAGGCTCGGAATTAGAGCAAAAGAAATACCTCTCTTTTGCACTCATGAGCTTTTTTCAGTTGTCACAATTCTCTATTCTGTTTCCAAGCACAAAATGCTACATTTTCCAATTCATCTATACATAAGGACTATGTTGTCATTCTCAGGTAGTGAATATTCCTGATAAAGGAGTTTGAAAGCATCTAAAGCATCTCCCTAGAGATGACATTCGATTAAACTAGATTTTCTGTTACCTCTATTAGTACTTCATGTTTCTAGGATACCCTTAATTAATTGGGTGAATGATGGAGTGAGTCTCAACCATAGGGATGGCGATGGGTAGTGGGGCTTGCATTTTCCATCCCCCCTCGGGATAAATAGGAAGCCCCACATCCACCCCATGTGGTAGGCCCTGTCCTCACTCCTCTGAGACATTCAGGTTTCGCTGCAATCTTTGTAATAGTACTCCACATTTATCTCAAACTTAACTTAAATTCAAAAGATTATTTTATATTTAACATCACGCAGTTTTCCTAATCCTTGAAAAGGTTTTTAAAAAAATAAAAGTGATTGTGAAGTGATAATCAAATAAATAAATAAATAATTAAGGGCGGTAATACAGATGTATGTTGGCTAGGATAAAATTGGGGTAGTAAGGTTATTATTGTAATTTTTGGCCTTTTAACTTTATTATAAATAGATAGTTTTGGGTCGATCGACCTAATCAAGCATCCAATTCAGTTTTTATCTTTCAACATGGTATCAAAGCCAAGTTGAACTGAATCCCTAACCCTAATCTCTTCTTTGTGTAGTCCTCCTTACCTAATCAAGCATCCAATTCAGTTTTTATCTTTCAACATGGTATCAAAGCCAAGTTGAACTGAATCCCTAACCCTAATCTCTTCTTTGTGTAGTCCTCCTTTTGCTCTCTCTCTCTCTCTCTCTCTCTCTCTTCACTTTCTCCCACCGCGATTCCTTCTCACCTTCTTCTTTGTTTTCTTTCACAGTATAGGGTAGCACTAATGAGGTGATTCTTTGAATCTAGTGTCTGCCATAAATCTCACCTCTATGAGATAAATTAAAGATTTGTTGTAGTATGCAATAAGTGGTTCAACATTTCTGTGAATTTTTTGGATCTTTTTGTTCAAGATTATTTTTGCCTCGCCGCCAGCCTACAATTATCTCTTATGTGAAGACCAAAGTACTACAATTTGTGGACCACCATATTCTCTCTTTTTTTTTTTTTCCAGAATTTTGGGGAAAAATCATAATTATTGATTTTTTTTTTAGGTTTCCTAAACCTTAAAAAAATTGACTTGTTGTCTTCCTTTACCTAATTTGGCTAATTTTTAGAGGACAACTTTACCTTACTATGAGAGGACTTTGATCCAATTTTTAGCCTTTTATGGCAATATTTGGTGGCTAGATTGCTCCCTTCACACTTTTTCAGGGCAAAATTTGAGACACAATGTCTAACAATTTAATTGGTTCAGTTGAGAACACTTCGCCTACAAGTTATATTATGTTTGCTACGATGTCTATGAAGCTTGACGGCATAAATTATTTGATATGGTCTCAATCTATATGCTTGACCATTGTAGGCCATGGGCTTAAAGGACATATCAGTGGTACTTTTGTAAAGCTAGATGCATCAAGTAATGCTTAGGAAAAGTGGATCTCGAGTGACCCTTTGGTAATGTCTTTTCTACTTAATTGATGCAGCCACATATTGCAAAAAGATATTTGCTTCTTGACATTGCGACACAAATTTGGTCGGCTACAAGAGAAACTTATGGTCAACTTGGGAATGATGCACAAGTGTACATACTTGGAAAAAGGGTTCATGACACCACTAAGAAAGAGATGACTATATCTCAATATTATGTTGAGCTTTGGAAGTTGTGGCAAGAGCTAAATCATTATGCGGATAATTGTCCAACCAATGCTATGGACATCACCGCACATAGCTAGGAAGAAATTAATTCCATGTTGTGTTAGTATCCTAGTTGGCAGGGGAGATTTCTTTGATATAGACAGGGCGATGTGAGTGCCAACCCAACACTCACCTGGCTAATAGCACGGCCCCCCAGGAGTAAAGCATTTTAGGGCCTAACCCCATGATAATTGTACCCACAAAAAAGAATGCCCAGGCCAACTTGATTGCGTTGTGGCGGCCAATCCAGTCAGCAATGCTCTCCACATTCGCTGCCTCCAAGATTGAGAACAAATCCATGATTCCTGCCTAGAATCCAATGAACTCCTCAATTATTCCTTTTATCTTTTTTTAAATATGTTGGGGCCTTGCTCACCCCTATGATTGTCAATTTAAAAAAAAAAACACGAAAATATTATATCACAACAAAGTTCCACGTGAATCATAGCCATATAAATAAAATTAAAAAAAAAAACTACCCTGGTTTTTGGTTGGACGACTAACCAAGACTAGATAATATTAGAGGCGATGGACGCCCCATGGCAAATGAAATGGTGTAACTATTCAGGGTCATTAGGGTTGGAATTTTCAATGGACTCCCATGGGATGGTGTTGATGATTGTGTTTGTCGATAGCTACGAAGTCAATTGGTGGCGTATTAAATGTTAACAAGATGATACATAGAAAAGATAACGTTTTTGAAAATTGTACCTCATGAAAATTATAAAAATTGTTGCAAAATGATTTTTCAATAAAATCAACTCCATCTTTTAAATACCAAATATTCAAGAGGTATAATTTTCAGAAATGTTATCTTTCCTAAATATCATATTGTTGAATTTTAGAAACTATATATGCTGCCAATTGACTTTGCAGGTATCGACAGACACAGTCATCAACACCATCCCATGGGAGTCCACTGAAAATTCCAATCCTCTAGTGACCCTAAATAGTTATGCCATTTCACGTTCCATGGGGGCATCAATCGCCTCCATATTATTTGGTCTTGGTTAGTCATCCAACCAAAAAACAAAGTAAATTTTTTTCAATTTTATATATATGGCTAAGATTGACATAGAACTTTGTTATGATATTTAATATTTTCATTTTTTTTTTATTGACAATCATAGGAGTAATGAGCAAGGCCCCGACATACTTAAATAAAAAGATAAAAGAATAATTGAGAAGCACATTGACTTGCAAGCAGAGATGATGAATTTGTTCTCAGTTTTAGGGGCAGCGATAGTGGGGAGCATCGCTCACCGAATTGACCGCTTCAACACAATCAAGTTGACGGGGGCTTTCTTTTCTGTGGCAATGGTCGTTATCTATGAAGCACGGACACATTTCCAGAGCTTCAATATCGTGTCCGACACGCTCGGACACGCTCAGACACTTTTGGACATGCAGTCAACATGTGTCGAATTTTCCAACACGTGGTCAACTTTTCTTGACACATTTCAACATCCGTGTCCGAGAGAGAGAGATTGTTGAAGAAGACGATGGAGGGTGGAGGTGAGGCCGAGGGAGCGGAGGCTCCCCCGATGAGGCCGCAACGGCGAGATAGGGCCAGAGGAAGGCGACGCTACCATGGAGGGTTGATGGTGAGGCTGCAGCTGCGAAGGAGGAAGGGCCGAAGGCAAGGCGATGAGCGACTGTGATAGGCAATTAAGAGAGCTAAGAGGATCATGCAACGAGGAGGAAGAAGAGGCCATCGTTAGGGTTTTAGCCAATTTTAGGAAGAAGAGAGAGAGGGTGGTGGGGGACGACGGAAAGCAACCAAAGGTGAAAATGGGGTGGATAAGGTGGTGTGGGGTGGGCAGAGAGAGGAATCAGATAAATGGCAGGTGCTCTTGGGGGTGGGGAAGAAACCGAGGGGGCGGGGAGCTGGTGGTGGCGGGGAGGGGGAAAGGGAGGGGGAGTGAGAGAGCAGGGAAGAAACTAAGGGGGTGGGGAGCAAGTGGTGGCGTGGGGGAAGGGGAGGGGGAGAGAGAGAGAGAGAGAGCAAGGGAAGAACAGGGATGGAGGTGATTGATGGGGGGCAGGGAAGTAGGTAGTGGCGTGGGGGGAAGGGGAGGGGGAGAGAGAGGGAGAGAAAAGGGGAAGAAACAGTAGGGGGCGGGGGAGTGGGATGGGGGCAGGGAGCAAGTGGTGGCATGGGGGGTAAGGGAGGGGGAGAGAGAGAGTAGGGGAAGAAATCGAGCGGGGATTTTGGGGTGGCATGGAGAAGGAGGGGAGACAAATGAGGAGGGGGTTTTTTAGGGGAATAATTTGGGAGGTTTTTGAGGGGAATAATTTTTGGGCGAAAGTTATTTTTGTTAAAAAAATAAATAAATGAATTAAAAAGTGATTTCAAAAAATAAAAATATTAGATATTAAATAATTTTAAATTTTAATTATTATAGAAAATCACGGATTTATTTAAATAAAGTTGATTTTATTCTTTTGTTTGTTAAAATTAAAAACATGTTCCCAAGTACGGTGAATATGTCTTTCAAATTTTCTATGAATAGATTTATTAATATTATTAGTGTAAATTTATTGTAAGTTATTTTTTTATTATTTATTTATTTGTGAATTTGAATCAAATTAGTTTAAAATAATTTTTTATTTAATATATAACATATCCCAACGTGTCGGCATATCGTATCGTGTTGTGTCGTGTCGTGTCCTGTCCTGTCCTATGTCAATACTACTTAGGTCGTCATGGGGTTAGGCCCCCAAAATGCTTTACTCCTGGGGGGCCACGCTTTTAGCCAGGTCGATGCCGGGCTGGCACTCATCATCACCCCCATCTATATTGCGGAGATCTCCCCCGCCATATTTCATGGCTTGCTTACCTCGTTTCCTAAGGTAGTTGTTCTCTAATTGTGTATTGCATTTTTTCATTTATTTATTAGTCATTAGTTTCTCTTTTTCATGTTTAGTGAGTATATTTACTTGCTTCAGTTGTTCAAGTCTCCATCAACCTTGGCACCCTCCTTGGCCTTGAATCTAATTATACTATCCACATGCTTGTGTTCAAATGCAGAAGACTTTTCAAGCTCAGCCTGAACACGCTCTTGACGGTCTTGCTTGCCATCAGGGTCCACATTATGCTGGAATTCCCCAGTGGCTTGTCATGCAATGCCGCATGAACAACGCAAAGCAAGTCTTAGACCAGAACTCTAACTCTGATGTGGGGGCTAAATGTCAGCTTGCTAAAATCATGGAGGCTGTTGACAACCGTGAGGGGTCCGTGCACCAAGAACTCAGCAACCCAACTTTGGTATTTTTCCATATGTCATTATGTGCATTGGGGATTAACGTAATCCAACAAGCTTGTGGTGTTGAGATCATACTATTGTATAACTTACGAGTTTATAAAAAGGCTAACGTGACATCTACTAATTGGATTATGCCCTTGCCCATCATAGCCCAAGTGGCGAAGACCTTGCCAATTCTCACCCCCATCTTCCACCTAGACGTAAATGGGCGATGGAAATTTGCTGTTAATTAGCCTTTGGGGGATGAGTTTGTCGCTTGTGGTCCTCGGTACGTGCCTTGTTAGCATCAACCGCAACAAGAAGTCCTCATGGGCAATAGCAACTTGTATTCCCTCATTGTATTTTACATAGTATTTTACGCATTCAACATAGGCCCAATGATGTCCATCTATAGCTTCAAGCTGTTCACATTGAGGTTGCGTGTCCAAGGGGACGCAACCATGGTCGCCGCGAATTGATGGATGAGTGTAATCTTGACATTAATTTCCATATCACAATATAAGGCGATCACCCTCAGTGGGGTCACCTTCGTATTCATGAATTATTCAATGAAGATTTTGAGGTTGAGTCATCAGCAAAATTTGTTTGGCTTCCTCATGACTATGTTGTTGTGAAATTTCCGATTTTTTAGACATCATTTACTATGTCAAATTGTTGTCGACTTGCCATGATGTCTTATTGCCCTATTCTGTTTCCAATGCGCTAACTTGTGTTCTTGAATTTTTATAAATTCATGTGTAGCTTAGGAAATTGCCTTTATTGTGTGCTTGATGTCCTGTAATTTTTTTAGGCCCAATTATCCATGGGTCCTATTCCAATTGCCCTAATTTTGATTGCCATGTTTGACGTTTACTATTGTGATGCCTTGCTGTGATTCCATTCTAGGATTTTTTTTTTTTTTTAAGTGTTTTGCATGCTAAATTGAGACAACTTGTTTTCACGAGTTTAGATTCTCATTTTCTCAATTTCATACGCAAAGATTCTTAGAATATAAAAAACATTTTACCATACTTTCCAAACCCCTCAAATGTTGCCTAACAATCTGAATTTTCATGTTCTAATTGATTTCATACACAATTTTCCTAATCCTTGAAAAGGTATAGAAAACTAAAAATTAAGTAATTATCAAGTGGTAGTCAAATAAATTAAAAATTAAGGGCGGGCAATGTGGACATATGCTGGCTAGGGTAAATTGCTACCCTTAATCACCCAAAGGCCTATGGTAATTTAGTGCTTCTACCCAGTTGGTTGCATGAGTCTCCTATAATTTTTGGCTTTGAAGTGCTCTCATGTTCCTCTTACTTAGAGCTTAAAGTTCACAACACAATCTCTCTTGAGAGTATTTTGCTAATAGGGATATATTTGTATATTTATTTATTAATTTAGACAACAAAGGTGATATTGTAATTTTTGGCCTTTGTTTTATTATAAATAGACAGTTTAGGGTTAGATCGATCTAACCAAGCATTCAATTCAGTTTTTGTCTTTCAACATGGTATCAGAGTTAAGGTTAAACTAAAACCCTAACCCTAATCTTTTCTTTGTGCAATCCTATTTTTCCCTCTCTCTTCTTATCTTCACTTTCTCCCACTCCAAATCCTTCTCACCTTCTCCTTTGCTTTCTTTGATAGTATAGGTCAATGCTAATGACGTGATTCTTCGAATTTACTGTCTGCCCTAAATCTCACCTCTATGAGATAAATTAAAGATTCGTTGCAGTTTGCGATGGATGGTTCAACCTTTTATGATTTTTTTTTTTTGGATCTTTTTGTTCGAGATTATTTTTGCCTTATCACTGACCTACAATTATCTCGTGTGTGAAGACCAAAGTACTACAATTCACCGACCACCATATTCATTTTTTAAAGATTTGTGGGGAAAATAAAAA
This sequence comes from Eucalyptus victrix, assembly GCA_016097545.1. Classification (NCBI taxonomy): domain Eukaryota; kingdom Viridiplantae; phylum Streptophyta; class Magnoliopsida; order Myrtales; family Myrtaceae; genus Eucalyptus; species Eucalyptus victrix. Next base: position 21,640,137 of record CM027845.1, on the reverse strand, counting down.
TTATTGATTTTTTTTAGGTTTCCAAAACCTTTTTTAAAAAAAAGTGACTTTTTGCTTTCCCTTGATTTGATTTAGCTGATTTTTGGAGGACAACTTTAGCTTACTATAAGAGGACTTCGATCCAATTGTTTGCCTTTTCTAGCAAGTTTTGGCAGGCTGGATTGCGCCCTTCACACTTTTTCAGGGCAAAATTTAAGACACAATGTCTGACGATACAGTTGGTTCAATTAAGAACCCTTCACCTATAGGTTATATTACATTTGCTACAATCTATGTGAAACTTGACGACACAAATTATTTGATATAGTCTCGGTCTACATTCTCGAACATCGTAGGCGAAGGGCTTAAAGGACACATCAATGACACTTTTGCATAGCTGGATACATCAGGTAATGGTCAGGACAAGTGGATCTCAAATGACTTTTTGGTAATGGCTTTTCTACTTAATTCGATGTAGCCACATATTGCAAAAGGATATTTGCTTCTTGACACTGCGGCACAAAATTGGTCAGCTGCAAGGGAAACTTATGGTCACCTTGGAATGATGCACAAGTGTATGAACTTTGAAAAAAAAGCGTTCATGACACCACTCAAAAAGAGATGACTACATCTTAATATTATGCCGAGCCCTCTATATCTTAATATTATGCCAAGCTTCAAAGCTTGTGGCAAGAGCTAGATCATTATGCAAATTATCGTCCAACCATTTCTATGGACAATTCTGCACATAGCCAGGAAGAAATTAACTCCATGTTGTGTAAGTATCCTAATCCATCTTGAACCGACATTTGATACATGCAATGGTAAAGGTATATAATGAGGTACCCTAGGAATCTAACCTGTTCACTTGGAGTCTTTCTCGTAATCTTATGTTTAAGTATCATAGATGGAAACTTACTGTATCAGTTAATCTATCTTAGAATTCTCTAGGAATATATATTATGCTTAGGGGTGTGCAACCAGACCGGGTATACCTGGTTCCCAGACCGGCCCACCCAGAAAACAAGGTCGGGAATGGGTTCCCATTGAAACCGGTCCGAGAACCAGTTCCCAAAATTCAAAACCAGTTTAAATCGGTCTGGGAATTGGTTCCGAGTTTCTGAACCGGTTTTGTAAGTAAAGGTCCAAAACCTTTTTTCCCCCCGATTTCTATTCTTACTCTCTCAAACACGCACAACACCCCTCCTTTATCATTCCTCTTCCTCACTTGCTTCCCTCCCTCACCGACTCCCTCTCACACCATCTGATGGACAGATGGTGTTCATTGCCACCAAATTATTGTGTATCACATGGATTGGCTTGCCTAATTTCTTTTTTGTAGGAGGAGTTATGCTTGCATAAATGAGTAGATTCATGTAGTAGTGTGGGAAAAAGACTAATATTAGACCCATGTTTGTTGCTAATTATTTTCCTTATGATTTTATTTATTATAATTAGCCTTGTAGACCCTTAATTTTTCGTTTAGTCAAAAAGTTTATGTATTTATTTATTACAAGTGCTTAATGTTTCAATACAAATGAGGAGAATTACATTATTTTCTCGCATATTAATATAAAATTCGAAGTTGTATAGAATATTAGAAGATTGCAAAATAGGTTCCAGTGGAAATAAGGTTGACCCTGGAACCGGATCAGAAAAACAAGATGGGTTGGGTACATGATCCAATATAAACAGGGTCGGGTATAGGGTCCAGAATAGAGGAACCGATTATAATAGGGTCAGGTACAGGGTCTAGGTTTATACCCTACCCACCCTGGATCCGATCACCCCTAATTACGCTAACATAAACAAGCTTTCGGAAAATATGAAGACACTAAGTAGAAGAAAAATAGCAGATAGATCCATATGAATAGCAATACACCACAATACGCATGGCACTGGTCAGTGTCAAGATTAACTCCATCCGTGGGGAAGGACGCTAACTAGATTAAATGAATACCATACAAATAGCATTTTAAGTTCTAATGCCAAGTACCAATTCTAGTCAAGCATATAAAAAAAAATGTGAAAGCATGACAAAAACTAACTTCCACTGACTCATGACAACTTAGCTACTTTAAAAAAAGAAAAAAAAAAAACAGTACTAATTGCACACGCATTAAGATGAAGACTTGTTGTCTACCCTCCTCAAGCCTATCTCATTTCAATAATCGTGCTCATCCCTATTTTAGTTATGCAAGTTGTGCCCAATATCCATGGGAATATTTTCCCAAAGAATCACTACAACTCTTTTAAGGTCTTGCCCCTTGTCTCTGGCATAACAATGTAGACCCTCCACACCCCCTAAGTTGACATAGTCATGAATAGGAAGGTGACCCCACCAAGGGTGATTGCCTTGTATAGTGATATAAAAATTAATGTCAAGATTACACTCACCCATCGATTTATGGTGATCACGATTGCGTGCCCCTAGGCACACAACCTCAATGTGAATACCTTAGAGCTATAGATGGATGTTATTAGGCCTATGTTGAATGCATAGGATGCTATGTAGAACACAAACAAGGGAATACAAGTTGTGATTGCCCATGAGGACTTCATGTTGTCATTGATGTTGACAAGGAACATACCGAGAACCGCAAGCAGCAAACTCATTCCCCCAAGGCTAAAAAACAGCAAATTTTGTTGTCCATCCACATCTAGGTGGAAGATGGGGATAAGAATTGGCAAGGTCTTCACCACTTGAATTATGATAGGCAACAGCATAATCCAATTAGCAGAGGTCACATCCACCTCTTCGTAGTTTTGTGAGCTATATAACAACATGGCCTCAACACCACATGCTTGTTGGGTTACATTAACCCCAGCACGCACTATGACATATGGAAAAATACGAGAGTTGGGTTGTTGAGTTCCTGACACATGGACCCTTTACGGTTGTTAACAACCTCCGTGATTTCGATAAGCCGGCAGTTAGCCTCCGCATTGGAGTTAGAGGTTTGGGTTGGAACCTACTTTGGTCATTCATACGGCCCCGCATGACAAGCCATAAGGGGGAGTCCAGCATGATGTGGACCCTGATGGCGAGTAGGACTATCGAGAGTATTCTCAAGCCAAGCATAAAAAGCCACCTACGTTTGAGCACAAGCATTGGGATATTATAGTTGTATACGAGGCTAAGGAGGGTGCTAAGATTGATGGAAACTTGAACAACTTAAGCAAGTAATAAGAAGATGCTCATTAAACATGGAAAAGAGAAACTACTGACTAATAAATAAATGACAAAACGTAATACATAATTTGAAAACATTTACCTTAGGAAACGAGGTGAGCAAGCCACGAAATATGGCGGGAAAAATTTCTACAATATAGACAAAGCAATGGTGTGTGCCAACCCAACACCAACCTGGCTAATAACACGGCTCCCCAAGAGTAAAGCATTTTAGGGGCCTAACCCTATGACAACCGTTCCCACAAAAAAGAAAGCCCCCACCAACTTGATTGCATTTCGGCGGCCAATCCGATCAGCAATGCTCTTGATCATCATTACCTGTAAAATTGAGAACGAATTCTTGATCCCCGTCTAGAAGTCAACGTGCTCCTCAATTATTCCTTTTATCTTTTTCTTAAATATGCTAAGGCCTTGCTCATCACCCCTGTGACTTGCCAATAAAAAAAATAACATGAAAATATTATGTATCATAAAAAGTTCCATGTCAATCGTAGCCATATAAATAAAATTGAAAAATTAGAATTGAAACAAAATTTCCTTGTTTTTTGGTTGGATAACTAACCAAGACCAAATAATATGGAGGTGATGGATGGCCCCATGACACATGAAATGGCGTAACTATTCAAGGTCATTGGGCATCAGAATTTTCAATGGATTCTCGTGGGATTGTGTTGATGACTGCATCTGTTGATACTTGCAAAATCAATTGGTGTCAAATATAGTATCTAAAATTTTAACAGTATAATACTAAAGAAGACAACGTTTCTGAAAATTATACCTCTTGTATACTACCAAGAAAATGATGCTCCAACTCTACCAATCATCTTCTTCTAGAAGATGAAGAGACAACGCCATCAAACCAAAGCCTCAATGGCTTTGTCTCTTAAGAGACTAGGCTCCGATGGATCCGTCTTCATCTTCTAGGAAACAACGCTTAGGAGACTCTACGAGTGTCACTCGGTAGAGTCCGAGCATCATCTTCTTAGTAGTATTCAAGAGGTACAATTTTTAGAAACGTTATTTTTTGTAAGTATCATCTAGTTAAAATTTTAGTTATTATATATGCTGCCACTTGACTTTGCAAGTACTGACAGACGCAGTCATCAACACCACCACATAAGAATCCATTGAAAATTCTAATCCTCGATTACCCTAAATAGTTATGCCATTTCATGTGCCATGGGGCATCATTGCCTCCATATTATTTGGTCTTGGTTAGTCATCCAACCAAAATATAGGATACATTTTTTTCAATTCTAATTTTTCAATTTAGTTATATGGCTACGATTAACATGGACATTTGTTATAATATATAATATTTTTATGTTTTTTGTAATTGATAATCATATGGGCGATAAGTGAGGCCCTAACATATTTAAAAAAAGACATAAAAGAATAATTGAGGAGCACGTTGACTTCTAGGCGAGATCATGAATTTGTTCTTAGTCTAAAGGGCAGCGATGGCAAGGAGCATCCCTGACCGGATTGATCGCCGCAATGCGATCAAGTTGACAGGGGCTTTCTTTTTTAGTGGGAACAAACGTCAGGGGGTTAGGCCCCCAAAATGCTTTACTCCTAAGGGCTGTGCTATTATCCAAGTCGGTGTTGGGTTGGCACTCACCATCGCCCCTGTATATATTGCATAAATCTCTCCCACCATATTTCGTGACTTGCTCACCTCGTTTCTCAAGGTAGTTGCTTTCTAATTTTATATCATGTTTATTCATTTATTTATTAGTCATTAGTTTCTCTTTTTCATGTTTAATGAGCATCTTCTCGTTACTTGCTTCAGTTGTTCAAGTCTCCATCAACCTTGGCACCCTCCTTAGCCTTCTATGCAATTATGTTATCCCAATGCCCATGCTCAAATGCAGGTAGCTTTTCATGATTGGCCTAGGAACACTCTCGACAATCCTGCTCGCCATCGGGGTCTTGCATCATGCCAGAATTCCCCTAATAGCTTGTCATGCAAGGCGGCAATAACGACGCAAAGCAAGTCCTAACCCAAAACTCTAACTCCGATGCGGAGACTGACTGTCGGCTTGCCAAAATTACAAAAGCTGTTGACAACTGTGAGAGGTCCGTGCACCAGGAACTTAGCAATCAAACTTTGGTATTTTTCGATGAGTCATTGTGCACACTGAGGATTAACATAATCCAACAAGCATGTAGCGTTGAGACTATGCTATTGTATAACTCGTAAATTTACGAAAAAGGCGGACATGACCTCCACTAATTGGATTATGCTCTTGCCCATCATAGTACAAGTGGCAAGAACCTTGCCAATTCTCATCCCCATCTTCCACCTAGATGTGGATGGGTGACAGAATTTGCTATTAATCAACTTTGGGGGATGAGTTTGTCACTTGCGGTCCTCGGTACGTGCCTCGTTAGCATCGACCGCAACATGAAGTCCTCATGGACAATAGCTACTTATATTTCCTCATTTGTGTTTTACATAGCATTCTACGCATTCGGCATAGGCCCAATAACGTCCATATACAACTCCGAGGTGTTCACATTAAGGTTGCGTGCCCAGGGGTACACAACCGCGATTGCCGCGAATCAATGGGTGAGTGATCTTTACATTAATTTTTATATCGCTATATGAGGTGATCACCCTCGGTGGGGCCACCTTCGTATTCATGACTATGTCATAGTCATATCTTAGGGATGTAAGGGTCTGCCTTGTTATGTCGGAGACAAGGAGCAAAACCTTAAGGAGCTTTGGTGGTCCTTTGGGAAAATCTTCACATGGATGTCGGGCACAACTGGCACAACTGACATAAGGACATGCACGGGTATTGAAATGACAAAGGCTCGAAGAGGGTAGACAACAAGGCTTCATCATAATGCGTGTGTAGTTAATGTTGTTTTTTTTTTCTTTTTTTCTTTTTTCCTAAAGTAACAATTGTCATGAGTTGGTAGAAGTTAGTTTTTGTCATCTTTCAGATTTGCTTTTACATACTTAACTAGGATTGGTACTTGCCATTAAAATTTAAATTATGTTGTATGGTCTTCATTTAATCTAGTTGACGTTCTTCCCTGTGAATGGAGTTAATACCCACACTAACCAGTGCCATGCATATTGTGATTTGTTGTTATTCGGATTGATCTATTTGTTGTTTATCTTCTAATTAGCGTTTTTATTTTTATTTCAGCATAATATCTATTCCTAGAGAAGTCCAGAGAGATGACAGTGCAAGTTTCCATCAACTAGTTTGACTCCTACGGTACCTCATTACACACCTTTATCATTAAATGTATCAAATATTGATTCAAGATCAATTAGGATACTAATACAGCATAGATTTGCTTTTACATACTTAACTAGGATTGGTACTTGCCATTAAAATTTAAATTATGTTGTATGGTCTTCATTTAATCTAGTTGACGTTCTTCCCTATGAATGGAGTTAATACCCATACTAACCAGTGCCATGCATATTGTGATTTGTTGTTATTCGGATTGATCTATTTGTTGTTTATCTTCTAATTAGCATTTTTATTTTTTCCTAAAGCTTGTTTATTTCAGCATAATATCTATTCCTAGAGAAGTCCAGAGAGATGACAGTGCAAGTTTCCATCAACTAGTTTGACTCCTACGGTACCTCATTACACACCTTTATCATTGAATGTACCAAATGCAGCATGGAATTAATTTCTTCTTTGGCTATACCTTGTAGCCAATACAAATTTTGAAAAGCTGCAGGGGTGGAAAAAAGAGGGCACTTCCCTGTGTTCCACTCAAAAAGATAAATGACCTGAGAAAATACAAGACATGCTGTTCTTAGTTTTCTTCATCCTGCGCCTGTCACCTCTAGCCCTCTCTTAGAGGGGAAGATCAGCAAAGTGAGGAAGGATAGAGGAGTGGGAGGAGTATCATATTGTCTCAGAACCCAGAATATACGTGGTGAAAACCTACGAAACGGCTAGAAAGAGAGTAACTGTGGTTGAACCCCCAAAGTTGGCAAGGGCCAACCGAAGATATATTCCTTCAATTTGACATCAGGGAACAACATCCACCGCACTAGTATTTAGCCAATTCGGGAGTAGATGGACATTGGGCAATTAATTTTACATAGGTAGATTCGAATGAGCTCCTAAAGTCCGAAGTTCACCATCCTCTCTAACATACAGTATTCCCTTGGCCTTGTCAAGCTGACGAATGCCTCCTTTCTCTTCTTCAAATTCCAGAGCAAACAAAAGGGAGAAGCAAGAAATATAGAAATCCCACTTTACTTTACTAACTAGGGCTAGAATTTAGGTGGAAGAATGAACTTTTGAGCATCACGGTTTCACACTTGCACAATCCCTTTCAAGGGTTAAGATCTTGATATATGTTACGCTGTTGTCATAGAGTTAAGTGAGACATATAAAATCAATCTATGACTGAGTATTAAGTCTCCTACCCAATCCCAAAAACCCAAAAAAAAAAAAAAAACAGACTGCTTATGAATGACTTTACCGCTTCCTCTCTTTTTAATTGGTCTTTGTTCTCTCTATCATCATTCTTTCTCTTTTACAGAAACTATATCCATCTGAACCAAAATCCATTGTAATAGTGACATCACTGTAGAAAACATAATACACGTGATTTGTAGGTTTTTCAAAATATGTTTTGATTGGCAATGATCAAGAGGGTAAACGTACAAGGACCCCTTAATGAGAAGTTGTAAGTTTCTGGAGGTTCTAAAGGACCATAGCAAGGACAATGTTTCAACTGTCAGAACCCATGTCCACAGTTGGGTTTCTGAAATAGAGTTAGCAATGGCAATTTCTAAAGCGATACAATAAAACAAAGCGAATTAGTATGTCGAGTTCATGCTAGTCGTGCTTATGTCAAAAACATGAGGAAGTGCCTAACACAATCATCAAACAAGTTATGTCCTAATTAGACTCGAATACCAAAAGTGGACCCATGTAGCCAGCCCTCTCACGTCCATTATAGATGAGCCAGAAAACTCAGAGGCAACAAAGTCATGACCCATCAATGACTCATCCTATATTAGCCAAGTTCGAGCTTGCTGATGCATGACTTATGTAAGTTGCAAACCTAATCAAGTATTCCAGTACGTTTTTTTTTTAATTATGCATCTTGAGTATATGTAATACAAGTACAATGAGTATCACCATGCATTTAACTCTGACCTCTCTAACAATTTAAAGTGCTGCCATCATCATCAATATTTCCACAAAAATCTAGTTAACCATCCTTACCTCAAAGCGGTCAAGAAAGAATCCGAGCCAGTCTGTGAGCAACAATCTGTTCAACAAGATCACTTTCAGGCTGCACTCCTAGTTTCCCCAGGGCCAGGTGAGGCCTACGTCTGGCAGCAACTCCACTGTACCCTGCTTCAGATGCAAAAAAGACCACGTTTTGCATCAACGAATCCAGCTAAAAAAAGAGATACAAGTTGAGGTGCAGCAAAGACCAATTGAATCCAGATAAAAACACCGGTCTCCATGGCATCTGCAATTGAGATATAGGCAGGACACCGGCAGAGAAAGCACAAAAGTTGAGAAAAACCGTCTACGCTTGAATTTGAGTGAAGATCCTGTAGACAAAAATGAAACAATTAAAGCTATCTCATTACTTCTTCTCCTCGTCTCTGAAATCACTGATTCTCTTCTCTTAAATATTATTAGCAGAAGTAGGTTACGCAAAAATCAAGATAAAAATGAGGAGTATATCTATATCAAAACCAGCCCCTCCGCAAAAAACTCGTCTCCTCCCCCTTTGCGAATCTTTTCCGTTACGCGTCCTTATCACTAACGCCAGCCAGCCCTCCCTCTGCCCCAGCTTTTCTCGCGTCGCTCTTGTGGCGTTTTTTCCTCGTGCAAACAAAGGGAAGAAGTGATATTAGGCCGGGCCCCTTTTATGCTTTCATGGGCTCAAAACAAAAGTAATGAACGTGGTCCTAAAAAAGAAAGAAACGAAGATAAGAGGGGCGAACGGGATTAGAGGACTGAATCATCATTTTTTATAATTTTTTTGCTTTTTACCTTTTTTTTATAAACTTTTATATTTTTGCAAAATAAATGGATGTTGTAAAACATCTTGTCAAAGGAATCATTCTCGGTCGACATCTACTGAGTAAACACTCTGACTTCAATCTCTGAAAATAAATGCCCAATCTAAAACCTGGAGCTATATTGCCTGTTTGAAATCCACCAATGCGATCAAATAATTTCTCATGTCGGTGATTTCCCCCCTGCTGCAACAGCTGCCATGACTGAAGGCATGTTTGCAGTTCGCATCCCAGTCCCATAGTCATCCATTCCAGTTGCAATCCTTATCTCGAATAAAAGAGATACAACATCAGTTGCAAGCCCTGATCTCAACCACGTATTTGCTTCGCTTCTCTGCTTCGCTTCTCTAAGAGTGGATGTCCTAGAGTGGATGCAGAAAGAAGGGAAAAGTTTAATAAAGACTAGACAGAAGAAATCCAGATATGCAACTAAATATTTTAATGAGTGCCTAGGATAACGAAAGGAAAGAAAACTCGAAACAGGGGAACCAAATCCGCGAGGTCAAAAAGGGAGAACCATGACTGCTGCAGCAGTAATGTCACGAAATGAGCATTTGTAATGATTCGATTGCTTTTCATTATCGTCACGATGCCACCATCTGCCCCAGTCCCTCCTCCACCCAACCTAACTTGGCCAATTTAGCCAACTCTTTTGGTCACTATACCTCAGGGTGTCGTCTCCTCCAAGCCAGCCGTCCATCGTCGCCCACATCAAGACGGCCAAAGAAGAACCGCGATGAGTAGCTCTGTAGCAACTCGTCTTTGGCTATCCCCAGTCACCGCACCGGTGCGGCTGCCACCTCATTGGACCACCACCATCCGCCCAAGACTTATGCTTGCAGTCACATTGCAATATCCAGAAAACATTCACAAGAGACATACCGACAAGAACGAGGCAAAAGGCAACAAAAGGCAACCAAAAAACTTGGGGAGATAAGGGCTTGTTAAGAATGAAACCTGACCAAAAATGAACACATAATGGAAATATTATACCATACAAAACACCTTCATATAACCTCGGGAAAATAAAAATTCCAGACTAACTCGAACGGATTTAATTCAGGCATTTCCTTGAACGTATGGCGAGCATGGATTGAGGAGAGGACGCTAACCCATTCGGTGTTAGTTCACTATTGGCCGTGCTGAGGAAGAGCTGCCGCTGGCCACAAGTCGATGAGAACAATGAGCGGGGAGAACTCTGGAGCGAATTCTCCTCTCTTCCATAAATATTCCCTTCCAGAGGATGCATGACCCCCTCCATCGGACCTTCAACGCCCCCACCATGTCAAAGGCCACCGGACCTTCACTGGCCAAAGATTCCTCAATATGCATGTCCATGACTCATGCTCAGTTCCTCATCAATAACCCCCATGAGAAGGCCATCCTTGAAGACAACATGCATCAGACAGAGAGGACATGAAGTCAATAAAACTCTTGGTATTCTCATTATGGGTTTAACAGCTAGTACATCAACTTATGCCATGTAAATCGTATTAAAACACATCTTCAGATTGAACAACAGTAAAGAGCATTGCACAGCCAAACCTCAAACCCATTTTATTGAACTAGTTTCGTGCCTGGTCTGGAAAACAAAACTGATCATCAACCATCTCCGGGATATGTCTAACCGCTAACACAGACTCGGAAGAAGTTGATTGGATCCTAATCTAAAACATGCTATGTGGGCTCTTCCCCTTCACCCAAAAAAAGAGAGAAAAAGAAAAAAGAGTACATCAGGGTAAGAGTGTTCCGTTGTTGATGGACTGAACCGAAGCCCGACTAGCAGCTGAAACTGGACCAACAACAGAAGCTTCAATTGTCATTAAGGATCGGAGTCACGGCCAATGAACAGATTTCGAGCGAGGCCTAGTCGCTTCAGGACCTTAAGCCATGATGCCGAGCAGGAAGGAGTGATTTCCGTGTTTACGTCGAAGGTCAGAACTGGTGAAGGAGGATGGGCAGGAGCCCAGCTTTTCAAGTAATCTGGTCAGAAAACGGGTGAGCACATTTCATCCTCCTATGCCAATCCCCTCGACCGAATGAGTGACGCGCAGGGAAGATGAGAAGAAGAGTGAGAGAGAGTGCTTGGGGTTAGCAACGGCTAATGAGAGAGGTCCAAATGGACTCCATTCACGGTGAATTGGTCAATTGTAAAGTTACAGCTATTAGCTACAGCAATCCTCTAGATAATTGAAACTTAGGTAGCTAAATTAGGGAAATTTGATGGACTAGTCGATCTTCGTACCCAATTTCTTGCTTGCATAGTGAAATGTGATGACATGTTCAACTTTTTGAATCCGATTTTCTTTCATCATACTAATCTTTTTGTAGACCACTGACCCTTTTACTGTATATCATGAGTTTATGAAGGATCGGGCTCAAAGGAAAAGTTGAATTGCCATATCAAGATAGCTTCCTTTACCTGAAAGAAGAGACCCCAAAAAGAATAGATGATTTTCCATTCAAATGCTCAGGTATGCAGAGCCATTGATAATACATTTACTATCTGTCCTTATCCTGTTGCTCAAATTTCTATCTTTCTTTGTTTTCCTTTCTTCTCTTAACTCTATTTTGCTATGGAATTAGAGCTTGTCTTCAGAGTATGAGAATTTTTGAAAAATTATACACTCTCGTAGCAACGCTCCCCATGAACAACATCTGCATCTTGGCTTGACTGATTTTACGATCCAAATATCAAAATGTCATTGGGGAGAACACTTAAGCGCATCGAATTACACGACACCACAACCTCCCTCTGGTATGAAGTTTGAGCCACCCTTCCTAGCAAAGAAGCCTCAAATAACTTTCTTCCTTTGAGTCTTGATGCTTTGTGGATTCTTATCTCCAATATTAGAAAATGTTTGTATGGACATGCTGCTACTTAGAGACTCAAAAAAGACCTTGCAATTTCAATAAGTCAATCAAACCAAGTGAAGAGTGTATGTAGGTGGCCCAAATCACCATAGTTTTTATGAAATTAGTAGGATTTGAATAGATAGCTTCTAATTCTTGAGTTGGAAATTTGTTGACTTCCCAATCATTTGTGAACTCCGAGTTAATTCGTTATTTTATTCGTAACCCCAAGTTCGGCTAGGCTAGGCTTGGTGGGGACCTAGTGCTTCCTAACAATTGAGATTGAGTCACCCAAGGCCAGGATTGAGTCCACAAAGGCTAGTCTCATGATCTGGACAACCGAGCTTGCATCACTAATAGTCAGGCTTCATCTCATGCACCAAATCCCCAATGCCCAACACTCGAATTGTAGACATAAGATTGTATCATGGATGTTTTCTCAAATGCATTTTTTATAATTTTTTTGTAATAGATATCAAAAAACTACTTTCATATTATTCACAAAATACAATCATATTTAAAAGAATTCTTGAAAAAATCGTTTCGATTGGTGCCATTTTCACTTCCTAAAGGACTATAAATCCACTCCATTTACAAAAAGGACAAATCTATCCTTAATCTTTCAATTGAAATTTAAAGTAATAAATTCACTCTTTTTTTCTTTTGTCTTTTCTTTTTCAATTTAGAATCTAGTCACCATATCTTGCCATCTCCATCTCTGTTATTTTTGCTACACGTCTCTGAAGAGGTTCACTCTCACGCGGTCAAATCATGGATAAAAGACGCGGTCAAATCATGGATAAAAGATTTGGACTTTCTCGACCAACAAACAAAGACTTTCCATAAATTAGAAAAACAACTCTTATCACATTAATATTCTTTTCAAAATAAACTCTAATTCAAATAAGAAAGTTGATTTTGGAAATTCATCACACAGATTTAAACTCTAGATATAATTTAACAATTAGTCAGCAAAAGAAAAGAAAATAGATGAAAAGAAACTCAAGCTAATCCCATGTCTCTCAAGAAATTGTTGGATTACTCATTATGTATAGAATTGAACTGGGTTATAAATCTTTTAACTAATTTGATCAAATTTTGTACTTTTACCAAAAGATAAAGTTTATTTAAATTTAAATAAACAGGAGATATTCGGTATTTAAGAATGTCTTATTATGCTATATCAATTAGATGGAGTGGACCAATATTTGTACACTATAATCATTTGACAAAAGTTAATGTTCTATAAGTCGAGGAGGACTATAATTGAGTTTCAAAATATGACCCATCCGTTTAAATACGGTTCAACAAGTCAAATGCTCCTCCGACGGCCCTAACTTTCCTTTTAATCCTCAGCAAGCTACTGAGTACTCGTTCAAATTCATGCTCTGTTGAATCTCGAAAATCAAGTGAGATTCGTGGTGCCTTGTTCTCTGACACGCTCTCCTTCTCTCTCTCCCCTCCGCCTCAAAGCTCCACTCTCTGCACTTTAGCCAAAAAATAACAAAACTCTACTCTCTGCAGATAAACACATTGCTCTAAGGCTGAAGGACAAGCAGCGCGTCTCGCTGGAGCACGATAGGAGAGAGCATCAATGGCGTCATCCAGCAGCGGCCTCACATTCAATCTCCATCTCCCTGTGATCCTCAATATCTACAAACGTCGATACTCACCAGCATAATTGATATTCAAATGTAATTGGGTACTTATAAATAGAAGTCACGAACTTATTTATATGGGACGAGGTGGCGGGATATAATTAGTATGATGTGTCGCCAATACAGATAATCCTAGTGCGATTTTCCCCTACATATCCATGTTAAGGAAAACTCATTGAAGATGCTAGTAGAGATAGAAAATTGTTGAAATTTCGGCGAGATAAAGTGTTGGAAACCTGGAGTAAAGGACGTATGTTGGACGAGGCAAAGTAACATTGATAAAATATTATCAAATGTTTCGACTGATGTTTCTTGGATACTCTGTGATCTGGTCAAGATCGTTTGTTGCTTTGGAAGACGTCCTCGAATTTAAGATCCCGTGTTATAAACATACTAACGATTACCATGGCTGGCCTGGTAACGTAGTCTTTAATCTTTTTCTAACCAGCTGGTATAATAGAGTTTATTTTTAAGGGGTTTGAGGGACATCTCCAGTCACAATTCCAGAATGCTTCTCGACCTTAGGGGTTAGCTGTGGTTCGTTTGCAGCATAGGTTTGACTGTGCCATGGCGTGGGATAACTCTAGCTCGACTCTTACGGGGGCACTTTCGTAGGGATAATTTCGCCCCTTTCAAGGCAATCCACGTTGGGCATGTATTCCTCCCGCCCCATACCATCCTTAAGTTATGAAACATTTTTATCGCTGGTGTGGAACTCTTATAATTACACAGGAGAAGTTGTAGATGCCGGTCACCCGTTCTTATTGTTTTACCAAAAAAAAAAAAAAAAACCTATCAAAATGGGTGCATGGTCCTTTACTCGTAAATCTTATAATTCTAGTAGGAGCATTCACATGTCACAGATTAAGGTCAGAAATATATAGGTTGAAGTTAGGTGGAGCTTATAAGGCAATCTTGATTTACTTATAGAATTAAAAAAAAAAAAAAAAGAGACGCAGTGTTTGCAAGGATTATGATATTTAATTATTATTATTCAATTTGATGCGTTTCCGATTTTGGTGCATTCAATTTCCACATCCCCAACAGGTGCTTGGGGCTGGGATATGGCTAAATACCTCATTTCTAAGATTACTCCTAATTCTAAACATGATACTTGAAAAGAGCGCATTTAATCGTTATGACATTAACTAATAATACTTAGTGATATCACAAATGAAACCATGCGTTTTCATTCTAATAGCATCATCAAAGTCCGATTCCCAAGCTCGACCCAATCGTCCCCATGATGACCCACAAGCCTTTCTTGACTCGATCGGAGTCACAAGGGACTGAAGACACTATGAGATGGGCTCGCGCAATGCATTTGGTCGAAAAGGCGAGACCTTATCTCCAAATTTGTAGGTATTAGGATGAAGGAGCTCGACTGAGGAATTAAGTGCGATCTTAATATTTGATCAAAGCCCCAGCCAATAATCACCTCTGCCTGGCACCGTGGCCACTTCCAAATATCCTTTCATTCAACCGCGACTACTGCTCTATAAATAATTGTTTTTTTTTTTATATGAGCGATTATTGCTTTTTTTATTTTTTTCATTTAGTTGGAAATGAACAGTCCTAAAGTCTCTTTAGCATTGCCTGTCTTATTGGTGCGCTCCCTTGTCCTATTATATATCATCATGGTCAAGCTAGATTGTAGCCCTAACAAAAGAAAGTTAGAACATAGTAAAAGAAGAAATGAAAAATATAAATTAAGCCAAATATCCTTAATCAAAGAATAAAAATTATATCACTACTTTGTCTTCTCTTCAAATATACTTAGAAAGCTCCTAGAATAATGAACAACGACCTGAAAAAAAAAAAAAAAAAAAAAAAAAAAAAAAAATTGTTGTCCCCCCAAACTCTCAGTGCTATCTTATTTAGAGGATATATCCAAGAATCTTAACACAAGGCAATTGCTTATTTTTTTTCCGCATACAATCAGGGAATAAATCGCAGATTCCCTCCTTTGATATCCATCTTCCAATACTTTTTTATTTGAATTCTTGAATCACAGAATTTTCCTTTCCTTCTTTTTGCCATTTTTTCCTTATTTTCTTAATATCTCATCATCCTGCATAAATAAGGAAGATTTAGGTAAATATGAGGAAATCCTAATATTTTTTAATGAATATTGCATTATAAAGTACCATATTTGTTGCCTAAAATAGGTAAAATAACTCTATTATTATAGAGTTATCATGTAGGGCCCGTTCTCGGATGTGGGTTCAATTTGAAGAAAGGCTTTGATTTTGAAAAGGACTCAATCATCTTTAGTGAGGAGCACCCTCAAGATCCTAGGTAGTAGAGAAAATGAACTATTTAGATGCGGATGCGAAAGACACTCGCTTTTATGCGAGTAATTAGAGATGTGTGGTTCCAAAGATATCAAAGGAAACTCTAAATTTTCAAGTGATGTTATTGAGAGAAATGATTCTCAGCTCTTTATGTCATAGCATGGGTGCAGATTTCATATGTGCGTCCGTGTGTTCTAAATAAATAAATAAATATATATATGTGTGTGTGTGTGTGTGTGTGTGTGTGTGTGTGTGTGTGTGTGTGTGTAATGATGTCACAAGGTGACATATTAAATAAAACATACATACTATATGATAGCATTCATTAAAGGTTTTTTTTTTTTTGGTAAAACATTCATTAAAGGGTTAATACCTTAAAAAACCAATAAATAAAAACCAATACATGTGTGACAAATTACCCCAAACTAATTTTTTTACAAAAAAAAAAAAAAAAACCTAAACTGATACACCTATAATAAAATTACCCCAGATGACCACAAAAAATCTCAAACTAGTACACTTGTGATAAATTTACTCCTAACTAATTTGTTTGATGATCAAAAACCCCAAACTGATATAGTTGTGACAAATATACCCTCCGTTAAATTGGATTAATATTACAAAAGGAAAAATTACCAAAAAAGTCATAAACTCATTGAAATTGTGTCGATTTAGTCCTAAACTTATTTTTTTGGCTAATGAAGTCCTAAACCTTTTATAATTATATCAATTCAGTCTTTTCGGCCAAAATTGGCTAGCCTGCACTAGTGTGGATGATGGCCGGTGCTAGCGGACAATATTTTAATATTATTTTATTTTTTCGAATTTTTTTATATTTTATTTTTTCTCTCTTTTTTTCTTTTTTTCTCTCCTCCCTCCTTTTGGTGACTGGCCCTCCCCACTGGCCAGTCACTGGACTAAAGCAGCCAACCAGGCTCAACTAAGGGCAAGCTCGCCCCACCATCACTAGGCGAGGGCCGCCCAGCCACCAACAAAGCAAGCACTCACTAGATCTAGGTGAAGGTAAGCCTTGCCAATGGATTGATGAGCTCGCCCCCACCGTCCCTAAGGCAAGGGCCACCCAACCACCAATAAGGCAAGTCATTGCCAGATCTAGGTGAGGGCAAGCCTCGCCGTCCCCAGGCCAAGGCTGCCCACCTATTGGCGAGGTGAGTGCTCACGAAATCCAATGGGGGCTAGCCTCGCTAATGGATTCAATGAGGGGGCTCACCCCCACCCGATCCGACAAGGGTTTACCTCGCCGGTGGCTAGGTGACCCTCGTCCAGCGACGGCAAGGCGAGCTCACCCTCGGTTGGGCCTAGCCAACTGCCTTAGTCCAATGGCTTGCCCTCTCCTTTGGTCAGTTGTCAAAAGAAGGAGGGAGGGGAGAAAAAGGAAAAAGAGAGAAAAAGAAAAGATTAAAAAATTAATAATTTTTTTTTGAAAAATAAAATAATATTAAAATATTGTGCGCCAGTGCCGGTCGGCATCCACATCAGCATCAATTGGCCAAATTCGGCTGAAAAGACTAAATTGACATAATTGCAAAAGGTTTTGATAATTTTCCCTATCGCCAAAAACTACAAAATTGTACAAATGTAATAAAGGGAGAGTAAAATCTTCAAACTAGTATACTAGTCAATTGTCATATGTCATCCAACTTAGAAATTAAACAATAAAATTTAACGGATGGTAAATTTATCACAAGTATATCAGTTCAACGTAAATTTGTCGAAGATATATCAATTTAGGGTTTTTGATTATCAAAAAAATAGTTTTTGATAAATTTGTCATAGATGTAGCAATTTAAGATTTTTCAAGGTATTAACCCTCATGGTCAGTCATGCGGTGATATGGGAAGAAATAATGTGTCCTCTAATGATTTGACATGTATGAAATCCATATTTGAAGCCCATACATGTTGGATTGTCCACATGTCACATCTATTTATTTGCCTATGTATGTATAAATATATATATATTTTAAAAATGACAGCCATTATTATTATCTAACTTATGAAAGCGCATAGATTTTGCCCGAGGTCTTTCTGGTCATTTTTTATATCGTGTTTTTCAAAATTGAAAGTGATTTATACGCGAAAATTTATATGACTTTTGAAAGTATGGCATAAGAAGGGAGGAAGAGAGTGTCTACCCTGTTGAATCGAATCTTTTGGTCCAAGTTTTTTTTTAAATGAGTGCAATTGTCTATATTATTTAAGTCCGATATAGATAGCTAAAGAGTACGCGAAGCCAAAGCATGCAGCAGATAGGCTTAACTATTTCTTTCTTCTTCTTTTTTTTGGGAAAAAAATATAATTTAGTGATGTGCAGTATAGAGGCAATTATCTAGGGTATAAACCTCTTTTCAAGTCTATAGGCAAGACCCAAATGAAAGAGAGCATGCATCAAGAAGTCATTTTGTTTTTACTCATGTATTTTCCGGTGTAAATGAGGTATGTTCTCTCCTCCTTTCCCCCTATTCTGTGTGTGTACATGTACATGTGCTTGGGTGTCTTGAAACATATATTGTGACCTTGAACTTGACCCGTGATCTGATAGAGCATCGAGCAGAAGTGCAAGGCGTCTTGAATTTCAATGATCGGCAGGAAACTCAAGTACATATGTTGTATGAGCTATTTTTTCCCCTTCCTGTGGAATTTAGGCTATTAACAAGAGTTCATCGTCCTTAAAAAATGTCATATTTGCTTTGGTCAAGGAGGAGGAGCATGTACCATTTAAAAACTCAACACTTACATATCTTCTTCAGGTAACTAAAAGTTCTTGGTTAGCTTTCCTATGTCTACTTTTCAAGCAAAGTATAGGATTTTTTTTCATTTGCCTATAATTCGAATTTGACTCTTAGTTCATTCAAATTAAATAAAGACGTCTCTTGTGCTCTTTGAACAAGATTATTGGTTTAAGTAGAAAACTAGTAGTTAAAAACTGGCTCTTCGCTAGAAATATTATAGCAGAAAGTGTACAGTGTCAGTAAATTCGTGAAAATCAAAGTATGAGAGCTTTGTGGCAATTGTAATTTCAGTTGTAGTTATTGGATACATGCTTTAGTTGGCAGGTGTCTTAGAATTTTCCGACGACAGACTAGTACACGATCCTTGGATTTTCCATCGACCTATGAGTGATTTTCTCATGGCAGGAGCTTATTTTTTGTCCAAACTCGATAACCTTTTTGCAACCCCTTTTTCTCTTTGATGATGGTAGAGACCTTTTATCTGTTTGATTTCTCACAATTTTATCTTTTGTGTAGCAGGAAATTGATGATATCTTTGGGAGTCAGATGGAGTGAAGGAAAATAGCTAAAAAATAAAAGGTATTTGTATCAATGTTAAGTTGCAAAACAATGATTATAGTTAAAGTTTCTATGTTTCTAGTTTTTTTCTGAGTTATTTGATATATTTGTGTTGATCCTTCTGGGAGCGGAGATGGTAACTGTTGGAAATGGATTCCTGAAAAATGAACTATACTCGAACGATCAAATACCGAAAAAATGTGGAAACAGACTCGGGGAACATGTAACACTAATCGAAAGGCATATCATGAAGATGGACATACATTATTTGTCATAAATTAAGTACTTGTTGCAGTCTCAAAAGAATTGATTGAAGCATTGGAGTTTCGTTTTTCAAGAGGGAGTATACTATTATCTCAAAGAGAGAAAAAGAACGTATTGTATCAAACATACTTCCAACGTTCCTCCTTTTTCATTTATATGTTGCAATTACTTTCACTTAAAAATAACTGACATCTTCCTTCCATGGGCCCTTTTCTTATGGGCTGAGTTTGGCCCAACATGGGCAAATAGGTCTGACTTGGCTCATCAAATAAAAAACCCATTATCTCTCACTTGTACTTAGTGGCTCAAAATAGGCATCACATTTTTTAGTAGATATAGTATGTAGTACCCTAAATCAATCGATCGCATTTGCATCTTTTTTTTTATCTCTTTTTAATAATGACATATTATATTTACAATTATGATTATCTCAAAAATAATTATAATTGGTCAACTAATGAATACAAAATAAGAATGTAATTCTCCAAACTTGATCTTCCTTTTTTTTTTATTTATTGAAACTCTCAATTTTAATTCAATTTACTTTTCTAAAAATGTCACATTAAATCGAATTAATTAATAATTATTGGCAACATTTTAATATAGCAAATATTGAATAGAAATCTTGAAAATAATTAAAAGTTATGATGACACTTAATTGAAGAACTATTTTTCTCAAGAATCTCACACGACATAAAAGTTAATATCAAAACTTTTGCTACTCTTATGAATCATTTCATGCATCAGTAGTATAAAATACATACTATGGTATTAAGTCATTTCCCATGGAGCATATGTCTTCAATTTCAATACCGTACAGATGATAGTTCAGACATACCTAATGTCTAACTTGAGTTTATGTATCTACTTCCTCAAAAAAATCCATCAGAACTCACATTTTGCATTAAAGATAAACAAAATAAAATATATGGGTTATTTTACTTTCAAGCATAGTAAATATTATGTCATAATCTTAACACTTAGTTAAGGTGACATTATCTTAAGCTTAACTCTCAATTATCGCTTAGATAATAATCTTTATCACGTAGATAATAAGCTTAAAACCATCTCATTTCTATTTATCACATAATAAATAGAGGCGATTACCCGTGTGAATAGGCTAATCTCTTATCTGTTCAACATATTTTTTCAATTTTATATGATACACTAAGCATCGAAATGCACATACATCAAACAAAACCCATAGGCATTAATAATGAAAGACAATTTCATTAAATGTGAATAGATAGGAAAATTATAATATTTAGTACATCAGTCTCTATGCAGTCCTAGTGATTTTACATGGCCGTAGAACACATCTCTTGATATTGGCTTCGTCATACAATATGTTATCATTCTATGCATAGATATGTACTACAAGTTTATATCTTTTCATGTAACCATATATTTGACAAAATTATACTTGATATCTATATATTGAGTCTTCTCATGATATTTTGGATCATTGGTATACGTTATTGCCGCTTGGCTATTACAATTAACCAACATGAGTTTATAGCATCCTTAATAACACATAAATAATATAAAAATCTCTTAAGCCAAATACTCTCTTGTATTGCCGCCATGTCACGAACTTAGCTTCTATTGTGAACAAAGCTATATAAGTTTGTTTCTTATTGCTCCAAGATATAGTTCCCTTATTTAGTAAGAAAACAAATCTATAAGTAGATTTTCTTTCATTTAAATCCCTCCTCAATCAATATCTAAGTAGCCTTCAAGCTATAGTCCTTGATAACTCAACGTATAATTAACAGTTTCCTTCAGATACCTTAGTATTCTTCTAACAACTTTTCAATATGTTTGACCTAGATTGAATTGGTATCTACTTACCATTCTAATTTGCAAAATATATGTCAGATCTTGTATACATCATAATGTACATTAAACTTCAAAAGGTACTAGCATAAGCAACACGTTGCATTTGTTCATTATCTTGTGAAGTCTTTAGACAAAATTTACGACTAAATCCTTCACCATTTGCAATAAGAGTATCTATGGGCTTGTAGTCTTGCATACAAAATCATTCAAGAACCTTGTTTAAATAGATCTCTTGCGAAAGAGACAATAATCTATTTGAACGATCCCTTGAAATATTAACTCCAAGAATGTATATAGCCTCTTTCATCTCAAAATTAAAAGATAACCAACTCTTAACAGTATTAACAAACTCTATATTATTTCCTACAATCAGTATATCATCAATATATAATGATATGATCACAAATTATATATACAATGATCATCATCAATCATTATGAAATCATTTACTATTTTGATATTATGAAAACATATATACAATTGTCTTGATAACTACTTAAGGTCATATATTGATCTTAAAAGTCGACATACCTTTTGTTATTAGTCTTTCAAAATGAAATCAACCAATTGTTCCATATAAATTTCTTTTTAAGTTTTCCATTGAGAAAGGTAATTTTATATCCATTTGATGTAGCTCAAGATCTATACTAGCTACTATTATCCAAAATAAGATGAATTGAGGTAAATCTTATTGCTAGAGAGAACATTTCCTCATAATCAATTCTTTCATGTTGATTATATCCCATTCGCCACAATATAAGCATTATATCTCTCTATTGAGCCATCAATTTTGCGCTTTATTTTGAACACCCAATTGTTCCCAATGATTTTCTATCCTTTTGAAAGATCAACAAGTTTCCAAATATAATTTGATTTCATTGATTCTATTTTATTTTATTTTTGCATGCATCCATTTTTCCTTATTAGAACAATTTAGAGTCTCGTTTACATTCATTGACTCATCTTCATCTTGTTTAAACAACCATAAAAGTTTCCCCTTCAATGTCAAAATACCAATGAAGAATACTTTTACGACTTGTTCATCATATGGAAAATTGTATACTTTACACATTATTTTCTATTATACTCCCACTAGGATTGGATAATGATGATATCATATCATCATATGATTGTAATTGAGACTAAGTCGAATTTAATTTCTCATTTCTCATAATACTGCTACTTGGATGAACTCTATTAAGTTCATTATCTTGATCCAATAAGGAGTAAGCCTCACCTATTTCAACCTTCTTAAGAAGTTCATTATCTCATAATGTAGCATCCCATGATTTAAATTTAGTTATACTTTCACTTTCCTACTCACTTATAAACATATATTCTTTCAAGTATTCAGAGTATCTTATGAAAATATTTTCCTTGCCTTTATGATCTAAATTCTCATACTTGTGAGAGAGTTCGTGAGTATAGGTAATATAACCCCACCATTTAAGAAAAATTAAGTCGGATTTTCTACTTGTCCATAGTTATATAAAGTGAAAGTGACTAATTTAGAAGGCATATGGTGAAATATATAAGTAGTAGTTAACAAAACATCACCTCAAAAGGTGATAGATAAGTTAGCATGCATTATCATAGACCTAACCATTTTCAGTAAAGTTCTATTTCTCCATTCCGAAACACCATTTTGTCAAGGAGTATAGGGAATAGACAAATGTCTTTCTATTTATTTTTCATCACATAAATTTTTGAACTCATCATATAGATGTTCTTGACCTTAATCGAATCTTAATATTTTTATTTTCTTATATAATTGATTTTCTACTAAACCCATAAATTTCTTAAAACAACTCAGTGCTTTAGATTTAAAAGAGATCAAATAGACATGTTCGAATCAAGTATAATCATCTATAAACATGATGAAATAAACAGCCACATGCCTTCCTCTCACATTATAAAGGAAATTCAACTCTTGTATCTTTTCCAAATGGTTTATTTATTACTTTCCTACTAGACAATACTCACATATGGACAAATTGACTTTTTTAATGTTGCCCAACAAGCCTTATTTGGTTAGTCTATTCATACGTTATTAACCAATATAATCAAGTCTAACATGTCACACATTCATATCATTATCATATGAATTAGAAGATATGAAGATGGAATAACAAACATTAATATTATTATAGTCAACATTTATTACAATAAAATCAACTATAATAATTTGTATCCACACAATTATTATGGAAGTTTAAATTGAAACAAAGTTTTACCAACATTAATACAGATATTAAATTCCGACAAATCTTCAAAGCATATAATATATCATGTAAGAATAAAGTATGTTTACCACACATATTTAATTGATAAGTGTTATTCATTTTTACTACATAGTTCTATTTCGATCTAGTTGGAATTCCACGAAAGATACTCTATCCTTCGCTATATGGTCTTTTGCCCCTGAATCTACAGTCCTTAAATGATTAAATTCAATTAAGAATACATAACTTGATACATAAGTAAACTTTTAAGAATACAAAGGATGTTCACCTTCTTTAGCTCGCGATAGTCGCAAGCACAATGAGCCTTTTTGCTATAGTTGTAACACTTCACCCTTAACATTCTCTTTACTCGATGACGTTTTCCTCTCTTATATTGGTTAACTATTGGTTTCTTGCTCGAAGGACTCGATCCCTTGCATTTTCACCTTTTGAATGAATTAATACTCCTGCGCTTGAGCTCAAAGCTCCTTCCATGTTAAGATCAGCACAACAAATACCTATTTCCCACTCATTCGCCATGAGGCGATCCTTTGCTAGCTCAAGGTGGTGCATGGCATCATCAAGTTCTTCCATAACTTGGTTAAGAGCTTTAGTGCTTCTTGCTTTATTAGAACATATTGAATTTTCATTTTCAATATCTCGTAATTATTGTAGTTTAATTTCTCCCATTTGTTCAACTCAACGACTATGCTCTAAATTGCTAAAACCATTAGTTCTGAACAAATCAAACACACATGCATGAATTATTAATGCATAACGTTTATGCATCTATTTTGTATAAACGAATCATATTAATGAATAAGATCAATAATATTTTAGAGTTGAAAGGTCACGTTGTTTCCAATCATCATCTAAAAATCATAACTTGAAATTATTATTAATATAATCATTTATACAAAAATAAATTCACCAAAGTCATCAAAACTTTCTTGAACTTCCACAAATAATTGTAAATTAACATAATAATTTACAATAGTAGATAATATTGAACTTTCATTAACTAAACATGCCATTTACAAGAAATAATATATTCAAATAAAACATATCTACATCAAAATAGAAAGATATATTTATGCCTAAAACATCTTAAACCAACCTAAGAAAAATAATTAATAAATTCATAGATACTTATTTAACTCATAAACTGGGAAGTTTCTTCCTAATCTCATAGTAAATTCCTCTGAAAATTCTAAAGGCACATTAGGCAACCACAGAAAGACCTTCGAAGAGCCCTTATGTTTCCTCCAAGATACATTCATTCTGCATTAAGTAACACTCAACTCAAGGGTTAAAGTTGTTGCCTCAATTCTATAGTATTCTATCACAAAAGTCACTACAAGTTTTTTATAATCCAGGACCACGTTAACCTCCCATAGGCGATCTAATATTGCTTGTCATTCTAATGGAAGAGTATTCATTAGGGCCGACACCTTCTAAAAATTTGACATAAGATAGCCATTTCAAATGATTTCTTGTATCATCTAATTGACATTAACCATGTGTGACCACTATATTACCGTCATTCCACCAATAATTAGCTAATTCCGTTATTAGCCCTTCAAGTCTCACCTTCTGTTCATCCATTCTCGAGAACATAGGCGTGCGTACAAAACTCATCATTGTTTCTACAACAAATGCAGAACAAAAAAGATTACATATACTCCACAATGAACAAAATTGAAAAACACATTTTCTAATTTTTTTGGGTCAATAGTTAGTCAGCATCGGTCTAAAAGCATGTTGATAAATCAATACTGCTTTTAATCATATGAGAATATCTCAATACTGCTTTTCACTAGATGGTTCCATTTTATTTATGCTCTCTTCTTGTGAAATTATAAGTATACTAATAAATTCATTCGTAGAGTTGATAAATTGATTTATTTTGTAGATTGCAACTTGCCTGTAGGTTCTATACTTGTAATTTTCCGCAAGATTGTCGTCTAAAAAAAAACAAAATAAAGAAATTACTTGCCACTACTACTTGGGTAGGGTCTCTAACTAATTTTGGAAAAAGCATGTTGGCCATATTGAGGAATTCAAAGTGGCAAGGGTGAACTAGAGAGTACCATTAGGGGTGAGCGGTTCCAAGTTCCATGTAGATTTCATAGGGAATTTGGAGCCTATCCATTGGAACAAGTTTCTCAATTTTTGAAACCTTGAACGTATTGTACATTTCCTAGATGTTGAACTTACCATGTAACGGGTTTCATGATTGGTTTTAAGGTTGGTTCCATCTATATTATTAATCAAATGATTGCAATGAATTAAAATCATTAATAACTATCACTTGTAATCATAATTTATTGATCATAAAAACACACAAAAAATATGAATATTAATAAAATAAAAGTCTCAATCATAGAATTGAAGCTTAAACTAGTGTTTCTAGATTATACACTCATTATCGAACAGTAGCAAGTATCATAATATCGTGTGAAGATATGAACCAAGAAAAATATTAGAACTTATTTTATGTTCTAGTTTATAGGTTATAGGTTTTAGATTCTAGGTTCCTCCAACTAAGATCTTGGAATCTACCTCTCGAAAGAAGTTCCTTATTTTTTAGAACATAGAATCTATCTTGCATACCTTGGAATCTGAAACCTAGAGGTTCCCATTAGTCCGGTTCTCAAGTTTTAGATTCTATTCTAGTAAACACACTGCTTTCATCTTCAATCGGAAAGAGAAAAAGAAAAGAAGGATGTGTAGGGAAAGGGGAAGCCATAGCTGCTCCTTTTTGGACGAACACCCAACAACCTATGTAGCATAGACACGGGAATGCCATGTCACGATGGGGGCCATGTAGACATGGACCTTACACTTTTTTTTATTTCATTATCCCAAATTTACATTTAAAATTCCCCCTCCCCCAAATTTACTTTTATTTTTTGAAACCACACCCCTGCGCCCAAACTTCCCTCGTCTCTTTCCCCCCCAAATTTTTTTCACTTGCTTTCATCTTCAATCGGAAAAACCCTAGAGAAAAAGAAAAGAAAAGCAAGCGTCGAAAGCATGTGTAGGGAAAGGGGAAGCCATAGCTGCTCCTTTTTCCTCCTCCCCCCTTGGACGAACACCCAACAACTAACAACCAAACCCCACCTCCGCCCTCCATTCTCTTCTAGACACACATGTTGAAGCGTGTCGACAAAAGTTGACCACGTGTCGACAAATCCGACACGCGGTCAACACACCGAGCGATAAGCACAATACGTGCAAGGGAGGGGCGTGACATGGCTCAACTAACAACCAACCCCCACCTAGCGCAAGGGTTGCGATAAGCACAATACGTGCAAGGGAGGGGCGTGACATGGCCCGCTCCCCCTGTGTCGTGGGGGGCTGCCATTGTGGGATTGGGGAGTGTGGGCCTTCCTTATCTACTGCCAAAACTGCCCCTCCAATCCTCGAATGTTCCCCGATCCCCGCTCCATGGCATCGGAGGGGTAATGTTGGGGCATGACACGGCCCGCTCTCACCATGTGCCTATTTTTTCCCGCTTAAAATCAAGGATATGAAAATTTTCTGCTTGTTAAATTGCCCAACAATTTATCCATTTGAATATGATTGTGTCTCCCAAAACCTACCTCCTTAAATTAATGAAAATTTAAATTATCTAATTATACCTCTTTGGTCGACATTACCAAAAATTGTAAATGTACCGCTAGTCAATAACAAGCTCGACGTATTGTAAATGCATAGAGGTCATACTGAGTAAAGAAACTACGTCAAGTTATTCCTCAAGGATTTCAGAGCAAGGATTTGTTAGCATTGTTCAAAAAAAAAAAATGGAGGGTGTTGAATTCAACATAGGACAAGGTCTCTGCCAATCTATGTGATATGGCAATATCGTTGTTCCTTGTGCACCTAGAGGTACATGTTGGAGGAAGAGGGTAATTGTGGATGTGTTGCTCACGTGATGATGATGCATGAAGCATTTCAATATTCAAGCACATAAATTGGCATATCCCTACAAGAAAAACTTTGTTAATTGACTAGTTATGTAAGCATTTCTTGATTGAAAATGTTCAATTCTCCATTGATGCAAAGGTACTTTTCGTTGGAGAGGCTTGGAATTAGAGCAAAAGAAGTACCTCTCTTTGCATTCATGAGCTTTTTTCAGTTGTTGCAATTCTCTATTCTATTTCCAAGCACAAAATGCTACATTTTCCAATTCATCTATACATAAGGACTATGTTGTCATTCTCAGATAGTGAATATTCCTGATAAAGGAGTTTGAAAGCATCTAAAGCATCTCCATGGAGATGACATTCGATTAAACTAGATTTTATGTTACCTCTGTTAGTACTTCAAGTTTCTAGGATACCCTTAATTAATTGGGTGGATGATGGAGTGAGTCTCAACCATAGGGATGGCGATGGGTAGTGGGGCTTGCATTTTCCATCCCCCCTCGGGATAAATAGGAAACCCCACATCCACCCCATGTGGTAGGCCTTGTCCTCACTCCTCTGAGACATTCGGGTTTCGCTGCACTCTTCATATGTATTACTCCACATTTATCTCAAACTTAACTTTAATTCAAAAGATATTATTTTATATTTAACATCACGTAGTTTTCCTAATCCTTGAAAAGGTTTTAAAAAAGATAAAAGTGATTGTCAAGTGATAATCAAATAAAAAAATTTAAGGGCAGGCAATACGGATTTATGTTGGCTAGGATAAATTGCCACCCCTAGTCACCCATAGGCCTTTGGTAATTTGGTGCTTCTTCCCAGTCGGTTGCACGAGTCTCCTATAATTTTTGGCTTTGAGTGTTCTCGTGTTCCATTTACTTTGAACTTAAAGTTCACAACATGATTTCCGTTGAGAGTTTTTTGCTGATAGAGGAATATTTGTCTATTTACTTTATTATTTTATATATGGGGGTAGTAAGGCTATTATTGTAATTTTTGGCCTTTTAACTTTATTATAAATAGATAGTTTTGGGTAAGATCGACCTAACCAAGCATCCAATTCAGTTTTTATCTTTCAACGTGGTATCAAAGCCAAGTTGAACTGAATCCCTAACCCTAATCTCTTCTTTGTGTAGTCCTCCTTTCTCTCTCTCTCTCTCTCTCTCTCTCTCTCTCTCTCTCTCTCTCTCTCTCTCTCTCTCTCTCTCTCTCTCTCTCTCTCTCTCTTCTCTTTCTCCCACCACGGTTCCTTCTCACCTTCTTCTTTGTTTTCTTTCACAGTATAGGGCAGATCTAGTGTCTGCCATAAATCTCACCTTTATGAGATAAATTAAAGATTCGTTGTAGTATGCAATAAGTGGTTCAACATTTCTGCGAATTTTTTGGATCTTTTTGTTCAAGATTATTTTTGCCTTGCCACCGGCCTACAATTATCTCTTATGTGAAGACCAAAGTACTATAATTCGTGGACCACCATATTCCTTTTTTTTTTTTCCAGAATTTTGGGGAAAAATCATAATTATTGATTTTTTTTAGGTTTCCTAAACCTTAAAAAAATTGACTTGTTGTCTTCCGTTACCTAATTTGGCTAATTTTTAGAGGACAACTTTACCTTACTATGAGAGGACTTCGATCCAATTTTTGGCCTTTTATGGCAATATTTGGTGTCTAGATTGCTCCCTTCACATTTTTTTGGGCCAAAATTTGAGACAATGTCTAACAATTTAATTGGTTCAATTGAGAACACTTTGCCTACAAGTTATATTATGTTTGCTATGATCTCTATGAAGCTTGATGGCATAAATTATTTGATATGGTCTCAATCTATATGCTTGACCATTGTAGGCCATGGGCTTAAAGGACATATCAATGGTACTTTTGTAAAGCTAGATGCATCAAGTAATGCTTAGGAAAAGTGGATCTCAAGTGACCCTTTGATAATGTCTTTTCTACATAATTGATGCAGCCACATATTGCAAAAAGATATTTGCTTCTTGACATTGCGACACAAATTTGGTCGGCTGCAAGAGAAACTTATGGTCAACTTGGGAATGATGCACAAGTGTACATACTTGGAAAAAGGGTTCATGACACCACTGAGAAAGAGATGACTATATCTCAATATTATGTTGAGCTTTGGAACTTGTGGCAAGAGCTAAATCAATATGCGGATAATTGTCCAACCAATGCTATGGACATCACTACACATAGCTAGGGAGAAATTAATTCCATATTGTGTTAGTATCCTAGTTGGCAGGGGAGATTTCTTTGATATAGACAGGGTGATGTGAGTGCCAACCCGACACTCACCTGGCTAATAGCACGCCCCCCCAGGAGTAAAGCATTTTAGGGCCTAACCCCATGATAATTGTACCCACAAAAAAGAATGCCCAAGCCAACTTGATCGCGTTGTGGCGGCCAATCCAATCAGCAATGCTCTCCACATTCGCTGCCCCCAAGATTGAGAACAAATCCATGATTCCTGCCTAGAATCCAATGAACTCCTCAATTATTCCTTTTATCTTTTTTTAAATATGTTGGGGCCTTGCTCATCACCCCTATGATTGTCAATTTAAAAAAACACGAAAATATTATATATCACAATAAAGTTCCACATGAATCATAGCCATATAAATAAAATTTAAAAAAAAATTGCCCTAGTTTTTGGTTGGTTGACTAACCAAGACTAAATAATAGAGGCGATGGACGCCACATGGCACCTGAAATGGTGTAACTATTCAGGGTCATTGAGGATTGAAATTTTCAATGGACTCCCATGGGATGGTGTTGATGACTGCGTTTGTTGATAGCTACGAAGTCAATTGGTGGCGTATATAGTATCTAAAATTTTAACAAGATGATACATAGAAAAGATAACGTTTTTGAAAATTGTACCTCATAAAAATTATAAAAAATTGTTGCAAAATGATTTTTCAATAAAATCAACTCCATCTTTTAAATACCAAATATTCAAGAGGTATAATTTTCAGAAATGTTATCTTTCCTAAATATCATATTGTTGAATTTTAGAAACTATATATACTGCCAATTGACTTTGCAGGTATCGACAGACACAGTCATCAACACCATCCCATGGGAGTCCACTAAAATTCCAAATCGGTCCAGGAATAGGTTATGAGTGATTACCCATCCAAAAACCGATTCCTAGACTGGTTTTGGAACCGGTTTCCAATTGGTTTTGTAAGTAGAGGTCCAAAACCTTTTTTTCCCCCGATTTCTATTCTTACTCCCGCAATCACACGACGTTTTTCCTCTTGACTCTCTCAAACACGCACGACACTCCTCCTTTATCATTCCTCTTCCTCACTTGCTTCCCTCCCTCACCAGCTCCCTCTCACACCATCCGATGGACGGATGGTGTTCATTGCCACCAAATTCTTATGTATCACATGAATTAGCTTGCCTAATTTCTTTTTTGTATGAGGAGTTATGCTTGCATAAATGAGTAACTTCATGTAGTAGTTGAAAGAAAAAGACTAATATTAGACCCATGTTTGCTCATGTATTTATTTATTACAAGTGCTTAATGTTTCAATACAAATTAGGAGGATTACGTTATTTTCTAGCATATTAATATAAAATTCGAAGTTGTATAGAATATCGGAAAATTGCAAAACAGGTTCCAATGGAAATAAGGTTGACCTTGGAACCGGATCGGAAAAATATGATGGGTTGGATACAAGATCCAATATAAACAAGGTTGGGTATATGGTCCAGAAAAGAGGAACCGATTATAATAAAGTTGGGTACAGGATCTAGGTCTATACCCTACCCACCCTAGATCCGATCACCCCTAATTACGCTAACATAAACAAGCTTTAGGAAATATGAAGACACTAAGTAGAAGATAAACAGAAATAGATCCATCTGAATAGCAATAAACCACGATACACATGGCACTGGTTAGTGTCAAGATTAACTCCATCCATGGGGAATGACGCTAACTAGATTAAATGAATACCATCCTTTAAGTTCTAATGCCAAGTACCAATTCTAGTCAAGCATATAAAAACAAATGTGAAAGCATGACAAAAACTAATTTCCACTAACTCATGACAACTTAGCTACTTTAAAAAAAGAAAAAAAAAAAAGTACTAATTACACACGCATTAAGATGAAGACATTGTCTACCCTCCTTGAGCCTATCTCATTTCAATACTCGTGCTCATCCCTATTTTAGTTATGCAAGTTGTGCCAAATATCCATGGGAAAATTTTCCCAAAGGATCACTACAACTCTTTTAAGGTCTTACCCCTTATCTCTGGCATAACAATGTAGACCCTTCACGCCCCCTAAGTTGACATAGTCATGAATAGGAAGTTGACCTCACCAAGGGTGATCGCCTTGTATAGCAATATAAAAATTAATGTTGAGATTACACTCACCCATCGATTTATGGCAATCACGGTTGCATGCCCCTAGGCACACAACTTCAATGTGAATACCTTAGAGCTGTAGATGGATGTTATTAGGCCTATGTTGAATGCGTAGGATGCTATGTAAAACACAAACAAGGGAATACAAGTTGTGACTGCCCATGAGGACTTCATGTTGTCGTTGATGTTGACAAGGAACATACCGAGAACCGCAAGTAGCAAACTCATTCCCCCAAGGCTGATAAACAGCAAATTTTGTTGTCCATCCACATCTAGGTGGAAGATGGGGATAAGAATTGGCAAGGTCTTCACACTTGAATTATGATAGGCAACAGCATAATCCAATTAGCAGAGATCACATCCACCTCTTCGTAATTTTGTGAGCTATATAACAACATGGCCTCAACACCACATGCTTGTTGGGTTACATTAATCCCCAGCACGCATTATGACATATGGAAAAATACGAGAGTTGGGTTGCTGAGTTCCTAACGCACGGACCCTATACGGTTGTCAACAACCTCCGTGATTTCGATAAGCCGGTAGTTAGTCTCCGCATCGGAGTTAGAGGTTTGGGTTGGGACCTACTTTGGTCGTTCATGCAACCCCGCATGACAAGCCATAAGGGGGAGTCCGGCATGATGTGGACCCTGATGGAAAGCAGGACTTGTCGAGAGTATTCTCAAGCCAAGCATAAAAAGCCGCCTACGTTTGAGCACAAACATTGGGATAGCATAGTTGTATATGAGGCTAAGGAGGGTGCTAAGATTGATGGAAACTTGAACAACTTAAGCAAGTAATAAGAAGATGCTCATTAAACATGAAAAAGAGAAACTACTAACTAATAAATAAATGACAAAACATAATACATAATTAGAAAACATTTACCTCAGGAAATGAGGTGAGCAAGCCACGAAATATGGCGGGAAAAATTTCTGCAATATAGACGGAGCAATGGTGTGTGCCAACCCAACACCAACCTGGCTAATAGCACGGCTCCCCAAGAGTAAAGCATTTTGGGGGCCTAACCCTATGACAACCGTTCCCACAAAAAAAGAAATCCCTCACCAACTTGATCGCATTTCGGTGGCCAATCCGGTTAGCGATGCTCTTGACCATCATTACCCCTAAAACTGAGAAGGAATTCTTGATCCTCGTCTAGAAGTCAACGTGCTCCTCAATTATTCCTTTTATCTTTTTCTTAAATATGTTGAGGCCTCGCTCATCACCCCTATGACTTGTCAATAAAAAAATAACATGAAAATAAAGTTCCATGTCAATCATAGCCATATAAATAAAATTGAAAAATTAGAATTGAAACAAAATTTCCTTGTTTTTTGGTTGGATAACTAACCAAGACCAAATAATATGGAGGCGATGGATGGCCCCATGACACATGAAATGGCGTAACTATTCAGGGTCATTGGGCATCATAATTTTCAATGGATTCTCGTGGGATTGTGTTGATGGTTGCATCTGTCAATACTTGCAAAATCAATTGGTGTCAAATATAGTATCTAAAATTTTAACAGTATGATACTAAAAAAGACAACATTTCTGAAAGTTATACCTCTTGTATACTACGGAGAAAATGATGCTCCAACTCTACCAATCATCTTCTTCTAGAAGATGAAGATGACGCCATCAAACCGAAGCCTCAATGGCTTTTTCTCTTAAGAGACTAGGCTCCAATTTGATGGCACCATCTTCATCTTCTAGGAAACGATGCTTAGGAGACTCTACCGAGCGTCGCTCAATAGAGTCCGAGCATCATCTTCTTGGTAGTATTCAAGAGGTACAATTTTTAGAAACATTATCTTTAGTAAGTATCATCTTGTTAAAATTTTAGTTACTATATAAGCCACCACTTGACTTTGCAAGTACTAACAGACACAGTCATCAACACCACCACATAGGAATCCATTGAAAATTCCGATCCTCGATTACCCTAAATAGTTATGCCATTTCATGTGCCATGGGGGCATCCATCACCTCCATATTATTTGGTCTTGGTTAGTCATCCAACCAAAAGATAGGATAAATTTTTTTCAATTCTAATTTTTCAATTTTATTTATATGGCTACAATTAACATGGAACTTTGTTATAATATATAATATTTTTATGTTTTTTTTATTGATAATCATAGGGGTGATAAGTGAGGCCCTGACATATTTAAAAAAAGACATAAAAGAATAATTGAGGAGCACATTGACTTCTAGGCGAGATCATGAATTTGTTCTCAGTCTTAAGGGCAGCGATGGCAAGGAGCATCGCTGACTGGATTGATCACCACAATGCGATCAAGTTGACAGGGGCTTTCTTTTTTAGTGGGAATAGACGTCGGGGGTTAGGCCCCCAAAATGCTTTACTCCTAAAGGTTGTGCTATTATCTAAGTCGGTGTTGGATTGGCACTTACCATTGCCCCCGTATATATTGCAGAAATCTCTCCCACCATATTTCATGACTTGCTCACCTCGTTTCTCGAGGTAGTTGCTTTCTAATTTTATATCATGTTTATTCATTTATTTATTAGTCATTAGTTTCTCTTTTTCATGTTTAATGAGCATCTTCTCGTTACTTGCTTCAGTTGTTCAAGTCTCCATCAACCTTGGCACCCTCCCTTATATGCAATTATGCTATTCCAATGCCCGTGCTCAAATGCAGGTAGCTTTTCATGCTTGGCCTGGGAACACTCTCGACAATCCTACTCGCCATTGGGGTCCGCATCATGCCAGAATTCCCTTGATAGCTTGTCATGCAAGGTGGCATGAACGACGCAAAGAAAGTCCTAGCCCAAAACTCTAACTCCGATGCGGAGACTGACTGTTGGCTTGCCAAAATCACAAAGGTTGTTGACAACCGTGAGAGGTCCATGGACCAGGAACTTAGCAATCAAACTTTGGTATTTTTCTATGAGTTATTGTGCACACTGAGGATTAACATAATCCAACAAGCATGTAGTGTTGAGACTATGCTATTGTATAACTCGTGAATTTACGAAAAGGCGGACGTGACCTCCACTAATTGGATTATGCTCTTGCCCATCATAGTACAAGTGGCAAGGACCTTGCCAATTCTCATCCCCATCTTCCACCTAGATGTGGATGGGTGACAGAATTTGCTATTAATCAACTTTGGGGGATGAGTTTGTCACTCGCGGTCCTCGATACATGCCTTGTTAGCATCGACCGCAACATGAAGTCCTCATGGACAATAGCTACTTGTATTTCCTCATTTGTGTTTTACATAGTATTCTACGCATTCAGCATAGGCCCAATAACGTCCATATACAGCTCCGAGGTGTTCACATTAAGGTTGCGTGCCCAGGGGTACCCAACCGCGATTGCCGCAAATCAATGGTGAGTGATCTTGACATTAATTTTTATATTGCTATATGAGGTGATCACCCTCGATGGGGCCACCTTCGTATTCATGACTATGTCAATCTTAGGGGTGTAAGGGTCTGCCTTGCTATGCTGGAGACAATGAGCAAAACCTTAAAGGAGCTTTGGTGGTCCTTTGGGAAAATCTTCATATGGATGTGGGGCACAATTGGCACAACTGAAACATCTTAATGCTTGTGTAGTTAATGCTGCTATTTTTCTTTTTTTCTTTTTCCTGAAGTAACAGTTGTCATGAGTTGGTAGAAGTTAGTTTTTGTCATCTTTCAGATTTGTTTTTACATACTTAACTAGGATTGATACTTGCCATTAGAATTTAAATGCTGTTTGTATGGTCTTCATTTAATCTAGTTGATGTTCTTCCCTATGAATGGAGTTAATACTAATACTAACCAGTGCCATGCATATCGTGATTTATTGTTTTTCGGATTGATCTAATTGTTGTTTATCTTCTAATTAGTGCTTTCATTTTTTTTCCTAAAGCTTGTTTATTTTAGTATAATATCTATTCCTAGAGAAGTCCAGAGAGATGAACTAACACAGTGCAAGTTTCCATCTACTAGTTTGACTCCTACGGTACCTCATTACACACCTTTATTGAATGTATCAAATATTGATTCAAGATCAACTAGGATACTAATACAGCATGGAATTAATTTCCTCTTGGCTATACCATGTAGCCAATACAAAATTTTAAAAGATGCAGGGATGGAAAAAAGAGGGCACTTCCCTGTGTTCCACTCAAAAAGATAAATGACCTGAGAAAATACAAGACATGCTTTTCTTAGTTTTCTTCATCCTGCACCTGTCACCTCTGACCCTCTCTTAGAGGGGAAGATCAGCAAAGTGAGGAAGGATAGAGGAGTGGGAGGAGTATCATATTATCTCAGAACCCAGAATATACGTGGTGAAAACCTACGAAACGGCTAGAAAGAGAGTAACTGTGGTTGAACCCACAGAGTTGGAAAAGGCCAACCGAAGATATATTCCTTCAGTTTGACATCAGGGAACAACATCCATTACACTAGTATTTAGCCAATTCAGGAGTAGATGGACATTGTGCAATTAATTTCACATATGTAGACCTGAATGAGCTCCTAAAGTCCGAAGTTCACCATCCTCTCTAACATACAGTATTCCCTTGGCCTTGTCAAGCTGACGAATGCCTCCTTTCTTTTCTTCAAATTCCAGAGCAAACAAAAGGGAGAAGCAAGAAATATAGAAATCCCACTTTACTTTACTAACTAGGACTAGAATTTAGGTGGAAGAATGAACTTTTGAGCATCATGGTTTCACACTTGCACATTCCCTTTCAAGGGTTAAGATCTTGATATATGTTACGCTGTTGTCATAGAGTTAAGTGAGACATATAAAATCCATCTATGACTGAGTATTAAGTCTCCTACCCAATCCCAAAAGCCTAAAAAAAAAAAAAACAGACTGCTTATGAATGACTTTACCGCTCCCTCTCTTTTTAATTGATCTTTGTTCTCTCTATCATCATTCTTTCTCTTTTACAGAAACTATATCCATCTGAACCAAAATCCATTGTAATAGTGACATCACTGTAGAAAACATAATACACGTGATTTGTAGGTTTTTCAAAATATGTTTTGATTGGCAATGATCAAGAGGGTAAACGTACAAGGACCCCTTAATGAGAAGTTGTAAGTTTCTGGAGGTTCTAAAAGACCATAACATGGACAATGTTTCAACTGTCAGAACCCATGTCCACAGTTGGGTTTCTGAAATAAAGTTAGGAATGGCAATTTCAAAAGCGATACAATAAAACAATACGAATTAGTATGTCAAGTTCATGCTAGTCGTGCTTATGTCAAAAATATGAGGAACTGCCTCACACAATCATCAAACAAGTTATGTCCTAATTAGACTCAAATACCAAAAGTAGACCCATGTAGCCAGCCCTCTCATGTCCATTATAGATGAGCCAGAAAACTCAGAGGCAACAAAGTCATGACCCATCAATGACTCATCCTACATTAGCCAAGTTCGAGCTTGCTGATGCATGACTTATGTAAGCTGCAAACCTAATCAAGTATTCCAGTACTTTCCTTTTTTTTTAATTATGCATCTTGAGTATATGTAATACAAGTACAATGAGTATCACCATGCATTTAACTCTGACCTCTCTAACAATTTAAAGTGCTGCCATCATCATCAATATTTCCACAAAAATCTAGTTAACCATCCTTACCTCAAAGCGGTCAAGAAAGAATCCGAGCCAGTCTGTGAGCAACAATCTCTTCAACAAGATCACTTTCAGGCTGCACTCCTAGTTTCCCCAGGTCCAGGTGAGGCCTACGTCTGGCAGCAACTCCACTGTACACTGCTTCAGATGCAAAAAAGACCACGTTTTGCGTCAACGAATCCAGCTAAAACAAGAGATACAAGTTGAGGCGCAGCAAAGACCAATTGAATCCAGATAAAAAACACCGGTCTCCATGGCATCTGCAGTTGAGATATAGGCAGGACAGCAGCAGAGAAAGCACAAAAGTTGAGAAAAACCGTCTATGCTTGATTTTGAGTGAAGATCCTGTAGACAAAAATGAAACAATTAAAGCTATCCCATTACTTCTTCTCCTCGTCTCTGAAATCACTGATTCTCTTCTCTCAAATATTATTAGCAGAAGTAGGTTACGCAAAAATCAAGATAAAAAGGAGTATATCTATATCAAAACCAGCCCCTCCGCAAAAAACTCGTCCCCTCCCCCTTTGCGAATCTTTTCCGTTACGCGTCCTTATCACTAACGCCAGCCAGCCCTCCCTCTGCTCCAGCTTTTCTCGCGTCACTCTTGTGGCGTTTTTTCCTCACAGATGCCGGTTCGTGCAAACAAGCGGAAGAAGTGATATTAGGCCGGGCCCCCTTTAGGCTTTTATGGGCTCAAAACAAAAACAAATAAATAAATATGGGCTAAAAAAAAAAAGTAATGAACATGGGCCTAAAGAAAGAAACGAAGATAGGAGGGGAACGGGCTTAGAGGGCTGAATCATCATTTTATATAAATTTTTATTTTTATATTTTTTTTGCTTTTTACCTTTTTTATAAATTTTTATACTTTTGCCAAATAAATTGATTTTTTAAAACGTTAATAAAAATTCGGATGTCAACATTACCTTGTCAAATGAATCATTCTTAGCCATCATTTGTTAAGTAAACGCTAGGGGTGTGCAACCGGACCGGGTCAACCTGGTTCCCGGATCGGCCCACTTGGAAAACAGGGTCAGGAACCGGTTCCTATTGAAACCAGTTCCAACAACTCAAACCTTGTTTGAACCGATTCGAGAACCAATTCTGAGGGATTACCCACCCGAGAACCGATTCGATCGGACCGTTTAGGAACCGGTTGGAGAACCGGTTAAGCCACCCCCAAGAAACAAAACGCGTAACCCTAATTTCTATCTTTACCTCTCTCTCTCACGAGTCTCACCCCCTTTGCGAAGCTACTGCTGCTTCTTCGCCTAAGCCCCATCCTTCGAGAAGCTAGGCGCCACTACCGCTGCTTCTCCGCCTGAGCCTCGTCCCTTCGCGAAGCTGCTGCTGCTTCTTCGCTTGAGCCGTGTCCTTCACGAAGCTGGGCGCCATCGCCAGAAGCCGAGCCCCTGCTTTTGCCCATCCTCAGCTCGTCTGTCCGAGCCCCTTGCTCACCCACAAGATCTGCAACCGAGCCCCTGCTTCTGCCTTGCAGCAACTCCAGCGTCACCCGCTCACCTTCTGTCCTCACCCATGAGATCTGCTTCTGTCCTTAGTGTCGCCCACTTGCCCGCCTTCTGTTTGCAACCTACAGCCAAGACTCCTTTGCCGACGCCTGCACCCGCAGTCACACCTTTGCTCGCCCGTGCCTCCCTTTGCCCGAGTGCTAATCCCGGTTCCATCCGACGCCGCCTCTGCCGCTCCCATCGCACCCCTCGCGATCGCACCACCGCCTCACAGTAACAACTTGACTGAGCTGAGCAAGTTCAATGTTTCCTTTAATCCATTGATATCTGGCGTGATCCCCGCGACAGGGCAGTTAGGTACATTTGAGATAAAGTCCTTCCTCGGCGACCCTCTGTTGGTCCTTCAGTCTTTCCCTAATCGAACACTCCATCCACCGCCAAATCACACAAGATTAGGCCAGAAGAAGCCTCCGAAGTTTAGGGTACTTCTGGTACTCTTTGCTTTGGCCGTTGCTTTCTTATCATTCGGGATCTTATCATTCATACTTTTCTCGTCCGTCAAGAGCCCGCTTGACTTACTTGAATACCTAGTAGAAGAAATAAAGTCTTCACTAGGTATTGTTCAGAAGCATTTAGATAAAATTATTCTTGGAGCATGCATCAGATTGCATACCTTTCTTCAGTCCAGATACTCTGATTTTGGGGGCAGGATAGTAACGATGTTCTGAACATAACATGAAATTGGACCTAGGATAGCGACAATCTCAGTATCATCAAATCTTAAGCTTAGAATATATGTGCTGCGCACATGGGTTGGTGTGACAATCCCCCTTATTTTAGCCCCTGGGGTACTTTTTTTAGACTAAGATAATCACTTGGCAGATTTGACATACCGGCATATTCAACAGAATACTACTATGGCAAGTTCTACTTTTAAATTGTTGGTGTGCAAGAATTTTTGCATCTAATATGTATACTTCATTACATTACTTGTAGGTACATATCCTCAGCAATATAACATTTTGCTTGAGAATCTTGGAGAGACAAGTTCTACTCTCTTTCTTTTCCTTTTCTAATGATGTTATGAGGTACAAATTATTTGCTACAACGGTGGATGTTCTTATGCTAATCGATATGAGTGTTAAATGCTTTATTTTAAATATGAGTGCTGTACATCAATTTTTGCAAAACAGGTTCCAATATAAACAGGGTTGACCCTGTTTCCAGACCGAAAAAACAGGGTGGGTCTGGAATAATGTCCAATGTAAACAAGGTTGGGAACAGGATCCAAAAAAATAGAACCGATTATAACAAGGTCGAAAACAGGGTCCAGGTCTAAATCCTACCCACCCTGGACCCGATCACCCCTAGTAAAAACTCTGACTCAAACCTCTGACAATAAATGTACAATCTAAAAACTTGAGCTATGTTGCCTGTTTGAAATCCACCAATGCCGTTACATAAATTTCTCATGTCGATGAATTCCCCTCTGCATGACTGCTTCGCCGTTGCACTAACTATGCTAGTACTGAGCAACTCCAAATTGAAGGGTTCAATCAACTTCAAGTTTGCTCCAGCAACAGCTACCATGACTGGAGGCACGTTTGCAATTCACATCCCAGTCAAATAGTCATCCATTTTAGTTGCAATCCTTTTCACGAATAAAAGAGATACAACATCAATTGCAAGCCCTGATCTCAATCACATATTTGCTTCACAAAGCTTCTCCTAGAGTAGATGCAGAAATAAAGGGAAAAGTTTAATAAAGACTAGACAGAAGAAATCAAGATATGCAACTAAATATTTTAATGAGTGCCTAGGATAACGAAAGGAAAGAAAACTCAAAACAGGGCAACCAAATCCACGAGATCAAAAAGGGACAACCATGACTGCAGCAGCAATAGTGTCCCGAAATGAGCATTTGTAATGATTCGATTGCTTTCATTATTGTCACAATGCCACCATCTGCCCCAGACCCTCCTCCACCCAACCTAACTTGGCCAATTTAGCCAACTCTTTTGGTCACTATCCCTCAGGGTGTCGTCTCCTCCAAGCTAGCCGTCCATTGTCACCCACATCAGGACGGCCAAAGAAGAACGGCGATGAGTAGCTCTGTAGCAACTCGTCTTTGGCTATCCCCAGTCACCACACCAGTGCCACTGCCACCTCATTGGACCACCACCATCCGCCCAAGACTTATGCTCGCAGTCACATTGCAATATCCAGAAAACATTCACAGAGACATACCGACAAGAACAAGGCAAAAGGCAACAAAAGGCAACCAAAAAACTTGGGGAGATATGGGCTTTTGTTAAGAATGAAACCTAACCAAAAATGAACACATAATGGAAACCTTATACCATACAAAACACCTTCATGTAACCTCGGGAAAAAGTAAATTCTAGACTAACTCGAACGGATTTAATTCAGGCATTTCCTCGAACATATGGCGAGCATGGATTGAGGAGAGGACGCTAACCCATTCGGTGTTAGTGCACTATTGGCCGTGCTGAGGAAGAGCTGCCGCTGGCCACAAGTCGATGAGAACAATGAGCGGGGAGAACTCTAGAGCGAATTCTCCTCTCTTCCATAAATATTCCCTTCCAAAGGATGCATGACCCCCTCCATCGGATCTACACCGCCACCACAATATCAAAGGCCCCCGGACCTTCACTGGCCAAATATTCCTCAATATGACTCATGCTCAGTTCCTCATCAATAACCCGGCCATTCTTGAAGACATCATGCATCAAACAAAGAAGACATGAAGTCAGTAAAACTCTTGGTATTCTCAGTATCGGTTTAACAGCTAGTACATCAACTTATGTCATGTAAATCGAATTGAAACGCGTCTTCAGGTTGAACAACAGTAAAGAGCATTGCACAGCGAAACCTCAAACCCATTTTATCGAACCAGTTTCGTGCCTAGTCTGCAAAACAAAACTGATCATCAACCATCTCAGGGATATGTCTAACTGCTAACATAGACTCGGAAGAAGTTGACTGGATCCTAATCTAAAACATGCCATGCCAGCTCTTCCCCTTCACCCAAAAAGAAAAAGAAAGAAAGAAAAAGAAAAAAGAGTACAACAGGGTAAGAGTGTTCCGTTGTTGATGGACTGAACCGAAGCCGCCGCTAGCAGCCGGAACTGGACCAACAACAGAAGCTTCAATTGTCATTAAGGATCGGAGTCGCGGCCAATGAACAGATTTTGAGCGAGACCT
This sequence comes from Eucalyptus victrix, assembly GCA_016097545.1. Lineage (NCBI taxonomy): Eukaryota > Viridiplantae > Streptophyta > Magnoliopsida > Myrtales > Myrtaceae > Eucalyptus > Eucalyptus victrix. The sequence goes on along the minus strand of CM027845.1, from coordinate 21,597,859 downwards.
AGTCGCTTCAGGACCTTAAGCCATGATGCCGAGCAGGAAGGAGGGAGTCCCGTATTTATGTCGAAGGTCAGAACCGGTGAAGGAGGATGGGCAGGAGCCGAGCTCTTCGAGTAATCTGGTCAAAAAACAGGGGTGAGCACATTTCGACAGCTCGGCACATTTCGCACTCCTATGCCAATGCCCTCGGCCGAAAGAGTGACGCGCAGGGAAGATGACAAGGGGAGAGAGAGAGAGAGTTTGGGGTTAGCAATGGCTAATGAGAGAGGTCCAAGCGGACTCCATTCACGGTGAATTGGTCAATTGTAAAGTTACAGCTATTAGCTACAGCAATCGTCTAGAGAATTGAAACTTGGGCAGCTAAATTAGGGAAATTTGATGGAATGGCCGATCTTCGTACCCAATTTCTTGCTTACATAGCGAAATGCGATGACATGTTCAATTTTTTGAATCCGGTTTTCTTTCATCATACTAATCTTTTCGTAATCCACTGACCCTTTCAATGTATATCGTGGGTTTATGAATGATCGGGCTCAAAGGAAAAGTTGAATTGCCATATCAAGATAGCTTCCTTTACCAAAAAGAAGAGATCCCAACAAGAATAGATGATTTTCCATTCAAATGCTCAGGTACAAAGCCACTGATAATACATTTACTATCTGTCCTTATGCTGTTGCTCAAATTTCTATCTTTTCTTTGTTTTCCTTTCTTCTCTTATCTCTATTTTGCTATGGAATTAGAGCTTGTCTTTAGAGTATGAGAATTTTGGAAAAATTATACACTCTCGTAGCAACACTCCCCATGAACAACATCCGCATCTTGGCTTGACCTTTTTTACGATCCACATATCAAAATCTCATTGGGGAGAACACTCAAGCGCATCGAATTACATGACATCTCGACCTCCCTCCGGTTTGAAGTTTGAGCCGCCCTTCCTAGCAAAGAAGCCTTGGATAACTTTTTCCCTTTGAGTCTTGACGATTTGTGGATTCTTATCTCCAATATTAGAAAATGTTTGTATGGACATGTTGCTGCTTAGAGACTCAAAAAGACCTTGCGATTTCAACAAGTCAGTCAAACCAGGTGAAGAGTGTATGTAGATGGCCCAAATCAACATAGTTTTTATGAAATTGGTAGTACTTGAACAAATAGCTTCTGATTCTTGAGTTAGAAATTTCTCGACATCCCAATCATTTGTGAACTCTGAGTTAATTCTTTCTTTTCTTCATGAACCCCAAGTTCAGCTAGGTTAGGCATGGTGGGGACCTAGTGCTTCCTAGCGATTGAGATCAGGTCACCTAAGGCCAAGATTGGGTCCACTGAGGCTAGTCTCATGATCTCGACAATCGTGCTCCCATCACTAATAGTCAGGCTTGATCTCATGCACCCAAGCCCCAATGCCCGACACTTGAATTATAGACATAAGATTGTATTATAGATGTTTTCTCCAATGCATTTTTGATAATTTTCTTGTAACAGATATCAAAAGACTATTTTCATATCATTCACAAAAACAATCATATTTAAAAGAATTCTTGAAAAAATCATTTTGACTGGTGCCATTTTCACTTGCTAAAGGACTATAAATCCACTTCATTTACACAAGGACAAATCTATCCTTAATCTTTCAATTGAAATTTAATGTAATAAATTCTTCTTCTTTTTTTATGGTCGGTATAATAAATTCACTCTTTTTTTTTCTTTTATCGTTTATTTTTCAATGTAGAATCTAGTCACATATCTTGCCATCTCCATCTATGTTATTCTTACTGCACGTCATTGAAGAGTTTCACTCTCACGAGGTCAAATCTTGGATTAAAGATTTGGACTTTCTTGAGCAACAAACGAAGACTTTCCATACATTTAAAAAAACAACTCTTATCACATTAATATTCCCTTCAAGATAAACTCCAATTCAAATAAGAAAGTTGATTTTGGAAATTCACCACACAGATTTAAACTCTAGATATAATTTAACAAGTAGTCGGCAAAAGAAAAGAAAATAGATGAAAAGAAACTCAAGCTAATCCCATGTCTCTCAAAAAATTGTTGGAACACTCATTATGTATAGAATTGAATTGGGTTTTAAATCTTTTAACTAATTTGATCAAATTTAGTAATTTTATCAAAAGATGAATTTTATTTAAATTTAAATAAATAAGAGATATTTGATATTTAAGAATGTCTTATCATGCTACATCAATTATAGATGGAGTGGACCAATATTCGTACACTATAATCATTTGACAAAAGTTAATGTTCTATAAGCTGAGGAGGACTATAATTGAGTTTTGAAATATGACCCATCCATTTAAATACTCGAACGATCCAATACCCAAAAAAACAACACAAAAATTGGCTCAGGAAACATATGACACTGATCGAAAGGCATATCACAAAGAAGAACATACCTTATTTGTCACAGGTTAAGTACTTATTGCAATCTCAAAGAAATTGATCAAAGCCCTGGAATTCTATTCTTCAAGAGGGAGTGTACTATTATCTCAAAAAGAGAAAAAGAACGTATTATATTATACATATTTTCAACATTCCTCATTTTCCATTTATAAATTGCAATTATTTTCACTTAAAAAATAACTACCATCTTCCTGTCATGGACCTTTCTCTTATGGATTGGATTTGGCCAAACATGGGCGGACAACCTAGCTTGACCCATCAAATAAAAAACTCTTCAGTCACCATGTAAGAGACCAAACTAGATTATGGCTACATTATAAGGATGCATTATGATGATTACAGAAATAACCTATGTGCATGACCAATGCTAATGTTTAGTACATGTGAGTAGAATGATGTATATTTTAGTTCGTGATTATCTAACTGGATATTCTTTCTATTGTGATAATTAACTTTAAGTCTGCTGAATTTGAGCTTAACAAATGAAGATTGTCACAATCTTGTGTCATGGGTCACATGGATCAATCGATTTAGCGTTCTTTTATCCATGTGGTCTTAAGAATTTCTTCCCAAGCCAACCTTATCCGTGTGGCCTTAAAAATTTGTTCCCAAGTCAACCTTACTCACTCACACTTACATGGATTGTAAAGAGAGAAATTCTAGAACTATTATATATAAATGACGGAATGAGAACCCATATACAAGTATAGGCCTTATCACAACTACAAATCTCTCCTCAATCTAACCGTGGAAATCACATCTCCTCATTTACTAACTATCCTAATTCATAATAGGAATACTATAGAATATTATAGATTTACAACAATGCCTACCTCTAGGACTATTCTAGAATACTTCAAAAAATCCTAGGACATAAAAAGCTCATTCTTCTCTTTCGTATAAAAAAACCTCTAGGTCATGTCATTTCTCTAAGGTGTGACTAGTGTAAGCTAGCAACATGCAACCTATGGGACTTGTTAGGCTGCGTCAATTTGACTACAATAAGCATTGATGTTATGCCTACTCTCGAATCAACATTGAAGTGCCACGTGACGCTTTGAGTTTTTTTTTTTTTTGTTAAGGCTTATTTTATTTTGCAGAAAATAAATAATTTCAAAAATATTTTTCTTAAAATGACTGCTTATATTGCTTAAAATAATTAATTAATTAATTAAAAAATATTTTCATTATTAATAGCAATTTATATCAAACATTTTCATGGCTAACATTTTTCTTTAATTCATTTTTATAACTATTACAAGCGATTATCTTTAGAAAATTTTTTAAAATTATTTATTATCTACAAAATGAACACACCTTAAGAAAAATTTGGCAACATTTTGTATACAACGTTTTCGTTTTGCGCCATCACGAAGCTATAACAAAATATTTCCAAAGATACGGTCCAACCAAGCAAAAAATGTGGGGTCGTAGATATTTGAGAGATGGGTCGGCCATGTGGAGGTTTTGAGTCCAGCGATGTGTGTCAAAACTTGAATTATCCGTATTTACGAATCTTATTTTCCTGTTTGCACTTCACTTAATTAATTTACGCTTATTTAAGAAAAAAATGTCTATTTAATCACTAATAAAATGTAAGTTTAAGTTCCTAATTTTCATTGCGGCATCCAGACCATCCTAATCAGCTAATAACTATGTTAACCATAAAATTTGAAAAATGTAGGTGCATTTGTTTTCGTGAAATAACCATTTATATCGCTTACATAGAATTAACAAAAAAAAAAATCATTGTAAAAAGATATTTTTAGGGCCTGATCGGTAACACCCCAATTCTTCCCTATTTCTATTCTTTTATTCCCCAAAATATAGAAAGAACATGAATTTATTTGGTTATGTTAACTAACTTTTCAATTCCCTAGAATAGATCAGCAACTAGATAATAGATTTATAACAGAAATAAAAAGTAGAAAAAAATTATTTCTTTATTTCTAAAAATAATTTTTCTAAGTAAGTCATTTTCTTTTTTTCTTTTTTTGTCCTTCCTCCTCTAGTCGATTGCCAAGTCTTGGTGATGGCCTATGATAGGCCAGAGATGAGGTCCGATAATCCAACCATTGTCTAAGCTCAATGACCTTGCTAGAGCATTGCCGTAGCTGAGTGAGGTCAAGCCTCACCCTTGATGATTGCTAGACGAGGCTCCCTCAAGGTTGCTGAGTTGTTGGCTCTCATCTATGGCCGGTCATTGATCATTATTGAGGCTCGCGACAAAAAAAAAGTTTTATGTAACAAAGAAAATTTGAAAGTTATATCATACACATTTCTAACATTTTCTGACTTTGGAAATAGAAATTATGTGCAAATATCATGCGCGTTTGAATGCTTAGAAATTCGTCCCAAAAGTAAAGTCAAAGTAAACTATTTTTTAGTAGAAACGGAGGGTTACTCAGTTCAGCCGGGCCCGCCCCACCGCCGTACCCAGCAACACGGCAAGCGACGCCGCGATTTTATTCCTTTTTGTCTTTTGGATCTTTAATGTTGTCGATCTAGCTATCATAAATGCCAGCGAACCACATAGTCAATAATGTCCCCAATCATATGTCACGGGTGATTCGGATGGCAGATTCCATAATCCATGTCTGGTGCTGGTGCCTAGCTCCGCCAACCTCGACCCCACCTGTCTCTCCGCCAAAGTGGACACAAAAAGGAACCAAACCAAACACCTCTCTCCTCCAGCGTCCACGTGGCCGGCTAGAGTCCCGTCACTCTCCTGTCTTCGCCAAATTGATATCATATCATATAGCAGAGAAGGCGTAGTCACCCCGTCTTCGTCCCGACTCGTCCAGATCGATTTCGATAGAAGCTGCTGGTTCTTCCGGTTCGGTGGGTGGGTTGCTCCAAGAAGGCAGCGAGGGCTTGGAGCAATCCCCATCGAATATGGTGGGAGATGGGGGAGGAAAGGGTCGTCGAGCCCGCTGCTCGAATCGTCGTCTTCTTCGTCGTCGTCGGCCGCTGGATCTGCTTCGTCGATTCAGACCATAGGGAACATCATCGTCTCCATCGTCGGGACCGGGGTCCTGGGCTTGCCCTTCGCTTTCAAGGTCGCCGGTTGGCTTGCGGGTGCAGTTGGGGTTGTTGTCACCGGCGTTGCTACCTACTACTGCATGCTCATTCTTGTGAGTGGTTGCCCGCGTTTCGTTTTTCTCAATTCCGGTCCTTCCTCCGTCAAAGTTGATTCTTTTTGTTTTTCTGTTATCTGGGTATTGAATTTATGGTCTATTCTTGGTTGGGGGAAATGGACGTCTTGTTAAAGCTCTGTCATCTCGAAAATGGCGACAGGAGTTGCTTTCGTCTTTGAGTGTTTGACCTGACAATAGTGCTGATAACTCGTAGGCGGAGGCATAATTATTCTTCTTTTGAGGCTCCTCTTTATACGTTATATACATTCGAATCTCTTCGTTTCATCCAGTGTTTTATTCCTGAATAATTCAGTTAAAGGTGACAACTTGGGGTGGGTGTTTGGAGATCGAGTGTGCCTGAGCTGCTAGATGCGTGGCTCCCAATGGGTTCAATTCCTCATTCAAATCTAGTCTGTAGAGCTTGCTTTGTAGTTGGGTTCATATTGGACCCACCAAAATTTACTCCAGCTCCTGGTCTGGCGGAGGTAGGCCACCACGTCGGACTGGGAATCTGCGCAGAATGAATTCCTTGTAATTTGGCCCAATAGGTTGCATCGAGTATGAGTTGAACTTGAGACTTCATGCCCCTTTAGCTGTACCGATTGTATTAACCCTCAGTGGTGTTGCCTTGCAAGTCTACAGCACCGTGATCAGTTTTGTCTCGGTAATATTGTTTAGTGTATTCTAGTATGGTTTGATCATATAATTGCCGGGCTTACTTTGTTGTTTTCTGTAATTTTTAGTTTTGATTAAGAAGATAATTTTTGAAATGTTAGCTGAGGCTTAATATATACAGGTTCAATGCAGAGACAAACTGGCATCTCAAGAAGAGTCAGCTGATGTAAAAACTTATGGGGACTTGGGTAGTAAGTGCATGGGAAAAGCTGGTCGCTACCTCACTGAGTTCCTCATTACGATTTCTCAGTGTGGAGGAGCTGTGGCGTACCTTGTATTCATTGGACAGAATCTTTCTTCCATATTTGAAGGCCATGGACTCACATTCGCATCTTTCATATTTCTGTTAGTGCCGCTCCAGATTGCTCTGTCATGGATAAACACTCTATCAGCATTGGCCCCCTTTAGCATCTTTGCCAACGTATGCAATGTCATAGCAATGGGGTTTGTGGTGAAAGAAGACATACAGCAAGCTTTAGGTGGTCAATTTTCATTTGGTGATAGGAAAGCTATCTCCCCAGATATTCGGGGTCTGCCGTTTGCAGGAGGAATGGCTGTGTTCTGTTTTGAGGGGTTTGGAATGACATTGGCATTGGAGGCATCAATGAAGGAGAGGAGGACATTCCGAAAGGTGCTGGCTCAGGTTTTTTCAGGCATAATACTTGTTTATGTTATGTTCGGATTCTTTGGCTACATGGCTTATGGTGATGAGACGGCAGATATTGTCACTCTTAATCTTCCTCGAGCTTGGACAACAGTTGCTGTCCAGGTAAGGTATCTTGATAATAAGCTTTATATGAATGCATAATTGGTGGAGGTACTGCTATATCCTTGCTCATACCCATTCCAGAATCTAGATTTGTGCATTTTATATAGCAGTTTGGTAATCTGTGGAATTCTTTGTTTGTTAAACAAGCAAATCCTGGTGTACTGTTCTAATTAATCTAACAGAGAAGCTGAGTGAGTTCATCACATTTGATTCCAAAAATGCTGGTCCTTGATACATGAGTCTCCATGAAGTATACATGCAGTTTCTACGTCACCTTATGGCAAGTCACACTTAAAGTCAACCTTCATCTTGTCTGTAGTCCCATTGTGGAGTTCTTTTTGTGAATATAGTGGGTTTGCAAAATAGGATAGGCTAAGAGAAGTAGGCAAAGAGGGGGATTCGAGTTGCACTTTAGTACAGTTTGGATTTAATTTGGCTTTTCATACTAAGGTCCATTATCTGCAAAATTAATTTGACTGGTTTGTTAGTTATCTTTTGTGTTGCCTATCAAACTTGAACCATTAAACTTTACTAATTTATGCTAAATTGGTAACAGATTGGATTGTGCTTGGGGCTGGCATTCACATTTCCTATCATGTTGCATCCGATTAACGAGATTCTTGAAGATAAGATGAAAAGCACAGAATGGTTTCAGAAACTGCTCGGCGATGAGCTCAGTTGCTCAGAAAGAAAATGGGGAAGTGTGTGGTTTATGCCCTCCGTTCTGCAGTGGTGTTAGGATTGAGTGCTTTGGCGTCTTGTGTACCAGGATTCGGAGTCTTTGCCTCCCTCGTGGGGAGCACCGTTTGCGCGCTTCTCTCATTTGTTTTGCCGGCCTCATTTCATTTGTTACTGTTGGGTCCTTCCCTGAGACTCTGGCAAAAGGCTCTGGATGTTTGCATTTTGATATGCGGGCTACTCTTTGCTGTGTATGGTACTTACAACACCGTGGCCGGAGTATGAAGACATGTTGATGGGAAGTTGTCTAGTTGAGAATAGGAAATCAGAATCTAATGGAATGGCTCTTTACAAGTAGAAGATGGACGTGTAACTTTTGGAGCAGAAAGAACATGCCTCACTGACCAATTTCGGCCGATACCGATGCCTTGGTGCGATGATGTGTACTACATGCATTTTGGTCATGAGCTGTTGTAACATTATTGAACATTCCGCATTCCGCCGTGGCTTCCTCCTCCTCCGTGTTTCACTGTTCTTGAAGATTGTTTTTTGGTAATTAGTGCGGTTAAGGGATTCACATTAAAGTTGCTACTCTAATTCGAAAGCGGTCACTGCAGTAGCTAACAGTTTCTTGTTTTTTCTTTTTCTTTTATGATGCTCCTAGACAGATTAGGAACTCAATTCATGCTGCAGATCAGATGTTAACAACCATAGGGACGTAGTATGTAATCCTCTCGCGCTCTATTTTTACCCGTGGAAAGACAGTGACCATCTTCCTAGGAAAAACTTGAGCAAGTTGGGAATCAGTGCTCTCGACGCAGTTCTCTGCTCTTCCTCATCGGCACTAGAATTTAAACGATGGCCTTGTGCGGTAGGCAGGAATCATGCCAAACTCCATCGGCACACGGCTTTCTCTGTGTTTGCGCCTTCGCTTCCCGAGTCGTGGCCGTTGTTCTTTCGGACATATGATTTCAAGTGAATCCATGGAGAGTAGGTGAACTCTCCATGACTAGCATGAGCACCTGGAGAGAGGGAAGTGCAGATCATTGTGAATGTTCATGCACAACTGGTTTTTGGTTTTAGTCACATAGCGGAGGATGCATCCCGAGAAAATGCCCACTTGTGGCGAGAGTGGCCCTGGCACAGATGCCCCTGTCGGAACAGAGACAAAATGGAGAAGGCACCGATTCTTTCCTAAGACATAAATAGTCATTTCCACGCAATTCCGCACATGACAACCTTCTTCCGAACTAAATAGTTGAAATTTAAAAGATCCATTGTTGTTTTCTCCTTTTTCTTTTTCTGTGAAGGAATATTGTCACCCTTGATTCCTTTACTTTTATGTGAAAATCAAAATTGTCCCTCTATTTTATTTTATTTTTTCACAAAGGGGTTCACTATACTTTTTAAAAAATGTCACCGTTGTCTATCCATTTTTTTGCTTTTATTGCAAATTGATTTTTGCTGACATAGATATTTGAAATGCTAACATTGGATGTTTGAATACATGGTCGTGTTAAAATTCTCGCAACATTATAATGGCACAAAATAAGTATCGCATCAAACGAAATAAAAGGGAAAATTGTGTGTATGGGAGAAAGTGGGTCCATCGCAACTGCCATAGATGTGAGCTAAGCTCAAGCTCTAACCTCACAGTGACCATGGCCATTAAAGGCCTGTTTGTTTATTTTTATTTATGTTCTTCAGAACAAAAATTTTTGTTCTTTTGTTCCGGGGAACAAAAAAAAAACAGAAATACGTTTGGTAAAAGTTTTGTTTCCGGAAACAAAAACTCTATTTTTTATTTCCAAGAACAAATTTGAAATAGAAACGAGAAGTAAAAAAAAAAAAAAAATTGTTTCTACCACCCCTTGCGATGGCATTGCTGGCTCAAGCTTTCTCCCTCTCACGAAAGGGGAGGAGTTCGAATCTCAAAGGCATCGCTAGTGTGACTTCCCCTGGATTTACCTCATCGGATGTCGGTTGTATGGACCTTCCCGAGCCACCAAAAAAAAAAAAACTTGTTTCTTGTTCTCGGAACAATTCCGAGAAACAATTTTTCTCTCTCCTCTTTTTTTCTTCTCTTTATCTTCTTCTTCCTTTTGCTAATCACCTTGGCCGAGGTCGACCCTCGTCGGTGGCCTCGGTGGCCAAGCGACCCTCATGAGGCCACCGGCGAGGCTCGACCTCACCCAAGCAAGCTCGCGAGCCCTCACGGTGGCTTGGCGAGGCTCCAATGAGCTCGAAGGAAAAAAAAAGAAAAAAGAAAGAAGAAAAAAATAAAAAATATAATAAAAATATTGAAAAACTAAAAGAAACAACAAAATTATACAAATTTACCAAACGCATTTCTATTCCTAGAGTAGAAATTTTTTGTAGTTATCAAGTGCGTTCTTATATTCATAAATTGTTCCCGAGAGCAGAAAAAAAAAAAAAACTATTTATGTTCAAAAATTGTTCTATGGAATAGAAACGTTTCCAAATGCGCACTAAATTTCAAGCCTACAAACACCATGGTAACTTGAGCTTGTGGCCATGGTTGGTCGGTATGAGCCCGCCACAAAGCTATGGTCCCTCGATTAGTGTTCATGAGGGGGTAGAAATCATACTTTTACAGATTATAACGGTTTTTACGGAGCCGTTTCAGCCATTTTTGAGGTGCCCTGATTTTAGAATGTGCATTATTAATCACGAAGATTACGGCGTTTCAAAACATAGCCCCCAATGTAGACAGCTACAAGACAGCCGTTCAAGTTTGGATCGAATGGGATCCTTCCAAAATGGGCCGACACCAACTCGGCCATATTATTCAAACAGTTCCCATGAAGGGAAGAGATATTCATCTTAAATCAGGAAAAAAAAAATCCTTTTATAGCCAAGCGAGTACTGTAGAAAGAATAGGCTCCATGTTCGAGTCTCATTTGGCCAAAGAAGAAGAAGCGTTCTTCTTCAGGTGTTCTCATCCGAGAAGGTTAACATAGCAACCATGACCGATCCGTGTCTCCATAAATTAACCTATGCGGGCTAGCAATTTATCGGGTGTATGGTCAGATCAAGTGGGATAATTGATCACGAAAGCGTAAAGTGTTTTCCCGATTTCCTAATCACATCTTCGGTCACTGGCATAGCAAATATTTACGATTTTGCTAACTGTTAAATCCGAACAACAGCTATAGCAATTCCAATCCTAAAGAACCTAGTCCCTCACGGGAGTCCAACCAAACAGATCTGGATTTTTATAGAAATGTGGGACATTTTATGTTATGAATCTCTATCGAGTATCGCTTGTAGCACTTCACAATGAATGAATGAATTCCTTATTTATCAACCAAAAAAAAAAAAAAAAAAAAAAATCCTAAAGAACCTAGTACCAATCTTTTTTATCTCCCTAATTCCCTCCATAAACTTTTATCCCCACAATATGGAAATACCTAAGAGACTTTTCCATTGGGCCCTCACCAACCCTTGTTTTTTAATTAAGCATTTTAAGAGTGTGCCTAGGTCCACATGATGTTTTTTATATAACTACACTTGGGATCGAATGCTCTTCATTAATCATAGACTCGCCAATTAAGTGGATCAAAGGTTGTGTTTATCTTAACTAGGTTGGATTGAAGACATGTCATTTTAATAAATATATTTAAGGTTGGAATTGTTGTAGCCATTGGTCAGATTTAACAGCTAGCAAAATTGTAAACAATTGCTTTGTTAATGTGAGTTTTGTTTCATCGACTAAAGACACGATCTCAATCCACCTATTTGGCGAGTCTATGATTAATGAAGAACATTTGATCTGAAGGAGGCTAGAATTGTAGTCATACAAAGAACTCCGAGGGCTCTTTCCTCGGGAAATTGCTTTTATCTATGATTTCGTTTTCTCCCTTTTCAAGGGCTATATCATGCTCCCCCACAAACAAAGCATCACCAATCATTTCACATTATTCCGTTTGTAAAAACATTCAGAAATTGGGAAATAATTGCTTTTATAGATATGTGGACCCCACACAATATTCTCCACGTAACTAGAGATTTATTCCATTATTATTTCTATAAAATCATAAACATTCCACTAACTAAATATTATGTTTTTGGACCTTCAAAAATTGAAGACTCAAAAGAGAAGAAATAGGCAGGAGATCTACTCTAAAGTAGAGAACCTCACAATGTCACATTTTGTATTCTCTCTCGAGAAGAAAAATATTGAGAGAAAGTTTGGGGGGAGGATTTAGACGTGTAGGATACTAACATCTAAAACAAGGAACGCAATCCTAGTAGCCCACTTAGGTTATAAGCAAATGGGTTGGCCTTGACTCAAGAGGTACTCTTCGCAATTTGATGAGGTTATCCTATAACCATTATCTATTTTGTCCTATAAAATCATTCAAAGAAACGTTTCACTAACTAAATTTTTACTTTTTAATTGAAGTCTAGCCATCTGATATTAAATCTGGCAAAAAAAAAATTCAATGAAGGCAACGGTTGAGTGCGTGACATAAATACCATTCAAAAAAGTTACAAAATTTATGTACTCGGGTGTTGACCTGAAACATTGCCGTCGGGCATTAAATCACACCCGTTTGATCCGGTCTCGTAGGGGGCATGATTAGACAGATGACTAATGTTTCTAGAATAGATTTTGATTAGGAAAATTTGAAAGTGGGAGATAGTTGATTAGAATGATTCCCATGATTTTGTTCTCTATCCTTGGTGGCGAAAGCGAATGTGGACAGGACACTACCAACTCCCCCCCGCTTTTCCTTCGTAAGATATGCTCGATTGTAAAGTGCAGACAAGGTGGTGGTGGTGGTGATGGAGGTCGGGGCCCAGCTGCTAGCCAAAGCCCATTTGAAGACGATAGTTTTGAGACTCCCGATAGCTACGTCTGATTCCAATCTAAAGTCCCACGAGATTTATCGTGATGGCCGGCAACCATTGAAGGCAGGGCTAAGCATAATTTCGGCATAAAACGAAAATCCTGAGAATCAGGTTCGTGGAATGGATTTGAATTCAGGTTTTAAGATATATTGGTTTCATGTTCTAAATAAAATCAAGAATCATATAGAACTTATAATAAGTTTTTTTTATGTGTTTTAGTCGTTTTAATATTTTCGTACGATACTGAGATGTTCTATTGGTATGTAATATGAAATTATTAATCCAAACTTTCATTTTCAATAGAAATTTTACTTTTTTAATATTTCATAATTTTCGTATGTTTAAATATGAATTATAATTAGTAAAATTGTAGCAAATTATAGTCATTAGATGTGATAACTCACTATAATTATGGAAATAGCCCTAAAATCCGTGATAAAGTAGGTTCTACATTCTTGAGTATGCATGGAAGATTCAAGGTTCTAAAAAATAAGAGAACCTATTATAATGGGTAGACTTCAGGTTCCAAATGAAATCTGGATGAAATTTGAAACCATCCATACTTCGTTTGAGGCATGATCGCAACAATTCCTTGGTTCACCAAGGAGTATTCTATCATGTCATAGTAATGTTATTGAACCATTGAAATCCATTGCCACAAACAAGTTTGAGCTCATGACGTCGTGAATGGGAATATAATCTCATTCTACTTAGCTAGATGATGTAAGTGGAAATTGTGTAAATATACCGCCCGATCCTAAGAGGAAAAGTATTAACAAGAATATAGGAACGTATGTAGCTATTCTCTTGATATCAAAATCAAATTTGAATATATCACAAAAATTTGAAACTAATGCATTTATAATAATTTTACTCTAAACTAATTTTTTTTTATCATAGAAAATTTCAAATTGAATATTTGTGATAAATTACCATTTGTTGACGGTACTACTGTGACAAACCGGTACATCTGTCAATTTGCCATGTATAATTGATGGTAAAATTTAATGAAAATTAATAGATGATGAATTAATCATAGATAAATTAATTTGAATTTTTCAATAATAAAAAAATTAGTTAAGTATATTAATTTAGAATTTTTGTGGTATTAATCCACAATTTTATTAGACAAAATAATGCTATGCTCACCCACACGAATAAATGTGCCCTGTCCAGAAAAAAAAAAAAAAAAAAAAAAAACCCTGTCCAAAAAATCGGACAAGACTAGTAGTGTTACTGTCAGCCACCTTCTGCTGCTGGGTTGCTGCAGCTTGCCGCTTCTTCTTCTTCTTCTTCTTCTTCTTCGTCAGCACCATTGTCTTCTACTTCTTCATTCTCTCTCTAAAACCCTACCCTCTCTCTCTCTAACTCTTGCAGATAAGATGAAAAGCACAGAATGGTTTCAGAAACTGCTCGGCGATGAGCTCTGTTGCTCAAAAAGAAAGATGGGAAAGTGTGTGGTTTATGCCCTCCGTCTGCAGTGGTGTTAGGATTGGGTGCTTTAGCTCTTGCGTACCAGGATTCGGAGTCTTCGCCTCCCTCGTGGGGAGCACCGTTTGCGCGCTTCTTTTGTTTGTTTTGCCGGCCTCGTTTCAATTGTTACTGTTGGGTCCTTCCCTGAGACTGGCAAAAGGCTCTGGATTTTTGCATTTTGATATGCGGGCTACTCTTTGCTGTGCATGGTACCTACAACACTGTGGCCGGAGTATGAAGACATGTTGATGGGAAGTTGTCTAGTTGAGAATAGGAAATCAGAATCTAATGGAATAGCTCCTTACAAGTAGAACATGGACATGTAAACTTTGGAGCAGAAAGAACATGCCTCACCTACCAATTTCGCCCGATACCGATGCCTTGGTGCGACGATGCGTACTACATGCATTTTGGTCATAAGCTGTTGTAACATTATAGAACATTCTGCATTCCACCGTGGCTTCCTCCTCCTCTGTGTTTCACTGTTGTTGAAGATTGTTCTTTGGTAAATTGATCTCGTCTTTTCAATGAAGAATTAGCGCGGCTAAGGGATTCACGTTAAAGTTGCTACTCTAATTCAAAAGCGGTTACTACAGTAGCTAACAGTTTCTTGTTTTTTCTTTTTCTTTTATGATGCTCCTAGACAGATTAGGAACTCAATTCATGCTGCAAATCGGATGGTAACAATCACAGGGACGTAGTATGTAAACCTCTCGCGCTCTATTTTTACCTGTGGAAAGAGAGTGATCATCTTCCTAGGAAAAACTTGAGCAAGTTGGGAATCAGTGCTCTCGATGCTGGAATTTAAAGGATGGGCTTGTGCGGTAGGCAGGAATCATGCAGAACACCATCGACACATGGCTTTCTCTGTGTTTGCGCCTCCGCTTCCCGAGTCGTAGCCGTTGTTCTTTCGGACACATGATTTCATGTGAATCCATGGAGAGTGGGTGAACTCTCCATGACTAGCATGAGCACCTGGAGAGAGGGAAGTGCAGGTCATTGTTAATGTTCATGCACAACTGGTTTTTGGATTTGGTCACATAGTGGAGGATGCATCCTGAGAAAATGCCCACTTGTGGCGAGAGTGGCCCTGGCACAGATACCCCTGTCAGAACAAAGACAAAAATGGAGAAGGCACCGATTCTTTCCTAAAAGATAAATAGTAATTTCCATGCAATTCCATATCTGATTCGATTCTCAAGTGGCAAAAAAGAAGAAGTGTTCTTCTTCAGGTGTACTAATCTGAGAAGGGTAAAATGGCAAACATGTCTCCGTAAATTAACCTCTGCGGGCTAAAAACTTATCGAGTGTATCGTTGGATCAAGTGGGATAATTGATCGTGAGAGCGTAAGGTGTTTTCCCGATTTCCTGATCGCATCTTCGGTCGATGAAACAAAATGCGCATTGGTGAAGCAATTGTTTACGGTTTTACTAGCTGTTAAACCAACAGCTATAGCAGTTTTGACCCTAAAGAACTTAGTCTTGATCTATGTTTTACAGCGGCCTGTCCCCCATTGAGGGGAGCTCCATAGATTCCTCATTTACCATCAAGCCTTCACCGATCCTAGTCCCCCTTAATTCTCCTCCGTAAACTTTTCTCCCTCGGAGAGGTGACGATGCCCGACAGACTTTCAAAGTGAGCTTCTGCTCTCAATTAAGACTTTTAAGGATATGTACAGGTCCATACAATGTTCTTTATATGACTACAGTTCAGCCAACTTCAGATCGTATGCTCTTCATTAATCATAGACTTGCAATTCAGGTAGATTAAGGATTGTGTTTACCTTAATCGGGTTGGATCGAAGAAATGTATTTTTTTATGAATGTATTTAGGGTTGGCACTGCTATAACCGTTGGCCGGATTTGATAGCTAGCAAAATCGTAAACAATTGCTTTGCCAATGCACGTTTTGTTTTGATGATCGAAGAAGAGATCTCGATCCTCTTGACTTGCGAGTCTATGATTAACGAAAAGCATTCGATCCAAGGTTGGCCGAGCGCTTTTTCTCGGGAAAATTGC
Organism: Eucalyptus victrix; assembly: GCA_016097545.1. NCBI lineage: Eukaryota > Viridiplantae > Streptophyta > Magnoliopsida > Myrtales > Myrtaceae > Eucalyptus > Eucalyptus victrix. Next base: position 21,581,818 of record CM027845.1, on the reverse strand, counting down.
TATAATGTGTGATTTCGTTTTCACCCTTTTTGAGGCTATATCAATCCTCTTGACTTGCGAGTCTATGATTAATGAAAAGCATTCGATCCAAGGTTGGTCGAGCGCTTTTTCTCGGGAAATTGCTATAATGTGTGATTTCATTTTCACCCTTTTTGGGCTATATCAATCCTCCCCCACAAACAAAGCAACCCCAATCATTTTGCATTATTCCGTTTGTAAAAACATTCAGAGATTGGGAAATAATTGCTTTTATAGATTATGTGGACCCCACGCAATATTCTCCACATAACTAGAGATATATTCCACTATTTATTATGTTCTATAAAATCATTCAAAGAAAGGTTTCACTAACTAAATATTAAGTTTTTAGACCTTAACAAGTTCTTCAAAGACTCAAAGGAGAAGAAACAAGTAAGACATTCGTCTTAGGATAGAGGACCTCACTATCAGCTTATGTATTCTCTCTCTCGAAAAGAAAAATATTGAGAGGAAATTTGGGGAAGGAGTCAGGTGCGTGGGATATCGGCACATAAAACAAGAAATGCAGTTTTGTTAGTCCACTTGGATCAAGTGACCCTGTTTGAGAGGCTACTTCCTGCAATTTGGTAAGGTTACCCTATAAACATTATGTATTATGTCCTATAAAATTATTCAAATATATGTTTCGCTAACTAAATTTTTTGTTTTCTAATTTAAGTCTTGGTCATCTGATGTTAAATCCGGCAAAAGAATTCAACCAAGACAATCTCAAGCGTGACATAAATATCATCTAAAAAATTATAATTGACCTGGAAAACGCCATCTGCATCACACCGCACCCATTAGATCTGGTCTCGGAGGGAGGCATGATTCGACAGATGACTAAAGTTTATGGAATAGATTTTGCTTAGGAAAATGTAAAAGTGGAGATAGTTTATTAGAATGATACCCATGATTTTGTTCTCTATCCTGGGTGATGACAGCGAACGTGGACACTTACCCACATCCCCTCCTTCGCCTTTCGTAAGATATTCTCGATTTTATAAGTACAGACAAGGTGGTGGTGGTGGTGGTGGTGATGGACGTCGGGGCCCACCGGCAAGCCAAAACGTCATTTGAAAACGATAGTTTGAGAGTCCCGATGGCTACGTCTGATTCCAATCTCTAGTTCCCACGAGACTCATCATGATGGCCGGCAACCGTTTAAGGAAGGGATGAGCAAGATAAAAATTGAGATGGGGAAATGTGAATTCAATTTCAGATTTTTTTATATGTAACTGAAATAAGTTAAGTTTTTTCATTTGTTTTAATGTCAGCGTGCAATTATACAATATATTCAGTGTGTAACAAGAAATTATTAGTCCGAGCTTCTATTTTTGAAGATATTTATGATAGAGATTTTCAGTTTATTAATATTCTATAGTTTCTGTGTATTTAAATATGAATTATGATTTGTGAATTGTAATAAATGATAGTAATTAAGAGTGATGATTTACTGTAATCATTTAATTAAAAGTACTAGTGAAACAGATCTTAGAATTCATGATAGAATAAACTCCAAATTCTTGAGTAGACAGAATAGGTTTGAGGTTAAAAAAAAAAAAGTTAAAGAACCTTTTCTTATAGATATATTTTAGGTTTTAAATAGAGTTTAAACGAAACTTGAAATCCCTCGCATTTAGTTTGAGTTACAATCGTCACGATTCCTTGGCTCACCAATGAGTATTCCGCCGTATCATCATAATGTAACTGGACTATTGAGAATCCAAGTAACCCATTGAGCGGTGCGAGGGTTGTGTGCCTTCGTGATTAACGAGTTTAAGCTCGTGATGTCATGAATGGGAATACAATTTCATTCTACTCACCAGGCAGTGTAAATAGATATTGTGTAATTATTCCACCTGATTTTATGGGCAAAAAGTATTGACAAGAATATAGGATCATATATAGTCACTCTCTTAGGTGTTGTTCTTTGTGTCTCTTTATGAACACAATTTATGTTATTTTTGTTTCGAGAATAAAAAAAACAAAAACACAATTTTTGCTCTAAATCGATTTTTTTGTTCCTAAAAATAAATTTAGAACATAAACAAAAATAAGAAAAAATTATTTTTTGTTCTTAGAACACTTCCAAAAATAAATTTTCTCTCTTTCCTTTCTTTCTTCTTTTTTTATTCTTTTCTTATTCTTTTTTCTTTGGCGCCCATGATCGGCGACCTTCAAGGGTCAATCGAATGCTAATGATCGCCATCGAGGGCCATGATCTCGGGCGAGGCCGCCAACCCCTCAAGGCTAACCTCACGCTAGTCGGCAAGCCTCGCCATGGCCGAGGCCGCAACCGGCCAAAATGAAGAAAAAATAAAATAAAAATATTAAAAAAAAAAAGGAAAAAAATTAAAATTAAAATAAAATATTAAAAAATTAAAAGAAACAAAAAATTATACACGTTTACCAAACATGTTTCTGTTTTTTTTTTTTAATTCCAAGAACAGAAATTATACAAGTTTACCAAACGCGTTCTTTTGTTCAAAAATTTGTTCTCCAACGAAATAGAAAAAATTATTTTTTATTTATGTTCCCCGAAACAATTTTTGAATAAACATTATCAAACGTACATTAATATGTCAAAATTGTTTTTGAATATATTGATTAGATAGAAGATAGATACAAAATCATTAAGTTGATATCATGAAATCTTAAAACTGGTATATTCTTAATAAATTAATTATAAATTAATTTTTTAAACATAAAAAACTTAAATCAAAATATTTATGACAAATCATAAAAAAATCACCCTAATACAATAAATAAAAGGTAAAATCTCAAATTAATATATTCATTAATTGTCGTGTATCATTTGATGATAAATTTAACAAAAACTAATATACAATAAATTTATCACGAATTTAAGATTTTTAATAGTCAATTTCGTATAAATTTATTACGAATATACTAATTTAAATTTTTTATTATATTAACCCATCATTTTATCGGGCAAAAGGATGCTATGCTCGCCCACATAAATAAATGTGCCCTGTCCAAAAAAATAAAGAAAAGTTACCTGTCTTGGAAAATACAGTGTTGGTGCACACCACCTTCTGCTGCTGCTGCTTCTTCTTCGTCAGCGCCATCGTCGTCGTCGTCTTCTTCTTCTTCTTCTTCTTCTTCATTCTCTCTCTAAAACCCTACTCTCTCTCTCTCTCTTCCTTCTGACCGGAGCAAGGAAGATGAAACCCAGCTCCCTCTTCCCCTCAAAACCCACCCCGACCTGCACCGCGCTCTCCGTCCTCCCCCTCCTCCTCCTCGCCTTCTACGCCCTCCGCCACCATGGCCAGCACCAGCAGCACCACGCGAGCTCCCGGAATGCCGACCACTTCCACCGCGCCTTCCTCTCCTCCGCCGCCAACGCCACCCTCGCCGCCTACCTCCGCGCCCTCACCCTCCGCCCCCACGTCGCCGGCACGGCGCCCTCCCTCGACGCGGCCCGCCTCGTCCGGGAACACTTCGAGTCCCTCGGCCTCGAGACCCACGTCGCCCGCTTCGCCCCGCTCCTCTCCTACCCCGCCCGCGCCTCCCTCGCCGCCCGCTTCCCCAACGGCACCTCCGTCGACCTCCCGTTGACCGAGCCCGGCCTCGCCCCGACGCCGTCGTCCCCTACCACGCCTACTCGCCGTCCGGGTCGGCGGCGGGCGCGCGGGCCGTGTTCGTGAACTACGGCCGCGAGGAGGACTACGCCGCGCTCGCCGCGGCCGGGGCGGAGGTCGAGGGGTGCGTCGCGGTGGCGCGGAGGGGGGACCTGTCGAGGGGTGACGTGGTGCGCGCCGCGGCGTCGAAGGGCGTGGCGGCGGTGCTGATGTACACGGAGGGGGACGCGGCGGCGGCGGGCGCTGGCCGCCGCAGCGGGGTCGAGAGGGGGACGGTGATGAGGGGCGTCGGGGACCCGCTGAGCCCCGGCTGGGCAGCGGTCGAGGGCGGGGAGGCTTTGGGCTTGGACGACGAGGAGGTCTCGGCGAGGTTCCCGAAGGTACCGTCCCTGCCGGTGTCCGCGGAATGCGCGGAGATGATATTGGCGTCGCTGGGGGGCCCTCCGGCGCCGCCGGAGTGGACGGAGACGATGGGGTTTAAGGTCCGGGGGGTGGGGCCCGGCCCGACGGCGTTGAACTTCACCTATCAGGTTGGTTGGTTGGTTGGCTGCGTGGATGGTGATGATTTCATTAGTGTTTTTGTTTCATGTGGGTGTACGGAAACATATGTGATGTTGGTGGTTTTGACTTTTGCGGCGCGAACAGTGATTGTTGCTTGGGGTTTTGGTTGGCACGGTTCTTGTCGTCTTCCATTTTTTTTCCTTTTAACACGCCTCATGTAGAGATCCTATTTCACAAGTTTTGGGCGGTCAACGCTGTTTGAGGTACAGGGCTTTATACAGAAAGTTCTTGTTTTAGTTTGTTTGCTGGTGGATCCCTTCTTTGCATCCATGGTTTGGCCTAGGTGCTTGGACTTGGGTTTGAAACTAGATGTTGCTTTTAGCATCAGGCTTCCTGATTGACTTATTTGTGAAGCCTTCGATGTCGACGATCATGTTGTTTTGACGAATTTTGGAGGATAACATTGCTTTCCATTTATTACTGCAAAGGTTTGCCAAAGAGTGCTTATACATGATCTTTGGAGGATCTATTTACCGAGGTGCTGAGCAATCGGATAGGTGAGTACTTGGTTATGCTCAGCTCTAGATAATCTCTAACTCAAATAGGAAAAATACCTTTCCATTAGTTATGGCCACTGAACATCGACTTCATCTCTTCTTCCCTTGTTAAAATGCTCAAGCTGACCATAAGTGGCTGTTGATTGAAGGATTTTGGGCTGTTGACCTTGCTGAAAGATGGTATCTTGCGATCATTGTCTTCATTCAATCATGATGACTTAATACTGTGGCAGTCTAGCGACAATTGAGCTGATTGTTGTGAATTAACCTTTTGTGTTACTAAAAATTACCTAAACCAGAAGGCAGTATCACACACTTTTAGGCAGTTTACCTGCTGTTGCTGTAATGAGTGCATGCATTTCTATAAATTTTCTGGATGCAAACTCTTTTTCCTCGCATTGCATTTATCACCACATGTACTTTCATCAATAGGCATGAAAGAGATATGGGAAAAAAGAATTCAGATTCACCTTCTTCTTATTTCGTTTCTCTTCAGGGGGAGAAAAAAGTGGCAACAATCCATAATGTTTTTGCTGTCATAAGGGGATTAGAAGAGCCTGATCGATACATTCTGTTAGGCAACCACCGAGATGCATGGACATATGGAGCCGTCGACCCAAACAGTGGCACTGCAGCCCTACTTGACATTGCGCGTAGGTATGCTCTTATGATGCAAAGGGGTTGGAATCCTCGGAGAAGTATCATACTCTGTAGCTGGGATGCTGAAGAGTTTGGTATGGTAAGTCCAAACTCTTCCCTGGCAGACATGACGTGCATTTTGGATCAATAAGATGCCTTGTGCCCTTTATTGTTAGATTGCATTACTGCTGTGTTGCACACTTTTTCAAAAAGTAATTGAACTTGAACGGTGCATTACTTGGTACATTTCCTTGTGGTTTTCCATTTCTTGCGGACTTTCAGTTATTTATTTTTCTGATGGCATGATCTTAGATAGGGTCTACTGAGTGGGTCGAGCAGAATCTCATGACCCTGGGTTCAAAGGCCGTGGCCTACCTTAACGTAGATTGTGCTGTTCAAGGGCCAGGATTTTTTGCCCGTGCAACTCCACAGCTAGATGAGCTCCTCATTGAGATCACAAAGAAGGTGCAACAAAGTGAAAATGGCTTAGATCTTATGTTCTGAAACTATGCCTTTTAACTTTTCTGAGCATGTGTGCACTCTATTGATTATCGATGTATTGGCATCAGGTTAAGGATCCTGACAATAAGGAAGCAACTGTTTATGAGATGTGGACAAAAGCTAATGATGGCATCGATGTAAGGTTAACTGGTATTTTTGCTCAGAATGTCTGCACATTTTTGCATGACTTTGCACTCATAAGGCCTGTGGTCTTGTTTTTTCTTCTTGTTGTTTTGGATCGAGCAGGGTGTTTCGTCACGTGTCCAAGATATCTTTCCTCTCATGTACAACAAAGTTGAAACTGAATGTTTTTTTGTCTTTTCTATAGTGTAAATTGCCTTGTGCCAACTTGAACTCTTAGGATGGATATGTTCTTACATTTCATTACATCTATGGAAATGCTAGTTCTTGTTTAAATCTATCCAGGATTACTTGTGTTCTTAACCCCCTTTCAAATATTTATAGTGTTAGGAAGTCCAATGTAAACACTTGACCTATTTGGTAAAGGAACACTAATAGCACAATCACCTATGTAAGGATATGTGATGAAGAAAACAACATGAAGTTGAAGAACAAAGAATGAGATGAACAAGAATCCGCCTGTGAAATGAAGTATTATATATGGTGGAAAATTGAAATTTGGCACTGATCTTGTTTTGGAAAGTCCAAACCCCAATGGCAAAGGCATTAACCAGAGGGAGACTACATGAATATTAGGCAATGGTAACATATGGAATAGCTAGAAGTCTATGTGTGGAAAACTCTTGACATTTATTTCAAAGCCTGTAATTTGTTTTTTTTAAAGATTGATGTTGAAATTCATGAAATAAATGCTGAAATTTTTACTCAGTGTGGTGGTTGTTTTCTTGAGGATGTTGAGAATTAAGTTGTGCATTGCAGACTGAGTTTTTGACTAAATTAGACTCTTATTGCTTAGAAATTGATAAGATTGGCCATTTGGCTGTAGATCCAAAGACTCAGTGGGATAGATTCAGATTATGCTCCCTTTTTGCAATACGCAGGAATTCCTTCTGTTGATATGTACTATGGAAAAGGTACCTACAACCTTTCACATCGTCGTTTATCATTATTTATGAATCACTGGGGGGGGGGGGGGGTATTAGAAGAGATCTGGCTCATTGTAATTTGATGCTTCAGATTTTCCTGTCTACCACACTGCCTATGACATGTATGATTGGATGGTGAATCACGGAGATCCTTTTTTTCAGCGTCATGTGGCCGGTAAGTTTCTTTTAGCTTTTTGGAAGGTATGTGGAAAGAATCTAACTTATCATTTCCATGCTCTCAGCTGCAGGAGTATGGGGGCTCTTAGCACTTCATCTTGCGGATGATCTAATTTTACCTTTCAATTACCTCAATTATACGAACCAGTTGCGGGTATGCAGTACTTTTTACATGCTTATGAGGGATCATCTTATAATTATTCTGGCAGTTTTTCTGGATTAGTGCAATATTCTACTAGAAGCACAGAGGTATCAGATTCAAATGTGGACAATTGCTTATAGGAAAGTGAGATAAGATCCATTCTTAATTAGGTAGATAGCTTATTGATACAGTATCAATAAAGTGGCATGGTGCAAAGACTACTGTTAGTCCTACATGGTATTTTCTTATCGTGACAGCAATGACCAGTGTCAAGATGCATGTATCTTTGGAGAAGACTCTGATGGTTGCTCTGGCTCCTAGAATAATCCCATACTCTGCCTCTCATGAACATATTTTCTGCTTTTGGTCAGGGCTATGTAGATATCTTGAATAATTTACTAGATGGAAATATTTCTGTGCACCCTTTGACCTTGTCAATCCAAGCACTTGCATTGGTGGCCAAAGAGGTTGAACTGGAAGCAGAGGTAAAGTTAGTGTTCAATAGTTATTACTTAATTGGCAATCTTAATTCAAGGAAAATACACTTTTAACTCAGGTGAAGTTGTGCGGTTGTATTGCAGAAATTGAGTGCAGAGCAGACGACTGGCGAGCCCGGAGCGTTGAGGAGGCGAGCATTAAATGATCGGCTGATGCTTGCTGAAAGAGGCTTCTTGGATGCCGATGGTCTTCCCTATGGACGGTGGTTCAAACATCTCGTGAGTAAAAATTTTTTTAAAAAGAAAAAGAAGAATAATCTTCTCTTTTGGGGACAAGCATAGCATGTACTATGTACAGATTGAGCTCTGCGCTGTGGTTTCGGTTTTCGAAGCGCCTGGCAAGTCCTGATTAGTGGAGGCATTACTTGCAGGTTTATGGACCGAGCGACTACAGAAGCAGGACATCCTTCTTTCCTGGAATAGCAGAAGCCATTTGGAGATCAGCAGGAATGAGAAGCGGGGAAGGGCAAGCCTCGATTCAACATGAGATATGGAGAGTGGCTAGAGCCATTCAGAGGGTTGCCGATGTTCTGGGAGGTCAACCCTTGTAAAGAAAATTTATATCACACGCAAAGCAAAAGATGACTCTCGTGCCTGTACAAGTGCAGTTAGGATGTGATGAGAAGCTCTAAGGAAAAGGGCAGTCTTTCTCTCACGTGATATGTGTTCCTATGTAGAAATTTTCTGATCTCTGATATATACAATAGCTGCCATTACTCATGAATGAAAGTACATTTTGCGTCCTTGTAGTGTTTAGGTGTTACAGTTTTGATCCTTGCTTGTTCTGCACAAATTGACTTCTTGTATTATTTGCAGCTCACAGATTAAGTCGTTGTCTTACCATATTTCTGTTCGAAATCTAATGGGAATTCCCGAGTGCCTATGTGCACAAGTTCAGGAAATTATATTTCAGCCTTTCTGCTTTATATTTTGTTTCGTGATGATCCGTTTTTAATACGCAACGCCAATACGTACATTTTCCGATTCATAATCTCGTTGAGGAGATTATTCTCTTTTTAAGTTCTTGTAGCAGCCACAAAACTATGAAAAGTGGCAGATCCAATTTCTGTTTAAATTGTTCGGTGCACTGCTTGAAGGCTGCAGAATCTTCAAAGTTGTACCATTTAACTTCGAGGTAAACCACCTTAAAAACATTGCTATCAAATCACAAGCTATAATGAGAGTACATTTATTACAGATGTGGTTTAAATTAGTTTTAGGAAAATTTATTATAAATGTATCAATTTGAGATTTTTCGTGATATTAACATTTATTTTAAATGTACAACTACTATATGTCATTGTCACGTTTTGTATTTATTGTGTCTAAGTAGATGTTTCATTCATAATAAATAAATAAGTCTTCTGTAATCGAAATTTACTTTAATTTTTCAACTTTCCTCGTTCTTCAATTACATGTGCCTATACTTTCCCACAGTGTGGATTCAATGTAGTTAAAACCATACTTCTTGCTCGAGATTTCTGACCATCGATTCCAAGGGCTTGAAATAGAATTTTGCAACCGTTCTAGACCTCGACTTCAGGACCCGAGATCAAGTTCACAATTCCATTCTTGATCGTTCGTCGTTTGTCTAATTCATGGGGACCGGTTCCACCAACGCTTTCAATTAATTGAAATTAAGCAACAATCAATGCCGGCATGCCCGGCATTTCTCCGACCGGTGAAACTTCGTGATCGGGGGCAGGTTGATTTCAGCTAGCGGAAGCAGTACATCCCATCCCTTCCAGAAGATCGACGTGCATATGCATTAGGGAGATCTTGTTTTTTTTTTTTTTTTCTGAAATAGTCGAAAAGGCAATCGACCAACTATCGCGATTTGGTATTTTTCACTGCACGACATAGCAAAATCGGCATTTTCGATTATCTTGATTTAAGGTCGCTTCTTTTATCACTTTCTAAAGCAACTTTTATTTGATATTTCTGGTTTGGTTGCCAATTTTTGTTTGCATTTGGTAAGACATGGAGAGATAATTAATGCTGTTAGTGTCCATCATTAACAAAATTTTATAGCGGACAAGAAGCGGACATCATGTAGTGCCAGTTTATCTTTACATTTTATTTTTATATCTTTCAATTTTTAATGCATTTACTCTCCAGCGATAAATACAAACGAGGTCATAATCAAACTTGTTGCTCGAGATCTCCATCACTTTGGAGAGCTCGTAGTCTGAGTGGTCGAGCTGTTCTAGACCTCGACTTTGGGACTCAAGACAGAGTTCATTGCCCTTTTATCTATAGTCGGTCCTGTCCTTGTGCTTACGTGGAATTGGGGGACCTCAAGGGAAAAAAGAGAGAGAGAGAGAGAGAACGAGAATAAATAATAGAAAAGGAGGGCCAGAAAAAAGAGATGGCGCGCCAGGTAGGGGTCGAACCTACGACTTTCTGCTTAGGAAACAGACGCTCTATCCACTGAGCTACAGGCGCTTCTCCGAGATTTCAGGCTTTATGTATATATATAAACTAAATTATATAGCATGTATTCTCGAAAATATGGTTTCAAAAATTAGAACTAGAAACCACCCGTTCATTCATAAATCCAGTTAGAGACTAGACTGCTAATCTGATCCGGTTCTCGGGTAGATCCGTAGATCCATGAAACCATCCGTAATACCTACAAAATTGCATTCATCAATTAATATCATGATGGATCTAATTTCTATGTAGAGCACTAAAACTTATTCAGTTTAATTTCAAGCTATTAATTTTGATTAAGAACTGAAAATTATAAGGCAAAATGAATCAACAATACTCGCTAGCAAGGAACTTAATTTCTTTGAAAGTCATGATATGGCCTTCTTGGAGTTTCCCAACACCAAGAACGTGCGGATAATTAAACTTTACGTTAATAGCCCTAGCCTCTATAGAAGTCAAAAATCAATTGCTTGAATTATATTTCTTAAATGTCAACTTAATTTGATAATGAGGATGGCTAATGAGAGGCTCAATTATGCTTTTAAAATGAGCCATTGGCCCTTAATTTCGTATTATAATGACAAAGCACTACAACATTTATGGACATCCTCAATCGATCTCCCCCATCCTCTTCATTTGTTTATTAAATTGAAACCAAGAACCTGATTGGTTCCATGGAAAATGCCAGTTTCGTTTGATTCTAGATGGTTTCCGGATCTTTCGCACACCCCTTACTTCCAAATTACATTTCGTCAACGAATGACTAGGTAAGTTTGGCCCCTAGGGCCCCCTTTTCTAATCCTCCAGAGGGTTCGAGAATCAAGAAATCCGTAGCCCAGATGGCCCACAGTCTCCCCATGCGAGTCTCTCTACCACACTGCTGGATCTCAAAGAAATACCACGCCGCTAATTCGACCCTATATTCTATCACATTCCGAGCATGATCCAACAACTGTTTCTGCTTTTGGGCAGACTACAAGACCTAGAGAACGAAGACCGTCAACTAATAATGCTCGAGGAAAGGCCATGAGATTGAGCCTATGACTCCATATGGCTAATCTCTGCAGATGCATGCTCCATTTATACAGAAAGAAACAATATAACATGAGCTCCATTTATTTCGTGAAAAGTAAATAATTTGAAAAATACCTTCTAAATATGATCTTAACAGAAATAAATAAACAAAAGATATTTTTATTGCTTATGAAAACATTTACACAATGTTGTCAATAATGAAAAACGATTTTCATTGACTAATTATACATAAATGATCTACTTCCATTTACTTTGGTTACTAAAGCAAATGCATGGTTCATTTGCTCATTAACCTGTACATAAATGCCAAGGCATGGCTCGTAGGATTTCTTCAATTTTCCCAACAAGAGTTACTGGATACAACGAGACACGCGACGGCCCTTTCTAAAGCTATACTCCAGATAATCCCAATGTTGATGGACTAAAAAAGGCAATGAACGAAAAACTTTTTCTGGACCCGAAGACTTTCCAACATTTTCACAGTGGCGAAAGCCAGATGGAAAAAGACCATGCTGCCCGAACGAAAAGCCTCGAACAAAAAATGTCACCTAAGCCATTCGGTTTGATGGGGGGCTAGTTTTCAGACAAGTATCAGATCAGACATCTGGAAAAAAAGAAAGAAACGAAAGAAACGAAAAACATGAAAGATCAGAAGCATCAATGAACCAAAGGTACTTTACATCGGTAGAGGTACGAATTACAGCTGACACTCCTCCTTTTATCTTTTACAGCTACACATACTTTCATGGCCCAAGATGACAGCAACAACATAACACGATTTTCATCCGCTCCTGACGTCTTTTTACCGTGGGTTGAAACGGCAAATCCTATTGTACTGGTGAAAATCCAGAAGCCAAGGAGCCCTAAAGAAAAAAAGAATCCGACCTAAACAGAGGGAAACAGATAGCTCCGGAAAGCACACTTTTATAAAACCTGTATAAGACATCCTTAAACGAAATAAACGATCACTATAATCATGACGTGGAAGAACAGAGCAATCAGGACTGCTCATGCAGTACGGCTCTTTCTACAACACCCTACATCGGGTACAACCAGCCACTTGAAATTTTGAGGTCGTCCCCTGCTAAACTTAAAAACCCAAACTACAAAAAAGATCAAATAAGGGGAAAAAATAGTAAAATGGAACGATTCCCGCTATAAACACCCTCATCCAAAATCTTCTTATGCACTACTAAATTACAGACGTAGGACGGCAGACTGGGAAACAAGAAAATCCCTTGGAAAGAGGAAGAGCTCAAGCAGGGCATATGAAGAAGAGATTCCATTAACGAGCGGACACCCACCTTCCTCACCCGCGCTAAAGAATAATTTAGCCTACATGTACAATGGTCACCCAGGCCATCATCACTTAGATGCAACAAGCGTTCTCAACCTCCACATCATTATCATCAAGTAGTCCCTTAAACGGAAGGTCCTGTTAAATCCTCAGCTCTTCTTAGTTGTATATTTTAACAGGCTTCTCATGAGTGTGACGGTTCTGCAAATTGGAAATAAATCATGACACACAACATGGAAAGACAAGCAACCCACGAGAATTTTAACCAGGCATACATTGACTTACGCAGCAATGTCACCTCATACACACAGAATTTTTAAAGCGAATGCATTAAGTAATTTCACCTGATTCACCACATAAGACCTCTTGGGAGCATCAGAGTGCTCCAATCCAAGATACTGTTCCCCATAAACATCTCTTCTCTGTCGAAACATCTGAGTCAGGTACTGACAACATGACTTATCTATCATTTGTCATGGGTGCTGTCTTTGTGTAAAGGCTGGGGTGTGTGTGTGCGCGCGTGCATGTGCATGAGAGAGAGAGAGAGAGAGAGAGAGAGAGATGCACCTGAAAACGGTTTGATAAAATTTCAGAATCCTCAAGATACTCTGGGCGACCCAACGAAAGAAATGCAAACTTCCACTGTTTAAGCATTTCACATTTTGTTTCAGCATTTGGTATGCATGAACACTATATACCCTATAGGAACCTCTACCACAACAATGGTAATAAATAAGGCATAATGACAAAGTGGAGACCTTGGAGAATGCATCATCTGGAACTTGCAGTTTCTTTTGTATGCGCATTTTCACTTCAGCTAACGTTTCACCTTCATGGATGACCAGCAAAAAGGGTTCCCCAAAGTTCTGCACTTGCTGATCAAAGCACACATTAAGAAGGGAAAATAAAACATAAAGACACCTGCTTAACATTCTTACCAAATTAGAAGAGAAAAAATAATGGGAAGAAAACTTAAACTTGATCATAAAGAATTGTAATACAATTGAATGTTCAATACCAGCTGACTTTGAGCAGTTTCCTTCGTGAAGTGGTAAACATGAATCAAGCGATCATGTGGCCCAAGGTCCTTCTCTTCTTCAGGAATCTGAGCAGATAATAAATTTAAGTTTCAATAGCTACAACAACAAATATACATGAAAAAAAAAATTAAAGAACAGTTAAGAAAAAGGATAAAGAAGAAGGCCCAAAGAAAAACTACAAGGATGCTATCTTCAAAAGAAAGAGAGATGGTCAGAAGTGCAACCACAAAACCCACCATAGATAAAGAAAACAAGAGCTTAGACCAAGTAGTTCAGTGATATATGTTATTGGCAGTACCCTGTAACATGCTCTCTCAAGATGTCATTTTAGTTTGAAGTTCAAACCTACTTTCCTATTTTTTATTTTTTATTTGGTCAAAAAAACTTACTTTCCTAATTCACTTATTATTTTTTCTGCCAATGAAACCTGCCGGAAGAAAAACATTTTATGATTGTTGAGGACCCGTGGAATCTGGAAACAATCATTTCCATCAGGTTGGGATTTTGAGTTTACTCTATGCAAAGCCCTCATCAGCTGTCATATGCTTCTTCAAAGTCACGTAGCAATGGATTACGGAACATTCACTTATCAAAAAAAATTTGTTCTTAGATCAGCTCTTGATATGAGAATATTAGGCTACAATCTAATTACTTTACATGAGGGCTGGTACACAGTTTCATACAATTGAAATGACAAGAAATATTGGTGAAAATATAATCTTCCTTATTAAGAGATCAGTTCTCTCTGAATGACACACATTTCCTCGGTCAAGTACCACTAGAAGCGAAGGAAGAAAAATGTTCTCCATCATGGATCTTCCATACTATGAGGTATTCACATTATCAAGTAATCAGGCTTAAATGTTTTTGAAATGATAAAAACTTTGCCAGCCCAAAAGGGATGCACGGAACAAACCGCCATGTTCACATTCCTCAAGCAATTCAACCAAAATTAAGATGATGAAAAGATTGGAAGGAGCAACAGAGAGTCCTATGGCATGCTTACCTCCTCAGCGCGCAATGTCCAGTATTGATCATTTATATTCTCAATTTTCTCACTGGAAGGAAAGATCTGCACAGATATTTGGCATGCTAAGTGAATAATTTAAGTAGAATTTGACGTCTAAATCATCATCACAATCAAACAATGGTTTAACATTTAAACATTTCTAATACAATGGTTCGAGTGACAATGGAGAATGGAAACTGAACACATAAAAATAACTAAAGCATCCACTGAAAATGCAATTACCTTATAGATCTTATGATAGAAGACTTCAAGAAGTCTAAGTTCTGCATCTGGACGAGACAAATCTACCTGTTCAATAAGGGATTTCAATTGAGTATATTCAGAAAGAAGTTTTTTCACAGAGAGGGAGAGAAAAAGAAGAGAAGGGGGGGGGGGGTAGTGTCAAACAAATATAAGCAAGACAGGGAGGAGAGCTCAAACAACTACTAATCCATGCATATAAAAATTCTAAGCAAGACTTTCCACTGCAGCACATTACTTCTAAAGACGAACAACCCTTACACTAAACTTGAAGCAAATAACTTCTAAGCCTTTATAGAAACGAAAGATTGAATTCCATTCTTCTCACAGTAAAGTTTGAAAACTTCTCATTTGCGAACTTTCATGGACCAAAAAACTGTAAATTCTCCTCCAGCGGAAGATGGCTTAAATGGTACAAGAAATTTGTTTAAAACAGCAAAATGTAACACAGAACTGTCAACACGTAGACTAACATGAGCCACTCCCTACATAATACAATAAACTAGCTATTCTTGGTGCTTGTTTTTCAAGGTCAAGATCCCAATTGGAATAGCCAAAATAAAAAAAATATCTATATATATATATATAGATTGACCAGAATATGTGTATCTCCCCTTGTATTCTCCATCATTGTCCTAAAGAGAGGATAACTGGCATATGTCAATAACAATCAATAACTTGCCTTTGTCTTAAGTTCATTAATAACATCACCAACCGTGCTCTGCTTTGGAAGTCTAATATGATGAATTACAACCTGAAATGCATTCAAAAAATACATAAAGAGGCAAAAGTCAGAAATTCATGTACATGAGATTCCTGAAAGAGACAGAGAGAGAACTCAAATGCACCTCATCCTTTGAGGCATGATGAAACGCAACTTTCAAGTTCTTTAGACCTTGCAACTCTGGGAGAGGGATGTCCAGTACTTCGTAGTACAATATATCAGAGGTCTATCATAGAGAGAAATATCAGCCAGCTCATCTAGATGAATTACCAGAGGTCTAAAAGATCAAAGGCTCATATAATCATGAAAACTCTACCTGGTTATAATGGACTAGCATATCTGAAAGATGCTCTACCCCTTGAAACTTAATTGGTTGAGGCTTAGGCTGTTGCGAGTAGCAATTGTGAGATGTAAGCCTAATTTTTGATGGATCATCCAGCCCAACTTGTTGAGCCACTCTTTCGACCACTTCATCATAATTATGTAGTTTGGACCTAAAAGGCATATGCATAATTGATGAATATCATAAACCCTCAGAAACCAAACAGAGAGAAAAACAAAAAGGTGTAAGCGGTACTCACAACTCTAGGACGAAATCGTCCTCCTTTGGTCTTTCCAATGATCGAAAATGAACAATCTACAAAACCATATTCCATAGAGAATTTAGATTGACAGACACAAGAAAAAATAGACATAAAAAACCCACCAGGACTAAAGCCACATCCAGTGTTTATATTGATAAACAAAACATGTCAGTCCATCTCCCAAATGCAAGATTTACAATATTGGTGAATGCATGCATGAAAATCACCAATATACTACTAAAAAGTACAAACTGAATGCATGAGAAGTCAACAAGAGCACTGTCCTTTGCAGCTTTTCTCAAAGCATCTCAGTAAGAGAGCCCTTTAGGTTTAAAGGAAAAGGAAATAAGTTTCATCAATAAAGAAATGCCAAGAAAAATGAAAGAAATGAAGACACATTTTATCTCTGCCCAAAAGAGCAGAGATATACAATTTCAACAATTAAGCTTTATTCCTCTATGGTGGGTCTGGTCTATGAATCTTTTTTATGCCATTGTGCTCTATTCTGCCTAAAGCCAACTCTAAGTACTCTATATCTTTCCTTGTCATCTTCTTCCACATCATTTTGGGTCTGTTGCCCATTCTAATGTGGGCTTCATCTGATAATCACATCTTCTCACTGTAGCATTCATAGGCACAGTTCCATGTCAGAATACTTCAAATGACCTTCTCATCTCATCCTCGGTTGAGGCTACACACCAAAGAGATTCAAATTGACTATGGCTTTTCTTATATGCCCACAACAATCAACAAAGCATTCTTACATCTGCTACACTCATTTTGAGCTTGTGTTGGTGTTTTACTACCAGCTTTATTAGAAATTTCACTTAAGCTTAAATGGCATTCAATGGTTGTGTAAAACAACGGACACACTTGTCTACTTTCTCCATCCCACTTGTATTTTGTGGTTAAGATCACAATTTCTCCATCCTACATTGTGACTTTTGGCTGCTGCCAGTATTAAACTTATTCTCTATAGTCCATATATCATTTTTCAAGTAAAATCATCCAATGTTGGGGGAATTCATGGATATATGGCTCTTTCTTTTGTGGCAACAGGTCCATCAACAACATTAACAAAATCTCCTCATAGCAATGAACTAGTCCCTGTGTGTTCTGGCATGGTGAGACTGCTTTGAATGATGTTTCTTAATCCTGAGGTTATTGTGTCTGTCTTCATAAATTAATTTCTGCACATTATATGGCAAAAATAAAGTCCAGCAAACAGAGCAGGAAGGAAAGAGGAGCTCAACTGCATGCTGAAGACAAAGAAACACACCTCCAGACACCAGATTCACAAGTACAGAAGAAACTCACAAAATCTCAGTAATAATAGTAAGGAGCACCAGTGGTACCTGGCGGTTATGCACATACTCCAAGTAAGAAGGAACATCAGGATAACGAAATTCATCTTCATTGTCCATTCGAGCTTTTTGAAAGCAAATGATGTCCCCATCTTCAAGCTGAGAAGAGAAATAGAGTACTCATTCTAAGAAAATGAGTGGAAAGTGAGCTTCAACAAGACGCTATAAGCCAATTTATACCTGACTCCCTCGAAATGATGTCTTCTTGTCAAGATGCTCACACATGACACCAGGCACAAACTTTATCTCCTGGGCATAACACCAACATGAAATGAGGGCCTTGAATTTACTTTACGAAGGATTGTGACAGACCTTAGACAGTTGAAACTATGATGACTTTTATCTTTTACCACAAAAACTAGATTTTAAAAGTGGGGAGTAAAAGCTGTTTATCGTGATTTTTGTGAAAACATTTCATAAATTTTACTTCTGCAAATAATTGAATGAAATTGAACCATCTAGTCCTCAAGGAAGTATGTCCAAATGCAGGCTTCCTCTTTCTCCAAGGGAAGGCGAAGGAACAAACCTCAAATAGTTCTAATTCCTCATCTTGATTGAAGCCGGCCATCTCAATCAATCTTGGCAAAATTTCAATTGGTCTACCATAAATCTTCACAAAGAGCCTACCTACATATCTGGTATCATGGTGGTAATTCTCATGTAAGATAAAAGAAAAAAGGTGCAAAGAAAACAGGAAAATTCTATATACAAAAATGCAAACTACCGCAGTTCTCCTTTCTCAGGGTTGTAAAGTTTGAAGAATAGCAAGATATCATCTTTAGATTTTTCGGGTGGTGAAACAGGAACCTTATCCTGCAATATCAAGCACTATCAATTAGACCATAGCAAAAGCTACAAAGATGTGGTACCCAAAGCCACCTCAGAACCGCATGCAGACACGGTTAATGCATGGCCAACGACTATAAATCATTACCAGCCCAAGCTCAACTTCCAAGAACAGCTTTAATTCTGCATTGAACGCCTTGTTCATCATCTCCCTTAACTGTCCAACCTATGTCAAGGTTATGACAATGTTTAGATGATCAGATATACATGAGAAGCAATTACATATTCTACATGCTCCAGTTCATCCTCATTCTTATGATGAGGCTACGCCAATTAAACAAAAATCAAAGATGACAGCAGTTTTCTTTAAGCCATCATCACTAACGGCCTAATCAATCTGTTGTCAAGAAAGTAAAACATCTGTTGAAGACTTCAAGTGCCTGACATGACCTGCCTACCTAGCATCCCAATTTCTACACAAACAGGGGAAATGCCACGAAGTAATATTTGATCTTGTAAAGGAGAGTTTAGAGAGGATTTATAACTTCCATTAAGGAAAGTGACCTAAACGAGCTTATTTTACATGTATGTGGCTTTTCTGCATTCTCTAAAGAATCTTTGACATAGTTAGAAATAAAAAACCTCCCCAATCACATAAATTAATCCATGGAATCGGAAAATGGGATTCAGCACTAAAATGTTATTACTGGTTGTTCTTCCTCTGGGGGTGTCAGAGGCCGATTTGGACGGTAAGTATGGTTTTGCCTCTTTGCCCATAACCAGAAACGCTGACATTGCACAGGCACACCAAAGTCTCTGGCAACTTCCTCCTGTGAGTTACCAGAAAATCAGTTACATGCATCAATCAACATATATGAAGATACAAATTACTAGATAGGATCCAAATGACACAGCAACGTATACATGGCTGACACACCAAACAACAATCTTAATTGTTTTTACTGTTGTATTTAGATTAGCATAAAGTAATGTCATAATATAGCTACTATCCCTGTACCAAAATCACAAGACACCAAGTTAGAAGTCAGGTATTCTGAAAGGTCTTTAAAGCATGGCTAATTAACAAGGACATAAAGATTTTCAGCTATTTAAAGATACATTATGGTAAATTGAAGAGACAAAGTACAAAATTACAATGAAAAGTTGACCCCAATCAAGAAAGAAATTGATAAAGTATCACACACAGAAATTCTCCCAAGAGCAGATGAAAGTCAAGATGGATTCCTAAATCAATACCAACATAGTCAGAGATGTAAAAATCAACAAAAATGCCAAAACAAGGCTAGACTAGAGAAATTGAAGCTGGAGCAGATAAATACTAGGGTCTGGAGAAACCAACAAAGTGTATTGAATCAGCATAATGATGAAGAGACTTAAAGAACTTTATACTAGGGTGAAGCTTGAACTGATCATCACATAAAGTAATAAAAAGTGTAAAGATACCTTAAAATCTTTAAACTTAATTTGCTTCTGAATGCGAAAACTTCGGACTTTGTCATGGTCCACAACATCAAAGTATATATCTTTTCCAATCTGCTCAACAAGATCCTCTTCTCGTGCTACCTAACATAATAGGCTGTTGCTTTAGATATAATACTAAAAAAAGGCCTATGCTGCTTCTGAGTAAACACCGGGACAACTATATACCTTTATTATAGTATAAAGATGGGCTTGTGCTTTGTACTTTCTCTTTTCCTCCTTTGCTTCTTGTTCCTTCTTCAACCTCACCTAAAGACAATAAGAACATAAGTCCAACCCATACACATCCCCAGCTACATGAATAAATAAAAGAGAAACAGAGTAGCATTCACCAAGAAAAGACTTTACCCTCAAATGTTCTGCAATGTCCTTCTCATCGACGTGACAAATTATTTTATCCTTGTCACTGTCACGTATATACACAAGCATGTATGCATTTGAGTATTTTGTAAATTTGAAGGGAGTGTTGTTAAAACCAGGATTGGTCTGCGGCAACTGAAAGAAAACATATAAAAATCAAGTAAGCTCTTCACAAGTCAGGCAGAGAATCAATTTGAGAATCAGCGCAATATATCACCTCCTCCTCTCCCCCATACTGTTCTTCCAAAGCCCTCTTTATATCTTCTTTTGTCACCCGTTCATCATCAAATTTAAACCTGAAAATGGAAGTCTCAAAAGATGTGTTACTGAATACAACAAAAGTTCCAAACTAACAGACCAATTGCCCATACATGCATGTAGAGCCTTGTGATCATCAAGAGTCCAGGAACAAAATATATCTTCAATTATTTTAAGATTTTCTTAGCAATTACTTATGAAGAAAATTAAAATAAGGCAAGAACTCAAAGATGGAACATGCTGTAATGTAGTGCAAAGACTAGAGATAAGGTTGTGGTAAGTAAAATAATCATCCTTATTACAAAGCCAAGTTCACACATCAATAGAGGCAAGTGCAACAGTGTGTGTGTGTGTGTGTGTTCTATTGGATACACTTCACCTAGGTGAAGCAGATTAACTTCAAGGTTGCAGTGACAACTGAAACAAAGTCAAAATTGTTTGGGGAAAAAAGAAGTCATGGCAATAGAGATTCACCAG
Organism: Eucalyptus victrix; assembly: GCA_016097545.1. Classification (NCBI taxonomy): domain Eukaryota; kingdom Viridiplantae; phylum Streptophyta; class Magnoliopsida; order Myrtales; family Myrtaceae; genus Eucalyptus; species Eucalyptus victrix. Next base: position 21,560,986 of record CM027845.1, on the reverse strand, counting down.
TGGAGAAACATTGAATTTGTGATCATACTACAAATTAAGGATTCTTTATGTAAGTGTCTCTTCTATTCCATAATCACAAATACATCTCATAACATTAACTCATCGGAAATGGTACATGGTACATCATATCATGTATATTCATTCATTATCTCATTATAAGACCAAATCAAGCATTAAGTAACATTTTAGAAATTGAAACGGTGTTCAAAATATGCTTGAAAGTGCACCATTCCAATCATAATTGATTTGCGCTATTAAGGTATAATTCAGGGATGGATATTAAGTATATTTTTATTATTTTTTGATTGCTAATTTATCAAAGTGAACATTTGAAATTGAAACTCATAGAATATGATTTGAAAGACTTGAAGTTAAGGGCTCCGGGTACTGATCGAGTCTTGTGATTGTCCGTTTCAGGCAAAGCCACAACATAATAATCAGACAAAGTTGGTCCTAACCACGGATTGAAGCATGCTTGTAGCACATTAACATTGAGAAATAGATTGCCACATCGAACTAATCATGGTCTCAATTTGTTGGCTGTTGCCATAATAGCTTATTACTCCATTAGAATGTTATCAGTACTTCACCCTAAAGAAGCGATAACCAATGCATGCTAAGCTAAGAATTATTCCTCAACACTGAACCTAACCTGCCTGCATTATGTTCAGATTGTTTGAATTTGAAAGAATGATGACAACTGAAGTCTTGGTATGGGAATGGAGGATGCAGATGCCTCAGATTCCGTTTGGCAGGTGAAAGATATTTAATATTTGGAGCTTTTCTCATTCTCGATTCTAGCGGTAAACAGGACTTAACAGTGATTGAGATCTTGAGGTCACTGAACTTGCCCAACAATGGTTCCAATTCCAGATGTTAAAGAATGCATATTTCAGTATAGTTCATTGAAATCAAAGGGAATCATTCACTGCAGAATTTTGTAGCAGAGCAGAAAATCTGGCGATCTTTATCATAAGCACATGCGCCATATGAAAAGGAAAAAAAATGAAACCCATTGGCTAATCTCCAAACAAAAATAAGATGCAGCAAAGCCCTTTGCTAGATAATCCATTAAACAAGATAATGCAAAGAAGAGCTAGATGATTCTGTCACACACAGAGAGAGAGAGAGAGAGAGAGAGAGAGAGAGAGAGAGAGAGAGAGAGAGAGAGAGAGTATGCACAGGGAAGAACACATACCATTGATCAGAGAGTGTGGGCCTGATAAAGGCATAATAATGGCCGCCATGAACACCACCACTATGAACCAAGACACTGCCCAAGAAATGATAACAAGTCAAGGATAAGCGCATTCACCGATATAAACTATCGAACTTCATGCATGTCAAGAGACATATACACTGCCACATGCAAAACCATACACAAAAGCTTCACCTCCAAGCCCCCAACAAAAATACTTCTTAGAAGTGGTCATATTTGCCAAAGAAAAAGAGAGAGAGAGAGAGAGAGAAGAAAAGAAAACACAGAAACGTGGCTTAAACGAGTGCATTATAATCAAATAACTAATATGATAAATACCAAATGCAAATATTCAGTATAATATACAAGCAGAATTGCACAGTAGTATAAAATGTGCCACTATGACTCAATGGAGTATAACCATGAACAACTGTAAACATCCTTCAGATTTGATGTTTCCAGAAGGAGGCTTTTTTCTCCCTTGTTCTTTGTGTATTTTTCCAAGTTTTTTATTTTTTGGTTGGGAGGGGTGGGGGGGTTGTGTTTGCCGGTGGATGGGATGAAGAGAAGTTCATAGAGGGGAAACAGCAGCCAAGAGACAGGCCATTGTGCAATTATGATGCAAAGGCCAAACCTGTGAAGAGAATAAAGGTTGCGTACACTCCTATCTGCATCTGGTGACAAATATTTTCCATTGTCTCTGTCTAAGTCCAGCTGAAGAGGGAACTCATAGCGATCATTTATCTGAATAAACAAAATTTGTTAGTAAATGATGAGCATGAGACTGAACTGATACCATTTCACCACAAAAAGAACAAGACCGAGACCAATGGATCTCAAAGCTGAAACAACAAAGGAACCTAAGATCCTCACTGAATATCACATCCGAAAATTGGAACTTTACACAAAGTGTCAGAAATAAAAACAAGAAGGAGAACGCAAGGAATTATTCCCACAAATCTGATTTATGCTTATCCAAAATCAATTTAAATCAGAAAATCTATAGGAACTTGTCTTACAAGGAAAAAGCAAAAAGTGCCTCTAAATCACTTACAACAATCACTAATTTGCTTTGGAAATATGCCATTTCTATTTGAAGCATGTCATTTTGTCGGACTATGTTCCTTTCAACTTCCCAAGATGTGTTGATAGGCATTATTACTAATTTTAGCAGTCTCGACAAGTGTCGATGACCACTTGTTAACAAGACCCTACATAAAATGTTCTCTCTGATCATTAGATGCAGCATAGCATGTGGGAAGAGAACAATGAGATTAGGTGCAACTAATGACATTTCCTCAACAGAACCTCCATCAAATTCAAAAATTCAAATAATGAGTTCCATCACTTCAGTCAAATACCAAAATCATGGATAGAACAGTACACTTACCTTAACCATAGTGTCTCGGATAAAATCATATTCAAACCGCTTAAGGTGAAGTTGCAGAACTGGGGGGAAGTCAATAAACAGGACGCCCTTCTTTGCATCCTGAAATAACAAAAACAAAATTCCAAAAATGGACAATGACAACCATCCTTCAATTTATCTTTGACCATTGATTAGTTTACAAGAACAGGTCAATAGCCTTTCTGCAGTTTCCAAGAAAGATGCTAAACAAGAACATGGAAGAAATGAGATAAATAACATTAGCCCATTTCCTTCACTCTAGAGGACGGAGATTTCACTCTACAGATGATCAATCAAAATCCTATTAAGCAGTCACCATGGGTAATAAACTCTGTATTGAGGAAAAATACTGATCCAACAGTAACCGATAAACTTAGCTTAGTAGGGTGATAAAAAAGTTGAGCAGTCTCCACTAATGAAACTCAGAAGACAATAGTTGAAATTGGTATATCATGCACAACTAGTTAGCAGGGATCCACTATGACCCTGAAATGCCAGTAGAAACGGAAGCGAACTTCTGGCTTAATATCTCATAGGCAACAGAAGAGAAAGACAACGATATCAGCTATTTACTATCAAGTATCTTGTGGCCCAGTTCCATAGATACGAGACAACTATCTAAGGATATCTACAAACACGTTTACTAACCTGCAAACCATGTTCCTCAGCTTGGTATTTGTTGTCACCTTCAAGACGTTCAACTTCAACATATTTGTCAAAAGAAGCATAAACATCCCGACACCCTTTAACATCAAGCTGTAGATCTGCCATATAAACTTAGCGTTCAAAAACCTCTCACTTTATAATAACATTATCATGAAAATGCGAACAGGGAAACAACCAGACAAAATCTCAAACTTTCGGCATGAACATTACCGTAAAACGATTCCTTTCTGGTTGATTTATAGTCTACATCGATGCACTCAATATAATTCATATGATGACCCTCAAATAATTGCTGTATTGTGCCCTCTACCACAGTTCCCTGGATCCATAAAGCACAACTTATAGATTGAATATGAAAAGTTTAAGCTACGACCTCCTATACCTTCATTTTATCCTCAAGCTTTTCAGACAAGACTCTATTCAGTTCTTGAACATCATGTTGCATAAATGAATCGTAAGTATCCCATCCAAATGATCTTGTCAGTTCTTTTGTCGTGACACTGCTATCATGATATTGCAGCTTATAGAACAAACTCTGAAGAGCCAAAGGAATGCTTCCAGAAGGCATGTCATTCTCAGTTGTTGGCATATGGTATACAGCCTGAAATATACAAAATCAAGATGCATTACCATATAATCACTCGCATTCAAAGAAGGGGTAATGCAAGAGTCTGACCTTTCTAAAGTATGGTATATGGTACAAAGTCTGCAATAAAGAGTTCATATAACAGGTGGCTCCTTGGTTCTTAAGTCCCACATAACCAGTCTCCTTTTTTGAGTCATATGACCAGTAATCCAGAATCTTGCGCACAACAACCTCAGCTTCCACTAAAACTGTATCATCTTGCATATATCCTCTAACAGGATCATATAGCTCGCCAAGAGGCATGAAGGATGTAAAACCCCAGTCACTCTCTCTCACATTGAACTGATGTTGTGTATCTGAAGAATTTATATAAATTATTTCAAAGGTAACATGTATAACTTAAGTAAAATGAGGGTGAAGATGAGTAAATTCAAAACCAAGATGACCAAATGCAGTGTGCCATACTAATGTAAGGCATGGAATATATTGGTGAATTTTGAACCTTGGAAAAGCTTATGTAGCCTAAGAACCAAGTAAGCAGATTAGCCCTAAGTAAAGCTTTGCAGCCTAAGAGCACTCTTATTATTCCCATAATCGAGATGCGACATCAAAATTAAGCACAGCATAGAGTAACAGGGCATGCTGTAGGACTAGTGACCTCTTATAAGCTGAAAGAGTTTGAAAACAGCGGTCTGATATAAGCCACAGAACAATTACATATGCAGTAGTAGCTACATCATTCAGCCTGCCTTCAACAAAATGATGAAGTTTTTTAGGTGAAAGAAAGCAGCTAGAATGGGAAGATCTCCAAGAAATAAGAGACAAATGGCTAAAGAGAACTCTCCAATTCAATCATGCAACCTAGTTCGATGACGTCCTTTTCACAAAAAGCGACCAAGGAAATGCTACATATCAAGACAAACAAGAAATACCCAACCCAGGTAAAGACAGACGATCCTGAGGACAATCTAGTGAATAATCAAACAACTTCACCTCCCATTCTACTCAAGCATCAAAAGTAATGCCCATGCTACTGGTTGTTTGAGAGATGGGTGTTGAAAATGAGATGATAAATATCCTCCTCACTGCAATATCAATGTTTCTAGACCAAACAAGGCAAATGATACCCAAATAAATACATTTCAATTTTGTCGCTCTCAGTATTAACGACAATGAAATAAAAGCCATGGTAAGAGGACACCTATATCTTCAGTCAAGATATCCAGGATCACAAGCCAAAGACAGAAAGCGACCAGTCAACAAGTGAAAATACAATAAATAGCTAACTGAAGCAAAGTAACTAAGAAGCCACTTAATTGTAGAGAACATTTTCTCTACAAGTGATACAATAATTGAAGCAAACTACCACTGCATGCAACACAACATAAGTTCATCCCAGTTGCAGTCTACAAACTGACTCTAGATATCTCTTATACAAAGGCCTCCCCAACTGTTCTGCCAGGCTGAACTGCATGGCTTTCGACTTCAGTCTTCAAGCCCATCTTTCATGGCAAAGGGTCGATATAATTTCCTATTGCCCATTTTTATTCTACCCATCTTCTTAGGAAAAAACTGTTAGCTGTTTGACTAGGACAATGGGTTTGCCCTTCTATGAGCATGAGCAATTTTGTGACAGAACTTTGTACTTCCCCTCCGGGCCCAACAACTTGCAACTTCTGCCTCTAAAGTATATATATATATATATATATATTATATATATATTTTTCCACTTTGCTGATCTCTGTGGAATTTTTTTTTTTTTTAATACCAATGAACAAGGGCCATTTTGGGACAGAAACCTCCCTCCTTCCTTCCTCCCTCCCTCCCTCCCTCTTTCAATGGACCTCACTATCTCTCCTATCTCTCCTCAGCCCTCCACCCAAGAAAAAAAAAAAAAAAAAAAAAAAAAAAAAAAAAAAAAACAGAGAGAGTCCCCACATGCAGGATTTCCTCTTTATTGTAAGCAGAGTTAGACTTTCAAATTTCTCCTACTAAGGGAGATCAGGTAAGCTTTCCCTCATTGACTAATTAAAGTTTTGATAAGGCAACAAAACATACTAGCAGGCTACCTATTTATTCTTCTGCCAACCAATAGTAGACCACAAGCCAAAGACAGAAGAAATGACATCTAAGCAATTAAACAGCCACTTGCTCATATACCAGCATTTGCTTAGCAAAACATATGATTCTATCCGACAGTTACGTACCCTTTCTTATTGTATACTTGTTATTGATCTGATTCACCACAGCCAAACTGAACTGGGCATATCTGCTCCATCCATACGGAAGTGCTGGTGAATCTGCTACATCTAAATACATAGATAAGTGTTCCACATTGTTTCCTTTCGGGAAAATAAGTATCCTCCTGTGGAGAGCAACCTAGTTAGTGCAAAATACCAATCACCACTAAGTATCGTACCAAAATCATAAAATCACGGCACGCGCGACCAATATCAATGAGGAGAGTTCAATTACCATTTGTAACCCCCCACAACAAAAACCTCGGAATAATGCTTCCTCACATTCAACCTAGGGAAGTTGTCGATTCTCCAAGTGAACTTCATCGAAAGAGGCTCCTCCAGTTGCTGAGTCTCCACCGCGCCAGCAGGATCCACCTGCACCACGCCTAAACACCCAGAAAAACCAATTACCCCATTGCCAAACTAGAACACAGCATCACACGCGACAGCATCACACGCACAAATCGCCACCCCCCTACTGCCAAACCTCGTAGCCTCGAGAAAACCACAGAGAAAAACGCTACGGATTTGACATAGCCAAGAAAAAGCGAAGCGAGCGAAAATGCTACCTTCCATGGGCTGAGGCCCCTCGACGACCAAATCGGAGTGCGGGACCAGCATTTCTTCCTCCTCTTGCTGCAACAAATCAGCGTCGAAAGCAGTTAGTTAGCTTCCCACCCCGCGATCAATCTAATCGAAACCCTAAGAAATCGCCACGCTCGACGGATTGGGCGACGACTGAAGCTCAGAATTCAGAAATGCCTCCCGCCGTCAGAGATGCAACGAAAGATGACCCCCATCAATCCTCATCAAAACAGGAACTTGAATTCGACGAAATGGCCAGCATCAAAAGAAAACCAGCAAGCAGCAGTGAAAGCAAGAGAAGAGACGGAGATCACAGACCGCCATCACCGTCGCGAAATTAGTATCTAATATTAGCACAAACAGAGAGAGAGGGAGAGATTGGGGGCGGCGATTACATCCAACGGCGGAGGAGTCATCATAGTCATGAACAGCCACGTTCCGGCGAGCTCGCGATCGACCGGCGGCGAAGCGATTTGCAGAGAGAGAGAGAGAGAGAGAGAGAGAGAGGAGGAAGGGAGGAAGGAGGAGTGTCGCGGAAGAACTGTGGCTTCGAGAGTCGTGGGGGGTTTTGCGATGGGATGGCACGGGGGGGAGATTTCGTGGCAGGGCAGAGGGCAGGAGCGTCATTGTCATCGCGTCGAGCGGGCGGGGGAGCCAATGAGGGGCCGGCACTTGGAGGACGGCGGGCTGGGGGGCAACGAAGCGCGAGCCGGTGACGTGGCGGATCCGCTGGGGGTCACGTGCGCGCGCGGTGGCCTGGTCGGTCTTTCTCCGGGCGCGGTGAAAAACGGAATCCTAGTACTCCTCGCTCGGATTCCTTTCTGACGTCTCCGCCTCCCTTTCTCTTTTTTTTTTTTTTTATAATGAAAGCACCCAGAGCATCTTTGAAAATGCTTACGTGTTGCCTTTACATGACAAATGTAAACATTTAAAAAAAAAAAAAAACAGTTATTTGAAGTCTTAGAAAAATATAAATATTTTAACAAAAGGAAAAAAAAAATGGCGAGGCCGGCGAGCCTCGAATTGGGCTTTTAGGTTCAACGACAATTAGCTATGAAGAAGCGCCCCTGCTTTTGCCGCCGCAGCCTTCGCATTTATAAGACTCTGGCGTCCCTCGCTAGACTCAACTCATGCTAACATAGCTATCGTGGCCACCTTTGTGTTGAATTACAAAGATCGATTTTATTTTGAAAAAGCAAATTCCTCACGTTGTTGGTAACTTATCAACTTGTAACTGATCTTATCTCGATAAATTAATAATTCTAATGTAAGTTACTAATTACATTGGTGAGTTTTTTATTATTATTTTTAATGGTGAATTTCTAAAAAAAGAGAAAGGATTAAGTTATACTCTACTTGAAGTACATTTGTTACTGCCCATATTTTATTATGTATAAATAGACTTAGAATAGTAAGATCTTAGTTTCATCCCTAAGTTTTGAAAAGTAAATTTCTAAAAAAATTTGTAACTTATCATTTTTTATATTGTTTGTAAGTTGCTGACATGTCCATAAATAGCCCTTGACGTAGATGTTGAACACATGGCCTACTAACTGGCACCTACAAAAACTTTACCAGCAAAGATTTCAACTTTACTAATATCCTTACAGATTTACCAACACCGAAATTTGTTCCCCTTCTGCCCAAACGGAACATTATGCTCTAAATGAAAAGTGACATCAGTTGATTGCATCAGGAGGACACGAGTGTGAAATGTTTGTGGGAGGAGAGAGTGTTGTTGTCCAAAACCATCCTCGAAATCTTTCTGCAGGACATGTACATGCACAAAAGAAGATCCTCGGTCTCGACTTCAAAGAGAGAAACAGATCCAACTTCGGTCACGATAGGGTTAAGCGGGACCGACACAAAAGCATCGACAGTTTTACAAACCTCCGATGAAATGGCCGAGAAAAACCACAGAAAATGTGAAATTCAAAGTGTATAAAGGCACAGCTGATGTGGTAACTCCCACAGAATAATTATCAGAAGGTGACTGTTTCTCAATGGCACAGGTTTTCACCACTCAAAGCACTTAATAGCAAGATATTTTACACACACAGAGTTCTATTCACATGAGCAATCCATTTGAACGGTGCTCTCATGGCCGGTTCTGATCCAAGGCAAAAAGGTTTCAACCAAAATGCATCTTCAGATTTGACCAAGCAGTGGTCGATCTAGACATTCTTTCCTCGGCTATCCTCTTCGTCTCCTCGGCCTCCGCTGCTTTTTTCTCTTGATCCCTGTACACAGACTTCGCTTTTTCCGACTCGACCATCAAATTCTCCCAGTCCGAAATGAGCTTCTCTCTTCTGGAACTCACTTCCTCTAGTTTTTTGTTGAGCTCTTCCTCCTCTTCGGTCAGGTCACCCAACTGCTGCTTATACAGGACGTGAGTCTCTTGAATCTTCTTCAGTGTTGCAAACTTTTGATCCTTCAGCAACTTCTGCATCTCGAATTCAAAATTGTCCCGCTCAAAGGTCAAAAAGTCGGATGTGAACTCGTCAAAGTTGGCCCAAAAGGCTTTGACTGACTTTTGCTGGTTCCGTGATAACCCGCTTTTGGCTATGCTTAGCGTTGACACTGCCTCAGCCAATCTGTCTTTTATATTGAGCTTGAAGACATCGGAAAGGCACTCCTTCAGAGACAGCCTAGCCTCCTTTACTTCTTCCAAGGTAGGAGCCTCAGAAGTCGAAAGAGCACCTTTTTGATTGCTCGGGTACGACCCTCCTCTGGCCAGAGAACTCTCAGCAACGTTAATAAATTCGTCAAGATTTGAGAAATATGTGTTGAATGTATCTGTTGGTGTTGCATGAGGAATATTTGCAGGAGGTTCAGACAACCGAATATTTTCAGCTGGGAGCTGGGGACCCAAAATCTCAGCTACAACCATCAAAGTGTTGTTCACTAAATACCCATTACGGCTGTCATGGACTTCGCTCAATAGAATGAAGGATGTGAAGCCCGAGAGACTCTCTCTTGCAGTGAAATTGTGTTCCATCTCTGCATTTTGTTCAGATGGGGACTTCAGTAAAAAGGGGTAACAACAGGTTAAAGATAACCACAAGAATGCAGTTAAAGCATACTTTGAGAAAGCATTGCAACGACAAGACCTAAATGCGCTCTCTCAGTTTGCTTAATCAGAAAATCGGTCTGGTTTAGCTGAAATGGAAAAAATTCAAATACCAAACCCCTTCCATGTTCATTTAATATAGTACCTAAAATCCTGCAATTTGTCCCACAAAGAGTATTGACATGGCGAATCTTTACTCCTTCCATACTTCTAAATTGTCCAGATGTTCACACATTCCATCTGAACTTTCGGAGCCAACTATTCATATTGTCACCTTAGATGCTTTGAAGTGCATGAAAATGCATGTGCAATTGGAATCAGGACAAATTGTATACTCAGAAGAAATGTAATCTCATCTATAAAGTGGGCATCTCCATAAACAGATGTGCTATGGCCTATTGAGTAATTCTCACTTTATTCCCTGTAAGTCACACTCACAAGTCAAATAATCCTTCAGTATTCTTTCGGAAAGAGAATTGTCTTTGCTAATTTACACCACAAGTATATGGAATACTCTACGTAAGATGAATGATGGTGGATGTACTTCATACGAATCACAATTTTGTAAGTTATTGGCATAAGCAAGATTTCTTAGGTTATGAATCAAATTTGCCATTGCACCAAATTCATGAGTGCAGACTTCATTAATTCAAATACCATCAATTGCAAGAACATATATGTGCCTAATTTCTAACAAGACATGAAAGAGGACTTCAGTAGCAGATATGAAATAAGGTTTCTCATTCCCCCAAATACCATATCTCAAAATTAGATTCCAACAGCAGACAGAAAAACCAGACATTATCAGAGTCACAATCAACATACCCCTAATCCTAGAGTTGCCATAATTGTTCTGATCAATTAGAATCAATTTGAAATGGGCGTTTCTGCTCCACCTGGACGGTAGCCTCTCGGAATCAGCAACATCCAAGTATATTGACAAATGGTCTGTATTATTCCCCTTGGGGAAGATAAGTATTCGCCTGCTCACATCAACCATACCATACAAGAGAAAGGATAAGTCTCAGGAAAATCAACAGCTAAAGATAACGGAAAGACAAGAACAGGCCACGATTTGATCATTGTGCTTGCCAAAAATCGAATGCAATGGTTACCAGGCATTGTTGCTGAGCATGAACACTTCGGAGTAGTACTTCTTTTGAGTCAAGCCAGTGAAGTTAGTAATCTTCCATGTGTATTTCCATAAAGTGAAACTTTGCTCTTCCATCACGTGCTGCCCCATAATCCAATCAGTTGAAACAAAAAAGACACGTCATCAGTCTTTACAATGAAGAACATACACTGGCTCCCAAAAATTCAAATGAAAAAATCGCAGACATCAGCATTCCTTAACATCGAAACCAAACAAGCATTCTTATCCTCCACCTCATTATCATCTAGTAGTCCATTAAATGTAAGGTCCCATTAAATCCTCAGCTTTTCTTAGTTGTATATTTTAACAGGGTTCTCATGGGTATGGTGATTCTGCAAAATGGGAAATAAATCACGATGCCCAACATGGAAAGCCAAGCAACCAACAAGAATTTTAACAGGGCATAAAATGGCTTACACGGCAGTATCACCTTGTCCACACTGAATTTCTAAGGCAAACGCGTCAAGTACAGAGAAAAGCCATGTTCGCCACAACTTTATTATGGTTTTCTTAAAAATGCCCATACAATCACTAAAGCATTCGCACATCCACTATCCCCATTCTAAGTATGTGTCAGCATTTGACTACCAATTTTATTAGATATATCACTTAAGCTTAAGTGGCAATCAACGGTTGCATAAAACCAAGAACACTCCTCAACATTCTCCATCCCACTTGTATTTTGTGGGTAAGAACTCCATAATTTCTCCATCTACATTGTGACATTTGACCCGCTGCCCTTATTTGAACTTATCCTCCATAGTCCATATACTAATTTTTTTGACTGACTTAAGCAAATCCTAATGTTCCAACGTTTCCTACTACAATGTGAGTTTTGAATTCTCTCCGGTTGATTGTCAGCTTTCATCTACAAACATCAGCAAAATGCATATGCCAAGGGTATCATCTTGAATATTCCCAATTAGCTTTGAAAGCGTAAGGATAAGCTTAAGCTGAAAACTTGGATCAATCCTAGGCTAGAGGATAAACCTTGATTTATCTTTGTTGTACATGAACAACATGTACTCCTTTCCTCTATAGAATTCTCCAAAGAATTTCCCTTGTAACCTGTCATGTTTCCTCCAAATTAATGAAAACAATGCATAAATCCCTTTGTCCATCCTTATGCCTTTCCAGCACATATAGCCTTCACAAATATCAAATAATATCATCGAATGCTAAGCAAATTCATGGATGACAGTATGGCTCTTTCCTATAAGTTGACAGGTCCATTAACACACTCCTCATAGCAATGAACTAGTCCCTATAAGTTGTGGCAAGTGAGAATGCTTTAAAAGATGGTTCTTAATACTCTTACTAAATTAGTTTTGCACATCATGGCCAAAACAAAGTCCAGCAAAGAGCAGAGGAAAGAAAGAGGAGTTCAACTGCATGCTGAAGACTAAGCAAAACAACTCCAGACACCAGATTCACAAGTAAAGAAGAAACTCACAAATACTCGGGTGATTGTAGTGAACATATGATGGCTGGTGTTACCTGGCGATTATGCACGTACTCCAAGAAAGAAGGAACATCAGGATAACGAAATTCAACTTCATTGCCTATTTGAGCTTTTTGAAAGCAAATGATGTCCCCATCTTCAATCTGAGAAGAGAAATAGAGTACTCATTCTAAGAAAATGAGTGGAAAGTGAGCTTCAACAAGATGCTATAAGCCAATTTATACCTGACTTGCTCGAAATGATGTCTCCTTGTCAAGATGCTCACACATGACACAAGGCTCAAACTTTATCTCCTGGGGATAACACCAACATGAAATGAGGGCCTTAAATTTACTTTGCCAAGCATTATGGCAGACCTTATATAGTTGAAACTATGAAGGCTTTTATCTTTTACCACAAAAACTAGATTTTAAAAGAGGAGAGTAAAAGCGGCTTGTTATGATTTTTGCAAAAACAGGTCATAACTTTAACTCCTGTGCAAATATTTAGCCAACTTGAATGAAATTGAAGTATCTTTTCCTCAGGGAAGTATGTTCAAATGCAGGCTTCCTCTTTCTCCAAGGTAAGGGAAGGAACAAACCTCAAATAGTACTAATTCTTCATCTTGATTAAAGCCTGCCATCTCGTTTAATCTTGGCAAAATTTCAATTGGTCTACCATAAGTCTTCACAAAAAGCCTACCTACATATCTGATATAATGGTGGTAATTCTCTTGTAAGATGAAGAAAAAGGTGCAAAGAAAACAGGAAAATTTTATATACGGAAATGCAAACTACCGCAGTTCTCCTTTCTCAGGGTTGTAAAGTTTGAAGAATATCAAGATATCTTCTTCAGATTTTTTGCGTGGTGAAACAGGAACCTGAACCTGCAATATCATGCACTGTCATTTAGACCATATGGTACCTTCCAAAGCCACCACAGAATCACATGCCAAACACAAATATGCATGGTCAATGACTATAAATCATTACCAGCCCAAGCTCAACTTCCAAGAACAGCTTTAATTTCGCATTGTAAGCCTTGTTTGGCATCTCCCTTAACTGTCCAACCTATGTTGGAGGTTATCACAATCATTAGATGATCAAATATGACACGAGAAGCAATTACTCATTCTATATACTCAAATTCGTCCTCATTCTTATGATGAGCCTGAGCCGATTAAACAAAAATCAAAGATGACAGCAGTTTTCCTTGCACCACCATCACTAAAGGCCTACTCAAATTGTTGTCAAGAAAGTAAAATGTCCACTAAAGACTTCAGTGCATGACATGACCTGCCTACCTAGCATCCCAATTTCCATGCAAACAAGGTAAAGGCCATAGAGTAATATTTGATGCTTTTGTCCATAAGGAATAAGTTCATATGGTAGATAGCAGATACTGTAAAAGAGAGTTTAGAGAGAACTCATAACTTCCATTAAGGAAAGTGACCTAAACGAATTTTACATGTATCTAGCTTTTCTGCATTCTCTGAAGAAACTGACGTACTTACAAAAGGAACCTCCCAAATAACATAAATCAATTCATGGAATTGGAGAATGGGATTCAGCAGTAAAATCTCATTACTGGTTGTGCTTCCTCTTGGGGTGTCAGAGGTCGATATGGACGGTAAGTACAGTTTAGCCTGTTTGTCCAAAACCAGAAACGCTGACATTGCACAGGTACACCAAACTCTCTGGCAACTTCCTCCTGTGAGTTACCAGAAAATCAGTTACATGCATCACTTAGCATCAAGTGATATCATCATATAACTACTATCCATGTAACAAAATCAGAAGACACCAAGTCAGGTTTCAGGTACTTTTAAAGGTCTATGAAACATGGTTAATTTACCAGGATATAACGATTTTCAGATCTTCTAAGATTTATTATGGTAAATTGAAGAGACATAGTATAAATTACATTGAAAAGTAAGCACACAATTAACAAAGAAAATGAGCAAGTATCGCACACAGAAATACTTTCAAGAGCAGATGACAGTCAACATGGATTCCTGAATTATCACTGATGTAGTAGGAGAAGTAAAACAACAAAAGTTCCAAAAACAAGGCTATGTTAGAGAAGAATTGTGGCTGGAACAGAACAAATGCATTCTAGGGTTTGTAGAAACAGGCAATGTGTATTGAACCAGAACAAACTAATAGAAAAAGAGACTTAAAGACCTAACTATACTGGGGTGAAGCTCGAACTATTCATTAGCTGAAGTCACGAAAAGTGTAAAGATACCTTGAAAAGAGTAAACGGCATTTGCTTCTGAATGCGAAAACTTCGGACTTTGTCATGGTCCACAAGATCAAAGTATATATCTTTGCCAATCTGGTCAGCAAGATCCTCTTCTCGTGCAACCTAGCATAGTAAGCTGTTGCTTTAGACATAATATTAACAAAAGGCCAATGCTGCTTCTGAGTATACACCTTTATTATAGTATGAAGGTGGGCTTGTGCTTTGTACTTTCTCTGTTCCTCCTTCTCTTCTTGTGTCTTCATCATACTCATCTAAAGACAATAAGAACATAAGTCCAATCCAATACGCTCCCAGCTCCACGAATACATAAAGGAGAATAGGAGTAGCACTCATCAAGAAAGTATTTTACCCTTAAATGTTCTGCAATATCCTTCTATTGAAGTGACAAATGACTTTGTCCTTGTCACTGTCACGTCATACAAGCACATAAGCATTTAAGCATTTTATAGACTAGGAGGAAGAGTTGTTAAAACCAGGATTGGTCTGCAGCCACTGAAAGAAAATAAATAGAAGACTTATAAGTTCATCACAAGTCAGGCAGAGAATCAATTTGATAATCAGTGTAAGATATCACCTCCTCCTCTTACCCAAACTGTTCTTCCAGAGC
Source organism: Eucalyptus victrix (assembly GCA_016097545.1). NCBI lineage: Eukaryota > Viridiplantae > Streptophyta > Magnoliopsida > Myrtales > Myrtaceae > Eucalyptus > Eucalyptus victrix. Next base: position 21,545,767 of record CM027845.1, on the reverse strand, counting down.
CCTCTTTGTATCTTCTTTCGTCACCCGTTCATCATCAAATACAACCCTGAAAGTGGGAGTCACAAAAGATGTGCTACTGATTACAACAAAAGTTGTGAACAAACAAACCAATCGCCTATACATGCAACAAAGCCTTGTGACCGTCAGAGTCCAGGAACAAAATATATTCTCGACTATTATGGGCTTCTCTTAACAATTACTTGAGAACAAGTTTAAAAAAAAAAAAAAAAAAAAACAGCTATAAGTCAAAGATGGGACATGTCGTTGTAGCGCACAGACTAGATGTAAAGCTGTGGTAAGTAAAACCATCAACCTTATAACAAAGCCAAGTTCACAAAACAGCACAGCAAATTGCCAGAGTGTGCGTGAGAGAGAGAGAGAGAGAAAGTGAGAAAGGTGATGAAATCTACTTGGTTGTCTTAATATAAAGGGGATTAACTCCAAGATTGTGGTAACAACTACATTGTTTGGATAGAAAATAAATCACGGCAAGGAAGATTCGCCTGTGGAGAATTATATGAAGTTAATACAACTTAAGGAATCTACATTTACGTGTCTCCTACATTCCATGTTTTCAAGTATATCGCATAAAATAGGTTCATGGGAAATGATGCAAGCTACAATAATATCGATCATAGCATATGTATTCATTCATCATCTCATTTTAAAACCAAATCAAGCATTTACTAACTTTTAGAATTCGAAATTGTGTTAAAAACATGCTTGAAAAAGCACGATTCAAATCGTAATCAATTCGTGCTCTTAAGACATGCTTCAGGAAAGGAAAATGAGTATAAATTTGCTATTTTTTGATCGCCAATTTATTAAATGTGAACATTCGAAACTGAAACTTGTCGTTGAATACGATTGGAAAGACTTCAAGTTAAGGCTTCCGGTTACGGCTAACAGTCTTGCGATTGTCCTTTTCAGGCAAAGCTACAGCATAATAATCAGACAAAGTCGGTCCTGATCACGGTTGGAAGCATGCATTGAGGAAGCAGAATGCATCACTGTCAAAAGCAGTTAGCTTCCTCCCAAACAAAACCCGATCAAAATCAAAATCCTATGAAACAACTGGATAAAGCTCAAATCAGAAGGCCAACCAAGTCAAAAAAGAAGAAAAATGCCAAATCCTTCAGAAAAGAAGAAAAGAAGAAACTCGAATTCTACGAGTCACAGAGCGAAATGACCAGCATCAAAGAACCAGCAACAGTGGAAAGAAGCGGTAGAAACAAGAGTGACCATCAACGTGTAAATTAGTGACTGATGTTAGTACAGAGAGAGAGAGAGAGAGAGAGAGAGAGGGAGAAGAGGCGGTGATTACATCCCAAGGCAGACTCATCATAGCCATGGATGCAGAGATTTGCGAACTCGTGACTGGAAGAGCAGCTTAGAGAGAGAGAGAGAGAGAGAGAGAGGAAAATGGAAAGGACGAGGAAGGGGGAAGAGAGACAGTCGTGCAAGAACACAGCAGGGTGGTGGAGATAAGTATGCGCTTACGTATGTCACCTTACGAGACAATAAGAAAAATTTAAAAGCAATTATTTTTTTTAAGCTTTTATCATAATAAAAACCTCAAAAGAAGAGAGAGAAAAAAAATCAAACCTTAAGGTCGAAGGAACGGTGGCTACACCATTAGCATGTCAATGGTTCAGTTCAGGTTTCATTTTGAATTGAACCATGGCCCAAAAACCCAGTTCGATTAGGATCGGATCGGACCAGTTTTTGGATTTTCTTTTTTTAAAATATTAAAAAAAAATTTAGTGAAAAAGGAGAGAGAATGTGTAAATTGCAATACTAAAAAGAGTGACAATTTTCTTCTTTTTTTTTCTTGCTAAAAAAAAAGAGTGACAATTTTCAATATGATGAAACTATTCAAATTGAAATAGAAAAATGGTTATGTTTTCATTATTCTAATCAAAACTCAAATTGAATTGAAAATGCATGGAAATTTGATTATGTTTGATCAGTTTCGGTTATGACACCTTTAGGCTATAGTTGAGGTGCTGCCACCCATGTGCTTATGAAGCTTTGATGTCCCTCACCAAATTCAGACCAAGTTGACATGGTAACACCTCACCCTCCGTGTTATATAAGAGAATCACAAGCACGTGTGTGTTGCAATTGAATCAAGTGAGGTCCCACCTTTGTTGAATGCCGATAAAGTTTGCTACGACCCATAATCACTTGTTATCGATGACCACCCTAGGGGTAAGGGTCACAACCCTCCAATAGATTTAGGCAAAAGTGGCTCTCGATTATATTTGTAGTAGTGTATTGCCTCACCTACATTAGACAAAAGTTGCAGCCCTCATCTAGATATGTCTTGGAGTGAGGAGGGCCATGGTCTCCCAAATGCAGCCATCGATGAGGGTGAATGGATCCTTGAATAGTGGCTTGGAAAAAGAAATGAGAATAATTGTCAAATTAGAGCAACATGGCGTTGTGGTGCTAATATGAATATTCATATATTGATGTGGCACTGTTGTAGGTCACATTAACATTTCTATCCATAAATTCAAACAAAGGTCCAACTTGCAGGAGAAGTTAATTGTACTTTGGTTTAACTTGTAGGACAAGTTAATTGTACAAAAGAAAGCCAAGGACACTTATTGAATATATTTTCAGCTGTAAAAGTCAAAAAGCTGTATAGTGAAAATAGAAAAAGTAAAAATGTGGATATCCAAAAGGAAAAGGAAAAAAACAATAGAGAGGGAGACAGGGGCGAACATAAAGGGAAAAAAGTGGAAAAGAAAGAATGAAAAAAGAAAGAAAGGGAAAGAAAAGGGGTGCACGTCATAGGCCTCACTACATCGAATTTATTTTATTTCGCAACACCCAATAAGGATTTAAACCATATTTGTCTAATCTTAGTAGTTTTCGAATTATGTAACAAATTTGACATAGTGTGAAATTTGAACAATGATGGCCCGATTTTTGAGTTGTTAAACTAAGGAATGTCATGGAAATGATAGATTAGGGTAGTTGTGGAACCATATGGTTTAATGAAAATTGATTTGGAGTAATAGTTTAATTAGAGTGAAATTTTAAAGTTTCGTCCTTGAGCTTGACATTTCAAATAGTTTTGAATATTCGTTTCATACAAGAGTTTTGTAAGCATGCATGAGTTGTTTTATTAACGAGTAAGCTTAGTTTAGCTGATTCTTTGTTGATGTAGCATTTTGACTTTGATTTTTTATGTTGTTTCTTGCTTAATTGATGTGATTGTGAATTTGACAATTCAAGTAACCTTTATTATTTAGCCTTCTTGGGCGACTGTTGCTACGTCTTCTTTAAATTTGTAGTCTCATATTTAGAAAATGAAGATGATTAGACATAAAATGTGTGATTGGTTAAAAGGCAAAAGTGATGTCGAATGATTTAAGAAGTGCTTATGAAATGGATTGTGAAAGGTTCTTCATGTACAGATTTGTGAATTTGGATTATAAAATAAGTTCTAAAATGATTTGATAAATGTTTTACGAAAAGCATTTTTGGTGGTTGAGCTAAGTTGCAAAAGGTTATTTGTTTGGTTGTAAAATGTATTCCAATCTATAAGATGGATTCCGGATTGGATTTCTAATTTTGGAGGATGATATTTGGTGCTCATTCATTATAAACTCAATTAGGGGTTTCTAGGTATGCATACTAATTTTAGAACATCTCTGGGCCAAGCCACCGATCAATAATAAATGAAAACCTTGCTAGGGAAATCTTGATCACCTTATCAATAGGAGTCGTGTCGTGACCATAATTAGATATTGAGTAATAAATTTGTTAGTGGAATGAACCATTGATATTTGGTTTGATAGAGAATGATCAATGGACTTGGCCGTTGATGGTTGATTTATAATGGTGGATTTAATGAGTAGTTTGATTGGTATAAAACCTTATTGAAATGAAACAACTCTTATTTGACTTTAATATGTACATTATATCTTAGATTTGGAGTAAAAGTTTCTAGCATTGCTTTATACATACACACAAACACATAGTGGTTGCTTGATTTGCTTACAAGAGATTTACAATTCACTAGGTTACAATTGCTCATATTATTCATTTTAAATGTTTTTTAGGTTACTTGGTTAGTGACAAATAGAACAAGAACATTTGAATTATCGTGAGGGCATATTTGATTAAGGAATTTTTAGACATGAGCTTATTTTATTTTCTATGTATGATTGAGACGAGTATGCTCATTTTAGTTATTTTTTGGAAATGTATAAATTCTTTTTGATAGATTATAAAAACTCTAATAATTTAACGAACCTATTGCCATCCCCATTCTTCTTAGTTTTGGGATGTGACAAGAGCAATCTAGCTTCCCCTTGTCCTTTTATCATTTTGTTTAAGTTCCAATATGATTGATAATCCTCACGACACAAAAACATGGCTGAATTTATTGAAAGTAATATAAATTTGACACAACTATAAATAAAACAATTTGTGACTATGTCGAAATAACTTAGGAAGTGACAAAATAATCAATACTAATTTGATGAAATAATGAGAATTATATACCTTAATGTTAGATATAGTCAAATTGTTCTCCCTCAATATTTTGTAGGTGATTTGAGAATGAGAAAATTTATATCCAACAATTGGTCTATGTTCATAAATAAAGTAAGATAAACAATTTATTGGGAACATGCAAGGCATAAGTGTTTTAATTTTCGTATGACGCTCACTTGAGTGCCATAATTTTTTTTTTTTCACTCATTCAAATACCACATTGGAGTAAAATCAATCATTTGAATGTCATTTAGGTAAATCATTCTACATTGATTTTTTTGCATTATCATCATCATTATCTTTTTCCTTTTTTCTTAGTTTTTTTTTTTGTGCACCAGCTACAAAAGCCTCAATCTCGACCAACGACTCTCGAAGACCCCGTGAAGGCCCTAGGTGAGGCCAACATGGATTTTTGGGCGAGACAAATTTTTTGTAAGGACTTAAGTGCTTGATTTTTCAAAATTGTGATGCTTAGGTGATTGGTTTTTTAAATTTGTGATATTTAAGTGAGTGAAAAAAATTACAAAAGTTTTCATTGTTTACGTCGGCACCAACATCCACTGTCCATGTTGAATTCTTAGGTAAGGCAAATTGTCGATAGTATTTAAGTGATCGATTTTTCAAATTTGTGGCACTTAAGTGAGTGAATAAAATGTTATTGACACTCAAGTGAATATTGTACGAAAGTTATGATACTCCTACTATACTTGTCTTCAATCTACCATATCAAATTACCTTTTCCCTTTTGACCGCATGGGTAGATACACATAGTGCCTTGATCTATAGTTTTTGGCTAACTACTAATGAGATTTGATTGGGAAAATTATCCTAGTAATACTAAACCAAGTGTAGATAAGTCAAATTTGTTCTAAACTTTTTAAATTCATCAATTTAGCCCTAAATATTTGTGAGAAACCCACTATAGCTCTTTCGATCAATTGTTGAAAATCGTTGACATGATAGTCCAATCATATTATCGGTTATCCTACATAGCATGCTATCACATCAGTGATTTTTGGTAAATAGTGGCTAGAAGAACTATATTGAAATTTTACGTAAACGTTAAAGACTAAATTGATAAAATTTAGTAGTCTATAATTGAATTGACATTTGTACAATAGATTTAGGATTGATTGGACAATTTCTCCACATGTGATTTGTCTAGGGATAGCTAACTAAGCCTAAATTAGGAGTTAAAGATTTATCGTGTCAAGTTGAATTATACAAGGGAAAATTCCAAAAAGGGACCTAAAGTGCCATCTTTTTCTCAAATAAGGACCCGAAGTGGACTTTGTTTCAAATAAGGACTTGAAGTGATTTTAATTGTTTCAAATAAAGGCCCGAAGTGGTTTTGGTCGTTTCAAATAAGGACCCAACCTCGTCGGTCACTCACTGGCTAAATTTTCCAACTAATTAAGGTATTTTCGTCATTTGACATTCCCTCCCCGCCCCCCTTTCTTCCTTTTTTTTTTCTTTCCCTTTTTTTTTCCTTTTGATTCTTCTTCTTTCTCTTCGCTGGTTGCCCAGCCCTCACTGACCATGGGTGAGGCCACCCTCGCTAGATTGGTCTCACCTAGGGTCACGAGGGCCGACCTCGTGGATGGCCCCTGAGTGAGGGTCGCCTTCCCTAGGCGAGGCCGTCCCTTGCTTATGGCTAGCCCAGGTGGCCCTCCTTGGTGAGGGCGACCATCGCCTAGCCCTTTGTGGGCATTGCCGGTGGCTGGCTAGCTACTAGCGAAGAGGAAGAAGAAGAACCAGAAAAAAAAAAAAAAGAAAGGAAAAAAAGGGGAAAAATGACAAATCATGAAAACACACTTGACCATCGGAAAGTTAGGTCCTTATTTACAACGGATATAACCATTTCAAGCCCTTATTTGAAATAAACATAATTATTTCAGGTCCCGATTTGAAACAACATCAACTTTAAGCCCTTATTTGAGAAAGTAATGACACTTTAGGTCCTTATTTGAAACAAAATCCACTTCAAGTTCTTATTTAAGAGAAAGATTGCACTTCAGGTCCTTTTTTAGAATTTTCCCATTATGCAATGTGGTCCAATGTTAATGAGTGCCATGGGCTACAATTGAGGCACCACCAGGCTCTGATGCTCCTCACTAAATTCAGGCCAAGTTGACATAGGTGACACTTCACCTTTGTGTTATATGAGAAAATCGGGAGCACAATTTTGTCACAATCGAACCAAGTGAGGTTTGACCTAGCCAATTGTTGGTGAGGTTTGCTATGACCCATAGCCACTTGTTAGTGATGACCACCCTAGGGGTAAGGCTCACAGTCCTCTCATAGATTTGGGCAAAAGCGACCCTCAATCATACTTATAGAGAGTGTTGCCTCACTAAATTAGACAAAAGTCGTGGCCCTCCACTAGATATTTCTTGAAGTGATGAGGCCCCCCCCAACCCAAAAAGAAGGTGCAGCCATTGGTGACAGTCATTAGACCCTTAGACCCTTGAATAGTGACTAGGAAAAAGAAATGGAAATAATCGTCAAGTCAATAGAACATGATGTTGTGGCGCTAACATGGAGTTCATGTATTGATGTGGCACTGATGTATGTCACATTGACATTTCTATCCATAAATTTGACTAAAGGTCCAACTTGAAGAGCAAGTTACACAATTCAGGGACAAATTATACAAAAGAAAGCTAAGGAAACTTATTAAATATTTTTGCAGCTGTAAAAGTCAAAAAGTTGTATAGTAAAAAAAAAAAAAAAAAGAGAAGAAAAAGGTGGATATCCAAAAGGCAAAGGAATACAATAGAGAGAGATAGAGCGACAAACATAAAGGTAAAGAAAAGGAAAAGAAAGAGAGGGAAAGAAAGAAAAAGGGAAGAGGTGCACATTATAGGGGCCTCACTAAGCTGAATTTACTTGTTTCACAATACCTAATAAGCATGTAAACCATATTTGTTTAATTGGAGTAGTTTTTGAAATTATGGTATAAATTTGACGTTGTCTAAAATTTGAATGAGGTCTCATTTTTGAAATGTTAAGCTGAGGAATATCATGGATATGATAGATCAAGGCATTGTGGAGCCGTGGATTTGATGAAAAATTGATTTGGAGTAATAGTTTAGTTGGAGCGAAATTTTAAAGTTTCGCCATCAAGCTTTGCATTGTAGATAGTTTTAAATATTTGCTTTGGATGAGAGTTTTGTTAGCATGTATGATTTGTTTTATTAGCAAGTAAGCTTGGCTTAGCCGATTTCTAGTTGATGTAGTGTTTTTACTCAATTTTTGACGTTATTTCTTTGTTCATTTGATATAATTGCGAGTTTGACGGTTTAAATAACCTTATTGTTTAGTTTTAGGCATTCCCAATTGAGTGTTGATACTTCTTTTTTAAATTTATAAACTCATATTTTGAAAATGAAATGATTGGACATAATGTGGGGAAAATTACCAAAAAAAGTCCTAAACTTATGTGTCGATTTAGTCTTAAATTTATTATTTTTTTGGCCTCATAAACCTTTTACAATTGTGTCCATTCAGTCCTTCCGGCCAAATTTGACCAGCTGACAGTGACGTGGACGCTGGTCGGCACTGACGGACAATATTTTAATATTATTTTATTTTATTCGATTTTTTTATTAATTTTTAATCTTTTATTTTTTATTTTATTTTTCTCTCTTTCTATTTTTTTTTTTTGCTCTCCTTCCTCCTTCTTCCGACTACTGGCCAAAGGGGAGGGTTGGTCATCAAATTGAGGCTAGCTAAGCCTAATTAAGGGCAAGCTTGCCCCCCCATCGCTAGGTGAGGACCGCCTAGCCATTGGAGAGGTGAGCCCTCGCCCAGATTCGACGAGGGCTTGCCTCGCCATCATTGGGCAAGAGCCACCTAGCCACTGGGGGACCTTCGCTAGATTTGACAAGGGCTCGCCAAATTTGGGTGAGGGTGATCCAATGAGGGCTTGCCTCGCTGGTGGCTGGGTGGCCCTCACTCGGCAACAGCAAGGTGAGCTCGCCCTCAGTTGGGTTTAGCTTGCAACCTTAGTCCAGTGATTAGTCCTCCTCTCTAGTCGGTCGCAAGAAGAAGGAGGGAGAAAAAAAAAAAAAAAAAGAGAAAAAAAGGAAAAAAAACAAAAGATTAAAAATTAATAAAAAATTGAAAAAAAAATATTAAAAACATTGTCCCCGGAGCTAGCCGGCATCCAAGTTCACGCCGGCTAACCAAATTTGGCTGGAAAGACTGAATTGACATAATTACAAAATGTTTATGACTCAATTGGTAAAAATAAAAAATAAAAATTAAGATTAAATCGATACAATTGTAATATGTTTATGACTTTTTTGGTAATTTTTCCTATAATTTACAAAGTGTAATTGGTTAAAAGGCAAAAGTGATGTTGAATGATTTAAGAAGTGCTCATGAAATGAAATGTGAAAGGTTATTCATATAGATTTGCGAATTTAATTTATGAAATAAGTTCTAAAATGATTTGAGAGATGTTTTACAAAAAGTATTTTTGGTGATTGAGCTGAGTTGTGAAAGGGTTGAGAAATGTATTTTGGTTTATGAGATGGATTCTAGATTGGATTTATGGTTTTGGAGGGTGATGTTTGGTGCTCATTATCATTATGAACCCAATTAGGGGTTTCTAGGTATGCATACTAATTTTAGAATATTTCTAGGCCAAGCCACTAATTGATAATAAGTGGAAACCTTGCTAAGGCAAATCTTGGTTGCCTTACCACTAGGAATTGTGTCGTGACCATAGTTGGATATTAAGTAATATATTGGTTAGTGGAACAAATCATTTACACGTGACTTGATAGAGAATGATCAAGGGACTTGGCATTGATGGTTGAATTATAATGGTAGATTAAAAGAGTATTTCTAATTGGTATAAAATTTTATCAAAATGAAACAACTCATATTTGATTTGATATGTATATTATATATTGGATTTGGAGCAAGAGTTTGTGGTATTGCTTTATATATACATAGTCGTTACTCAATATGCTTAAAAGAGATGTACAATTCACTAGGTTGTAGTTGCTCATACAATTCATCTTAAATGTTTTTCACATTTCTCGGTTAGTGACAAATGGAACAAGAATGTCTGCATTATCACGAGGGCATTTTTGATAGAGGAACTTTTAGGTATGAGCTTAGTTAGTTGTTTATTTTTTTGAGCTATGTATGATTGAGACGAGTTCGTTGAGCTTAGTCATTATTTGGAGATGAAGATATTCTATTTGATGGATTATACAAACTTTGATATTGCAACCAACCTATTGGTTGTGTTTGACATTGGGTTTTACAAGTGGAAGGATGGTCGTGCCATCCCCATTCTTCTTAGTTTTGGGATATGACAATAGTATTTTAGGGACCTCTAGTCCTTTTATCGTTTTTTAAAGTCCCAATATGATTGATAATCCTCACGATACGAAAACATGGCTGAATTCATTGAAAAAAAATATAGATTTGACACAACAAATTTTAAATAAAACAGTTTGTGATTATGTTGAAACAACTTAGAAGTGTCATAATAATCAACACAAATCCGATGAAATAATGAGACTCATATACCTTAATGTCAGATTTGGTTAAATTGTTCTCACACAATATTTTGTAGGTGATTTGAGAATTTGAGAGAATTTATATCCAACAATTGGTCTATGTCCATCGATAAAGCAAGATAAACAAATTACTAGGGATGATTACAACATGAGTGTCTTAATTTTCGTATGGCGTTCATTTGAGTATCATATTTTTTTTTTTTTTCGCTCATTCAAATGTCACATACGATCATTTGAGTGCCTGCTTTGGCAACATTTTTTTTTTAATTTTTTTTTTAATTTTGAATTATTTTTAGTTTTTTATTTTTTAAATTATTTTTAGTTTTTATTTTTTATGTTCCTTTTTTTTTTTTTTCTTTTTTTGTGCACCTGCCGCAAAGGCCTCACCCTCAACTAGCAGTTACCAGTGGGGCCATAAAGGCCTTGGGCAAGGCTGGTGGTGGATTTTCTAGCAAGGTAAATTGTCGATAGCACTTAAGTGCTTGATTTTTCAAATTTGTGGCGCTTAAGTAAGAAAAAATTTATAAAAATTGTTCACGTCGGTGCCAATAATGCCACTTAGGACAATCAACATCCTGGATTTTCCTGTGAAAGAAGTCACCAATGACACCTGAGTGATTAATTTTTCAAATTTGTGATATCTAAGTGCGCAAAAAAAAAAAAGTTATGACTATCCTGCTATACTTGTCTCACTGAACCATATCAAATTGCCTTTTCCCTTTTGATTGCATCGGCACATAAGCATAGTGCCTTGTATCCATAGTTTTTGGCTAACTACTTATGAGATTTGATTGGGAAAATTACCTAGAAGTCCTAAACCAAGTGTACATAAGTCAATTTAATTCTAAGTTCTTTAAATTTATCAATTTAGCCTTAAATTTTTGTGCGAATTCTACTATATCTATTTTGGTCAATTTTCACCAAAAATCATTGACATGATAGTCTAGTCATCATTGGTTATCCTACATAGCAAACTAGCACGTTAGTGATTTTTGACAAATAGTGGCTGAAAGAACTATATTGAAATTTTACACAAAAGCCGTGGAACTAAATTGACAAAATTGAATAGTTTTCACAAATGATTTGTCTAGGGCTAGCTAACTAAGCCTATCTTAAGAGGTAAAAATTTATCATGTGAAGTTGGATTATACAAAGTGGTCCTAAGTTAATGACTGCCATGGTGCACTAAGTATACTTAACTTGAAAAGAAGTTAAATTTTCAAAGCATTGATGGCGCATAAAATGGAGATACTGGTGGCATTAAAGCCACAAAGTCGTTTTCAATTAATTACTTGAAATGTGCCTTTACAATACTCGCTAACAAAATCATACACAAGTTATGCAAACCCCTTTTCCTCACCTAAATGCACATTGCCTGTCAAGCTTAATTTTCAATTTCTACCTTATTTCTACCCGATATCACGTACTAGTCATTAGCCTTCGTCTTTGAGGTGAATATGCCGGTAAAGACACAAAATAGGAAAATCCCTAGATGATAATGGAGAATAATTGTTGGGGAACGGGACAATTGCAGATCATATTCTATAATTTTTTACGATAATGTGTTTAGGTTTTAAAATTTTCATTTTGTACATTTAAGTCTTAAACTTGCGATTTTCATACATTTGAGTCTTTTTATTAACTTTGCCAATTTTTTCTTTTTATCTATACTACTCTAACTCTCAACTTACTTTTAAACTTAGCCTATTTGTAGAGCATAGGATTTGAACCCCCCGTTTGATGATAAGAGCCATGTGTCTTTTCTTTCTTTAATTATTTTTTTCACTCCTACGTGGTCATTAATCAGAAATTAATCTGTGACGATTTTCTATTCACTAATCTAATGGAGTGAATGAAAAAGCTAAAGTGGATAATGTAAAAAGACTTTATGATGTAAATATAAGAAATCAAAGTTCCAGGATTTAAGTGTATTATTATTAGATTCTCACTTTGGGAACCCTCTAGCAGACAATTGAGAACGAAGCCAGTGGAATGTGACTCGAATTGAGTAGATAAGAGTTCGCAATGGACTTCATGTATCTGAACCTTGCAAATGATGAGAGGAGTCCAATCATCCCAACATAATGAATCTGCTAAGCTCTACTATTCGAGCCAATCCACATTAACTCCCTAATAGGGATGTTAGAACCGAACCGAAAAACCAAATCAAAACTAGAATCGATTCGAATTTTCGTGCATTTTTCATTTGGTTCCAGTTTCAATTTGGATAATGAAAAAAATGACAATTTTTTTTATTTTAGTTCAGATAATTTCTGTTTGGTTCAGTTAAGTGAACTGAATTGAAAATTGCCCATCTTCTTAATATTACAATTTATATAATCTCTATCATTTTCCAGTAAACCTCTTCTTAATATTTCAAAATGGAAAACAGAAAAACTGAGCCAAAACGAACTGAGTATTCGATTCAGGGCATGGTTCGGTTCAAAGCTAATGCCTACTCAAACAGTTTGGTTCAGTTTGGGTTTCCTAGCTAATTTATACCTAGATGGCTCGGCTTAGTTCTGATTTTCTGAAAAACAAAATCGAGCCATTAACACCCGTAGTCTCTTATAACTTTGATTCGCTAGAAACAGTTCAGATTCCCTCCGTGGTCACGCTTCTACGATGAGCTTTGGTTGAGATGTACTCCTTTGTAGCCTCCTATGCTAAAGGAGCAGGAAGTTGGTCCGTAAGCCAATCTGCCCCATGGAGGCTAAATTTAACGAAAAATCGGGTAGTAAGTTTGAAATATCGTTGCTAAGTGAAAAAATGATTGACAACATATAAGTTCGGTCATCTATTAGTAAGTTACCCATGAAGCAGTTACTTACTATCCTTAAAATTGTACAAGTCGATGCTTTTTTTTTTCTACTAGTAAGCTATGAGTTGCTTAGATAATTTACCAGAGGTGGTTAATGATTGTACCTTACGGAAAAAAAAAAAAACTATTACTGACATTGTTTAGGATTTTAGAGTATCAACATTTATTTGTTGACAACATACTGATGAAATAATAAACTTACCGTATCGAATTACGCACTTAAATTACAAGCACGCATGCGTGTTTTACGAGGGGATGCACTTTTTCGACAGTAGATTAATTGCTTATATACTTTACCAATAGCATTGGTTAACCGTTTTTCACTTATCGACAAAATAACAATTTAACAACAGCAAATTCCTAGTGGAAAACTAATATTAAAACTTAAGGGTCCCAATATCCATATATCTATAAAAAGGGGTGGGAAGGGCAATCAGTGTTGACAATCTCTAGGTGTTACCATCATGAATCCTTGAAGGTGGGCCTACGTCGGCAACTAATTAATTTCATCCCTTACTATTTGCACTGCTAAGATATACTTTTGATGAGTAAATTTGCAAGAAGATTATTGAGTTACTATTACTTTGATGTCGCTGATAATAAATTAATTACACTGGTGATAACTTCCTATTACTACCTTAAAAGTGAGCTATGTTGTTACATTTTTAATTTCACTTCCGTGGGGATTTTAACATTTTGGAAAGCGCGATTATATTAGTGAGTTATTATTTCAGTGGTAATCTAGTATTTGTACCGCTCAGATTAAGTAAATACGTAAGTTACTAACTTTAGTAAGATTTTATTACCAATAGCAAATTTCTAAACAACTGGATAACTTATTGGGAATTAGTAACTTACTCTTGGGAAGCAACGTACCAACCAAGTGAGGAAATTACTAATGGAAAATGGCTGAACAATTTGATAACTTACTATTGACTTGAAAAATCGGTAATTTGCCAGGTACCTTACTAATTTAAATGGGAAGGTTCTATTTCCAATGATTTTTTTTTTAAATGTTCAATAATATACTATTGAATTTGGCATTCGTAAATTCCTCAAATTGCTTGTAATTTGCTATTGAAAAATGAGCGAACTCTAGTATGTAACTTATTTGATTTGTTGATACCAAGTTCGATATTATTTCGAAATAACAAGTTTCTTACTTTGTTGGTAAATTAACTTGTAAATGATCTTATATTGGTAAATAAATAATTTTGCTGTAAGTAACTCATTGCACCTGTAAGTTTTTGTTTTCAATGGTTATTTTTCTATAAAATTAAATAAGTTTACTTAAACTTTGTACCTTTTCAACTCTTTTTATAACTTACTAACTGGTAAGCGGACCTATTAGTAAGATCTTAATTTCACCAGTAAATTAGTCTTCTCACCGCTAAACTTTTGTTAGGAGCGGCAATTTTATTTCATGTGATGTTTGGAAGTTATTAACATTATTAGTAAATAAGCATCGACGTATCTGTCGAATAGGTTGCCGGTCACGCAATTTGACTGCTAAAATTTCAAATTTACTAACAATGTTACAGAATTACCATCCACGAAATTTGTTCCCTTTTGCCCTGAACGGATCATTGTTCGCTGAATCAAAGTGATATCAGTGAATTGCACGGTAAGTGAGCATGTCAATGTCCAAAATCATCCTGTTGAAATCTTTCTGCAGTACATGCACTGGGATAAAACAACAATCCTGGGTCTCGACTTCAAAGTGAAAGAGAACTACAACTTCTTCAGTCACAATGAATACACGGGTTAGCATTTGTGGGAGATTAAGCGGACCGACCTGAAGCATCATCAGGCTTACAAGCAGGAATGATTCAATCTTCAAACCTCCGATATAATGACCGAAACAAAAACACAGAGAATGTGAAATTCGAAGTGCATAAGAGCACAGCAGATGTGGCAACTCTGTACAAAAATTATCAGAAGTTGACTGTATCTCAAAGGCACAGGTTTTCACCACTCGAAAGTACTTACTAGCAAGAGAATCCACACAGTTCTATTCAAACTCACGATCCATTTGTACAGTATCCTCATAGCCATTCTGATCCAAGCCAAAGATTTCAAGCAAATAGCATCTTCAGATTTGACCAGGCAGCGGTTGATCTAGACATTCTTTCCTCGGCTATTCTCTTCTTCTCCTCAGCCTCTGCCACCTTCTTCTCTTGACCCTTGTGCCCAGATTTCGCTTCCTCTGACTCGACCATCAAAATCTCCCAGTCCGAAATGAGCTTTTCTCTTCTGGACTTCACTTCCTCAAGTTTTTTGTTGAGCTCTTCCTCCTCTTTGGTCAGGTCACCAAGCAACTGCTTATACGAGATGTGAGTCTCGTGATTCTTTTTCATTGTTGCAAACATTTGATCCTTCAGCAATTTCTGCAGCTCGAATTCAGCATTGTCCTGCTCAAAGGTCAAAAAGTCAGAAGTGAACTCACCGAAGTTGGCCCAAAAGGCCTTGACTGATTTTTGCTGGTCCAGTGATAACCCGCTTTTGGCTATGCTTAATGTCGACATTGCTTCAGCCAATCTGTCTTTTACATTTAGCTTGAAGATATCAGAAAGGCACTCCTTCAAAGACAGTTTAGCCTTCTCTACTTCATCCAAGGTTGGAGCCTCAGAAGTCAAAAGAGCACCCCTTTGATTTTTCGTGTTAGACCCTCCTCTGGCGGGAGAACTCTGAGCAGCGTTAATAATTTCCTCAAGATTTGTAAAATACGTGTCGAACGTATCTATTGGTGTTGCCTGAGGTACATTTGCTGGAGGTTCAGCCACCTGAGTATTTTCAGCCGGGCGTTGGGGGCCCAAAATCTCAGCTACAACCGTCAAAGTGTTGTTAACTAAATACCCATTACGGCTGTCACGGAGTTCCCTCAATGGAATGAAGGATGTGAAGCCCCAGTCACTAACTCTTGCAGTGAAATCATGTTCCGTCTCTGCATTTTGTTCAGACGGGACTTCAGTAAAAAGGAGTAACGGGTTAAAGATACCTCGTTTCACTGGCTTAGGTGCAATAAATGAACAGATTACTGCGCTTTGGATCAGAAACATGGGACACAAGAACCACAAGATCAAAGTTAAAGCATATTTTGAGAAAGCAGTGCAACAAGGAGGCCTAAACATGCTTTCTCAGTTTGCTTCAGCAGAAACCCAGTCCAGTTTGCTGAAATGACAAAAAATCCAAATTACGACAACACTTCTATGTTCATGATATGGTACCTAAAGTCCTGCAATTTGTCCCACAAACAGTATTGACATGGTGAATCTCCATTCCTTCGAATACTCCTAAATGTCCAAATGTTCACGCATTCCTTCTAAACTTTCTGTTGCCAAGTATTCATATCGTCACCTCAGATGCTTTAAAGTGCAAATAAGTGCACGAGCAGTTGGAATAACTTAGTGGTTCAACGAGAGAGGTCAAATAATCCTTCAACATTCTTTTTGAAAGAGACTTATTGATAGAATTGACGAAAGTACTGCATTGCTAACCCAACTATGGTCTTTGACAATGTACACCACAAAGACAATGGCTTCACATATGATGAATGATGGTGGATATATTTCACCTAAATCACAATAAGCATAAGCAAGATTTCCCAGGTTCACATTAGCCATTTCCAAATATGTGAGCACAGACTTTATTAGCATGGATACATTGGTTGTGAGGACTAGATGCACCTAAATTCATGCTAGACATGTTAGAGGACTGCAGTAGCAAAAAAGAAAGAAGGTTTCTCATTCCACCATATCTCAAAATGAGATTCCAACAGCAGACTGAAAAAACCAGCCATAGTCAGAGTCGCAATCAACGTACCCTTAATCCTAGAAAGGTCATTATTGTTCTGATCGACCAGAATCAATCTGAAATGGGCGCTTCTGCTCCACCCATATGGTAGCCTCGCGGAATCAGCGACGTCTAAGTACATCGACAAGTATTCTACATCGTTCCCCTTTGGGAAAATGAGTATTCGCCTGCTCAAATCGACCGTACCATACAAGAGAGTGGATAAGTCTTAGGGAAATCAACAGGTAAAGGAAGCAAAAAGACAAACAAGGCATAATTCGATCATTACGCTTGCTGAAAATCGAATTCAACAATTACCAGGCATTGCCGCCGAGCGTGAACACCTCGGAGTAGTGCTTCTCTCGAGTCAACCTAGTGAAGTTGGTTATCCTCCATGTGTATTTCCATGAAGTGGGATTTTGATCACCCATCGCCTGCTGCTTGCCCACGATCCAATTAATCGAGACAAAAAAAAAAAAAAAAAGAAGAAAAAGGATCATCAGTCTTTAGAGTCGAGCGCGCAGTGATTCCCAAAATATTTGTTCGAGATATGCTCGCCATTCTAGAACGATTGAATGAATCCATCTAGAATTGATTCTGTATATTCTTCCTTTATTCTTTCCTCTTATTGACCATACATTGTATTATAAATTGAGTCTTGTAGATGTAAAGTAAATAGTTGATGTAATTCGAAATATAAACTTCCCCAATTTCTTCTTTTTCTTCATCATGGTATTAGAGCTTTTCGTTTCTTGCCTAGCTTCCCCAAAATTTTTCTTGATTGCCTCCCATTTCCATCATTCTATCCTTATTGTTGCAGAGAAATACTAATCCGCAAGAGGTTCGAGTTGTTTAACATGCAATTATTTTTTATATGACATGTGAATTGATTGAACTGACATGCAAACTAATCTTAATTTAATTAACTGGCTTAACATACTATCACCAAATGACGTGCATATATGACATGCATTGCACTATATGAATGAAGTGCATATGCTATGAGCATTAGTACCATGACCTAAACTATATATGACATGGCATAATAATAAACTATATGACATGGCTTATGTCATGATACGGCATAATGATGCAACTAGACCATACGATATGGCATGTTGGGGTTTTTATTAAAATTCACAAACCTAAATCAATTAAAATAAAAAAATATTATATAATTTAATTTAGGAAATAGATTACCCTAAATCACATCTCAAATTAAAAGTTTATCTTAACGTGCAATTAATTTATAAAAAAATGCTATCGAGCCTAGATATTATCCAAACATGTATTCAAATTAAAATAGGAAAACCTAATCTAATCCTATCATGCAATTTTATCCCTAGAGTCAAATCTAAATGGATTTCATATACAATACAATCTTTTATTTTTTTTTTTGAATTTATTGGTAAGGATGAACCTACATAATCCACAAGGCAATCCACAAAGATTTCCATATATATGTTATGATAATCTAACGGGTTAGATTAAAGATTATCGCAATCTTAGCACAACAAATATCCAATTTTAAGTTGAAACAATTTGAAAAAATCTGATATCTTTACGGATCAAATTTGTAATTAAATCAACTTATCATCTCTAATTTGGATAATGCCTAAGATTCAATTCAATTAAACTCAATCAAATAGATAATGATCTATCTAAACTTAGCAATTATTGCAATTCGAATCAATTGGGATAGGAAGTTACCCAATTTGAATGCGCGCGCAATCTTGGAGAATCGAATTGCTAGCTTGCGGATGAGGCTCGGATGGCGGTGGAGGTGCTCTCGGTGCGATGCTCCTTGGACAACCTACGAAACAGAAAAGTGTTACGACTCGGCTGGGTGGTGGCGCCTTCAGGTGCCGATGGGAGGATCACAGCAGGGTCGGGAAAGCAGTGGTGTCGTCAGGAATTTACTACTCAGCTCGCCGACAGGAGGAGGATGGCAGCGGCTTCGGGCAGGTGACGTTGAGGAACAGCAGCAACTCTTTGTCGTCAGGGGCCGCGACAAGGCACAGCAAGAGAGGAGCGGACAGCGCGTAATGTTGATCTTTGTGGGAACTCGTCAGGAAGCAATAGGCGTCTTGGATGAAGGCTGCTGGCGTCAATGGACTTGGCTCGTCTCAAGGGACAACAGGCTTCGTCGTCGGGGCTTGGATCAGAATGGACTTCGCCGAGGGGGCTCCAAGAGGAACGTCCTGCTCGTCGTGTTGTTGATGTCGTGGGAGTTCGTTGGAAGACTGGAAACTGGACGGGCGACGAGGAGCGTCGAGTGGCAGTGTTCCGCTACGTAGGAAGAAGCGACCTTGGAACAAGCGTGCGGCAGCAACACAGGCACAGCGCCAATCGGGGAGCGAGATGGCGCAGGGGCAGGGGCAGGGGCAGGGGCAATCGTGGCCGAACTGTCCAATCTCGAGCCTTCTCTCTCTCCGCTTTCGTGTCACGCTTCTCTTTTCTTTCTATTTGCGGAGTCCGTGGTGGTCTTTCTTTCGTCTTTATGCGGACGGAGACCAGAGGACTAGAGAAAGAAATAATACCATGGATAAAGAGAGGCTTCCCTTTTTGTCTTTTCCTTGGCAATTCTCTCTTTCTCCTCTTTTTCTATTACGAAGCCCTCTCTATTTTTTTTTTTTTTCCTCTTTTCAATGCATGGCCCTCTCCTCTAGGGCCCAAGTTCTCCATTTATAGAGATGGCTGCCCCTTGAAAAGATAATGAATTTCAAGAATTTTGAAGAGATGGTGCATGTGTGATGACATTCGAGAGACTGATGCGCGGCCCCTTCTTTCAAACCACCACTGTGGCTATTATCCACTATCTTATATTGGTTTTCTGCTTCAAATTTTCTTGCTGATCGAATTGATTCCCTTGACCTAGTGAAAATCTCTCGCCAGCCGTGAACTTTATCCAGCAACAAGAGTTCAAATATCACCAATTCAAAGTTCGATTTTTCAATAGTTTCAACTTCTCATTAAAGATCGAACACTGATTTGAAACAATTTGACAGTGGATAGGATTATTAGATATGGATTATTAACTTCATTAACAAGGAGTTGGGCTCAAATTTTAAACTCCCCACGCTAACTACATGTCTAAGAAGTCCCTATCGCGCTTGAGCCTATGATTTACGTGTGATGCAAATATGAATTATGTTAATGATATTCTTGTTTAGTGGTGGGACCAACACCTAATTTTCTTATGCGATATGATAGTTAAAATTTAAGTGTCAACATCTGCAAAACAAAGTTAGTACTCTAGAGTATGAGTTAGTATTTAAACAATTCAGCAAAGAAATCATTTTTTCTTACTGATACCATGCCAGAAAATCAGTCATCAATATTTGAGAAGAACCATACTATAGAAGGATGACCCCGAAGGAGTACCTCTTTCACTTTCGCATCAAGAACCTGCCTTGGAGTAGCCCGATGAGGCCATGCCAAGTCACGAGCGACTCGTTCAGCCCAATCCAATCAATGGCCCATCGTCCAGACTTAGCCCATTTAAGGGCATCTTGTTCAAGCCTAGCTAAATCAAGGGCAACCCATTTCGGGCCAGCCCATCATTGGCTGCTCATCCAGGCTATGCCCGACCCATGGCCATATGGGTCAGCCCAAACAACTTCATGGCTAATTTTCAAGGGCTTACGAATGAGATCCAATCATATCAAGCCCACAATTCCCAATGGCGAGTGAACTAGGGCCACAAAGAATGCACCTAGCGCAAGGGAAGCCCGCCAACCATGATTGGAGCAATCCCAGCCCTTAGGCTAGGATTGATCCTTCTAGGTTAGGTACCTGAATTAGCTACATCGAGTTTGGAAACAAATACCTACTAGGGTTCATACCTTACCCAATTTTTGGCGCCAATGGTTGCCCGGATCTTGGCTATCCACTGTACAACTCTACAGTCAATAGGTCGGAGCTGCAGCTCATCACCTAGCTATTGTTTGGTCTTGATAATTACTTAACGTGGTCCAAGGAATTTTGGCGAGCCCTAGTCACAAAGGATAGGTATGGTTTCTTTGATGGGATTGTCCCAATTCTGATTGATGAGAGTCTGGTGCAGCATTAGAAGAAATGCAATCAACTTGTTCGAACATGGATCATAGATTTCATAACCCTATAGGTCATGGCTGGACTTCCCTCGATAGATGACTCAAGGATTATGTGGGAAAATATCATAGATATGTATGGGAAACTCAACTGCGCCAAACTTTTCTCTCTTACCCTGACACTATTGGAGTTAAAGTAAGGGAACATGTCTGTTGTAGCTTGCTCTAACAATCTCTCGACACTCTCTAATGAAATAGAGGTGGCTGAAGAAAAACTTGAAGTACATAATTCATACTATGACAGTATAGGGCTATGAAGGAAAGAGAAAACGTGACCTATTTCCTTTTGATTTTGAATGATACTTACCTTTTCGGTCTCAAATCTTGGCTATATGGATTCGGTGTTGTTACTTGGCCTGTATCAACTCACTATCAAGAGGAGAGCCAATGAAGGAATCCATGGCTACAATTAAGGTGCCGCCACCCATGCACTTCTGAGGTTAACGACGTTTCGCTAATTTTAGGCCAAATCAATACAAATAACACCCTCACCTTTGTGTTATATAGGAAAATCATGAGCACAGCAAGTTGGGGCTATTGGTAGCCTATAAGGTTTGCCACCAATTGTTAGTGATAACCACTCTAGGGATAAAGGTCACAGCCCTCCCACAAATTTGGGCAAAAATAGCCCTCACTCATATCTATAGTGAGTGCGTTGCTTGACTCAAATCAAATGAAAGTTGCGGCCCTAAATTAAATATGTTTTTCTGTTAAAAAGAATAAATATGTTTTGGAGTGATGAGGGCCATGATCCTCTGAGTGTAGCCATTGATGAGGGTTGTTGGATCCTTGAATAGTGGCTAGGAAAAAGAAATGAGAATAATTTTCAAGTTGGAAGAATATGATTTTTGTAGTGCTAACATGGATGTTCATTTACAGATGTGGCTTTGATGTATGTCACCTTAATATTTCTATCTATAAATTTGATGGAAGGTCCAATTTGAAGAACAAAGTTTAGAGACTAATTTAACAAAAGAAAGTTAAGGACGCCTATGAAATATTTTTGCGGTAGTAATATTTGTGCTTTTTGACCTTTTTGACTAGTCAAAAAGTCAAAAAGCGGCTTAATTAAAAAGATAAAAGAAAAAGGTGGCATCCAAAAGGAAAAGAAAAACAACAGAGACAGAAAGGTGAATAGAAAAAGAAAGAAAAGGAAAAGAAAGAAGAAACAAAGAAAGAAAAGGAAAAAAAGAAACAGAAAAAGGGAAGGGGTATATGCCAAAGAGGTCTCACCAAGCTGGATTTACTTCGTTTTGTAATGCCCAATAAGGATTAAACCGTGTTCGTCTAATTTAAGTAGTTTTTGAAATTATGACACAAATTTAATGTCATGCGAAATTTGAACAATTAGATTTGATATTTTAGATGTTAAGCTAAGGAGTTTCATGTAAATGATAGCTTAGGGCGTTGTTGAGCTGTGGGGTTTGATGAAAATCGATTTGGAGTAATGGTTTAGCCGGAGTGAAATTTTAAAGTTTTGCTCTCCAATTTCATATTGTGGATAGTTTTGAATATCCGCTTTGGACGAGATTTTTCTTAGGGCAAGTTTCGCTTTCAAGCTCTGTGTTACGGATAGTTTTGAATATCTGATTCAGATGAAAATTTTATTAGTGTGTGAACTGTTTTGTTAGTGAGCAAGCTTAGTTTAGTCTATTCTTAGTTGAGATAGAGTAAGCATAGTTTAGTTGATGCTTTTTTTTTTTTTTTTTTTGGGTCAAGTGCTGATTCTCAATTGAGATAGCATTTTTACTCAATTTTGATATTGTTTATCATTTATTTGATAAGATTGTGATTTCGGCGGTTCGAGTAACCTTTATTGTTTAATCTTAGGCATTCCTAGGTGATAGTTGCTATTTCTTTTTTAAATCTATAAACTCATATTTGAAAATTAAAATGATTAGACATATTATGTGCAAAGTGCAATTTGGTTAAAAGGCAAAAGTGATGTTTATAGCACATTTGATGCATAACTTTTGATCAGCCATTAGCTACCCTATTTGTTATTTGAAATGATTTATGAAGTGCTTATGAAATGAATTGTGAAAAGTTATTCATACATATTCATGAATTTGGTTTATGAAATACATTTTGAAATGATTTGAGAAATGTTTTATGAAAAGTATTTCTAGTGGTTGAGCTAATTTGCAAAATATTATGTTTGGTTGTGAAATGCATTTTGGATTCTAACATAAGTTATTGGTTGGATTTCTAATTTTAGATGATAATGTTTGATGCTCAGTATCACTATGAACTTGATTATGAGTTTCTAGGTATGCATACTAGTTGTAGAATATTTCTAGCCTAGCCACTAGCCAATGATAAGTGAAGACCTGGTTAGGGAAATTTTGGTCATCTTATCATTAGGAGCTATGTTGTGATTATATTTGGATATTGAGTAATAGATTGGTCAATGGAACGAATTACTGACATGTGATTTGGTGGAAAATGATTGCTGGACTTAATCATTGATGATTGAATGAGTATTTATGAACTTTGTTTAAATGAAAGAACTTATATTTGATCAGATATGTATATGATATATTGAGTTTGGAGCATGAGTTTCTAGTATTGCTTTATACCCACACATACATATATATGCATAGTGGTTGCTTGATATGCTTACAAGAGTTGTACTATTCACTAGACTATGGTTGTTTATACCATTTGTCTTAAATGTTTTTCAAGTTCTCAATTAGTGATAATTAGAACAAGAGCATTCACATTATTGCAGGGCATTTTTGATAAAGGGACTTTCATGTATGAGGGCAATTAGTTGTTTATTTTCCTGAGCTATGTATGATTGAGATGAGTTTGCTAAGCTTAGTTATTATTTGGTGATGTAGATATTCTTTTTAATGAATTATAGAAATTTTGATGTTTAACCAACCTACTAGTTTGTCGTATATATATGTAATATATGAGATATATATTTTAATAATTTGAGACCACATCCTAAGAGTGGAAAGACAATCGTGCCATCCCCATTCTTCTTAGTTTTAGGCTGTGACGATAATAGTTTAGGGACTTCTAGTCTTTTTATCTTTTTTTAAACCTCAATATGATGGATAATTCTCACTACATGAAAGAATGTCTAGATTCATTGAAAATAATATAGATTTTACACAATAAACTTTAAATAAAATAGTTTGTGACTATGTTGAAACAACTTAGAAGTGACATAATAATCAACACAAATTCAATGTAATAATGAGAATCATATACCTTAACGTTAGATAGAGTTAAATTGTTCTCTCACAATAAAGGTGCCATCTCCCTTATTTGTATCTATTCAACATTTCAATAATACAAAAAATTCTCTCCCAAAACCTCTCTCTCAAAACTTTCTCTCTCTATGATTTGGGTGAGCAAGTGAGTGATTGACTCTTAGGAAAATACCTAGTTTAGGCGCTCCTCCAATCAAAGGAAGCCTAAGTCACCACACAATCTCAATCCCAAACAATCGGCTTGTGATACTAAGATTGGTAGAAATAAAAAAATTAAGCTTTTTGAAAGTTAACAGTCTATACGTGTTATGAGTGTGGAAACAATATTTACATAATTGTGTATGATTTTGTTACCGAGTGTTGGAAAGGCACTTTTTAAGTAATTAATCAAAGAGACTTTGAGACTTTAATTGCGACAAGTATACCCATTTTATATGCAAACGATGCTTTGAAAATTTAACCTTTTTTTCGAATTAAGTATTCTTAATTAGTGCCCTATGTCACTCATTAACATAGGACAACTATGCATTATCGAACTTGACATGATAAATATTTTCTTCCTAAAATTAGACTTAGTTAGCTAGCCCTAGACAGATCACATGAGGGGAGATGGTCCAATAAGTCTTGAACTTATTGTATGGATATCAATCAATCCTAAACTTTTAAACTTTAATAATTTAGTTTTAAACATTTGCATGAAATTTCAATATAATCCTTCTAGCATTATTCGCCAAGAACCACTAACGCACCGGTGTGCTAAATAGGACACTTGGTGATGACTAGATTGTCATGTCAATGATTTTCCGCGAAAATTGGCTAGAAGAGCTATAGTGGAATTCACAAAAATATTTACAACTAAATTGACAAATTCAAAAAGTTTAGAACTAAATTACTTATGTACATTCGGTTTAGGATTGCTCAATAATTTTCCCAATCAAATCTCATTTGTAATCATAGCCAAACTATGGACATGAGGCACCATGTGTATTTTGCTCATGCAGTCAAAAGGGAAATGATAATTTGATATGGTAGATTGTTTATCTTGCTTTATCAATGGACAAAGACTAATGGTTGGGTATAAATTTTCTTACATTTTCAAACCACCTACATAAAGGTGCTATCTCCCTTAAACCACCTACTTTTGTTTCGAGCGGTAATTTTATAAAAAAAAATTGATACATAATGTTATTTCGTGTCATGTTCGGAAGCTATTGCCATTGTTGGTAAATAACCGTTAAGTGCCGAGCAGGTTGCTAGTCACACAATTTGACTGCTAGGATTTCAAATTTACTAACAATGCTACAGAATTACCATCCCCGAAAGTTGTTTCCCTTTTGGCCCCAACGGAACATTGTTCTCTGAATCAAAGTGACATCAGCGAATTGCGTGATAAGGACATACGCAATGCGATTGTGGTAAGAGAGAGCATGTTAATGTCCAAAATCATCCTCTTGAAATCTTTCTGCAGTACATACACTGGGATAAAAGAACATTCTCGGTCTCAACTCCAAAGCGAAAACGAAATACAACTTCTTCGGTCACAACGAAGCCACAGGTCATCATTTTTGGGCAATTAAGCGGACCGGCACGAAGCATCGTCAGGCTTACGAGCAGGAACGATTCTATCTTCAAACCTCCAATGAAGTGACCAAAAGAAAAAAAACAGAGAATCGGAAATTCGAAGTGTATATGAGCACAGCAGATGTGGCAACTCTGTACAAAAATTATCAGAAGTTGACTGTATCTCAAAGGCACAGGTTTTCACCACTCGAAAGTACTTATTAGCAAGAGAATCCACACAGTTCTATTCACACTCGCGATCCATTTGTACAGTATCCTCATATCCATTTCTGATCCAAGCCAAGGATTTCAACCAAATAGCATCTTCAGATTTGACCAGGCAGCGGTTGATCTAGACATTCTTTCCTCGGCTATTCTCTTCTTCTCCTCAGCCTCTGCTACCTTCTTCTCTTGACCCTTGTGCCCAGATTTCGCTTCCTCTGACTCGACCATCAAAATCTCCCAGTCCGAAATGAGCTTTTCTCTTCTGGACTTCACTTCCTCAAGTTTTTCGTTGAGCTCTTCCTCCTCTTTGGTGAGATTACCAAGCAAGTGCTTATACAAGATGTGAGTCTCATGATTCTTTTTCATTGTTGCAAACATTTGATCCTTCAGCAATTTCTGCAGCTCGAATTCAGAATTGTCCTGCTCAAAGGTCAAAAAGTCAGAAGTGAACTCATCGAAGTTGGCCCAAAAGGCCTTGACTGATTTTTTCTGGTCCAGTGATAACCCGCTTTTGGCTATGCTTAATGTCGACATTGCTTCAGCCAATCTGTCTTTTACATTTAGCTTGAAGATATCAGAAAGGCACTCCTTCAAAGACAGTTTAGCCTTCTCTACTTCTTCCAAGGTTGGAGCCTCATAAGTCAAAAGAGCACCCCTTTGATTGTTTGTGTTTGACCCTCCTCTGGCGGGAGAACTCTGAGCAGCGTTAATAATTTCCTCAAGATTTGTAAAATATGTGTCGAATGTATCTATTGGTGTTGCCTGAGGTACATTTGCTGGAGGTTCAGCCACCTGAGTATTTTCAGCCGGGCGTTGGGGGCCCAAAATCTCAGCTACAACTGTCAAAGTGTTGTTAACTAAATACCCATTACGGCTGTCATGAAGTTCACTCAATGGAATGAAGGATGTGAAGCCCCAGTCACTCTCTCTTGCAGTGAAATCATGTTCCGTCTCTGCATTTTGTTCAGACAGGACTTCAGTAAAAAGGAGTAATGGGTTAAAGATACCTCGTTTCACTGGCTTAGGTGCAATAAATAAACAGATTACTTCGCTTTGGATCAGAAACATGGGACACCAGAACCACAAGAACAAAGTCAAAGCATATTTTGAGAAAGCATTGCAACAAGAAGGCCTAAACATGCTCTCTCAGTTTGCTTCAGCAGAAACCCAGTCCAGTTTGGTGAAATGACAAAAAATCCAAATTACGACAACACTTCTATGCTCATTAGATAAAAGTCCCTAAAATCCTGCAATTTGTCCCACAAACAGTATTGACATGATGAATCTTTATTCCTTCCAATACTTCTAAATGTCCAAATGTCGATCCATTCCTTCCAAGCTTTCCGTTGCCAAGTGCTTTAAAGTGCATATAAGTGCATGTGCGATTGGAATTGGCACAAAATTATGTACACGGAAGAAACTTCAGAGTAATTTCTCACTTTGATTCCCTAAAGTCATACTTAGTTCAAAATAATCCTTCAATATTCTTTTTGAAAGAGACTTAATGATAGAATTGACGAAAGTACTGCATTGCCAACACAACT
The DNA here is from genome assembly GCA_016097545.1 of Eucalyptus victrix. Lineage (NCBI taxonomy): Eukaryota > Viridiplantae > Streptophyta > Magnoliopsida > Myrtales > Myrtaceae > Eucalyptus > Eucalyptus victrix. Next base: position 21,518,437 of record CM027845.1, on the reverse strand, counting down.
GTGGTCTTTGACGATGTACACCACAAAGACAATGGCATGCTTTCACTTATAAGGAATAATGGTGGATGTATTTCACCTGAATCACAATAAGCATAAGCAAGATTTCTCAGTTTATGAATCCCATTAGCCATTACTCTGAATTTGTGAGTGCAAACTTTATTAACACGAATACCATTGATTGCGAGGACATATTTGTGCCTAAATTCATCCTAGACATGTTAGAGGACTGCAGTAGCAAAAAAGAAAGAAGGTTTCTCATTCCACCATATCTCAAAATGAGATTCCAACAGCAGACTGAAAAAACCAGCCATAGTCAGAGTCGCAATCAACGTACCCTTAATCCTAGAATAGTCATTATTGTTCTGATCGACCAGAATCAATCTGAAATGGGCGCTTCTGCTCCACCCAGATGGTAGCCTCGCGGAATCAGCGGTGTCTAAGTATATTGACAAGCACTCTACGCTGTTCCCTTTGGGGAAAATGAGTATTCGCCTGCTCAAATCAACCGTACCATAAAAGAGAATGGATAAGTCTTGGGGATTTCAACGAGTAAAGGAAACATAAAGACAAACAAGGCATCATTCGATCATTACGCTCGCCAGAAATTAAATTCAAGGATTACCAGGCATTATCCCCGGGCGTGAACACTTCAGAGTAGTACTTCTTTTGAGTCAAGCTAGTGAAGTTGGTAATCTTCCATGTGTATTTCCATGAAGTGGGATTTCGCTCGCCCATCGCCTGCTGCTTCCCCGCGATCCAATCAATCGAAACAACAAGAAAGAGTCACCATCAGTCTTCAGAGTCAAGAGCACACAATGATTCCCAGAAAATTCAAACGAAAAAATCGCAGACGTCATCGTTCTGAAACATCGAAACCAAACAAACACTCGCCCCATTTCTGAAGGGTCAAGAAAAGGAGCCCAGAAAGAGCACGATCTCGAACGTTAAAGAATTGACTGAAATTGCATCAGACAGCCCAAGATTCAAGACCATGGACTCGAAAGAAGATAAAGATTCGAACCCCAACCTCTCCCTCGAAACAGGGAACGAGCTCCGACTCGTAGGAGAGCGGGACAGCAACAGCAACAGGTCGAACTCGGGTCGAGTTTCGGGAAGGACGAGGAGAGAAGCCGCAAGGAGAGAAGCAACCTCTTCTTCCACTCATCGAGTCGTGGGCATCTCAAGGAAACGAAAGATCGGCCCTCGCCAGCTCGTAAAAATCACTACTTCCGGAAATCCACCGATGTACGCGGCTGACACGCCAGTTTTTTGCAGTTGACCTGGAATGCAAGGATTTTAAATTGGACGAAGCCACCCTTCAAGTTCGATCACGACCCAGAGAAGAAAAACCTTAAATCTCGATTATTACTGGGTGGTTGCTTGTTTGCTGCTCCATCTCTCCAATTTCTTGAGCCGTGTCGAATTGACGCTAAAAAATGTCTCCTTTTTCGTGCGTTCTTCTTGTTGATTTCCTCCGTTTTAAATTCAGGGTCTTTTTCGTTGACATCGACATCGAATTTGTTCGGTTCGCACCTGGTTCCGTTCCCTAGTGTTAGAGACGGCAATTTCGGTTCCAGGCCCCATTTCCTACGCCATGTCTAATAGGCCCCATGCGGGGTGGATATGGACGACACGTGGAGCAGTTAAGTAGAGCAAAATAGATCGACGAATGAACGAGACCTAGTAAAATGGATCGTGATGGGTTGCCGACGTGTATATCGCCACGACTTGTCGTTTTCAGCATTATGTTTCAATCCGACTTCACATTTTGGATTCGCATTACACCTGAAAAATGGAAATGGTGCCTTTAATTAGTAACCACCATATGAATGTTTTGGCAATATTTGCATTTTGCAATAACAATATCGTAATATTGAAAAGATGTGTGGGATGTTAATTTGTCCAGTGTGTAATCAAATCTCGATATCCAAGATTCCCTAGATTTGTGTTCGACAAGTTCATTCACAAACATACTTAGGTAGTTTGATTTCCCTGACACTACCCCTAACCTAATATCACCTTCTTTGAAATATATGCAATCATGTGATAACCCTTTTAAAGTATATTTATCTTTCCTTCTATTAGCCTTTTATAATGATGTTTGCTCCTGCGTTATCAATCTCTTTTAAAAACTCTACAATGACCTTCAAAACTAAGTTATCGTCTAAAGCTCACATGTGTGGCACAACCTCTGTACGCGTGAGTTTACACAAATCCACCAAACCCAAGGATCTAGTTTTGCCAATCTGACTCAAAAAGTTTTTAAAAATTGAAAGAACTTCGATGCTGATGTAGCTTTGATCTGCGGATAAATTATTAAATTGATATTGCCTTTGCTAGCACTCCACCATTATCAGAGAAAAAGTACTCATTCCGAATTAATAAATCATGGTTGAAACCATAACCAATAGAGACAGGGCCGGCAAAAGTGAAAATGTGATTGGCCATAGCACTAAGTGAGTTCAGACCTGACTAGAGCTCATCAATAATCGCCAAAATAAAATAAAACACAAACCATGGATTTCTTGTTGCTTTTGTCAAATTAGTAATGGAATAAGTCTACTTATGGATTTTTTTTTCTAATTCCATAGAAAATGTCCAATCAATGGCGGTATTCATTGTCTTAAACTTAGAATATTAGGTAATGCATTATTATTATTTTTTTGGTAGGAATTTGTAAACCCATTATTAAAAACATTCTCAAAGCTTCTTTCCAATCCCTTATCAATTGGCCTCTTCTGAATCCCTAATTTCTAATATGAAAGCAATGCCTTACCCTGTCATAATCACTCTAGGTATAAGTCATGCAAACTCTCTAGAAATTGCACTAAATGATATTTTGTCCATCGTCAACAGCAAGCCACGCTCTTATTATTTCTAAGCAATTGCTAGCATCGTTGACCTTGACATTCCATGAATACTTTTCGCATACCAAGTTGGCTTGGGAAATGGACAGTTTCACACCTTGACGTGGTTGTAATTCACCCAGCAAATTCATTTCATCTTCGGTCAAATTGTAAATCTCTCTCCTGATGATAGTTGACTGACGGAAATATTTTCATACGCTTTCCAGATTGACTTCGAGGCGGTTTAGCCACTTCGGCGAGTTCAGATTTGAAGTCGTTTCTGCATGATCAAGTCTCTTGCAGGGCAGGTTTTTAAGTGTTTTATGGGGATTAGTCCTCTTGAGGATCTTCTGCTTGTATAGGGAGTGAGAATTCGGAACTCAGAAGAAGAAGGAATTTCGATTCTGTAGATCAGTCCTTTTCAGCAATGCGAGCAAAGTGAATATCAGGAGAAGAAAGGGAAGAGCTCTTGCTCCGAAAACAGCAAATAGTTTGAGACAGATGAACCTGCAGCACACGCTTACGGATTCAGGATTGCACATTCCCACTTCTCACAGCCGAAACAGAAATCGCATTTTTTTGTCCGGAGACATGTAAAGTACACACCGGGAATAGTTTTGCAAGACGGAACTACTCGTTCCTCGTGCATCAACGGAACAACGGAGAGGAAAGCACATTTATCAGAGCGAACTTCTCAGTTCCAAGAGCAATAAACATAATGACCGCGCAGTTCGCATGGAAGATCATCGCAAACTGACTCTTTCCCTATTTCTGTTTGTGGCCAAAATAAGCTGACCGCAAGCATATAACCTAGGATACGAGAAACAGCCCGTTTCAAAAATAGTTTGCCTCGACACTTGTAAAAATTAGCCAAATTGCCACAGCTACCAGCTAAAAGTTTTTAGTAAAATTGAGCCTTCAGGTTCGACCAAGGAGCGGTCGATCTCGACAATTTTTCCTCGGCTATTCTCTTCTTCGCTACTTCTTCTAATGAGCTCTGTTAATAGATTTGCCTCCCTCCGACTCGACCATCAAATTTCCCTGCCCAAAATGAGCTTTTCTCTCCTTGATGCGGGTCTATTGAAGACAATTAACTCACAAGCCCAACTCTAGCATCATCAATCAACCAAACTTATGCGACCAAAAAGAGATTTTGGCCATCACATGATTCAATGGGCCCAAGGAGGTAAGGCGACCAAGATAGAGTTCTAGAATTGAAGAATAAAGGCAAATTTGGCTAGGGTAAAAGCTAGAGGGTTGTTTTCTAATTCCTGTATTTTTAATGTTTCCTTTTGTAATCTTTCCTAATTCATATGTCTTTTTTTCTTTTATAAGGTCTCCTAATTCCTATGTTTCACGGTTTCCACATCTTGGTCCATCTATATAAGAGGTGCATTCTCAATTATAAGATTCAAAATTGAGTTGATAATTTTTGAGAATTTCTTTCAAATGAGTGAATCATTCAATTGTTTATCAAATTCCTTGGTGGTGAACCTAAAATGTTCAATGATCTTGGCCAGTGTAATACTCCTTTTTTCCTTGGTGGCAAACTCATATATCCCAAAGTTATTTTCCCTCATACTCAATCACCTCCATTTATTCCATCAAAACACGTCAGCAGGGAAAATTGTCCAAAATATCTTAAATTATTATTTTTTTGTCAATTTAGTATTAAATCTTTCAGTTATACTTAGTGAGTCCTAATCTTTTTACTTTTTACTAATTAAATCTATTTGGCCAATTTTGACCGTAAAATCACTTACATGGAGCTAATCATTTTACATGGTAAGACTAGTATTGATGTGAATTTTTTTTAAATAATTTTTCTTATTTTTTCCCTTATTCTTCTTGCCGGTGGATGGGAAAGACAAGGGATGGCGAGGGCTAGCTCACTAGGTGTGGCAAGGCTGACCCTCGCTTAGGCCATGATGATCTCTTGGCCCCGGTGATGTTGGGTAGAAGCGGTAAGGAGGGGCCAAGGAGGAGGGGAAGGGCGAGTACTGGCCGTTGGGTGGGGTGGAGTAGAGGTGGGAGAGGGCAAGACGAGGATGAGGATGAGGATGAGGATGGCCATGACGAGATGGAGAGGAAGTGGAGGCATGGTGGTGGAGGTTGAGGGGAGAGAGCGAGAGCGAGAGGTGGGTGTTACGAAAGGATCAAAATCAGGTATATAACGAGAGGGCAAAGAAGGTGGAGAAAAGATCTGCATCTCTCTATAGAGAGAGAGAGAGAGAGAGAGAGAGAGTTTGGGGAGTGTGACAGTTTGTGGGGAAGACAAGAAAATATTAGGCGGGGCGGCCCCTCGCGTCACCGTGGGGCCGACCACTCAACAATCAACACACAAGTCTGGGACCCTCTCTCTCTGTCTCTTGCATCCTCACTATCTTCAACTAATGCGGCACTCTCTTCTCTCTTTTGCGGCTTTCAAAACAAGGACGAAGGAGACCTATTTTTTTTCAATTTACTCTCCCTCTCTCTTGCTCCCAAGAACTTCGTCGGTTGCATCCCAATTCTTCGGCAGGTCGCCTCTGTCTCCGCCTCCACATCCGCTGTCGGATCCATCTTCGCAGAATAAAAGAGCATGTGATGGTGTGATGAGGAGGAAGCACATTAGTTCAAGGTGACTCGCTCCATCGGGCTCGTTTAGCTGTGAAAAATGATGGATGCAAATATTATATCTAGAAATCAAGAACGGATAACTGAAAATGATGATAAACCTTTTCTTTGAAGGTTTTTCAAACCCAACTTAGCGAGAGTGAAGAAACTGCCCTGACCATAGCTCCGTTTAGGGATGGTAGTTAGTTGCGCGATAGGTTGAGGATTGACCGGACAATTTTCCACAGGTGATTAAGCCTCTCTTAGGCGGAAAAGAGTCACTGAGTCAAGTTGGATTGTGCAAAGTGGTCCTATGTTAATGAGTGCCCTTGGGCACTAATTAAGTATACTTTATTCGGAAAAGTTAGACTCTCAAAGTATTCATTATGCATTAAATGGGAATACTTGGCGCATTAAAGCTGCAAAGCCCTTTTCAATCAATTGCCTAAAAAGTACCTCCACAGCAATCGCAAACAAAATGGTATACAAGTCATGCAAACACTATCCACGCCTAAAATCAAAGGACACATAGTCTGTTATTTTGCTAGAAAGGCTTAATTTCCGATCCTACCAATCTCTCATACTAGTCATTAGCCTTCATCTTTGTGGGGAATATGCTAGTGAAGACACAAAATAGGGAAATCCCTAGATGATAATGAAGAATAATTGTTTGGGAATGGGAGAATCATAGAGCATATTCTAAAATTTGTGGCGATAATGTATTTATATCTTTAGACTTTCATTTCATACATTTCACTCCAAACTTTGTAACTTTTAAGCACTTGAGTCTTTCCATTAATTCCATAAGTTTTAAGTGGATAATAAGAGCCATGATAAGAGCCGCGTATCTTTTCTTGTTACTATTGTATCCACTCTTACATGGCTGTTAATAATAAATAATGTCATAATTTTCTCTTTTATTAAAATCTAACTCCAAAATGACTCAAAGTGGACAACTATAAATAACTTTAGGACGTAAATATGAATTCCTCGAGACTATTAAAACATGATTCAAACTTCTCTATTGGTCCGGCTGACTCGATATTCAAAGGAATAGTGACGTTTAGGACCTAAACCTTGGCTTTGATACCAAAATGTCTTGCTAGAAACCCTGCACTGCGAACATGAAGTTCGGTCAATGGAAAGAATGAGTTAAAACCAGAGTCACTCTCTCTCACAGTAAACTCAAGCCGTAGATGTGCGCAGTTTTTATAGAAGAATCGTGAAGACAGGGCGACGGGTTATAAAACTCTCTATATATTGCATGGCAAGTGCAACATTCTGCAGCATGAATCAGTCTGACCACTGAAGTCTAAGGTGCTTAAAATTGTCTTCTCCAGGTGCAGACCTCTTTACTGTCCAACGACAGTTTAATTGGCCGCGTATGGTAACATTTTTGTTTATCCTAATTTCTATTCTTTTGTTCCTCAGAACAAAAAAAAAAAAAAAACAGAAATCTGTTTGGTAATGCCAAGTTGTTTTTCTATTCTGAAGAATAGAAAGTTAGCCCAAGAATAGATTTGGAGCAGAAACGAGAAACAAAAAGAAATTGCTTCTATTCTCGGGAACAATTTCTAGAAATAAGTAATTTTGTTTTCTTTTATTCTTCTCTCTTGCCGCAGCCACCTTCAACAGCTTGAAAGCCACTGTCGACTGCCGGCCGCCGCCACCGCTGTCGCTCTCTGCTGTCGCGGCCGCCAACCGCCGCTCACCGCTGTCCCGGCCGCCGCTCACCGCTCGTTGCCGTCGACCGCCACCGCACAACCTATCGGCTGCCAACGACCGGCAGCGGCGGTTGGCGGTCAACAATTCGTGAGCAAGAATAAAAGACGAATAAATACAAAAAAGAAATTGTTGCGTTACCAAATGCATTTCTATTCTTTTTCTATTTCAAGAGTAGAAATTTTGTATAGTTACCAAACGGGTTCTTTTACTCAGAAATTGTTCCCCGTAATAGAAATAGAAAAGAACTATTTCTAAAAAAAAAAAAAAAAACTCTTCCCTAGTCAAGAAACGTTGTCATGCATGCCCCTAGTCTCCACTCTTGAGTTTCTGGATATGACTACACTGCACACGAGGTTAAAAAACTGTAGGAAGCAATCTGTAAGTTCTAGACAAGATAAGGTGTCTTAAGGCAAGAACTCAGAAGGTGAAAAAAGTAACAAACACAGACCCTGAACCTGCATTAAACATGCCATGAGGCCAATTTCAGGAACACATTCCACGGCATATACACAACCATCAAGTGTCATGAACACCAACCCATTCAAGTTCGCGATGTAATACGTGCCAAAAAGAATCTTTCAATTCAACACAAGTCCCACCTCTCAAAGCTCAGAAACCAAATCAACCAGAGAGACATATATTCATATAAAAAGGAGATTCCAAGAGAATCAAGAATGACACCAAACTTTCACAGCGCAATGGTTTCAGCTGAGCAGGGCAACAGCGTGGAATCTGCAACGACCAGGTACAGCGACAATCCATCCCTATTACTCCCCCTGTAGTAAATCACGAATCTCTCACTCACCACAAAACGAAAGAAGAAAAGAAGAAAAGAATCTCTCAGACAACATGATCGGAACATGGTGATATCCAAAGGAGTAGTGGAATGTGTAATCGACAACTCTTTTTCTGCCTTATTTGCTATTTTTATTGCCTACTTTTGTTTTGAGTGGTAAATTTCTAAAAAAATTTGAAAACTTATAACTTCATGTGATGTTCGTAAGTTATTATATTGTTAGTAAATAAACCATCGACATATCTGTCGAACGCATCGTCAAAATTTTAGGGAGTGGAAAAAAGAGCGTCCTCTACCTCAACTTCAAAGTGAAGAGGAAATACCACTTCAGTCACAATGAGACATAGGTTATCATTTAAGGACAATTAAACGGACCAAAGCGAAGCATCAATAGGCTTACGAACGGGAATGATTCTAATTTCAAACCTCTGATGAGAAAACCGAAAGAAAAAAACAGAGAATTTGAAGTTTGAAGTGTATAAAAGCACAGCAGAAGTGGCAACTCGTACAAAATTATCAGAAGGTGACTGTATCTCAAAGGCACAGGATTTCACCCCCTCATAAGCACTTATGAGCAAGAGATTTGACTTTGACATAAACACGGTTATATTCACAAATGCGACCCATTTGTTCAGTGTCCTCATAGCCAGTTCTGATCCAAGCCAAAAGGCTTCAACCAAATAGCGTCTTCAAATTTGACCAAGGAGTGGTTGATCTAGACATTCTTTCCTCGGCTATCCTCTTCTTTTCCTCGGCCTGCACTACTTTCTTCTCTTGATCCATGTATCCAGATTGCGCTTCTTCCAATTGGACCATCAAAATCTCCCACTCCGAAATGAGCTTCTCTCTTCTGGACTTCACTTCCTCGAGTTTTTTATTGAGCTCTTTCTCCTCTTTGATCAGGTCACCCAAAAATTGCTTATACAGGATGTGAGTCTCGTGATTCCTCTTCATTGTCACCAACATTTGATCCTTCAGCAATTTCGGCAGCTCGAATTCGGCATTGTCCTGCTTGAAGGTCAAAAAAGTCAGAAGTGAACTCATTGAAGTTGGCCCAAAAGACCGTCACTTGTCACGCCGGGACACTTAAGTGCCATAACTTTAAAATGGTACACTTAAGTGCCATCATCGGAGTAAAATTGGACACTTAAGTGCCACTCCGGCGAAAATCCGGCCAAATGGCCGACGTGGCAATTTTCCGACGAGTTTAGTCCAAAACGGCGTCGTTTTGCACGCTGACGTGGCGGAGAAAATGCAAAAATGACGCCGTTTTGTGTCTACGTATAAATAATAATATAAAAATTAATTAAATGATAAATTATTCAAAAAATTTTAAAAAAAAAAATTAAAAAAATTAAGAAAAATTTAAAAGTTTTAAAAAATTAAGAATTTTTTTAAAAAAAAAAAAGGGGGGAGGGAGGTCGAACGGGCGGCCGAGGGCCGAGCCCTCGCCGACGCCGCCTCCCCGCCGTCGCCCGGGAAGGGCCGGGCGGCGACGGCGAGGGCTCGCCCTCGCCCGCCCGTTCGACCTCCCCTCCCCCCCCCCCTTTTTTTAAATTTTTAAATTTTTTAAAATTTTCTTATTTTTTTAAAATTTTTAAATTTTCTTTTTTTTTAATTTTTAAATTTTCTTATTTTTTTTAAATTTTCTTATTTTTTTAAATTTTTTTTAATTTTTTAAAATTAAAATTTTTAAAATTTTCTTTTTTTTAAATTTTTTTAATTTTTATGCTGATTTGGAGCTCCGGCGAGCCACGTAGGCAAAAAATAATAATAAAATATTGCCACGTAGGATTTCCGGCAAGGGTCGCCGGAGGTGGCACTTAAGTGTCCCACTCGAAAAAAAAAAAAAAAGTGACACTTAAGTGTACCGTTTTGGAGTTATGGCACTTAAGTGTCCCGGCGTGCCAAATTATGGCACTTGTGCTGGACTTCTGCCCCCAAAAATTGCTTATACAGGATGTGAGTCTCGTGATTCCTCTTCATTGTCACCAACATTTGATCCTCCAGCAATTTCGGCAGCTCGAATTCGGCATTGTCCTGCTTGAAGGTAAAAAAAGTCAGAAGTGAACTCATTGAAGTTGGCCCAAAAGGCCGTCACTGATTTTTGCTGGTCCAGTGATAACCCACTTTTGGCTATGCTTAACGTCGACACTGCTTCAGCCAATCTGTCTTTCACATTTAGCTTGAAGATACTGGAAAAGTACTCCTTCAAAGACAGCTTAGCGTTCTCTACTTCTTCCATGGTTGGAGCCTCAGAAGTCAAAAAAGCACCTTTTTGATTGCTTGTCTTCAACACTCCTCTGGCAGGAGAACTCTGAGCGGTGTTAATAATTTCCTCAAGATTTGTGAAATACACGTCAAATGTGGCTGTTGGTGTCGCCTGAGGAATATTTGCAGGAGGTTCAACCGAGTAATTTCAGCCGAGGTTTGGGGGGCCAAAATCTCAGCTACAACCATCAAAGTGTTGTTCACTAAATACCCGTTATATCCATGATGGACTTGGTGCAATGGATGAAAGGATGCGAAGCCCCAGTCTCTTGCAGTGAAAATATGTTCTGTCTCTGCATTTTTTTCATATGGGACTTCAGTAAAAAGGGATAACAGGTTAAAAATAAACCCTGTTTCACTGCATTAAGTTCAATGAATGAAAAGATTCCTGTGTTTTTTGGGTCTGAAGCATGGGACACCAGAACCACAAGAACGAAGTTAAAGCATGTTTTTAGAAAGCATTGCGACAGCAAGGCCTAAACATGCTCTCTCAGTTTGCTTCATCATAAACTCAGTCTGATCTGCTGAAATGAAAAAATTCCAAATTATGGCAACCCTTCCGTGTCAATTTCATACCTAAAATCCCACAATTTGTTCCACAAACAGTATTGATGTGGTGAATGTCCACCCCTTCCAATACTTCTGAATGTCCAAATGTTCATGCATTCCTTCTATTCGGTTGCCAAGTATTTATACTGTCATTTCAGATGCTTTGAAGTGCATAAAAGCACACATTTGAATGGAATTGGCACAAAATTATGTGCACAGAACAAACTTCATCGCATCTATAAAGTGAGAATCTCCACAAACAGATGTGCTATGACCTATGGAGTAATTTCTCCCTTTAATTCCCTCATACTTAGCACAACAAGTGAAGTGAAATAATCCTCTATCTGAAGGAGACTTACTGATAAAATTTACAAAAGTACTGCATAGCTAACCCAACTATGGTCTTTGCCAGTTTACACCACACACAATGGAATACTACAAATGATGAATGATGGTGGATATATTTCACATGAATCACAATTGCCGGGAACACAAAGTCGTCCTTGACATCTTACTATTCCATCATCAGAGACTTGAAATTCTGATCTTTTTCCTAAAGATACAGTATCCTTCACTTTCAAATCCTCTGGGTCAGACTCTTGCAGGATCTTAATTTTCTGGATAATCTCTAGCTCAATCCTTAATGCACTAAGCATGCCAATAAGGCAATCCATTTCCAATTTAAATTCTGAGTCTGCTACAAACTTTAACAATTCCCATTCTGCCATCCTTAAACTAGCCATTTTCATAGCCGACTTACGACTAAGAGCATCTGCCACTCTATGCGCTTTCCTTGGATGATATCTTATCTCACAGTCATAATCCTTCAATAACTCCATCCATCTCCTTTTGTGAGAATAGATACTTCAAACTTTTATGATCCGTATAAATCTCAAATTTTTCCCTATACAAATAGTGTCTCCATATCTTCAAGGCAAATACTATAGCTGCTAGCTCTAAATCATGCGTCGAGTAGTTCAGCTCATGGGGTTTCAATTATCTGGATGCATAGGCTACAACCTTGCCATGCTACATCAACACACATCCTAGTCCTTTGTGAGATGCATCACTATACACTGTGAAACCATCAGGTCCAGTAGGTATAGTCAAAATTGGAGCTGAAGTCAATTTCCTTTTGAGCTCCTGGAAACTCCTTTCACATTCTCCATTCCATTCAAATTTCACATTCTTTCGGGTTAACTTAGTTAAAGGTCCTGCCGGTCGTGAAAATCCTTCAATGAACCTCCTATAATAACCAGCCAATCCTAAGAAACTTCGTATTTCAGTAGGTGTCGTTGGTCTCAGCCAATTTACTACCATTTCAACTTTTGCCGGGTCTACTGCAATTCCTTTTCCTGACACCACATGTCCTAGAAATATTATCCGATCCAACCAGAACTCACACTTACTAAACTTAGCATACAACTTATGCTCTCTTAGGGTCTGCAAAACTATTCTCAAATGTTGCTCATGCTCTTTAGGCCCTTTTGAATATACCAGAATATCATCAATAAAAACAATCACAAACTAGTCTAAGTAAGGCTGAAATATTCTATTCATCAAATCCATAAATGCAGCCGGTGCGTTAGTCAATCCAAATGGCATAACAAGGAACTCATAGTGTCCATAGCGAGTCCTGAACGCAGTCTTAGGAATGTCCTCCTTCTTAATTCTTAACTGATGGTATCCTGACCTCAAGTCAATCTTAGAGAAGACCGAACTTCCTTGGAGTTGGTCAAACAAGTCATCAATTCTAGACAAATGATACTTATTCTTAATGGTCACCTGGTTCAGCTGCCTATAGTCAATACACAAGCGCATCGATTCATCCTTCTTTTTCACAAACAAGACCGGTGCATCCCAAGGTGAAGCACTTGGTCTAATGAATCCTTTGTCAAGCAACTCTTGTAATTGCACTTTCAATTCCTTCAATTCGACTAAGGCCATCCTATATGGGGCTTTTGATATTGGTCCTATTCCAGGCATTAATTCAATTTCAAATTCAATCTCCCGCTCTGGCGACAATCCAGGCAATTCCTCAGGAAATACATCTTGAAATTCGTTAACTACACGAACTTCCTCAAGTTTAGGCTCCTCCCTTGCATAATCTCTAACTATGGCTAGGTACCATCGACATCCTTTGTCAAGTAACTTACAGGCTTCTACTGCCGAAATAAGAGCTATAGGAAAATGGGTCTGACCTCCTAAAAATTCACAACTAGACTAATCAGGTAAAACAAATTGAACCACTCTCCTATAACAATCCATTCTAGCCCGATACTTACGAAGCCAGTCCATTCCTATAACAACGTCAAAGTCATACATAGCCATTACAACCAAATCTATTTCCATATCTTTTCCTCCCATTGATATCTTATAATTTTCACACACCAGCGTAGACAATACCATGTCCTTTAAAGGTGTGGAAACACAAAGAGGTGTCTCAAGAGGCATAACTTCTTTCTTATTCAAACATCTATATCTTTCAGACACAAACGAATGCGTTGCACTCGTATTAAACAATGCATATGCCTTTTCACCATTAATAAGAATCATACCTGAGATAACAGTTTTAGAAGCTTCCGCTTCCTCCTGGGTGATCGCATACACCCTTCCTTGTGCAGGTGGTCTCTGAGGATTTCCTTGTGAGTTTGACCTAACAGCACTCTCATATCCCTATCGCACCGAGCCAACACTCACTTGCGACCTCTCTTGTGGGCAATTTCTCCTAAGATGACATACTTGTCCACCAAAACATTTTATTTGTCCAGTACAAGGTTCTGGGCCATTTCTCCCATTACATTTTTGACAAATACCAGGCTGATAGGCTGCTTTCCCTATATTCGGACCATTCCTTGCTCCTCCAAAATTCCCAAAATTACCCTTCTTCTTCACATTCCAAGTCTGACCTTGACCAGAATAAGGCCTCTTCCCCTTTCTCACATCATTAAAATTCAACGGTTTCTTAAACTCCGACCGTTCTCTCAACAACTCCTGCTCCACTAACTACGCCCTTTCATAAATCTCATTATAATCTCTTATGTTCAATGGCACCAGTTGCTTTCTAATGTCAGTCCTTAGCCCTTTCAAAAATCTGTTAGCCTTTTCCTCCTGTTCTTCAATCAATCTAGGAGCATATCTAGACAATTCAAAAAATCTAGCCTCATACTAATCTACTGTCAACCCCTTTTGTTCTAGCTGAACAAATTCAGTAATCTTCCTATCCTTAGCACAATCAGAAAAATGCTTCCTATTAAAAGCTCTAACAAACTCCTCCCAGTTAACATCAGTACTTGGTGGAAAGATTATGTCCTTTGAAGCTCTCCACCAAAACTTCGCATTTCCCTCCAACTGGTACTCTGCTAAAACTATTTTCTCAGCATCAGTGCAGTCCAACAGCCAGAAAATTTATTCCATCCCATCAATCCATTGCTCCGCCTCCTCAGGATTTCCCATTCCATTGAACTTAAGTGGCTTCAGCTTTAAAAACTGCTCCACTAGTCCTTGAGTACGGCGTTCTACTCCAGGATGTTGCTGCGCCTACCTTTCCATCAGATTTCCAATATTGGCTAATGCCTGCAGGATGTCTTCCATTCAGGGTTCAACCCTTGCAACAGAGGCTTCAGCCCTCGATGAATGAGCACCTCCAACTCGCACCATGACTTTCCTGCAATTTCCAAGCATTGGCTCAGGAATAATCTGAGACTCTCTGCCTCCTTTCAAAACAACTACTACTACTACATAAGTAACATATACATGTTATTAGTACCTAAAGGCAACTCAAAATAAACTACTAGGGATCTACGAGTGAATACTCATCACCCGTTATTCAATTATTTCGTTTTACATCCTATGGTATGCATTGTCATCATGTTCCTCAATTCCCAAATGAGGCTCCTTATCACTCCACCTATAACCATTCGCTCTAATACAAAAAAAAAAAAATGCCTGTAAATAACGACGCTTCTTCTAAGTATAAGTACAAGAGGGTATTAAGGTGTAACGTTGGTGCTTGCGGCGACCGCCGAAGGGTTCGAGGTGCTACAATTGTTGAAATATAATGGGTGTGGAAGCAGCGATTAGTGTAAAAAAAAGCTGTTTAAGAAAGGATATAGGTAGTTTTGTCCTCAAATATAATTGAAAACAAAAAGAAGAAAAAAATATAAGAAATAATCTTAAATTAAGAACGGGACCTGCAAGAGATAATATACTTAATTCAATATAATAGGGGTGTTAGCAGTGGAAGTAGCGGGAGCCCCATTTTTATTCCACGGAAATGGCCAATCAATCATAGTATTTAGTGTCTTAAACATAAAAGCATTAGTTAATGCATTATTTTTTTTGTAGGAATTTGTAAACCCATAATTAAAATATTCCCAAGGTTTCTTTCCAAACCTTTTTTCCATAGGCCTCTTCCGGTTTCCTAATTCCTGATGTGAAAGCAATGCCTTATTTTATTGCACCGAATGATATATTATTCATCTTCAATGGCAACCCACGTTCTTACTGTTTCTAATCAGTTGGTAGTATCGTTGACATTGACACTCCATGTTTCATATGCCGAATTGTTTTGTGAATCGCGAGTGATGTTTCAATCCTTGACATATTTGCATAGCTTGGCAACTGTCTTTGTAATTCACCTAGCAAATTCATTCCGCCCTTGATTAAATTATAATTTTGACTGACCAAAACATTTTCAAGCAGTTTCCAGATGGCTTCGGAGCGGTTTGGCTGCAGTGAGGAGTTCAAATTTGAAATCGTTTTTGCATGATCAAGCCTCTTTCATGGCAGGCCCTTCGTTTAGTGGAATTAGTCATCTCGAGGATCTTCTTCTTGTAAAGGGAACGCAAATCTGGAACTTATTAGAAGAAATTCCGTTTTAATGTATCAGTCCCTCGCAGAAATGCAAGGAAAGTTAATATCAGGAACGGACAGGGGAGAGTTCGTGCTCCAAAATCAGCATACAGTTTGCGAATATGACCATGCATCTCATAAATACGGATTCAATGTTGTACATTCCCACTGCTCACAACCAACAAATACATTGTATGTTTGTTCAAAGACATGCAAAGTACAGTTTTACAAGACAGGACTACTCAATCCTCATGCATCAACGGAATAACAGGGAGAAAAGCCCATTTATCTGAGCGAGCTTCTAAGTTCCAAGAGCGAAAAAAATAGCTGCCGCACAGTTTGCACAAAAATCATCAAAAGCCAACTTTTTCTCTATTTTGGAGACCACGATCATGGGCTCGAAAGCATTGACACTCTCTAAAAGTTTTCGTGTCATGTCAAATACTCTAACACGTGTTTGATATTCTCCAACACTTGGTCAACACATGTCGGAAAATCCGACACCTTATCAACTTTCCCTACACTCTCCGACACTTGAGTCGGAATTCTAATATACGAGCGATGCATGATTCCGACACGCAATGTCAATTTTAAAAAATTCAATAAATGGAGGATCAAAATTATATATGTGAAAAAATAAATAATAATAATAATAATAATAAATTAGGAAAGAAGAAAAACACATTCTTCTCTCATTTTCTAACTCACATTCTTCTCTCATTTTCTAACTCTCACTTCTTGTGATACACAATTCAACCTCCCAATTTTTTTTCTCTTCTCTTCCGACACGTCTAACACGTGAGTGTAGAATGTGAATTGCTTGTTTTTTTCTTCAAGTTTTATGGATAATTGAATTTGTCAAATTGAAATGATGAATGATATTAACAAATGGTGGATTAATGTTCTTAGTGTAAATTCATTTTAGGCTTTTTTTCATTATTTATTTATTCATGAATTTCAATCAAATTAATTTGATTGAAATAATCATAAAAATTATAATTTATTATGTATATATAAAAATATATATTTAATATATAACATGTTTCAACATGCAAAATTCTAAGAACCGACAACGTATCAACATGCGTGTTGTGTTGTGTGTTGCATGTCGGTGTTAGTGTCAGTGCTACTTGGATCAGGGGGCTAGCAGTTTCTTGGCTAAGAAATAGCTCATGCAGCACCTGATGAGCTAAGAACAATAGGTCAAGCTTCCTTCTAGAGATCGTTTTTGAGAATGTTGTGGTGTAATTCATACTCTCCATTGACAAGATGGCACAGAAGTCCCACTTTGGATATATATTGATAATTTGGGCTTTGGGCTCATAAAAAGTTGATATACATATTTTCTTTCTCTTGTAATTGAGAGATGTAACAAAAAGGTGCATGGATGTAGCCCTAGTATAGGATGAACTAGGATAAAACCTTGTGTCTTAAATTCTCTTTATCGCTTTTGCTCTCTATTTTATTTGTGATTTTGCAGAGAATCCTAACAAAGAACACTATAGCAAGTCTCATCCTCACGCCATATTGTACCATGCCCAATTTTGCTCGAGCATCCAATCTCTCAAGCAATACATAAAGATCATTTTAGTACATCAATTGATTTTGGCTTGTCATGGCCTCATTAGGAGGTCAACATTAACTCCCAACCAGTTTGTGTACGGGAGGCTAATCTTGCTTTTAGAGACCCTTTAAGATGGTATTCATTCCACTTCAAGATTCTAAGTACAAACACCCCAACACCACTCCCACAAACTAATTATATTATCTCTTCTACATTACTTATTCTTCACCCCGATGCCACGAAGTGTCACATTAAGATCACAAGGGTCGGAAGAATTTGGTCCGTGAGACCCCACCCAATTTCGCAATGACTTTGTTGCAGGTTGCACTATTGCTTCGTTGCACCCTACAACCATCGATGCCACTCCCTCAAGAATACATGACTGCGAGTGCTCTCTTTACAAAATAAGTTAGTACACTCCATCGGTAGCTTCCCCCAATCAAAGCTATTCATGAATCTTTGGTCACTTACGCTCTCCCTGAAAAATTGCATCCCAAGCCAACTGTGCTCCTTCGACAACACTGTCTTTTGCCTACTGGGCTTTACTTGATTTTAGCAAACTAATGGAGGTTTCATTTTTGGCTTGAAACGTGGTAATAGACCTACTCTTGAGATTCGTCCATTGATCTATGATCGTTTTCCCTATTTGGTGAGTAATTTGTTTATTCCTATCCCCCATTGCCATCCTAGAAGCTTGTCGGGAGCCACACATTGTCCAAGTTTTTTTGGCTTTGGTGATCAACCCCACCCCCATAGGACTGGGAAGAACACATGCTTTTCCGCATCATACACCTATTGGAAGGATCCTGCTTCAATACCAATTGTCATGGGCTGACAGTTTCTTGGTCGAGAAATAGCTCGTGCACTGCTAAGCCAAAAACAACAAGCCAACCTTCCTTCTAGAGGTCATTCTTAAGGACACTATGGCAAATTGTATTCTCACGCTGGATTTTACTAAGCCCAATTTAGTTTTGGCATCCAATCCTTCAACCAAGATTTATAGATTTATTTGGTATAATAACTAATTTCAAGCTGCCATGGCCTTTTGAGGAGAATGACACTAGCTCTCAACCGTGCATAGGAGACCAACCCCATCTTAAGAGATCCTTTAAGATGGTATCTAAACTACTCAAAGACTCCTAGCACAAACACCCAGACGATACCCTTGTCAACCAATTGTATCATCCCTTTTGCATCCCTTACTCTTCACCCTGTGACACAAAGCTCCACATTTCAACTCACAAATATATGGGAAAATTCGGTCCACAATGCTAGCATTACATATGATACAATAAACAAGCCCATTTAGGCGATGGTTTTACCTAAATTCTTGTGTACATAAGCCAAGCCAATAATTGCTACAGCTGCCAGTTAAAAGGTTTTAGCAAAATTGAGCCTGTAGGTATGACCAAGCATTGGTTAATCTCGACGTTCTTTCCTCCGCTCTTCTCTTCTTCGCTTCTTTTTCCTCGTGAGCTTTGTTCTTGGATTTCGCTTCCTCCGACTCGTCCATCGAAATCTTCCAGTCCGGGATGAGCTATTTTCTCCTAAACTTCACTTCCTCCAATTTCGTGTTGAGCGCTTCCTCTTCCTCGGCGAGGTCGTCCAACATTCGCTTGTAAGATGTATGAATCCTGAGGCTCTTCCTAATTGCAGAAAATGTCGTCCTTCCTCAGTCTCCCCAGCTCGGGTTCGGCATTGGCCTTCTCGTAGGCTAGAAAGTCGGAAGTGAAATCGTCAATGTTGACCTAAAATTTGTAAACTGCTCTATCTACGTTTCTTTAGCCTGAATCAAACTTGCCATAACATACAACAAGAGAGATTTGAAATTTTCACTAAAGGTCTTGTTAACAGTGTTGGGAAATATTTTAATCTTAAATGTACTAATTACATGTGCATTGAAAATAACATATATTCTTCATTTGGGAGCTTCGAAAGTGCAAGGTACACTTGTTTACAAAATCCTCACAATATGCAAATATGGAATGTCTAAATTCATATATAATTTTTGAAATTCCAATAATAATTTATATTTTTTTTTCTAAAAAGGATTTATTTCACAAAAACGAAATGAGAGCTGGATTGCATTTGATTATGCAGTCCCAAACTCCAAAGTTCCCTACTCGACGGCTGTTGGTGTAAATTTATCTATGTACTTTTTTGTTGCAAGACTTAGATATGGCTAACCCAGGTATCTATTCAGTAGAAAGAACTGCATCTGGGTTCAAATCCTGTTGAGAGGTCGATCCGAGATCAGAAATTCTTTGAAGAAAAAATAAAATGTTTATCTATGATTTGGAATGGAACAATGGCCCCGCTAGTACTGACCAGGCTGAATCATCTGCTTCTAGAAGAGATCGAAGGTTCTTGATATTGACCGAGTTGGAGGGACAAGGGTCTTGCTGGCTTAAAGACCACGGACATAACATTATGTTCTAGTTCTCACTATTAAAACCTAAAACGTCTTTCATTGCTATTCGTTTGGACAAGTTGAAAGCATCAATTGTTTTTCTTCTGTACTTACCAATAACATCCCCAACACTAGAGCCACCAAAAAAAAAAAAATAATTAATTCCAAACTCTATTCCAATAGGACAAATTCCTCACTCAAGAGAGGGCAAACTCACCTCATACAAATCTGCAAGACTGGATACAGGAAGAGGGTATTATTTGAGCCACACAATACATGAGTCAGGAAAGAGCATCGGAATCATGAGAATTTACAAGATTTAAAAGCAAAGAGCATGACGACCATGCAACTCGTATGAAGACATCAAAACCTGACTCTATAGACATACATAAGTATGTATATATTTGACCCACAAGCTGACTGAACCAACATAATGTAGGATCTACCACATAAGCCCCTCGCAATTGTTCTTGCGAAAATTGACCAAAAGTAGTCAAGCCAACACACAGTTTTCATACTTAAGTGAACATTTGCCTCATAGCCCATTTCAAACCTTAGTGTTTTAACAGAACTGAGTCTTCAAATTTGACCAAGCAGTGGTCGATCTAGACATTCTTTCCTCGGCTATTCTCTTCTTCTCCTCTGCCTCTGCTACTTTCTTCTGCTTATCTTTGTAGCCTGACTTCGCCTCTTCGGACTTGGCCTGCACAACATCCCAGTCCAAGAAGAGCTTGTCCTTCCTCGACTTCACTTCGTCCATCTTTCTCTTCAGCTCTTCCTCTTCCTTGACAAGTTCACCCATCAATTGCTTACAGACGATGTGAGCCTCATGGCACTTCGTCATAGCAGCTAACCATTGATCCATTTGCAGTTTTTGCAACTCAAACTCAGCATTGTCCTGTTCAAATGTCAAGAAGTCGGAAGTGAAATCATTGAAATTTGCCCGAAATGTGTCAATTGCTATTCTTTGCTTCGACGATAATCCAGTTCTAGCTGAGCTTAAAGTTGTTAATGCCTCCAATAGCCTCTCTTTCATATTCAATTTGAAGAGATCCGAAAGGCATTCCTTCAAAGATAGCTTAGCCTTCTCAACTTCTTCTAAGCTAGGAATTTTAGCCGTCAGAGCACCATCTCGGTGGCCCAAACTGGATCCTACACTAACACCATTAGTCTCAGCAGCAATGATGAGTTCCTCCAGACTAGTAAGGTAGGAGTCAAAGTCATCGGTTGGTCTAGCTGGCTGAATATTCACCGGAGGATTTACTGCTAAGACGCGAATTTCAGCTTTAATCACCAAAGTGTCGTTTGCTAGGTATCCCGCAGCATAATTATGAAGCTCAGTCAATGGAATGAAACTCGGGTAACCCCGGTCAATCTGTCTTGCAGCGAAAACATGTTCCGTCCCTGCAGAATCAGGAGACAGGGCGACGAATTCAAAAACTTCTTTACTACAACATCAGAGCATAATATGTGGAGGAAACACTGGAGACCATCAAGAACTAGAATGTTGTATTGTGCGTCCAGCAAAATATTAGCAACAGAAGAAGCAAACACCCCCATATGATCAGCTTAAGTAATGAAATTCATACAAAAGTCGATAAAATGACAATGCTCAACATTTTAACACCACCATACGTAACTATCTCAAACTCAAACTGTGGCTCCTCTCTTTTATCTAGATCAACATTTGGATCATACCAGATGCAGCCAAGCCTCAACTCCTCCATCCACAGGACCAGTTGCGTACAAACTTAACTTTGCTAAATTCCTTAATCAGTAACCTCGGGATTAGTTGTGTGCGCATATTAGAAGCTCACCCGCCTTTAAGAGGCCTAACGGACGAAAAAACAAGAAGCATATTCTCGCTCTGTCAGCTCAATATCGCTCTTTCAACTGTTTTTAACCTGCTCTGTTCTCGTCTGGACCCTTCTTCTTCGAGTCGCCGATTTTCCAAAATCAAGATGCACTACCAATCAGCGAGAAACCCATCATACGATTGCATTAAAAGAAGAGATTCCAATAAAATAAATCCAATTCAAGAACAAACCCTTTCTAACAGAGCGACCATTATTGGTTTGATCGATCACACTCAAGTGGAACTTTGCTTTTCTGGTCCACCCATTCGGCAACGCCGCAGGATCGGGGACATCGATGTACAGCGACAAATGGTCCGTGTCGTTCCCCTTGGGGAACACCAGAATTCTCCTGCTCAAAAAGGATCGGATGACACAAGAATCACTCGGCAACCCGATGAGCATGCGATCATCAAGAAACAACCGCAAAAAAAAGGAAAAATAGAAAATAAAACAATCTTGAAGTACCATTTACAACCAGCAACTGTGAACGCTTCAGAGTAGAGCCTGGTCGCCTCCTGCTCACTGAAGTAGCTGATCTTCCACGTGAATTCTCCTCGATTAACATCACTTTGCGCATCCATTCTTTTCTTCTTCTTTAAAAAAAAATAAATAACTAATGGGCTGCTGCTTCTGCAAGATCAACTTCCGCAAACGACCCGGATGTCTCTTCTTGACCGACACTCTAGTTGCGAAGAAGTAGGAGCAGGAGCAGGAGCAGGAGGGGGAGAGTTTCTTACATTACAGGAGTTGGGAAACTCACGAGGTACTCCCATCAGCAGTCGCGTCAAACGTTGCTGACTCCTCGACTGCAAGGCGATAGGATGATGGGAGTCCCGGGGCTTTATGGGAGAAGGAAGGATCGAGGGATACACAGAAGGGAAGAAAAGCAGAGAACTTCCCCGCGAAGTTATTCGGGGGTGGTTTATTCGGGGCCAGACGAAAAAGCATATCATATCAATCACGCTTTTTGATGGGCACTCCACCGACGCGCTGAAAGCCAATCAGTTACTCTGCCTTCAGCCTGACGAGCTCTGTTTTTCTCCTGTTTTGGAGTTGAAAATCTGTGACCCGACTTGATCATGTATCTCGAACATGACGCCATGTCAGCGAGTTTCAACATCGTGACACGCCGTTGTATTGTGTTCGTGTTATAACCACCACGCACGAAATTTTATGTCTATAACTCGTTTAAATGAACGGGATAATATTAACATGATTTTATCTATATTGTTTAGACACGATTCGTGTCTTACTTGATTAGACATGATTCACTAAGCTGCTATAATTTCCCTACTCTTCACCATTAGAATTTCAAATTGACAGTATTTTATTGACAAAAAACCATGTTTTTCTTTGAAAAAATTGATTTGAAGATATTTGCTGATGCATTATTGCAACTTGTTAATAGATATCTAGAAATACCGAGGACATTTCATGTCATGTTTTGTTGATGGGTTGATTTCGTGTTAATAGGCTAATTCGTCCAATAGTTTTAACCCAAAATTCAAAGTATTTTTAAATAATAACTTAATTGAACATAAACTTACGACATAAAAATTATCGCGCGTTCAAATTCAAAACAATACGCTCTACATACAGATTTGCGTATCTCTTCAAAGCTTCACGCGGCTTGCGGCTTCAAAGATCGTATGCAGCTTCGTAGGGTTTTTTCGGCAGTCCAACGTGCGCGCAAAAAAGAAGGATTATGTTCTGTTCTTATATATGTGTGTCCAGGTCAAGGGCTCACCACGTCAAGGGCCCACCAACGCTTGCTTCACGTACAGACGCTTCTTTCCTTCGGCGGCATCTTCCTTTTACGTTCAAAGGACTTCACGCTGAACTTCTGTGTGTGTGCGTGCCCAGAGTCAAAGTGTTAACTCTGGCCCCACGAACAGATTCTCTTATTTGGCCTCCTCGTGCAGACGCGTCAAGAAAACTTTGCTGCCCCTTATTTTTTTTTTTTTATTATTTCCTTTTGTAAATCCTCACGAAGTCCCACGAACTTCTACTTGTTCAAACGAATCGCATTTTGTAAATACTCAAACTCGAGACATAATTTAATAATTCTTCACATTTACTCGATGTTTGAAACAAAGTTATAGTACTCATCATTCATACTACTCTTCTAACACCTCCAACGAGCGCTCACTCTTCACAGATGCCAATAAAGCTTAGGTAAAGCTTGAGTTTTGCAAAAGAATAGACTTAGTCATCATGACTACCATATTTGTTGTAACAATCTTTTTAACAATAACATTATCCTTAACTAAGACATATCGGATGAAGTGGTACTTGATGTTTGATATGCTTTGTTTGATTGTGATAAACTAGATTATAAGCCAAATATATCACACCTTAATTATTACAATGTATATCCACACTTTTATGTTTTAACCCAAAGTTTAAGAGCAAACTTTGTAACTATATTGCCTCCTTCGCTACAAAGGTTAGTGTAATGTACTCTGCCTCAGTTAAAGATAAGGCAATGTGATCCTATAAGGATGCTTTTCAACTAATTGCACCACCCGCTAGCGTAAACACGTACCCTGCTAAAGGCTTGTGATCATCTAAGTCATCAGCGTGATCCGAATCCATCAAACCAATGATCTCATTGACATTGCTATCTCTCCGATATATTATACCCATGTCTATTATCCATTTTAAATATTTAAGGATCCACTTCACAGCTTCTCAATGAGCTTTATTAAAATGCTTCATATAGCGACTAACCACGCTCACATCTTGTGAAATATCAGGCTTAGTGCACATCATAACATACATAATACTATCCTCAACACTAGAATAAGGAACACGTGACATATGTTCCTCCTCCTCCTCAGTCTACGGTGATAATTTATCCAAAAATTTAAAGTGCCTTGCTAAAGGTGTACTTATAAATTTTGTTGATTGCATATTAAAACATACCACGATTTTCTCAATATATTTCTTTTGAGATAGACATAAAACTCCAACAGTCCTGTCATGCAAAATCTCCATATCCAAAATTTTCTTTACAACATCTAAATCTTTCATCTCAAATTCAGCATTTAACTGCCTTTTCAACACATCGATATCAAACATATTCTAGCATATCATCAACATATAAGAGTAGATAAATCAAAAAATCATTCTCCAATCTCCTAAAGTAAATGCAGCTATTCATCTGACTATTTTTGTAGTTTTGACTAGTCATGAAATCATCAAAACGTTTATACCACTGCCTAGAGATTGTTTCAGCCCATACAAAGATTTCTTTAGCAAGCAAACATGATCTTCTTTATCCGGAACAGCAAATCCCTCTAGTTGCCTCATGTAAATCTGCTCCTCCAACTCACCGTGAAGAAACGTAGTTTTCACATCTAGTTACTTTAACTCGAGATCTTACGAAGCAACTAAGGCAAGTAAAACACGAATAGAAGTATGTCTTACCACATGAGAGAACACCTCATTATAGTCAATGCCCTCACATTGTGTATATCCTTTCACCATATGTCTCGCCTTATACCCTACTACCTTGACACCAAGAATGCCCTCTTTCCGTTTGAAGACCCATTTACGACCAACAATCTTTTAGCTCTTTGGTACTTTGATTAGCTTCCATGTCTAATTTTGATTGAGTGATTCCATCTCTTCACTCATAGCCCCTAGCTACTGCGATGATTCCAAACTAGCAATCGCCTCAAAGTAAGACAAAGACTCATCTATCTCCACCTCATCACCTACAGTCAATGCATAAGCAATATCTGTATAACCATAACGTACCGGTGATTTAATGTGCCTTCTCTGTCTATTTGCAGCTATAGTCTACCGCGGCTTTGCTGGTTGTTCATTATCACCGACTTTAAGAACTGCAGCTTTATCTGTAATCTCAACTTCTGTTACCTTTGAGGTATTTAAAGTCTCCACCTAAAGCTCCACCTCACTTATGACACCATGATTTGTCTTCTCTGCTGGTTGTGTCTCAGAACTCCTCTGTTGAAGCATTGCAGTCTCATCGAAGATTACATCTCTGCTGATTAAAAAACCGGGTGATCTGGGATCAGTGCACTATAGCCGGTAGCCTTTCACCCTATGTGCATAACCCAGAAATGTGCACTTCTTCGCTCTCGGCTCAAGCTTACCATAACTCGCATGAGCATACACAAGACATTTGAATATACGAAATCCGGAGTAATCAACAGATTTCCCAACCATACTTCCTCATGAGTCTTCCATTCGATAGCAGACGATGGAGATTGATTAACCAAGTAACACGACATGTTAATTGCTTCAGCCCAAAATTCCTTGCCAAGTCCTACATGCGAAAGCATGCATCGAGCTCACTTAACAAAGTTCTGTTTTTCCGTTCTACCATGCCATTCTGCTGTGGTGTCTCAGGTATTATGCGGTGTCTTATAATACCTTCTTTTTCACAAAACTCGGTAAAATATTTACTATAGAACTCCATGCCATTATCAGTTCTCAGGCACTTGATTTGCTTATCTGACTGCTTCTCAATCAATGCTTTAAATTTCTTGAGCTGATCAAACACTTCATATTTGTGCTTCAGAAAGTAAACACATACCTTTCTCAAATAGTCGTCGATAAATATTAACATGTATTGGGCACCTCCTTTCGAAGGAACCGAAGACGAGCCCTTGACGTCTAAATGAATATATTCAACTGGTCGTTTGATTGAATGAATAGCTATAGTAAACTTAACTTGGTGCTGCTTCCCATAAATGCAATGCTCACATAAGTCCAACTTCCCCATCTTTTGACCATTCAACACCCCCTTTCATTCAGCATCATCATACTTGCCTCACTCATGTGCCCCAAATGCATATGTCATAATTGAGTCAAGTTAGAGTCTGACTCACTTGATGAAACTATAGCGGTTCCAGTTACGGTCTTTCCCAATAAATGATAAAGAGTATTCACTTTTTTTTCTCTACATTATTGTCATGGCACATCGAGAGATCTTCAGTACTCCACCTTCAGCGGATTACCTACACCCGATGTTATTGAGTGTCCCCAGATAAATAATATTCTTCTTGAGCTCTGGTATATGTCTCATATCTGTCAATGTGCGCACCACCCTATCGTGTATTCGAATCTGAATTGTCCCTATCCCTATAGCCTTACGGACTGCATTATTCCCCAAAAGAACTCTACCACCATATGCAGTTTGGTAAGTAGTAAACCAGTTCTTATGAGGTTTCATGTGATAAGAACACCCCGAATCTAGCACCCATTCGTCTCCAAACGAAGTAGCAGTCGCACGTAAAACAACTTCTGCATCACCATTGCTCCCTTGAGCAACATTTGCCACACTACTTGTAGCATTCTGCTTATCAGCTTTTATTCCTCCGCTTTGGACAATCTCTCCTGTTGTGTCCCTCCTTGTGACACTCAAAGCATTTCACGCGTCCCTTGGACTTTCTATAGTGTGATTTCAATCTGTTTTTACCTTTGCTGCTACTAGGCCCTCGATATTGTTCTTTACCTTGAATTGTCAATGTTTATGCTACTCCTTGCGCTAGACCGTCATCTCGCAACTTTCTCTACCACTCCTTAGAGAATAAGGCGGACTTTATCTCATCTAAGGTAATCGTAGTATGCCCTTGCAACCGTGAATTAGTAAAGTGCTCCCATGACTCTAGTAAAGAGGCTAACAATATCATTCCATGTTTTTCATCATTAAGTATCTTATCGATGTTATTCAAATCCAACATGGAGTTTATTAAATTCATCTAGGTGGGTTCTGATAGACGTACATTCAGTATATCTAAATTGAAACATCTTCTTCAACATGTACAAGTGATTGTTCAAATCTTTCTTTATATAGAGTGCTTGAAGTTTTACCCATAATGCTGCCGCATCCTTCTCCTCAGCAACCTCTATTAAGACCTCATCTGACAAATTTAACAGGATTGTGCTATATGTTTTTTCCATTAGCTCTACCCTCTCAAAGGCTTTCATTATAATTGGCAACTCATGTTTACCATCCAGTGCCTTGGCCAAATCTTGTGTTATCAATAATGCCCGCATCTCGATGCTCCATAATACAAAATTGTTGCTCCCGTTAAATTTCTCAATTTCGGATTTCTTCTCAAACATAATTGCAATAATAGAATTTCCAGATAATAATCAAACAAGCAAAAGCTCCAAATTATAATTAAGAAATCCAACCCAAGCTATGATACCAATTGTTGGGATATAATACGTGGAAACGACAGATCTTGCAATTTACATCAACGCAAAATCACCAGAGAAATTAATGAGAAAAATGACATCAGAAATTTATGTGATTCGGTCCGAATATCGGTACTTATGTCCACGAGGAGAGCTAGCAACAAATAATCCACTATAATTAGAGTATCAAAGTTTACAATTACTCAAACGCTCAAGTATTTTTCCCACATAAATTTAACCTTAAATTTAAAGTATTTATAAATAATAATTTATTTGGACATAAACTTACGATATAAAATTATCGTGCATTCAAGCTCAAAACTATACGTTCTATATATGACTTCGCGCAGCTTGCGGCTTCAAAGATCGTATGTGGCTTCGCAGGGTTTTTTCGGCAATCCAACGCGCACGCAAAAAAGAACGATTCTGTTCTTATATATGTGTGCCTAGGTCAAGGGCCCACCAACGCTTGCTTCATGTACAGACGCCTCTTTCCTTCGGCGGCATCTTCCTTTTACGTTAGAGGACTTCACGCTGAACCTGCGTGTGTGTCCGCCAAAGTCAAAGTGTTGACTATGGGCCCCCACGAACAGATTCTCTTATTCGGCCTCCTCGTGCAGACGTGGGAAGAAAACTTTGCTGCCCCTTTTTTTCATTATTTCCTTTTGTAAATCTTCACGGAGTCCCACGAACTTCTACTTGTCCAAGCGAATTGCGTTTTATAAATACTCAAACTCGAGATATAATTTAACAATTTTAATTGGACAAATTCCTTACTAAGGAGAGGGCAAACTCACCTCATACAACCGCAAGACTGGATATAGGAAGAGGGTATTATTTGAGACACACAATGCATGAGCTAGGAAAGAGCATCGGAATCATGAGAATTTACAAGATTTAAAAGCAAAGAGAATGACGACCATGCAACTCGTATGAAGATATCAAAACCTGACTCTATAGACATACATAAGTATGTATATATTTGACCCACAAGCTGACTGAACCAACATAACGTAGGATCTACCACATAAGCCCCTCGCAATTGTTCTTGCGAAAATTGACCAAAAGTAGTCAAGCCAACACACAGTTTTCATACTTAAGTGAACATTTGCCTCATAGCCCATTTCAAACCTTAGTGTTTTAACAGAACTGAGTCTTCAAATTTGACCAAGCAGTGGTCGATCTAGACATTCTTTCCTCGGCTATTCTCTTCTTCTCCTCTGCCTCTGCTACTTTCTTCTGCTTATCTTTGTAGCCTGACTTCGCCTCTTCGGACTTGGCCTGCACAACATCCCAGTCCAAGAAGAGCTTGTCCTTCCTCGACTTCACTTCGTCCATCTTTCTCTTCAGCTCTTCCTCTTCCTTGACAAGTTCACCCATCAATTGCTTACAGACGATGTGAGCCTCATGGCACTTCGTCATAGCAGCTAACCATTGATCCATTTGCAGTTTTTGCAACTCAAACTCAGCATTGTCCTGTTCAAATGTCAAGAAGTCGGAAGTGAAATCATTGAAATTTGCCCGAAATGTGTCAATTGCTATTCTTTGCTTTGACGATAATCCAGTTCTGGCTGAGCTTAAAGTTGATAATGCCTCCGATAGCCTCTCTTTCATATTCAATTTGAAGAGATCCGAAAGACATTCCTTCAAGGACTGCTTAGCCTTCCCAACTTCTTCTAAGCTAGGAATTTTAGCCGTCAGAGAACCATCATGCTGGCCCGACCTTGATCCTACACTAAAACCTGTCTCGGCAGCATTGATGAGTTCCTCCAGACTAGTAAGGTAGGAGTCAAAGCCAACGGTTGGTCTAGCTGGCTGGATATTCACCGGAGGAGTAACTGCCAAGATGCAAACTTCGGCTTTAATCACCAAAGTGTCCTTTGCTAGGTATCCCGCAGCACAATTACGAAGCTCCGTCAATGGAATGAAATTCTGGTAACCCCGGTCAATCTGTCTTGCAGTAAAAACATGTTGCGTCCCTGCAGAATCAGGAGACAGGGCGACGAATTCAAAAACTTCTTTACTACAACATCAGAGCATAATATGTGGAGGAAACACTGGAGACCATCAAGAACTAGAATGTTGTATCGTGTGTCAAGAAAAATGTTAGCAACAGAAGAAGCAAACACCTCCATACGATCAGCGTAAGCAACCAAATTCATACAAAAGTTGATCTTAACACCACCAGACGTAAGTATTTCAAACTTAAACTGTGGCTCCTCTCTTTCATCTGGATCAACATTTGGATCATATTAGATGCAGCCAAGCCTCAACTCCTCCATCCACAGGACCAGTTGCGTACAAACTTAACTTTGCTAAATTCCTTAATCGGTAACATCGGGATTAGTTGTGTGCGCATGATAGAAGCTCACCCGGCCTTAAGAGGCCTAACGGACGAAAAATCAAGAAAGCATATTCTCTCTGCTAGCTCAATATCTCTCTTTCTACTTCTTTTAACCTGTTCTGTTCTCATCTAGACCCTTCTTCTCCAAGTCGCCGATTTTCCAAAATCAAGATGCGCAACCAGTCGGACAGAAACCCATCATACACTTACATTAAAAAGAAGAGATTCCCAAAAAAAAAAAAAAAAAAAAATTCAATCCAATTCAAGAACAAACCCTTTTTAACAGAGCGACCATCATTGATCTGATCGATCACACTCAGGATAAACTTGGCTGTTCTGGTCCACCCGTTCGGCAACGCCGCAGGATCGGGGACATCAATGTACAGCGACAAATGATCCGTGTTGTTCCCCTTGGGGAACACCAGAATTCTCCTGCTCAAAAAGGATCGGATGACGCAAGAATCACTCGGCAACCCGATGAACATGCGATCATCAAGAAACAACGGCAAAAAAAGGAAAAATAGAAAATAAAACAATCTTGAAGTACCATTTACAACCAGCAACTGTGAACGCTTCAGAGTAGAGCCTGGTCGCCTCCTGCTCACTGAAGTAGCTGATCTTCCACGTGAATTCTCCCCGATTAACATCACTTTGCGCATCCATTCTTTTTCTTTTTAGAAAAAATAAAATAATGGGCTGCTGCTTCTGCAAGATCAACTTCCGCAAACGACCCGGATTCTCTTCTTGACCAACACTCTAGTTGCGAAGAAGTAGGAGCAGAAGCAGGAGCAGGAGCAGGAGGGGGAGAGTTTCTTACATTACAGGAGTTGGGAAACTCACGAGGTACTCCCCATCGGCACTCGCGTCAAACGTTGCTGACTCCTCGACTGCAAGGCGATAGGATGATGGGAGTCCCGGGGCTTTATGGGAGAAGGAAGGATTGAGGGATACACAGAAGGGAAGAAAAGCAGAGAACTTCCCCGCGAAGTTAGCGTCGAAAAAGCAGGGAGTGGTTTATTCGGGGCCAGACGAGAAAAGCATATTATATCAATCACGCTTTTTGGTGGGCACTCCACCGACGCGCTGAAAGCCAATCAGTTACTCTGCCTTCAGCCTGACGAGCTCTGTTTTTCTCCTGTTTTGGAGTTGAAAATCTGTGACCCGACTTGATCATGTATCTCGAACATGACGCCATGCCAGCGAGTTTCAACATGGTGACACGCCGTTGTATTGTGTTCGTGTTAAACCCACCACGCACGAAATTTTATCTCTATAACTTGTTTAAATGAACGGGATAATATTAACACGATTTTATCTATATTGTTTAGACACGATTCGCATCTGACTTGTTTAGACATGATTCTCTAAGCTGCTATAATTTCCCTACTCTTCACCATTAGAATTTCAAATTGACAGTATTTTATTGACAAAACCATGTTTTTTCTTTTAAAAAAAATTGATTTGATGATATTTGCTGATGAATTATTGCAACTTGTCAATAGATATTAAGAAATATGGAGGACATTTCATGTCACTTTTATGTTGGTGGGTTGATTTTATGTCAACGGGCTGATTCGTCTCATAGTTAGTTATGTAATCGTATGAACTAGTTATCCCGATATTTGAGCGTGTTACACTAGTTGTGTTATCTCACCCGTGTTAATTTTCGGATTGTGTTACTCAGACACAATTAAGTAATCATATCATCTTCGAGTTGACCTAGTTTGTAGTATACGCTTTTGTGGACATAACATAACACGAGCAAACACGAATTGCCACCCCCGAGTTCTAATAGCATTCCTTTACTAGTTCATTTGGCGAGAAACCTTCAAGCAGATTCAGTGTTTGGAGACTTACTTGAGACGAATGCAGTTTGCCCAACAGATGGACTCAATGGGTACCCTTTGGCTGAATGGTGGTACAATACCACCTTTGGCACTAGCATCCAGACACCTCCATTTCAGGATTTGTATGGGTTTTCCCTCACCAACTCTTGGGCATGACATTCATGTTTTTATCACCTGTCAAAACAGTAAATCGTCTCTAACAAGATCGACATTTGGCCCTTATGGAAAAGAAATTGCGAAAAGATTTCATCCTCTTGATTTCTTTAACTTCCCATCTTCTCCTCTTCTCTACATTCTCTTCTCCTTCTCAATCTCCCAAGTCCTCACATTTTGGGGAGGGAATTGATTTTTCGGCAGAATAGGGTTGAGTCTTTGGGCTCCCGATTTTTAGGGCCTAAAAATTCTAGTGCTGGTGGGCTTAAACTTTTCCCGAACACGACCTGTTGGGACTTTTACCAATTTATACTGATGTGAACTTAAAAACGGTCTTTAAATATATATTTGTGCCGAATTAAATCCAGATGGTCTTAAAATTTTGTTGCCATAATAATTTTCATAGCAATAGACTTCAAAAATCATCATATTAACCAAGCGATGGCAAGCTCCGGTGAGGGGAGCCCTTGCCCAAGCTGAGGCGAGCCCGACCCTTGTCCAAACCAAGCAAGGCTAACTTGGCCTTGGCAAGGACCAACCTCATCGAGGGAGCCCTCGCTAGAGCTTGCCCAAGTGAGTGTCGGTCTCACCCGGTGGTGCCTTCACCTAATTGATGCCTGGCAAGGCCGCCCTGGCTTGGGTGAGGTCGACCTTCGCCGAGTCTCGCCTCGTGAGGGCCAGCTTCGCCCTCGCTTGGACGTGCCTCACTACCTCAACCTAGCCATGATTGGTGGCCAGCCATCGCCTTTGGCCACCAGCAAAAGGAAGAAGAGAGTGGAAAATAAAAAAGAGAAAATTTAAAAAAAAAATAAAAAAAAACTCAAGATATTAAAACATTTCAAAAATTATTTATGTCAACGTTAATTGTGGTATTTTGCGCTGTTGGCATCCATATAAGCGAATTCTGGCTAAAATTGGCCGAATAGACTCAATTAACAAAAGATAAAAATATTAAGATTGAATTGATGAAAATATAATATGTTTAGAACTTTTTGAACAATTTTCCCTTTCAAAAACCATCATATAAACTAGGAAGTACCAACACTTCTTAGGAGCCTTTGGTCAATTATCCTAACACGTGAGTTTGGAATTCCGACACACAATTTCGACATGCACGGGGTCAATTTTAAAAATTTTCAATTAATGAGGGTTCAAAATGTAAATATGTAAAAAAATAAAAAATAATAAAAATAATAAAGGGGGAAAGACTTTTTGTTATATTTGATGTGAAATGTAAATTATTTTTTTACTCATCATTAAATAATCTTAATAGTGGAATGTGTATTGCCTTTTTTCCCTACCAAGTTTTATGGATTATTTGAATGAAATGTAGTTGAATTTGTTGAATTGAAACAATGAATAATATCAACAAATGGTATTAATGTTTTTAGTGCAAATTCATTATAGGCTCTTTTTTTATTATTCATTTATTTGTGAATTTGAATCAAATTAATTTGATTAAATAAAAAAATGATAATTTATCATGTATATATAAAAATATACATTTAATATACAACATATCACAACGGGTCAGAATATATTATTTTTTGAGAAATAATATATCAGAGTATCGCGTCATATTGTGTTGCATGTCACTTATTGGTTTCGATGCTACTTAGCATATAAATTATCTTATAACAATAAAATGTACGTCCATTACATAGGAAAACATTGCCAAATAACATTTTTCATTTGTAGTGTTATATGGCAATGCTTTAGTGTTCTCTTCTAGTTTTAATCCAATTAGAGGAGGACGGATTAATCTTTGAGGTTTCCCATCTACTGTAGCATAAGTTTGTATAGTGATATATGTACTTCCTCATTTAACTCTAGGTGGAAGCCTATCACAGAATTTTAAATTCACTTTTGTTTACTCTATTTCTCCATACCGTCGTTCTTGAACAACTTGCTTTCTCTTGGAATGTATCTTTCTGCAAATCATTTTCTTTTTCCCTCATTCCGTCTCAAACGAGATCTTCTTTTAAAGCTTGTGTGGCCTATTTTAGAAAGAAAGGTTAAAATGGGCACACGACCCATTTTGCTAGCCCTAGGATCAACTTTACAAGGACGATGCAATCTTTGATCTTCCGTTTCTTAAATTTATCACAAACTATTCCATCATGATCTATTCCTAAGATTGATAAACATGATGACCTATAAGGTATTTTGTATGAAATTCTCGTACATATCTTTTCCTTATTGAGTTTGTAATGTTCAACTATTCGTCGAAATACTCGCATTAAACTTATTTTCTATTTCTCCATCTTCATATTCATTTACCTTTTCAACTTCTTCCTTGTTTTGTAGGTCTTTGAACATTTTCCGATTGGAAAATCCATCTCTCTGGGAAGTTTAAATTTCATTTTATCTAATTGTCTTTGGCACCATTACATTTTTCCCCTTAGCATTTGCACATAGCAACAAGGTCCAGTCCTGGTTCAAGCGGACCTAGCACGTGTCCTTTTTTAGCCCAAAGCGTCTCCGAGCTTGGCCCAGTATGTGAATTCTCTCAGCCTCTGCTTAATTTCTGCTCTAGCCCAGCGAACACAGCTTGATTTCTCAGCTGGATTGGGGCCCGATGGACAATGGCCACAATCCTCCATTTTCTAGCGGATTTTAAGTCCATGCCTAGCTTTATTATTTAGGCCTGGGGAAGCGTTTCCCTTTTGAGTGGAAATTCACACCAATAAATTTGGCCCTCAATTTGCCATTTTTTTCCTCTAGGTAATTCACTCTATCTCATGCTTTAGTTGTCATTCTATCTGTATCTAGAAACAAATCTCCTGATCTTAATTGATTAAGAATATCCCAAGGGTTGGAGAAGCTCAACGATTCCAACAAATCCAAGATGACCATCGATCGAAGAGAATTAGCATGGGTCCAAGTAAGGATTATGAACCCTTTTGAAATAAAGGTAGCGTCCTTTAGTGCTAGAGTTTAAATTAACTGAATATATTATTACTCTGCTGGATTAAATATATGGTTCCATCGAATTTGTTTCTTGAAGATTCCATTTCTTTTCTATTGAATTTCTTATTTTTGAAACCAAGTTTCTATGATTTTTCAAAACCTACTTTTTCCTTCGGGGCAATTTTCTTGGGCCCTAGTGTCATGGCTTGACTTTTCTAGATTCCATGAGTGCATGGAAGTGGACTCCATTATACTAGGAGAAAAGCATGAGGGATATGAACAATACAACAAGATCACGAGATTGGTGTCAAAGAATTTATGTTAGAAATTAACTGACCAAAGGAATATCACATGAAAGATATCCAAAGGCAGGGTTTGCCACATGTGCGAAACTAATAAGAGCTAATGTCCCTCTTTAGTGATGGCCACAACAAGTGGAAAACCAATTGTCATGTTAAATTGAGAAGCATCCTTGCTTGAGATTGTGAGGTGCCCAAGTTGATTGGGAGACATGGAGCGATTAGTCACAATTAGGCATTTCAAAAAGGAAGGCTGGCTGAGCAAATTTGCTCATGAAGCACCGTACTATCTTGTGGTTGAGGCCAATCAGCCTAGACTGTGACAGGTGTTATTTGGAGTAGGATTTTGAAGTCATATGTGCAAATGTCATCTATTAACATGTTTTGATCATGACCGATAGAGACATTGTGTTCCTATTACTTGAGCTTAGGTCATTTACATAAAGCCTAGGGTGAGCCAATGCTAATGTGGTACACAAGGAAATGACAAAGAGCATTGCATTTGTTAGGTGAGCATTCACTGTTCATGTAAGACATAAGGAGAGGCGATGATAGTTAGGAAAATACAAGAAAGCAACAAAATAGGCTGTAATGAGGGTGTTATTGAAATCAAGTTGGGGGATTTTCACAGTCGCGCTATTCCCGCTTCCATGAAAACATGGAAGTATAAATTCATAATACAAGGAGAACCATGAGGATGAGATATGGAAGACATAACTTTAAGTGGGAGTAGCGTTAGAAACTATACTAGGAATATCCGAAAGGAATATCATGTGAAAAATGTCTGAAGGCAGGACCAATCACCGTGCATAACTGGTCGTGAGTTTATGCCACGGGCTTGATGATGGTCAAGGCAAGCGGAAACCAATATTGTGTTAAATCGAGATGCATGCCCCGCTTGGGGCGCGTGATGCCCAAGCTAAAAGGGATACGTGGGACATAATCACAATAAGGCATTCTATGAAGCAAGCCATGTGTACAATCCTTAGAAGGGAAGGTTGGCTTGGTGAATCGACACACCAGGTAACATATGGTCCCATGACTGAGGCCAATTAGCTCGCATCATGACACTTAGCTCTGGTTGGGGGCTGAAGCAGGATCTTACATGATCGTTTGATTTTTAATTGCATATGATCAACATTCAAAGCATCTATTTTTCCTGGTTGTACAACTTTACAAGCATATTTTCAAATAAAATTCTCATCTTCCTTGCAAGTCCACAAAAGTTCATTTAAAATAGACTCCATATTCGAACTTTTACCCAGATTGAAAATGAATTAATGACTCGAGGCTACCTTTAGCTTGGACACAAAAGTTTACTTTGCACAAAAACTGTCAGAATAAAAGGCCCCATGGAACACCATTGGGTTGCAGGTCATTTCATCATGTACTGCGGACATAACATTCCGTTCTAGTAATGTCTAAAACGTATTCCACTCCCATTTTCTTGGACAAATTGAAAGCATCAATTAGTTTTCTTCTGTTACTACCGATATCTTCCCTACTCTTGTGGCTCTCTCCCTGTAAGAACGCTCCTCACCACTGGACACTATCTTTGTCTTTTTCATTCCAAACTCAAATGCAAGGGGCCAAATCTCTTACGTACGACAGGGTAAACTCTCCTAATACAAATCTGCAAGACTAATGAAATCTATAGGCTTTACCTCAGAGATGTTGATACAGGAGCACCCTTTTAACTGGAGCCACCCAATGCGGAGTCAAGCCAAGAAGGTTCTACATGGAAGAACTTTGAACAGAACATCAGTCAGGAAAGTGCATCACAATTCTGATAATTAATACATACATACATACATACATGCATGCATGCATGCACACATGCTGACTAAACTAACATAATACATGGTCAACCACATAACCACAAAAGCCCTCCGAGCAATTGTTATGCTAAAAAATTGGCCAAGAACTAGTCAAGCTAAAACACAGTAGTCATACTTTTAGGTGAACAATTGCCTCATAGCCAATTTGAAACCTTAAAGTTTTAACAGAATTGAGCCTTCAAATTTGACCAAGCAGTGGTCGATCTAGACATTGTTTCCTCAGCTATTCTCTTTTTTTCCTCAGCCTCTGCTAACTTCTTCAGCTCATCTTTATAGCCCAACTTCGCTTCTTCGCAGTCAACCAGCAAGATCTCCCAGTCTGAAAGAAGCTTGTTCCTCCTAGAGTTCACTCCCTCCATCTTTCTTTTTAGCTCTTCCTTCACTTCCTCCATCTTTCTTTTTAGCTCTTCTTCTTCCTTGGTGAGGTCATCCATTAACTGCTTATACAAGATGTGAGTCTCATGGCTCTTTTTGATAGCAAAGAACCTTCTATCCTTTTGTAGTTTATGCAGCTCATACTCAGCGTTGTCCTGCTCAAATGTTAAGAAGTCGGAAGTGAGATCACTGAAATTGGCCCGAAATGTCTCAATTGCTATTTGTTGCTCTGGCGATAATCCAGTTCTGGCTGAGCTTAAAGTTGATAGTGCCTCAGATAGCCTCTCTTTCATATTCAATTTTAAGAGATCTGAAAGGCATTCCTTCAAAGACTGCTTCGCTTTCTCAACTTCTTCTAAGGTAGGAATTTCAGCTGTCAAAGCACCATCCTGGTGGCACGAACTTGATCCTACACCAACAGCATTGGTCTCAGCAGCATTTACAAGTTCCTCCAGACCAGTAAAATAGGAGTCAAACTTATCAGTTGGTCTAGTTGGCTGAGTGTTCACTAGAGGAATAACTGTTAAGACGTAGACCTCGGCTTTAATCAACAAAGTGTCATTTGCTAGGTATCCGCCAGTACGATCATGAAGCTCAGTCAATGGAATGAAACTTGCGTAACCCCAGTCACTATCAGTTGCATTAAAATCATGTTGCGTTTCTGCAAAATTCAGGAGACAGGGTGACAAATTCAAAAGCTTCTTTGCCACAATGCGACAGCATGATGTGGAAGAGTCATTGGAGACAATCAAGAACTGAAAAGGTGTATTATACGTCAAGTGAAATATTAAAAACGGAAGAAGCAAACACCTCTTTATGATCAGCTTAAGCAACCAAATTCATACAAAAGTCAATAAACTGACAATGCACAATTTATTTAAGACCACCAGACATAACCATCCTAAACTTAAATTGTGGCGCCTCTCCTTGTTCTGGACCAACGTTTGGGTCATATAGATGCAGTGAAGCCATAGCTTCTCCATCTACAGGACCAGTTGCTTTCAAACTAACTTGCTAAATTCCTCAATCAGGAACCTCGGGATTGTTGTACGCGCATGTTAGAAGCTCACTTGCCTTTGAGAGGTCGGTCTAACAAATGAAATACAGAAAACATATTCTCTCTCTCAGCTCAATATCTCTCTTTCTACTTCTAACATATTCCTTTCTCATCTAGACCCTTCTTCTTCAAGTCATAACACCATCTCAAGATCTAGATGCACAATTAATTAGAGAGAAACCCATCATACACTTACACTAAAAAGAAAAGATTTCAATAAAAATAAATCAAATTCAAGAACAAACCCTTTCTAATAGAAAGACCATTATTGGCTTGATCGATCACACTCAAGCTGAACTTGGCTTTTCTGGTCCACCCGTTCGGCAACGTCGCAGAATCGGGGACATCGAGGTACAGCGACAAATGGTCCGTGGCATTCCCCTTGGGGAATACCACAATTCTCCTGCTCAAAAAGTATCGGGGACGATGCAAGAATCACTCGGCAGCACGACGAACATGCGATCGTCAATAAACAACGCAAAGAATGGAAAAAAAATAAAAAGAATAAAAAGAAAGAATTCTTAAGTACCATTCACAACCAGAAACGGTGAAAGCTTCAGAATAAAGCTTCGTCGCGTCCTGCTCAGTGAAGTAGCTGATTTTCCACGTGAATTCTCCCCGGTTAACATCATTCTGTGCATCCATGTTTTTTTTTTTTCCTGCTTGTTGGGCTGCTGCTTCTGCAAGATCCTTTGGCAAACACCAGTTTCTCTTCTTGACCAACACTAATTGCAAAGAAGATGGAGGAGGAGGAGGACGAGCAGGAGGAGAGTTTATTATATTACAGAGAGTTGGGAAAATTTATGAGGTACCCCTCTCGAATGTTGTTGACTAATCGACTTCAAGGGGACGGGTTGTAAGTCTAGGGCATTTGTAGAAGAAGGAGAAAACTTTTCCCCTTCAAGTTTTTCATTTCTATTTAATGTCAATGTCAATGGCTTTCCACCAAAAGCGCGTATGACATGGAAAGTCTTTAGATAAACAGCTCCTCTGACCAATGTAATAATAATAATAATAATAATAATAATAAGCTCCTGCTTTTTCCACTTTAACTTCACGAGGAAGTTGCTACAATAAAGTTAATACCATAAAAATTCTAAATTGTTATGTCTGTGATAAATTTATTCAAAATTAATTTTTATCATAAAAATCCCGAATTAGTATATTTGTAATAAATTTATCCCAACCTAACCCAAACCAATATATTTGTGAAAAATTTATTATTCGTTAGTTTCCGTTAAATTTTAATTGATACACTTATTATCCAACTCAATAATTCGATAATAAAATTTAATAGAAACTCATTAAATGTAAATTTATTATAAATGTACCAATTTGTGTTAGTTTGGAGTAAATTTATCGTAGATGTATCAGTTTAGGATTTTTTTATAGTTAAAAAATTAGCTTGGAGTAAATTTGTTACATGCGTACTAATTTAGAGTTTTTCATGATATTAAACCTATCTTTTTTTTTTAAAATTTTTGACAGCAACTTACACCTGAAGTTAAAGTGGCATTCCCTTAGTTTAGGTATCCATACAACAAACATCAGTTCTTTATAAGTGAAAAACATATAGGTACGCTAGATGGTGTTTTGAGTTGTTAACTGTCTCACATGCTTCAGCATTAGGAGGTTGTTCTGGTGGGAAGGGAACTGATCAAAGGGTGAATCAACTGTTCTATTGGCCAATGATGCAGCAGGATGTTGTGAAATAGGTTCAAGCCTGTAATGTGCGGCAAAGGAGTAAGGGGGAGCACACTGATAACCCTGGACTATTGCTGCCACTGGACATTCCTTCCTAGGTCTGGACTAACGTCGCTGTGGATCACATTAAAGCCTTCCCTAAAACTGACGGGAGGATAGTGCGTTTGTGGCGGTGGACCGCCGCGCCAGCTACACCCCCTTCATGACCTTGTCTGATCCTTTCACAGCACTAGAGGTGGCCAAGTTGTTCCTTGACATCGTTTATAAGTTGCATGGGCTATCCCAAAGCATTGGAAGTGATAGAGAAGATATTTACAAGTTCGGTCTGACAAGAAACTTTCAGGCCGAAGGGAAGGTAGTTACATCTATTGACATGATATAATCCCAGTCAGATGGGCAAATCGAGAGACTCAAATCAGGGTCGAGAGACTAACTTGAGGTGTATGCCTCATGCTTAACCAAACAGATGGGCTGGTTGGTTATCCTTGACAGAATGGTGGTGCAATGCCACCGTTGGCAATAGCATCCAGACAACTCCATTTCAGGCTTTGTATGGTTTTCTCCCATCAGCCCTTGGGCTTGACATTCATGCGTTCTCAAATGTCAAAACAATGAATCAGTTCCTACAAGATTGAAATCAGGCCCTCAGAGTCGAATGGAGCAGTATGCAGATAAGAAAAGGGCGGAATGTGTTTTGAAGAAGAGGACATGGTATACTTAAAGCTACAGCCCTACAAGCAGAGATCCCTGGCTCCTCCGCGATCCCACAAGCTCATTCCTAAGTAGCGTTGAGAGAAAAGTTGGAAAGGCCGCATATCGCCTGACTTTGCCAGCAAGAACTCAAATTCATCCTCTTGAATTCTCAATTTCCTCTCCTCTTCCTCTCAACATTTCTCTCTGCATTATATTCTTCTCCTTAAATTCCATCTGTTTTGCAGAAAATTATGGATTTAAAAAACATTTTCCTAAATAATTAATCAATCAAAATATTTTCATTATCGACAATAAATTATTGGCTAAACATTTTAATAAATGATGAAAATATTTGTTGTTCATTTATATTTTGTAAACAACACGAGCTATTATTTTTTAATTTATTAATTTTCTACAAAACAAACGTACTAAACTATCAAGGCCATGCATTTTGTGGTTTAAGGCT
The DNA here is from genome assembly GCA_016097545.1 of Eucalyptus victrix. Taxonomy (NCBI): domain Eukaryota; kingdom Viridiplantae; phylum Streptophyta; class Magnoliopsida; order Myrtales; family Myrtaceae; genus Eucalyptus; species Eucalyptus victrix. Next base: position 21,477,111 of record CM027845.1, on the reverse strand, counting down.
TTTGATTGTCCAATGAAGTGCGACTGATTCCAGGGCTTCCGAATTTTTAAGGCCTTCATGATGATGGGTTTTTGTCAATAAGCTATTCTTGACACATAATCTATTGAAATATTATCAATATGGAGTGATAAAAAACGAAAACGTTGCCAAAAATATATCCGTACGACAGCAAATTAGGATGCTCTTAAATTTTCTCGCCATAGTAACTCTGAAAGCGATAGTCACTGAAAACTGTCAAATTAACCATATCCTAACGACAGGGTGCACGTTCGTCCCCTAACGAAGTTGCCAATATCTGTTTTTCCCCCTTTTGTAGTGTCGTATGGTGATCCTACATAGCTTTTGCTAGCAGTATAGGAGCAATCCCATAAGAAGGATGCAGTCTTCTGTTTCTAAATTTTTTGGAAACTATTCTCTTATGATCTATACTTAGGATAGATGAGTATGATGGCATCAAAGATATTTTATAAGAAATTCTTGAAGGTAGTTTTCTTTCATTAAATTTTGCAATGTTCAACTTTTCACTGATTTACTCTTATTTAACTTATTTTTTTTATTTCTCTATTTTCATATTCAATATGTTAAAATATATCTCGAATTTAAGTCTATCAAATAAATACAGTTCAAGTTGAACCGAGTAATTTTGGAGTACGTCTTTTGACTTTGTTTGTTCGTGCATTAATTACTATGCACATGCCAAATGTGGCCAGAAGGAAGCGTGCAACTGCAAGAGGGAAAGCTCAAAATTGCTGCTTTTATTTAATGCAAATAGAAGCTCTCTATCTTCTTTTTTTTCGGCTGAAGTGCGAAGGGAGAATAGTGCTCAGGTTGGACTTCTTCAAGAAAGCTTGGGAGTTGGCGGGCATGAAGAAAAGTGCAATGATGACATGCATTGCATGGGTCAAAGAAAGAGAAAAGAAAGGCTCATACATCCATTTTCTTCTCACCTTTAATGCATGCACGTGCATGCACGCCCATGGATAATGGTGGGCTTGTTTTGTCTTTTCTTTCGTATGGAGAATGACTACCTCATGCCAAGTCAAAAAGAGGAAGCCGCGCGAAGCCCATCTTAACATATGCAACATTGAGATGGATTCTCTATAAAGGCGAGAAACAAAGGAGAAGATAGGCACCAAGTTAATTCAGTATCCGAGAGAGAGAGAGAGAGAGAGCTCTGAGACTGTAGAAGAGTGCTGAGAGTTTTTTTAGGTGAGGGATTTTCTCATTGTATTTATATCCGAGTATTTTAGTCAGTTAAATTCTTGTTAGTAGAATTTATTTAATTCATTGAGTGATTTTTCATTAGAAATTATGATGGGCTAAACACAGTGTAAGTTATTTGGATGTAATTTGGGATTGGGAAACATTGTTAATGTGTTTGAGTACTCGAGTGATTGTATTCTTTGGTGTATCATTTGTTTCTATTGTTGGAATTCATACTGTTCTCTTTGTGGATGTAGGTTCCGATATTTGGACCGAATCACATAAATCTAGTGTTCAGTTCCCTTTCATTCCTTCTAACTTATTTTATCCGACTTGCTTGTCCATATTCCGCAACACAATAGTCTTTTCAACTTCTTCATTATTTTGGAGGTGATTGAACAGTTACTGATTGGAAATCCAGTTTTTGTGGAAGTTGATTGTCATTATGTCTAATTGTCTTTGGCACTACAACGTTTTTCTTTCCTCATCAAATTTGCACATAGCACAAAGGTTTCTCCTTTGTCTGAATCTAACTTGTGCTCTTGGATCAATTGCTGGTGACGTGACCTTGTAATAGATTCTATTATCTAATTCTAAGATCCTTCTGTCGTATGGAATCTTGAGGCTTTTATTTGTGCTGCTAATTTTCTCATAGCAATTGGATTCTTTTGTTAAAACACTAAAATTTGGATAGCAACTGAAAAATATAAAGCCATCACATTGTGGATTCTACAGTTCCTAGTGAAGAGTGTGTGAACTTATTATGCCGACAAGAAGCATATAACAATTAAAAGTATTTTAATTCAATCCTTGTTGGGGTTTTAAAGCATCTTTGACTAACCCTATATCTAAATAATAGAACTTCCTTTCTTTATGATCATTCCACATTCCTTTTGAAAGCAACATTTTCCACCATGAGATTGTTCTTTCAACGGTCTTAATCACATGATGTTTCCTAAATTCAAAGGTTCCTCTTTTCTTGTATACATGGTCTACATCTAGGTGTGGTATATTAACCAAACAAGACTAAAAAAGTCATCTCCTCATTTAGACGGAACCTCAACAAGTTTTTCTCTTACAAAATATGTGGTCATCATTTTACGGCGACTTGTCGAATGCCACTATTATGTCTACTATGATTTTTACATTTGTTATGAATTTATGACTCGAGTCTACCTCCAGCTTGCACACAAAAGCTCTACTTCGGACAAAAGCTCTAGGCAGGGCCCATAAAGCAAGACTGCTGTAGCTCATTTCATTATGTTCTAGTAATGTCTAAAATGTCTTTCAATGCTATTTGTTTTGACAAATTGAAAGCATCAATTATTTTTCTTCTGTACCTACCAATAACTTCCCCAACATAAAAGCCACTTGTTTGTGGCTCTCCCAGTAAGAACACTCCTAACCATTAGACAGTATCCTGTTTTTTTTTTCAGTCCAAGCTCATTTGCAAGAGATCAAATCACTTACTTATGACAGGGTAAACTCTCCTAATACAAAATCCCAAGACTGCAACGGAGTCCATAGGCTCTGCTTCATGAGATGTGGATACATGTTAACTCCCTCATCACTAGATCCAACCAAGGCAGAGTCATATCAGGAAGGTTTTACGTGAAGAGAAGACTCAATCATCACATATTCATAGAACAGCAGTTGGGAAAGCACATCAGAATTGTGAGAATGTCCAAGCTCCAAGAGCAAAAAGCTCGATGACCGCGCATATCATATGAAGACATCAAACGCTGACTGTATTGACATATGTATGTATGTATGTATGTATGTATGTATGTATGTATGTATTTGGCTCACATGCTGACTAATTTAATATGATATGGAATAAACCACATAAGCCCTTCTAAGCAATTGTTCTGCTGAAGATTGGGCAACGAATAGTCAAGCCAAAGATAGTTTTCCTACTTTAAGTGAACAATTGCTTCATAGCCTTATAATATTAGCAGAAATCGAGCCTTCAAATTTGACCTAGCAGTGGCTGATCTAGACATTCTTTCCTCGGCTATTCTCTTCTTTTCCTCAGCCTCTGCTACTTTCTTCTGCTCATCTTTATAGTCTGACTTCGCTTCTTCACACTCGACCAGCAAGATCTCCCAGTCTGAGAGGAGCTTGTCCCTCCTGGACTTCACTTCCTCCGTCTTTCTCCTGAGCTCTTCCTCTTCCGTGCCAAGGTTGTCGATTAACTGCTTATACAAGTGTGGGTCTCGTGGCTCTTCTTCATAGCAGAGAACCTTTCATCCCTTTGTAGTTTCTGTAGCTCAAACTCAGCATTGCCCTGCTCAAATGTAAAGAAGTCGGAAGTGAAATCATTGAAATTTGCCCGAAATGACTCAATTGCTATTTGTTGCTCCTATGGTAATCCAATTCTGGCTGAGCTTAAAATTGTTAGTGCATCAGATAGCCTCTCTTTCATATTCAATTTAAAGAGATACTGCTTAGCCTTCTCAACTTCTTCTAAGCTACGAATTTCAGCTATCAAAGCACTATCTTGAAGGTACGAAGTTGATCCTACAGGAGCACCGTTAGTCTCATCAGCATTGATGAGTTCCCCCACGCCAGATAAATAGGAGTCAAACTCATCAGTTGGTTTAGCTGGCTGAATATTCACTGGAGGAACTGTTGAGACTCAAACTTTGGCTTTAATCACCAAAGAGTCATTTACACGGTATCCCCCAGTACGATAATGAAGCTCATTCAATGGAATGAAACTTGTGAAACCCCAGTTTTTCACTCTTGCATTGAAATTATGTCGCATGTGTAACGTCCCCACCCCTCACCCCCCCTCCCCCTTTCTCCCCTTCTTTTTGTCTTCTTCCTCTCTCTCTCTACTCTTTCTCCTCTCCCTCACGTTTCCTGCCCCCTTCTGCCATCCATCCCCCTTCCCCTTCTCTCTCTCTCTCTCCCTCCTTCTTTCCCTCCTTCCCCACGCCACCCTTCTGCCACCCCTTTACCTCTTATTTTATATTTTATTCTCTCTCTCTCTCTCTCTCTCTCTTCCTCTCTCTTCTTTTCCTTTCTTCCCCTCCCCCCCCTCTCTCGACCGAACCCCCCTTCTTCTTCTTCTTTCTTTCCCTTGCTGCCGCCTTACTCACCACCGCGCCACCTCCGTCCGCCTCTTGGAGCCGTGCCGTTCGCCGTCCTCACCGCCGAACCACCACCACTCACCGCTCGTCCGACGAGCCATCTCGCAGTCGAGCCCGACAAGCCGTCGCGCCGTCTGTGCGGCCGCTCGCCGCCATAAGCCACCGCCGCAGTCCCCAAGCCACCATCACTGCCTCTTGCTGCTGCTCGCTCGGCCGTCCGTGCCGCCGTTGCCTCGAGCCGCCACCACCACTGCCCGAACCGAGCCTTCCCCCTTCCCCCCCCTCTGGCCGTGAGCTTCAAGAGCTGCCGCCGCCACCGTCAAGCCTCCGGTTAGGTCGCGAGTGTCACGTTCTCGATGCCGTCGCCGCGAGCTCGCCGTCGCCGGAAATTGGTTAACCTCCTAATCAATTAGGGCGTTAACCACCGTCGCCGGAAACATGGAAGGAGGTGAGGGGGTTAAATCCCCACCTCCTAATCAATTAGGGAGTTAATTAAAAAAAAAAAAAATTAGGGCGTTAATTATGTTTAGGGGTGGTTAATTTAATATTAATGGTGATTAGTTTAAGTAATTATGATTAGATTAATTAATCATGGTTATATTAATTAATTGGATTTAATTTAATTAGTTGTAATTTATTTATTTAATCGTAATTATTTTAATTAACGTCAATTAATTTTTAATTAATTAAAGTTAGGCTAATTAATTGAGTTTGGTTTAATTAACTATAATTAGACTAATTAATCATAATTAGTCTAATTAATCGCGATTAGCGTAATTGATGATAGATTAGTCGTTAAGTAGAATTTTATGCTCATTTTGTTGGATGAATTTACACCTAATTCTGATTGCTTGAGTATGTAATGCTATGATGTTGATTGTCCATATCATGTATTTTAAATGCTATTTTTCAAAGATGGTTTATTGGTAAGAAAATAATAAACTTTGAGGTGTCGTGTTTGGACGTCGTATTTTACGTAATAAAAGGGGCAATGGTGTTTTAAAATGAAAGTGCACAAAGTTTGATGGGTTGATTTTAAATATGTGACCACGTGCGGTTATTTTACCATTTTAATACAAAGATTTTCTGAGGTTTGTTATTTAAGCACGAACTCTTTGAGATTGGGCTAATTGATGGAAGACAAAAATTGGCTTGAGCATTAGCGTACTTGTGTGGTTATTTAATTGAACCTGTCACCCAACGGGAGTTTGGGGATGATGCCTGATGTTTATCGGATGCTTGGCGAGGGTCCGGATGCTGAGTCACAGTTGAGACCGGACTGATGCTCCTTTATAGAATGCCGCTAGGCGAGAGTTCTAGACGTTACCGTGACCGATGGGGTGGGACGATGCCCGGTAATGCTGAAAGACCGCTAATTCGTATGTTGGCCGTGGCCCGAGGAGTCGTAATAATCAGAACACATGTGAATGATTGTGATGTATTGTGTTTGATTATAGGGTAAAACTGTTAGGCATGGTATGAGACATGCCAAAATAGGTTTTACCTTATAATCAGGACTCGTGTGGATACTTAGTGCATGAGAGTTATGTGTTTTGATTATTGATTATGCTCGTTGTATTGATAATGGCATATGTGACATGCTAATATGCAGGGGTGTGTCAAGGCGAGGTAAGATTGTATTCTGTTGCATGATTAAGCTGCCTTTGAGCCAAATTTGCGTCCTAATTGAGGTTTAGGGAGTTGACTTGCTGAGATTTTATTTCACCCCATTGTTGTTAACCATTTTCAAGGCCATAACGTGAAAATCTGCAAAGTACGGATGTGGCGGGCACGAGATGTGACACTTTTTGGCTGGCCTTGCCATTAGTGAAACTAGAGTTAACCCTAACCTTTCTGACCCATTTTTGCTCATAGGTCGTGTAGGAGTTGTATTTTATTGTAGGCATGTAAATGTTAAACTCCTCGGGTTAACAAGTGGATAAATAAATGTACGACTTTTGGAAATTGTTTGTTGTGTTTTACTATCTTTGTATTGTTGATTGACTGGGTGTTTATTTAAGTTGCTTTCACATGCGTTTAATTGAAAGATTAAAATGATGGGTCGGTGACGTGTCCTGATACGTCACAATTTAATCCACCGCCGATGGATGTTCGCGCGCTCGCGGTTCGGGACGTGATAGCATGTCTGCAGAATTCAGGAGACGGTGATGAATTCAAAAACTTATTTACAACACCAGAGCATAACATGTGGAAAAACATATGGGAAACCATGAAGAACTAGAATGTCGTATTGTATGTCAAGCAAAATATTTACAACAGAAGAAGCAAACACCTCCCTGTGATCAGCTTAGACACCCAAATTCATACAAAAATGAAACTGACAATACACAGGCTTTTTTAACACCACCAGATATAACAATCTTAAACTTAAATTGTGGCTCCTCTCTTTTTTTCTGGACCGACATATGGGTCACATTAGATGCAGTCAAGCCCCAACTTCTCCATCCACTGGACCAGTTGCTTACAAACTAACTTGCTGAAATCATTAATCAGTAACATCGGGTCGTTGTGTGCGCATGTTAGAAGCTCACCTGCCTTGGAGAGGTTTAACGAATGAGATACAGGAAAGCTATTTTCTCACTCAGCTCAATATTCTTTGCATTTCTTCTTACCTATTCTTTCATCATCTAAACTCTTCTCCTTATTCAAGTTATAACACTGATCTTTTAAAATCTAGATGCACAATCAATCATAGAGAAACCAATCACTCGCTCACATTAAAAGAAGAGATTCCAATAAAAACCAATCCAATTCGGAGTAAACTCTTTCTATGAGAATGAGCATTATTGATTTGATCGATCACACTCCATGCTGAACTTGGCGTTTCTGGTCCACCCATTTGGCAACATCTCAGAAGACATCGAGGTATGGCGACAAATGGTTTGTCGAGCAATCCCCTTTGGGATACACCAGAATTCTCCTGCTCAAAAAGGATCGGATGACGCAAAAATCACTTGGCAACTGGACGAACACGCGATCATCTAGAAATGATGCAAAAATAGGAAAACTTATAAATAAAAACTTTTGAAGTACCATTTACACCCAGCAACTATGAACGATTCAGAGTAAAGCTTCCGTGCAAACTGCCTACCGAAGCTGCTGATCGTCCACCTGGATTCTCCCCGATTCACGTCATTCTGTGCATCCATCGGCTGCTGCTTCTGGACGATCAACTTCAGCAAACAACACAGATGTTTCTCCTAAGCCTTCACTCTAATTGCGAAGGAGGAGTCGGAGGGTTTCTTACATTACCGAAGTTGGGAAGATTCCGAAGTACTTCACACCAGTACTTGCGTCGAATGTGGTTGATCCTTCAACCTGGAGGTAGTGGTGGGTCGGAAGCCTCGGCCTTTCTATAGGAGGAAGAGGGAAAAGCAAAAGGAGAAACGGAGACAACTTCCCAGGGAAGCTACAGAGTAGAAATCAGGAGCTCTTCTTTCAGGGTCAGAGGAAAAAAGGCATATCATACACGCTTTCTGTTGGCACTTTGACAGCGAATAATTAGACTTGAATACGATGCCAAGTTAGCAGGTTTGAATTAAAACTAGTCCTGTTCCACCTTGGAACTTGCTCCCTCTTGATCTAAATGAGTTTTATCGGTCCAGTTTTAGGTTTTAGGAAGACCAGGTCTGGTTCCTGATTCCCTATTTTTTAGGAATTGGAATCAAGAATCAAATCGGTACAATATTTATTGACAAAATTTATAAGCTTGCATCTGTTGTCTTTTTTGTGCTATATTTTTGTCCCCGGTGATGTAATAACATGAACGGCACGAACTAATATTTCTTGTTGACTTGTGCCGAAAGGTGGGAGTAGTGTAGATTGGGTTGCTGTCTTGAAGCTAGAGCTGGCAAAATGGGTCATAAAGCCATATTATGACTCATTTTTAATTAAATGGGTCATATATGGGTCAAGTGAAAGTTAAATATGAGTCACTAATGGGTCTTAGAAAATAAAGCAAGAAAAGAAATGGGTCTGAATGGGTTATTAGAAAACCCACTTTGAACCCATGGCCTTCCTGCTCTACGGTAGAGGCTCTGCCTCAATTCTCTCTTCCTTCCATGACTGCAAATCTTTGGATGAGTAGAGCACCCCATTTCCTTTTCGATCCCAACAGATTGTAGCCACCGCCTACCCTGCCGTCACGCCACCATCTTCATCGTCGATCTCGAGTTTGTCGGCCTCAGGCGAGCCGTGCATTTGCCAACCTCGACGGAGCTTGGGCTTACTTGGATTGGGTGAGCCGTGAGCTCACCGGCCTTGGTCGAGCTTGGGCTTGCCTGGATCTAGCGAGCCGCAAGCTCGCCGGCCTTGACGAGCTTGGGATCACTTGGATTAGTCGAGTCGCGAGCTCGCCGGCCATGGCTAAGCTCAGGCTCGCTTGTGTGACAGCCTGAATATTTAGATTTCGTCTTCGATTAAATAAATCGGGCATTTCATCGACACATCAATAATGCTATTCTCTAAGCTGGTTACTCATGAGATAATTGGACTAACTGGGGAAGCGATTAAGGAATCGACATGCAATTAGACTTGAGAATTCGATCAGGAATCGATCGCTCGACTGTGTTCATCTGCCGAGATCATTATGGCACTGTCGAAATCGATCAGAGATCAAAGATAGGTTGATTCAACTAAGATATGTAATCAAAATGTGAGTGATTCCACATGGTTGCAAAATACTTGTCGATCGGCACTAGACCGATTTTTCTATCTTTTTTGTAGCCGGTACTTGTAATTGAAACATCGAAATTTTCACGACAACCGAGGGTCGCTAATGTGTCGAAGATGTACATTGTGATTCGAGATAAATCGATCACATATTAATTGCACCAAAAATTCTTAAAAGTGACCCGGTAGACTATGTCACGCAAAAAGCATGCCGAAGTTTAATTAACTGAGAATTTGAACCCGATTTCAGAAATTGAAAATTCTGTGGTGTCATAATCTATTTTAGGAACGTTGACTCATCCTCCGAGGAATTTTCAGAGATTCCGGGATTTTTAAGGAAAACTATTTCGGACGTTGCATAAATTTAGCGGAAATTCGGACGGGCCAAATTAAAAGAAATTTGGACTTCCAAGCCGAGCCTTTGAGTGTCAGGGACTTACAGAAAATTATATGGGATTTTTCTTCGGCAAACTTGGATGTTGACTTAGAGAATCGGAGAAAAAATTGAAGTTTATGTGATGAAATTCGGAGCTTTGGAATTGACTTATTATAGACTTAAATGATTGGAAAGTAATATGGGACATGCATTTAATTAAGTGGATTGGGCTTGTTGATTTTTTTCCCCAACCGTGGCGTCTTCAACAAGTCTTGACCAGCTACCCTCCCATTTGCGTCGCCAACCTCTCGCACGTCTCCTTCCCTGGTGCCAGCTGCTCTTGCCTTATCTTCTTTTCAGCTAGCTTCGTCGAAGACCGCCCGCAGCTTCTACATTTTTCTCTTTCTCTCTTGCTGGCCATCTCCTCCACGAAGCCACCGTCTGCCCCTCTTTTCCACTTACTCTCTCTCTCACGGCCACAGAAGCCACAAACCGCAGCCAAGCCCACGCCCCCGCACGGTCAGCATCTCCACCGAAATCCCCAAGTCAACAGTTGAGGCCTTGTCAATCATCAGCAAAGAAGACCGACGCAGCTTCCTCCAATCCAGCGACGACCACCGAATCCCCACCGCCAGCTCACGTCCGCGTCTTCAGCTCCATCGGTCAACACTGCAGTATCTTCAACGCCATCAACGGCTCCCTTTGTTCCAGCTGCGCGAAGTCAGTCCAACGAAGCAGCTCGCCCTCTCTCCAATTCGGTTTGTCCCCTCTGCCGCGTGCCAGCCCACTCACGAAGTCTGCCACCACCATTTGCTTCATCTTTCACCAAAACAGTTTCCCTCCTTCGCTGCCACGTCCGCGAGTCAATTACCGTGGATCCCTCCTCAGCAAAATCCCTGGCGTTGACCGAAGCATTTCCCAAGCTCCGTGCCACGCGCTCCCTCAGTTTCGCACGAAGGCAGCGAGGCCCGCCGGAGCTGCTTCTTCGCAGTTTAGCCTCCGCTCGGCCCAGCTCGCAATTTCCCAGTCCCCAAACCGTGTGCAGCAGCAGCCCAAGGAGTCAGCCACTTGAAGCCCGGCCCAGTTCAGTGTTTCCAGCAGCAGCCCGCATCTCAGCTTGTTAGTTGGGCTTAGCAGCCCACAAGCTAAGGTCGCGACTTCAGCCCACCTTCAGCAAATTTTCAGCCCACTTGAAGTCCAAGAAGCAGGCCCAAGCCCATCAACCAAGCCTAGCAATTTCTGTGGGCTTGCAAGGCTTTTGAGCCCGGCTTGTGTGTCCGCTGACACTGCCGAAAATTTGGATTTCGGCCGCCGTCGCGTCGTCATCGCGGTGAACTGGTTTCCGCAATAAACCGGTGAGTTTATGCTCTAAACTCTTCTTAGTAGGCTAATGACGTTTAAGGGGTGTTTAGATTTATTTAATGAGGAATTAGGTGGTTAGTTAGATTAAATTAGAAATTTAATTATTTAATTTAGCGTGTTAGGTGGTTAGCATGGTTTAGCTAAGGTCTAGATTAATTTTATTATTTATCTAGAAGGGTTCAGGAATTTTTTGGGTTCGTATTGGTATTTAATTTAGTAATTCGCCTAGGTTAGTATTTATGGTAATTAATTGCAATTATTTAATTAATTTTAATATATATATATATATATATATATATATATATATATATATATATATATATATATTTACGTTGGAGGAACCGCCTTGGTCGATGCCCATGTAAACCCCCAGGTGTCACTAGCAGGGAGACCACCACCCCGACGCCACGCATCTATCACCTAATGGCCCACCAGCCTCCTTGCCACTTGCGTCGCAGGGACTTCGAACTCCCGATCTCTCCCTAATTTTAATAATTATTAATTAATTAATTTTTCCCGGAAATTATACCGGGAGAGTCGCTTGATAGAATTTCAAGCTGATCATAGTGATGTGTTTAGTTTCTGCAATTAAGTGATGTATTGTTGAATTGAGTCATGATTGTAATATATTAGTATTTTAATTGGAAAAATATTGAGTGTCGGGAATTGACACCGAAAGTGGTCTTTAAGTACCAAATCAGCTTAGGCGAGCAAGATAGATCTATAACAGCTTCGGGAAGCATTAACGTCAATATAGATCTTTAGTAGCTTCGGTGAACACTTTATATATCAGCTTCGGCAAGTAATAGTGATTTAGCAGCTTCGATGAGCATTATTTGATCTAGTAGCTTCAGTAAGCAAATTTTAGACATCAACTCTGGGGAGCAATGATATATGAGTATATCTATTTCAGTTTAGGCGAGCAGTGTTCGAATCGACAGAATTTATAAATGACATTGATGACATGGACTCGAATGAATCGTTTGATTGATGGTGGATTTGAATTGAATTGTTTAATTGAGTATTTGAATTGTACTGACCTGCAGGGTGGATTTGAGGCCAAGGTAAGGCTCTGTGATTGTATGATTGCATGATTAGGACGCTTCTGGGTGTATTTCCCTTCTAATCGGGGTTTAGAGCATGTAATTGCTGAGACATTGTCTCACTGATTATTGTATAACCATTTTTAAGGTCGTCGAGTGGAGGACCTGGAACTAAAAGGAGGTGATCGGAAGCGTAGGTCAGTTAGGACCGCTTCTTTTTGGAAGGCTAGTCTTTTGTAGTCTTTCGGCCATAGACTTTTGTACATGACTCAGTGTATATATAAAAGCATGTTTGTTTGTGAATCTGTTGTCCTACTTTTCTATCTTGAGATGATCACTGTCAGGGGATATATTTTTGTTTCCGTGTGTGCAATAAAAAGAAAGAGTCGGCGACTCGTTTTGGGAAGTCGCAAAATTTTATCGACCAGAGAAGGATGGGCACGCGCTTGGAGGATTGGGGCGTGACAGCCTGGATCTGGTGAGCCGCAAGCTTGCCAGCCACAACGAAGCTCGGGCTCGCCTAGATTGGCCGAGCCCTAAGCTCATTTGCCATGATGGAGCTCGATAGCTCAAGCTCACTTGGGCGGGCAGAGCCTTGATCTCGCCGGATTGCGGTTTGGCCGGTCATTGTTGACGGAGTAACAAAGGAGAAGGAGGAGAAAAAAGAAAGAAAAGAGAAAATAATAAAATAAAAAATAAAATAAATAATAATAATAATTTCAAAAAAATTGAAAATAATAAAAATTTTGATTTTTTTTAATGATATTTGGTAGATAGATATCCATATACATACTAGAGAAATACTTTTAGATGAAGCTCGATGTTGTTTAGATTGATAAATAGAAATTCTAAACATCATAATGTAATTTTTAACTTGGTGAACTAAAATCAAGAAATCAACCAAAATTGAAAACAATTACAATTAAGAAGCTATGCATTCTCGCATTCAAGAAGATTTTTTATAAGCAAATATTATTTTCATGTCAATTATTAGTTCATCAAACTTTTTCTTATCAAGAGTTCTTCAAAAGTATTTCAATTTAAAGGTTTTTCACATTTATTTATTTACTTTTTAAATTTGGTGTGAATTTTTTATTTAAGTAACTAAATTGAGTTATATAAACGTGTTTCGATAATATGGGTCGGGTCGGGTATGGGTCATCAAATTTACATTGCATGAAAATGGATTAAAACGAGTTAAATGGGTCAATATGGGTCTGACCATTTTCGACCCGACCAAAACCCGATCTGACCCACCCATTTGACGGCCTTACTTGAAGCACTCTTGAGTCTTGACTAGAGGAAGCTTATTTTGTCCTCTTGTTACAATTTTGACTATCTAGTCTTTTGCTACTTGCTAAAGAGCTCCCTTGTTGGATTGAAACATAGTGCTTGACCCTTTTTTGGCCATCTTATATCTAGGGAGGCCCTCTATTTGACCATCCTGAGGGCAACTTTAATTCTCACAACAATTGCAAGAAGAGTTTTAGCAAATGGATTTTTTTTTTTTTAGTGGATGATTGAAGTTTTATAATTTAGGTTTTATGTAATGTGTTTGAACCCTTTATTGTTTATTTTATTTCACGTCTTCATCTTTTATGGATTATTACTATTTACAATGGGAAATTTTAATTTTTTTGTTGCATTCACTTTTATTTTACTTAACTAAAAATGAAACAAAAAGAAAAAAAGAAAAAAAAAAGGCTAGTTCCTAGGTACCCTAAAACCAATCTGGAACTTGTGACAAGGTAGATTTCATATTCTAAGGTATACACGATAAGTTTCAGGTTTTAAATCTATAAGGAGTATGTTCCAACGGGTATATTCTAAGTTATGAAAGCCTGAACCACTCACCCCTAGTTTAAATACAATTAATCAAAAGACTTATTTTTTGCTTTTCGCTGTTAGAGTCTAAATTAATGATCTTTCATTGACTAAGCCATGATTTAGGAAATTGTCCAATTAGTCATAAATCTATTATATGAATATGAATTCAGCCCTTAACTTTTTAACTTTGTTAATTGAATCTTAAACCTTTATATGAAATTTCAATGTAGTCATTTCAATTATTTTTTACCAGAAATCACTAATGTGGTAGTGTGTTATATAGAATGATCGGCAATGATTGGATTGCCACATCTGCGTCTCCTAGAAAAAATTGATTGAAAAGACTACATTAGAATTTCACACATAAGTTTAGGACAAAATTAGTAAAATTAGAAAGTTTAGGATTGAATTGACATTCATATATTAGATTTAGAACCAATTTGGGTAATTTTCCATTTTAATAGCTATGAAAACAAAGAGAACAAGAATGGGAAGCGACATTATAGGCTTTAAAGAACATTTTGGGCTTTTCACACCATCAGCTTTTCCAAGTCTCTTTGCTTTCCTTCTTGTTCCAAACAATGGAAAGAACAATATTTGCTATTTTTCTCCCCCTACAATTATTGCCATTCCCAAATTCAAATTTCATCTCACCTTCTTTCAAGTCATTCATTTTCTCTTCGACTTCCTCCTCCCAAAATTGGGCTTCACTAAAGGTCCTTCAAATCAACATTATGGTCGAAAAATGTCCATCAATGCTCATTGTGACCATGCCCAAAAATTAGACTATGCCACAACCATAATTCATACGAAAATGATACTCAAAATTGATAGAGATATATCACATACAAATCGACTTTTGTACCTAATGAGAGAATAGTAACAATCTAAATAATATCGGATTAACGCAAAGGAATAATATAATCTTCCCTCTCATGTAAACCTAATAGGAATCGATATAATAGAGCAAAATAAATATTAAGCATGCAAACACAATGCGATTTTTTATGTGGAAAACCTCCTCGGTGTCAAAAGATAAAAAGCCACGGGACTGGAGTTCACCCAAAAATCTTCACTATCAACAAAATCAAGTTAGCAAAGTTTTTCTTTAGTACTAGAGGTAAATAGTAGCAAAGATCTCAAGAACATTATTCTTGGAAATACGCATAAAGTTCACAAAAGATTAAGGATAAATCTGATAACAAAATGCAAGTTTTGATCAATCTATGAAAAACTTGGTGTGGGGAGCTTTAAACAAAAATCAAACCATCCAAATTCGAAAAGAGTGCACCACGAACACATTGACAAGATTTCAACTCAATCAGATCATGAATCGACTTCTGATATCAGCTTGATGTAAATCAGATTTATCCCCAAGCCCCCAAAATTTTTGCTTTATCTTTTTCTCTTGTTACCGTGTCTCTACTAACTTCTTTGTGGTTATCACTTAAACGATAGTGAAAAACCTTTGTTGACACCTAAATTTTGGCAACCCAGTTATTGATTTTTTACATAAAAATTTGGGATTAATTTTAACCCCTAAAAAATGCATCGAATAAATAAAATGAAAAAATGGGAAATTGATTTGATTGATTAAGCATGGAAGTTTGAAATTCGATGAATATTCGAATTTTGTTAAATGCGAAGCAATTTTAAAATCAAGTGAATAAATGGTAAGAATTTTTATAGAATGAAAGAAATCTGAGCAAAATTGAGTTGATTGCAAAATCACGCTCCAATTCACAGCTTTAATTTAATGCGACAGAAGATGGAAACTCGGAAAATACCATAAAAAGCGGCTGTTTGGAATCATTATAAAAGAGAGCTGCATTTTTCGTGGCTAGGGGAGAGATTTCGAAATTTTTGAGAAAAAAAAAAAAGAAGATAGGAAATTGGTGAGGAATTCAACTCATGTCCGAAAAAGCAAGAGGGGAAAGAGAAGTGATTGGTGAGTGACGTGAGAAAGAATGAAAAAAAAAAAGAGGGGAATCGCGACTGTTCATCTTCCTCGCAGGGCTACCCTTGCCCGCGCCGATGACCGTGCTGGCACCGCCTCCACAAGCCACCTCCACATCTCTGCTGCCACTTTACCATCGTTGTCACCACCTTGCTAGTCGCTGGAGATCCCACTCACCCGCGAGTTCGCGCCGACCCGCCCGTTTGCTTCCTCGCCCGAGCCGTGAAGCCACTGCCTCGCACCAGTCATTGCACCTCCGCCACCGTCGTCTTGCCAGATCTCCCCCCCGGCGTGCAACACCGCACCTCAACCCTTGACTGCCGCTCGTTTCTTCACGCCGGTGGCCGTGACACCGACATCCCACAACCCGATCCACAACAACACTGCTTCCCCTGCCTCATCCAAATTTGTTAGTCGCCGCCGATCTAAGATCCTCGCAACAGCCGTGACTCAAGCACCCTTGCTCTACCTCTGTGTCGCCAATCTGCAGCACTAGAAGTCCCAACACCCCTGCTCGCCTCAACTCGACGCTTAGCCGTTGCCGTGCCACTGTCCCTGTTGTGACCCGACGCCGCTAGAGCCCACACCGCCGCTGCTCGCCTCTCTCCGGTGCTTGACAGCAAGCTTCGCGCCTCGCGACGTCCCTCGCTGGTGCCCTGCCACGCCGGAGTCTCTCGCCGGTGTCAACGGTCGCTGCCCCGCACCGAATGTGTTGCTCGCTGTGCCCTCGTACCCTCGCTAGAGCTCCGAACCGGCCAAGATTTTTTTTTAGGTATATTTATTTTATTTTATTAGGAAGGTTTATTTTATTTTATTGTTTTATTTCTTGTTTTTCTTACTTGAGATATTTCCCTATGCATAATTAGAAATTATGACATGCCACCTGATTCGCAACTGTGCCTAAATTTTTTATTTCATCTATAGGGCCTTAGATGAAATAATTAATTAAGCCGGAATAAAATTGATACTTTGATCTTTAAGGCTTAAGATCAATTTATCGATTTTACTAGCGAAATATTATCCCTTGATCTGAACAATGTATGATATATTTGGTGATTTTGAATGGCTTGGCTTGTCTTGATTGCTTTGTTTATCTTGGAAAACGTTTGAATTAGAATATTGCATGCTTTAGGGTTATCTTGCATGTTTAGGGTAGGAGTTTTATTATTTCGAATTTTAAAAAAAATAAAAATCAAAAATATCAAATCAATTAATTTAGGTTGCTATTTTTTTTTTTTAACTTGGATTGCATGTTTAATTATTTGGCAATTATTAATTTCAAAATTAAAAAAAGGGAAGAAAGGAAAAACAACAAAAAATCATCATGCATATGTCATGTAGAATTAGGGCATATTTTATATGTCATTGCATTTTAGGGTAAAATTGCACTTAGTATAATTTTAGATAATATTTTTTTCTTAATTTATTATAAGTTTAGGCATTTTATTAAATAGATTGCATTTTAGGATTATTTGGGTTAAGATAATATTTTAGTTTAAATTAGGATTTGGCTCAACCTAATTCCTAATACAAATTAAATAGGATCTTAATCTAACTAGATAATTTTTACATTTTTCCTAATTCCGAATTTCATGAAAAATACCAAAAAATGCCTTAGAATAAATTGATTCCATTTTTTTAGTATAGATTGTATCTTATTACGTCATATAGTTAGGTCAAATTACCATGTCATATCTCTTTATGTTAGATTAGTAGCATGCATTGCATGATCCTCATTAAATAAGTAAAAATAAAAATAAGAACAAATTACATGTTAATTAGAATTCATATCTAGGGTTGTTAATGTGAATTCTAATATAACATTGCAGATGCTTTTGTTGCCATGAGGTAAGTTCTGTAATTTATTCATTGTTTTCTTGGGTGTTAAATTGGTGATTTACCACTCATATGATCACCTCACATGTTAGGGAAATAGATTTAAAATCAATTTAAGCTGCCTGCAAAAGCATTTTTAAAAAAAAAAATAAAAGAATGGTACCGAAAGGGCATTAGAGAAATCTAGTATAATCAAGTCCCTAAACCCAAATCTCGGGTTCGTAGGAGTAAAGTAAATCTCCCATTACTTTACTTGGGTTTCTAATCGACCCACAAAAAATAGATTAGTAGCGACTCCTAATTGAAAATCAATTGCATGTTAAGAATTTGAACATAAGTCGCGAATTGATATGGGCTTGGGAGAGCCCGAGTTAAGTCTAGGCTTAACAATCCATTAGCCAAACCCTAGGTGGTTCACAACCGAAAATTTGGTCGCGACAGCTTAGCGACTCTACTGGAGACTTATGTTAAAACACTTAGTGGGCTTAAGCCAATTTTCTTCTTTTTGAAAAATGTTTTTGTTTGGCAACGAAGATTCAAGGTACGTTCCTAACATTTAGGTGTTAAATGTTCTTATAAATTGTGAGGTATAAGGGGAGTAGTGATTGCTAACCTTTGTTTTGCAGGGAGGTGTAGGAATGTATGGTGTATTTTCATGTTGAAGTGTTGCTTGATATAAATTGTTGTGCATGTCTTGCATTTACACTACACTCATGCACACATAAGCTACCGCCGGACCTGGGCCGCACTAGGATACTTAGGATGGTATTGAGTTGGATATGACTTTGACCGCAAGGCCACGTAGTAGAGGTTGCCCAACTTAATCCCGAAAGTTTCTTTTTTAGTGTCAAGAATGTTTACCTCTACTTGCGAGACTACGTCATGTTGGGTATCATTCTCGATTGAGCCGGAGTTAAAAGGACTTAACTTAGTACGCGAGGCTGCAACTAGTCATCCCACCCTTTAAACTCTACTTTGCTAAGCCTGGCTAGAGTAGAAATCGAGCCTCACATTTCATGTGCATGTCTATGTGATCACTGTTGATTCTTCTTGGTGAAGTAAGTCTTCTATCCCTATACCATGCAATTTACTTTGTCATACTTTTGGTCCGTCCATAACAATCTAGGTTAATCATTTGATCTAATTCATTTGTCAATTAGAAATTAAATGAGGAAATTGCATGTGATGAATCATTTGCAAAATTTTTTTGGAGAATTTATTTTCAATTCATGTCTAGAAAATTTGATCTTGCTAAGGTGTCTACTTTTCTAGCTTTCTTTGGAAAATTCTCTTCTTGTAAGAACTTTTCATAAAAAATGAAAAAAAAGTTGATAGATCATTGTCATGGATTGATTCGCTATTTACACCTCGTAATTATGCATTTTCATTCATTTAATTTAGGTGATAACGGATCCTCCATGCTCTCCCATCATTACGTAATCAAGGGCTAAAATGGCCGATCAAAACGAGATGCGCGTGTTGGAGAAATCTTTCAAGAATATTTTGAAGCTGACAAAACATTTCTATCAGTCTAGTCTGGATATTTGAAGACCGACAGTTTAAAGTTTGAAGACTTTGTTTTCACCAGGCTCAAGACTCAAGACTCAAGACTCAAAACTTAAGACTCAAGACTGTTCTCACTGACAGTCTTTCTAATCCAGTGACGAAGGAAATCCAAAGCCGAAGTATATGGTTGAGGATTCGATCCTATCCTCTGGAATAGATTCTTTGGTTAAATAAATATTTCGGATTCTTTGATTCTTATTTAAGATCAATTGAAGATCCGATGGTCGACGAAATATTCTTGGAATGTTCTATTCTTGGAAACCAAGATCCTGATTGCATGGGCGAACAAGATTGATGGGCTATCCTCAGATTCCTTAAATAGCTCGAATGATCTTCTTGATTGATTCCGTCCAACGGGTAGATTGGAGGAATTCCTTTGGTAAGTGCCAACGGCTATGATGGCATAAAGGAGTATAAAAGGAAGACATTCTAGTTGTTTTAAGTGTGTGATCGATAGAAAAATTACGTAGTCTCGAAGAACCTTGATTGTTAGTCGAACCTCCGAACGCTTTAAACCCCGGAGCAAAATTGTATACGCGCGTTATGCATTGAAGCATCGAGTGTTTATACCTTGATTGTTAGACACCACCTTGAGCGAGTGTGGTAGATCATCTACACCTAGAAATCAAGGAAGATCAACACTGTAACATCTCTTTGTTCATAGTGGAATCCAGCCTATTGGTTGTCAATGCAGAAGAGTGGACGTAGGCTTGAATCAAGCCGAACCACTATAAACCGCGTGTTCTATTCTCTCTTTCCCTTACTCAGTCTTACGATTGATTTTTAATTATTGCAAATCCTTCAACTGTCTAAGTATTGTGTACTCTTCAAGAAAATTTTTTATATACCTATTCACCCCCCTCTAGGTACTCGTTTAGCTATATCAGCGCGATCGCATGTCCTCCATGGAAGATCAACTCCAACAGTTAGTCGCCTCTATGTAGCTTATAACTGCTCAACTTCAATCCCTCCAGGTGAATCCGAATCTTGCACCCACTCTCCCCAAGATAGAAGCCCCGCAGCAGGCAAACAAGGCCTAAGTGGGTGATGACGACATGCTCGAGTTGGAAGACGACCCATTGTCAGTTATTGTTAACAAGGTCAAGCTTGATAACGTCCCCAAGATGGAGCAAGATGAATGCTTCGCAAAGCTGGAAAAGAAAGTGAAACAACTGCAAGAGTCACAAAGCTCACTCCCGTTCGATCTCTCGGTTTATGAGAATGTCAAAATGCCAAATAAGTTCAAAATGCCAGAGCTCGAGAAGTATGATGGTACATCTTGCCCAAAATCTCATTTACAGATGTACCACGTACGCATAGCCCAGCACGTCAAAAATGAGCCCCTCATGATCCAATCATTTTATGCGAGTTTGACTGGGCCTGCGCTAAATTGGTATGTCATGAAGAATGTGAACCTTCTCGACACTTGGAATGAAGTGGTCAACGCATTTCTCAAGCAGTATAAGTTCAACATGGACATTGCACCTTCTCGAGAAGATCTTGAGAGAATGGAGAAGAAGAGGAGTGAATCATTTAAGGAGTACGCCGCGAGATGGCAAAATCTAGCAGCTCAAATCACCCCTGAGCCTACTAACAATGAATTGATGAAGTTGTTCATCAAGACTCTTCCATTTGAGTTCCGTAACCGGATGGCTAGCACATATATCGAAAACTTCAACCAACTTGTTCCCGTGGGAGAACAAATTGAGATGGGGATAAGAGAATGGTGGTTTACTAAGCCATCTAACAAAAGGTTTTCTACCAAGAAGGAGAAGGACCTTGAAGCTGAGATTAATATGACCTATTCTCAATCGAATTGTGGTTGTACTCCAATAATTAAGATTTCTACTGAGCAACAAGGTGGAGAACATCAACTCCTTGGTCAACAACGTAATGTTAGAAGACAATTCACACCTCTTCCTGGACCCCTATCCAAAGTTTTGCCTGTCCTCCAAAAGAAGGGATTACTCCCTTCGGAGCCGAAGCACCAAATCCTAAGCATTATCCCGCATATAATCCCTCCAGAAAGTGTGACTATCACATGGGAGAGGTTGGTCACTCCATTGATGATTGTGATGTTTTGAAGCATAAGGTCGAAGACCTCTTGGATACAAAGGCGTTCTCTTTTAGCAGTAATTAGAAAAATCCTCCGCCCAACCATGATGGAGGCGCAAATGCTGTCACTAAGTGAAGAAGTTTTTATCTTTTACGACTTCAAGTTTTTTAGGATTTCCTACTTTCTGAGATTTCAATTATTGCTTTTGTTACTAGGGTTTGCTTGTTTGCATTTTTCATTCCAATAATGTAATTCATTTGATTATATTCAATGAAATTACAATTTTATTTCCAATTTTGAGGGCATAATGAGGCACACCAAATTGGCCCGGTGACGATATCCAACAATGAAAAGAAAATGCCGTCCAAGGAGAATTCTGAGGATTGGGCTTCTTCATGCTTCCTCATAAAAAAAAAATCCTAAAAAAATAATATCTTTCAAATTGTTTCCAAAATCATGCATTAGGTTAGCCTTGTTTAATTTTCTAACTCATTTACTTTATGTTTCAGAGAATTATTTCCTTGGCTTGGGGAGAAAGAATCTGAAAAAAAAGAAAAAAGGCACATTAGGGGCAAAAACAAAAACGGAGCATCTATTAAATCGAAGATTGTATTTTCAGTCTTGATTGATCAATTAGTGTGTTTGTTTCCTTTCGATAAGGGGTAATCCAAGAACACCAATTACTGAGATAGTCCCTTTTGTGGGGGAATTCCTCGAATGAATGCCTAAAACCTTTTTAAGTGTGGTAAATTGTTTGTTTTGAGATTGACAATTTTTCATACTTAAAGCTGTTAAGCTCCTTTTTTTTAAAAAAAAAAAAAAGAATTCTGCATGGTGACTCTTACATGTTTTGTCCACCAATTCCACTAAAGAACATCAAGATGGACTAATCTAATGAATGATGTGGAATTGATTGAGCGTACTAAATGAGACGATCGAGATGATGAAAGGTGAACCATATCCTATACACAGTCCCC
Organism: Eucalyptus victrix; assembly: GCA_016097545.1. Classification (NCBI taxonomy): domain Eukaryota; kingdom Viridiplantae; phylum Streptophyta; class Magnoliopsida; order Myrtales; family Myrtaceae; genus Eucalyptus; species Eucalyptus victrix. The sequence goes on along the minus strand of CM027845.1, from coordinate 21,455,121 downwards.
TACTCATACACTTGTGAGATGAGTGTATGAAGGTTTATATCCTTAAGGTGAAGAGTTCTCTCGTAGAAGGTACGACAACCGAAATGATGAGGGGCAGTCTATTTCTCTACCCCCAAACACTATAAGTGATCAATTGCTTAACCTCTTTGAGCCTTATACACTTGTGAAAATTCTTTTCAAATTACCCCTGTCAAGAACCACCCCACATCGGGGCAACCGGGAGGTAAATTGGCATCTTGAGATGAGGAAAATGGAAAGAAAATTTCTTGCTCTCACTTGCATTAATCTTTAAGTCATGCTATTACATTGAATTTATGTGTTAATTTAAGTGCATTAGGATGACGAAGAGAATTTCTTTTTCTATCCTACATACTTATAACCTTTGCATAGTCCACTTGAGCTTGCAAATTTTATTTCTTTAAACCCAGTTATGATTATCCCCCATACTGGGGCAAGGCAAAAGGTAGATGAAGACCCTTGAAAGTTCGAATGTCATTCATAGTGTAATTCCTTGACGCATGCATTGTGCGCAAGAATTGAAATCAAAATAGAACTAAAGGGCATGAAAAAAAGTAGTGTGCCTGGTAAAAGCAAGGCCAATGCCCATGAAAAAGAAGTGAAGAAAAATGAATGAGAACTAGGGGCCATAAAAAGCAGTGTGCCTGGTAAAAGCAAGGCCAATGCCCATAGATGAAAAAAAAAAAAAAAAAAAAAAAGAGTCAAGATAAGGACTATCGGTTGTAAAAAGCTTGTATCTCCAATGAAGCAATACTCAAAGAACTCAAATACTGAGTTTTTACAATCAATGGGGGCGCTTCATGAAGACATCCTTGGTGATGAAAAAGAAAACCGGTGGCAATGCCTAGATGATCATCAGCTCTCACCCTTTACACATCTTTGAGCCTAATGATCATTTCATTTCTCAACCCATGAACCCAGCCTACGTTACGTCCCTTGCAAAGTCTCTTCTGATTAGGGCACTTGAATTAACGTAGGAATTTATATGTTTATAAGTATCGCTCGAAGAAGTGCGGGCATGGTTATTTCTTTCTCATTTTGTAGAGTTCTTGACTTGTAAGCCCGGAGATGATTACAAGATTGTTCTTTTAGTAGCTTTGACTTAAAGAATCCCTTTGTTAAGCCGTTGACCAAGCCTACATCACGCTCGCTCCATGTTAAAGACCTCTCAGATTGGTAAGGTCGTACCGCTTGTGAGAATACTTGGACCCTTGTCGATATGGTGAGATGGAGTGATTCTCATAAAATAGCTCTTCTAAATGAGAGTGAGTGAAAGTCCTTTCTAACTGAAAGTCTCTCATTTGGTTTTCTTAGAAAATCCATGTCATGAGTGAAAATTGTCTTGAACGATAATTCTCTCCAGTGGAAATTTGGGTGATGCAAATGTAATTATGTATGAACCCCAATTGAATTGATAAAAACTTCAATGGATTTTGAAGTATGCATTCCATAATAGCCTTAATTGCTTATTTGTTCAGTGAATGCATTTTTGCTCTAATCATGTCTGACAGGTAATGTTTTCTCAAAGACCCAAGAGCTCCTGACATTCAGGTTCTTTTCAGAATTCCTCATGATATTAGGAGATGAGAAACCATCACGAACATTCAATGTGTGTCATTACCGTTCCAAAATTTATTTCTACCAAAAGGTGAGAGGCCTTCACAGGATATCTAAGTTCCAAAGAACATATCCCCAAGAATCAGAGATATCACCACGTAAGTATATCTTTACCCATACTCTAAATACTTGTCATTGTGCAGGTACTCTCTCTCAAGTGCATCGACATTTGACTCGGTCAAGTTGTCCTTTATATTGACCTAGCGTGCTTTCGTAGCCCAGAGTCCATTTTATCGACCCGGCATGCTTCCGTAGCCCAGTGTCTTTTAAATTGACCTGGCGTGCTTTCGTAGCCTAGAGTCCATTTCATCGACCCGGCGTGCTTTCGTAGCCCGGTGTTCTTTAAATTGACATGGCGTGCTTTCGTAACCCAGAGTCCCTTTCATCGATCCGACGTGCTTTCGTAGCTTGGTGTTCTTTAAATTGACATGGCGTGCTTTCGTAGCCCAAAGTCCCTTTCATTGACTCGGAGTGCTTCCGTAGCCTAGTGTCCTTTATATTAACCTGGCGTGCTTTCATAGCCTAAAGTTCTTTTCATTGACCCGGTGTGCTTCCGTAGCCCGTGTTCACCAAAACATTTTTGGCATTATCAACCGATGCCCGGTTATTCTTCAATTAATTTCCAAAATTATTTAATTTAAGAAATAAATTCCAAATTCACAAATAATTCATTTCAGCATAAAATAAAGCTCAATTAAATAAACGGACTGCACCACGATCATCAGCATAAAATCATGGTCGTTGGCTATCCTAGCCTAATTTCCGGAAAATAAATAAATAATTAAATAATTTCAAAAATTATTAAATAAATATAATAAATCCAATTTAGGCCTGTAATGCCTATTGGAAGCCAAGACGAGCCCGAAAATTACTGAGACTCATTCAATAAATAATAGAGCCTATCTCCTTGCTAACTACACTAATCATTTGCCTAACATGCATCAATAAGTCTTTAATTTAATTACTCTAATCTAATCTATCCACCTAATTAAACTTAATTAAATCTACTCAAACCCTAAGCGTCATTAGCCTACTATGAATGGATTAGTGAGCATAACTCACCCGTTTAACAATCCGTTCGGATCGAAACGTAGGGAATGTCGCGGGGGTCGCTTTTCTCCAAAGTGGGCTTAAGATTCGAGACCCAGAAACACCTCAAAAGGGGCCTAGAAGCCAGCTGGAAACCAACAAATTTCCCCTCTATTCTTGGCTATCCGATGGTTGCAAAGGCAAGAGGATGGCTCGGTTAGGCAAAGCAAGATCGGTGGAAGGCTTGGCGAGGCAACCGGCAGCCGAACGGCGAAGAAACGGGTTGATCGGAGCTTTGGCGAGTGGGTGGTCGGCAACCAATGGCTCGTGGGGCTCAAGATGGTCTTGTAGGTGGATGGAATGGCCAAAGGAATGGTCAAAACGGAAGAAAAATGAAGAAAATCACGAAACAGTGTAGGCGGATAGGGGATCGACGGACCGACGATCGGCGGATTGCGGCGGCCGTATGGGACGGCAGGCGGCTCCGTTCAGGGTGAGGTTAGGCTTGTTGGGACAGGCTAGATGTCCTCGTCACAAAGATGGGTGGCTCGTTCGTTGATTTATCCTGGAAGTCAACTTTTTACTTGGATCTTTGGCGAAAGGTCAGTTGGAGCAAAAATTGGAAGAAGTGAAAACAGAGGAGGGAAAACGGTCCGGCGATGGTGTGGCTGCTCCAGCGACTTCCTTGGCTGCTGGTGGGGTTCGAACAAGGTGAGAAGAGGGAGATGGAGAGGGTTTTGGCCAATTGAGAGAGAGAGAGAGAGAGAGAGAGAGAGAGAGAGAGAGAGAGAGAGAATTGAGATGAGGTTGGAGGGGGGCCACCATGGCCTTGATTTTCCACACTTGCTCTCCAAGACTCCTTCTTGGCTAAGTATCATTCATTGGCTCACAATGAGACACCCATGCACTCTTCTAGAAAGCCGAAATGGTCCAAAGGTTGTGGGTTGGTGGGGGCACACAAATTTGGAAGCATTTTCTCTCAATTGGACACCGATCTTTGCTCGATTCAATCTCATTTGGCATTCATTAATTCGATCCATCTACCATCGGTCATCTTGGCATTTTCCCCCACTAAGTGATCCATCATGCATCTCAATTTCATGATCAAAAACGATCTCAGCCTTTTTCTGAACAAAAACGGTCTTGTGATGACTTTTTTCCAAAAAGTCTCAGGTTTTAGAAAAATATTCTGAGACTAAGTTGACATTCCTAGAATTTATTGTGACATGACAGAATCTTCAATTTCTAAAATTGGACTTGAATTCGTGGTTAATTTCTATTCGGCGCGTTTTTAGCGTAACCTAGACTATCAGGTAATTTTCGGAGATTTTTAGTGCAAATGACTCGTGGTTGATTTTCTTTGAGCCACAATGAACCCACTCAACACATTGGCGACTCTCGATTGTCATGTAAATCTGGAGAATTTAAATACGGAAATAGGATCCCAAAACGATAGAAAAATCAGTCTAGTGTTGATTAACGAGAATTTTTCAATTTAGTGGTGTCACCCATGATTAGACACATATCTCAGTCAAATAGAAGTATTTTTGATCTCAAATCGATTTTATATTATGCCGTAATGACCTCTAAAGATGAGTACGGTCGAGAAGCCGATTCATGGTCGAATTATCATGTCTGTTATATTACAATTCTTCAATAGCTTCCCTAGATAATCTAGTTATCTTAAAAGTGATCAGCTCTAAGAACAGCCCTACAGGCGCATCAGTGAAATGCCCAATTTATTTAGTAGAAAACATAATTGAAAATCTGGGATATCATAGATATTGTGCTAGTTAATAATAAAGTTTGCATCGTCGGAGGATATTTTTGGAAACAAAAAATGAAGGGAGATATGACATTTTTTGTATGCTATGGTTTGAAGAGAAGAACATCAGGAGAGTGAGAAACTATAAAAGGAAAATAAAACTTTTCTTTATTTGGAAGAGAGAGAAAACTGAGGAAGAGAAAATCAAAGTTGAAATTTTTTGGGAAAATTACACAAAACCACCTTGAACTTTGGGAGTAATACACGTTTGCCCCCCAACTTTGAAATGTTACACAATAACCTCGTGAACTTTCATTTTGTTGTAGTTGTTAACCTTTTGTTATATTTTTCCTTTAGCAATTGCGCTGAACATGACCATTAAGGAATAAAAGTGCATATTTATCTCATTTTTTTGAGGAACTCTCTTTACCTTTAACAGTCATAAAAAAAATGAAAAAGTATATAAAATGGGAGAAAACTAGTCAACTAAATAACTAAAACCCATTATTAAAAATTTAATAATCACAATTTTTTCTTTGTCATAATTAGCATTTTAATTCTATAATTATTTTTTTGTTTACATATTCTAATAAAGAAAGCTATATGTCCAATAAAAATTTGGTCCACGGGTAAAATTTATACAAAATAAGAATATTAATTTTCGAAAAACATGGCGTTGCAAATTGCAATCGCTCGTTGGAAGTAGTGCATCCAAAGATGGCAATTCCAGTGCCAACTGGGTCTTGCCTTAGCACTTTTTCCTAGTTGTACAATTTTACAAACATATGTTAAAAAAGAATCCTCATCCTCCTTGCAAGTCCTCCGCATATTAAAAGTTACATGCAAAATAAATTGAATATGTGAACTTCTACCCAAACAAGTCTGTCCCAAAATTATCTTTTCACACAAATTGAATGTCACGAGTTATTTTTCTTTTACAACATGAGTTTTCATCATTTTACGGCACTTGTCGATTACCAATTTTAGATGTACTATGAATTTCCGTTAGGTATGAATTTATGACTCGGGTCTACTTCTAGCTTGGACACAAAAGCTTACCCATAGAACAAGATTTTTTAGTAGATCATTTCATTATCATCGTTACACTGAAGTAAATATCACAAAACGAAATGTGAGCGGGATTGCATTTGATCATGCAGGACCAAACTCCAAAATTCCTAACCCCACCAACGTTTTGTGCCCAAATACACCAAAAAGAGAACGAAGAATCAGCTAAGGACATAAATATCCATGCAGCAAAAAGACCTGTACCAGAAAACTACGGACATAACATTATGTTCTAGTTCTGAAAACCAAAAACCTAAAATGTTATTCATGGCTATTTGTTTGGACAACTGAAAGCATATTTCTTCTGTAATGACTGATAACCTTCCCAACACTCTCCTTGTAAGAACACTCCTAATCATTAGACAGTTTCCTTGTTTTCTTCATTCAAATCTCTATGGCAAGGGGACAAAATCCCTTACTTAGGACAGGGCAAACTACCTCAACACCCATGACAGTAAAGAAATCCGTAGGCTCTGCCTCCTGAGATGTGGATACAATAACACCCTCATTACTACACCCAACACGGATTCATATCAAGAAGGCTATACATGCAGGAACAATTCGATCATCGCATATTGACAGAACAGCATTCAGTAAAGTGCATCACAAGTACAAGAATTTCCAAGATCCAAGAGCAAAAAGCGCAATGACCATGCAATTTATATGAAGAGATCAAAAACTGACTCTATAGACATACATATATATATATATATATATATATATATATATATATATATATATATATATATATGTACATATTTGCCTCATATGCTGACTGAACAAACATGAAATAGGATATACCACATATGCCCCTTTAAGCAATTGTTTTGCCGGATATTGGTCAAAACATAGTCAAAGCTCAAACACAGTTTTCATACTTAAGAGAACAATTGCCTCATAGCCTATTTGAATCCTTGAAGTTTTAACAGAATTGAGCCTTCAAATTTGACCAAGCAGGGGTGGATCTAGACATTCTTTCTTCGGCTATCCTCTCCTTTTCCTCGGTCTCTGCTACTTTCTTCTGCTCATCTTTATAGCCCGACTTCGCTTCTTCAGACTCGACCAGCAAAATCTCCCAGTCTGAGAGAAGCTTATACTTCCTAGACTTCACTTCCTCCTCTTCCTTGATGAGGTCATCCATTAACTGCTTATACAAGATGTAGGTCTCATGGCACTTCTTCATAGCAGAGAGCCGTTGATCCTTTTGTAGTTTATGCAGCTCAAACTCAGCGTTGTCTTGCTCAAATGTTAAGAAGTCGGAAGTGAAATCATTGAAATTGGCCCGAAATGTCTCAACTGCTGCTTTTTGCTCGAATGTTAATCCAGTTCTGGCTGAACTTAAAGTTGATAGTGCCTCTGATAACCTCTCTTTCATATTCAATTTAAAAAGATGCGAAAGGCATTCCTTCAAGGACTGCATAGCCTTCTCAACTTCTTCTAAGCTAGGAGTTTCAGCCCCCGAGGCACCATTTTGGCTGCACGAACTTGATCCTACACTATTATCATTAGTCTCTGAAGCATTGATGAGTTCCTCCAGACCAGTAAAATAGGAGTCAAAGCTATCAGTTGATCTGGCTGGCTGAATATTCACCGGAGAAGTAACTGTTAAGATGCAAACTTCGGCTTTAATCTCCAAAGTGTCATTGGCTATGTATCCCCGACTAGGGTTATGAAGCAAAGTCAATGGCATGAAGCTCGAGAAACCCTAGTTACTCAGGCTTGCAGTGAAATTATGTTGCGTCTCTGCAGAATTCAGGAGACGGTGACTAATTCAAAAGCTTCTTTACCTCAGCACCAGAGCATGATATGTGGAATAAGAATTGGAGACCATCAAGAACTAGAATGTTGTTCTGTACATCAAACGAAATATTACCAGCAGAAGCAAACACCTGCCCATGATCAGCTTAAGCAACCAATTCCTACAGAAGTCTATGAACTGACAATGCACAACATTTTTAAGACCACTTAGATATATCTTAAACATAATTGTGTCTTTTTTTCTTTTTACTGGACCAACATTTCTAACACATAGATGCAGTCAACGCCCAAATCTCCCATCCACTGGACCAGCTAATTGCAAATTTGATTACAACAGTTGGATCAATAACCTCAGGATTGTTGTAACGCATTTTAAAAGCTCACCACCTTTCTAGAGGTTTAACAAATGAAATACAGAAATTCTCTCTCTCAGCTCAATATGGCTATTTCTCTTTCTTCTCACCTGGTCTTTCCTCATCTAAGCTCTTTTTCTTCTTTAAGTCGCAACATCGATTTCTCAAAATCTAGATGCACAATCAATAAGATGAAAACCCGCCATACAAATAGATTAAAGAAAAGGAAATTCTGAGAAAGATCAATATAGTTCAAGAACGAACCTATTCTAATGGATCGAGCATTGTTGATTTGATCAATCACACTCAAGCTGAACTTGGTCCACCCATCTGGCAACGTCGCAGAATCATGGACACTGAGGTACAGCGCCAAATGGTTCGAGCCTTGTCCTTTGGGGTGTACCAGAATTCTCCTGCTCAAAAAGAATCGGATAGCAAAAGAATTACTAGGCAACGTGATGAACATGCGGTCATCAAGAAACAACCGCAAAAGCAGGGATATAAAAATAAAAGTAAAAGAATTTGAAGTACCATCGACAACCAGAAACTATGAATGCTTCAGAATCAAGCTCCCGTGAATTCTCCCCGATTAACATCATTTTGCGCATACATTTCTCTTTATTGGGCTGCTGCTGCTTCTGCACGATCAACTTTCGCAGAAAACACAAATTTCTATTCTTAGCCGACGCTTTAATTGTGAAGGAGGAGAAGGAGAGTTTCTTACGTTACAGGAGGAGGGAATACTATTGGGTACTCCGCACGAGTACCTATGTCAGGCGTCCTTGACTCTGCCACTTCAAGGCGATGGTACGTTGGAAGCCTCGGGCTTTTATGGAAGTAGGAATGGGGGAAAAGCAAAAGAGAAAAGGAAAAGTAAAGGAGACACCTTCCCTGGGAAGTTAAAGAATAAAAAAGCAGGAATGGTTTATTCAGGTTCAGAGGAAAAAGGCACATCATTTGCATTTTGGTCGGCAATTAGCTGTCTGTGCACAAACCGATTAAGAGTTGATGCCACCCTGGCCCTGTTGGGAAGAACTGAGGTAACAATTCACTAAGAACTAATCCAATCCACTCCAAAACTAAATTGACTGAAATCGACATAACTCCAGCAACAACTAGCAATATATAATGCTGAAATGACAGGGAGACAAAGACAATAACAACATGAGGATTTAACGTGGAAACCCAATAAGGAAAAAACCACGGACCACCTAAAAACTTCCATTTTAAATCAATAAGAGTAGGATACGCAATGTGTTCTTCTCTAATCATACACTAGAACTCAACATCAACAGTATAGTCATATTTTCTCACCACAAATGTGGATTAACATAAATGGAACAAAACAACCCTAATCGCAATTGGATAATTCGAAAGAGGTTGTCAATGAACAAAATCGATACTCGTAACCCTCGATTTCACGAACAATATACTCAAATTTGGGCCAATTTTGTCATGATTTGGCTTTCAAATGGAGACATCAAAGGCCGCACCCCCTTTTTTCTTTCCTCTTCCCTATTCTTTTGGTGCTCTCGATGAGCTCTCTGTCTCACTCTTTTCTTTGTCCTTTTCTTGGGCACACTTATGCACGAGCAGCCCCACATTCTCTTCCTTTTTGCTTTTTTCTTTTTTTTTAATAATCATTTTGGCTAGCCCCCACAAATGAGGCAGACCTAACCAATAAATCTCTATCTCCACCTTGTGTGGGAAGTCCTATCATACCCGCTTTATTTTTACTAAAGTCATGTTTCACCATGGGCAAGGCTTTAGTCACCATGCTAGATTCATTGTTGTTAGTGTGGGCTTTCTCAATTAGAAAGGGCTTCTATTCTAATTTTTCTTGGATCTAATGATACTTCATATCAATATCTTTCAATCTTAAATGTAATACTAGACTTTTGCTAAGATAGATAGCATTCAGCTATCACAATTCATAATAAAATTCTCTTGCTTCAAACCTAACTCTTGTAGGAATTTCTACATCCACAAGAGTTCCTTACCTCCTTTAGTGATAGCAATGTACTTTGCTTTAGTTGTAGACAAAGCAATACATATTTGCTTTCTTGATTGTCATGAAATAGCTTCCCTTACAAAGGTCATCATGTAACTTGATGTAGATTTTCGAGAATCAACATCACAAGTATAATCTGCTAAGTAACCACTCAACTAGGCTTCACATTTCCATAACACAAGCAAAATTTAGAAGTGCTTATAAGATACCTCAAAATCTATTTAACAATGGTCCAATACTTCTTACTTGGATTTGAGAGATACCTACTCACAACACCAATTGCATGAGTAATATTTGGTTTTGCACAAACTATTGCACACATTAAACTACTCAAAGCTAATACAAAGGTAATTTCATCATCTTTTCCTTATCTTTCTCACTTGTAGAACACTTATTACTAATCCATTGGAAATTACTAGTAAGTGGAGTACTTACCAGCTTACATGTGCTCATGTTGAAATTTTCCAGTACCTTTTCAATATATTTCTCTCGAGAAAATCGAAGTTATTGTTGTCACGAGTAATTTCTCATGCTAAGGATTTGTTTAGTTGAGCCTAGATCCTTCACTACAAAAGTTTTACTCAACTCATTTTTTAAGCTCTTGAATTTCTTAGCATCATGCCCAACAATCAATGTGTTATCCACATAGAGTAGGAGAATAAGAAAATTATTATCTGAGAAACTTTTCATAAAAATACAAAAATTAGACTTGGTCTTACCATATACATATTCTTCCATTAATGTTTAAAACTTCGTCTACCATTGCCTTTGTGCTTACTTGAGACTATATAAGCTTTTTATCAACTTGCATACAAAATGTTCCTTGCCTTCATCTTTAAAACCCTTTGATTGCTCTATATATATTTCTTCTTGTAAGTAACCATGAAGAAAGGTTGTCTTTACATCAAGTTGTTCAATATCTAAATTCAAGTTGGTGGAAAACCCAAGAGCAACTCGAATAGAATGCATTTTTACAATTGGTGAAAATTTCTCTTTAAAGTTAATTCCTTTCTTTTGACAAAGGCCTTTCACTACAAGCCTAGCACTATATCGTAATTGCAAACTATTTTCCTCAATTTTTAACTTGTACACCCACTTATTTGTAAGTGTTCTCTCACCTTCAATCAACTTCACCAAATCAAATGTGTGGTTCTCATGCAATGATTTAAAGCTCCTCTTGTATGGCTTTATGCCACTCTTTTTATTGATCGCATGACGTAGCTTCTTCATAAATGTCTAGCTCTCATGTATTAGTAAGTAATACATACTCATGCGGTTGATATCTTTGTGAAGCTCTACGCATTCCAACACTTTAATTAGTTCACTTGTCTCAATTGAAGAATTAACTTTATGTGAGGATTCACCATCTTCATAATTTTCATGCACTTCTCCTTTGTGATTTCCACCCAATATGGTAGGAGGATTTCTGTTAAAACTAACAAAATATTGAACTACATTCTTTTGCCTTTCTAACTTGTTAACGTCTTCAATGGTTTGATGCTCAAAGAGCGCCACATGTCGGCTTTTAATTGTTAGGGAAACCCTTATATTGTTTTGAAGATGACAAAATAAATCAAATGGTATTAATGTGTTTAATAGTTGAGTAATAGACTATGCGGATGATAAAACATGTAAAGGATATTGTCAAAGTCTATACTTAAAAGAACCAAAAGATAGACTCTATACTGAAGCTGAACTTATTCAAACTATGTCCAGACCTTAAGGCTAAATATGTTCAAAAGCAAAATATGTTCAACCTTACATCCAAATTGTAAAGTCTACTTCAGACGGAAGACACTAAGATTTTACTTTAGACGGAAGACACTTAGATTTTACTTCAAACTAAACACACTCAAACTTTACATACAGAATAAAACACAAGTCCAAAACTTGACGAGGTCCAGAATGAGATACGAGTTTAGAACGTAGCAGATTTAGAACAAGACAACTTGACAAAATGTAGCAGAGCCAAGTGCTCGTTTTATTGAAGTGTTTTTATTTTTGAGTGAAAAACCTTCTATGACTAGTATCTTAATACCAGGGCTAGTTGAAGGGCAAAGCAATACCATGCCACCATATTTTGATGAAAATAAATATAATGTTTGGAAAAACAAAATGAAGGAATTCTTAAGATCTAGAAATCCCTTACAATGGGATGTTGTGGAAAAAGGAATCAATCCCATTGCTGCAATTACATCAAATAAGAATGGCAAAGACAAAGAAACCGAACCTCCTGCTCCTATGTCTTAGACGGAGATGACGAAAAGAAAAGCTCTTGATACAAAAGCTATTTATTTTTTATACTGTGACTTGTCTCCTGCTGAATATAATAAAATTTCTTCATATGAAACAGCTAAAGAAGTCTGGGATAGACTTTATGTTCTTATGAAGGGATTGATTGTGTAAAAGAGACAAAAGTAAACTTCATGCTTGGCCAATATGAATCTTTCAAGATGAAGCCAGGAGAGTTAATTGGAGATATGTTCAGTTGTTTCACAGAAATTGTAAATGGTTTGGTATATCAAGGTCATTTAATTTTTGCTCCAATGAAGGTCAACAAACTTCTGCGACGTCTCTCGAAAGATTGGAACCATGTTGAGACCTCAATCCAAGAGACACAGAGGATTATGCCACTCTCTGTTAATAAACTGATTGGCACTCTTCAATCCCACAAAGTGGAACAAATCAACAACAAAGATCTTGAAGGTAAGAAGTCCATCACTTTAAAATCTAATGCTGATTCTGATGATACAAACTCAAAAAATGACATGGACGACAAATAACTTTCTTTTATGATCAAGAAATTCAAAAAGCTGAGTAGAAAATGAAGGAAGTTCAATTGGAAGAAACAATGCAAGTAGAATGGGCAAAAAAAAAAAAAAATGAAAGAAGATGACGAGTAAGGAAATATATGCTTGATAGCACATTCAGACTCAGACTCAAATTTAGAATTAGAATTAGAATCAAAATCATAATTAGACTCAGAATTAGAGTCCGACTCGCATTACGACTTAGAATCCGACAAGGAAATCGAGGTAAGACATTAAAAAATTCCTATTAAAGTTTCTAAGTATATAAATGAAATTTACTTAAATCTCAAATCTTTTCTTAAAATGATCTCTGAACTAAAAAAAAAAAAAAAATTCATGGCTTAGGCAACAGGATCTTTCTCGAAAAGAAAAGTTTGAAATTTTGCAAAAAGATTTTCTACAAACAAAAGAATGTTGATATTTACTTGTCAAAGAAAATGATTCTTTAAAGAAAAAAATTTCAAAAATTTCAACAAAATTTTTAAATGGTTCAAAAATATTAGAGCATATCATTTTCATACAAGTGCCTTACTATAACAAGTCAGGACTTGGTTTCAATAAGGAAAGTGATTCTCTGATAAATTTTCCTAAAGTCAAGAAGAGACTTAAACAAAGACCTCTTAGACTTACATACAAAAAGCATTTTCAAAGGATCTTTATGAAACCTGTTGGTCAAAATGTCCTAAAATGTTCAAATTGTGGAGACTCATAACACTTTGAGAAAGAATGCGCTAAAGTCTGGAGACCTATTAAGAAAGATTGGGTAAAAACAACATATTCTATTAACTTTCATGGACCCAATAAAATATGGGTACTAAAGAAAATATGAGTTATTTTTGTAGGAAATAAATGAAAAGAAGAAAGAGAATTTGGTAAGGAATGTGTGTGTGTGTGTGTGTGTGTGTGTGTGTGTGTGTATTAATTTGGTTTGAGTACATAATTTAAAATTTCTCATTATATTTATATTCTCCTTGTGCCTTGATTTTGTTATATTGATATATTTTTTGTAATTCGTAAGATGGAATTTGTTTAAATAATTTTATTGATTGATATCTTGCCTTCATATAATTCGGTTGATTGGGTAGATACTCTAGGATTTTATTCCCTTTGATTTTATCATGCTTTGACTAAGTGAGAATTTCTTTTTCAAGATATTATTGTGCATAATGTTCTTTCCTTAAATAATATGTTATGATGAGTTAAAGAAAGAATATTTGATTATCCATGGAGATTTTATATTTGCTCTAACGTCAAGAAAGGATCCAATTACAAGGATACCAAAAAGAAAATGAGTTCATTGCAGGAAATTACACTAAGGAAGAATGATTGCGAATCTACGCAAATTTTGGTGCAATCCAAAAAGTATATCATGCAAAGATTGGCAATGATAATTTTTAGTCAATGGTACATTTTAAACATAAATTTGGGCAAGAGAATAATATTTTTTTTATTTTCCTGCCTTGCAAATTTTTACTCAATCTTATGAAGATTCTAAATGATTGCCTATGAATTATATATGATTTATATTGCAAAGATCCCTTGTCATAAACAAAAGGCATTGCATTTTTTTTTTTTTGCTTGATTTGGCACGTGATAGAAATATTGGTTTTCCTTTTACGAAATGCATTAATAATATTTTTTTGAGTTTTATGCTCAAGGAAATCCCTTTATTCATGAAAGATATTATTTCTTGTTCATGGATACTCTTGCTATATTTTTAGAAGATATCTTATATCTAGCAAGTTTGATCCGCAAATTGGAGGAATGTATTAAGTGATATTTTTTGCAAAGATTCTTATCTATTATACAACAATTTGCAGGTGGCAAAAGAAACCTTCATATGAAGTTTGGAAAGCATGATATGAAAATTATGAAGATTCCATATTATTTTTGAATTATTGAAAATTCTCCTCTTTGCGTAAAATTCTCACAAATTATTGAGCAAGAACATGTAGGATCAGCAAATTCTTGAAAGGCCACAATTAATACTATTCGCAAATATTGTCATAATGACAAGGGGAGAAAGTGAATCCAAGAGAAAGAGAGAGAATCGTGATCACCTCAAAATGGCAACTAATTAAGGGGAAGCATTGATCAAGTATGGAAAAATATTTTTGAATTGATCATGATCTTGATTATAATGGAAGGAAGAAAATGGTATATGTGTTAGAACTTGTCAAGTTCTAAAAAATCCAGTTAATGCGTATTTTATTACCTTTTGTCATTAATAAATCTCTTATTTACATTATCATTTTATTATGACAAAAAGGGTAAGTGAATTTTATAATGCATACATGGTTTTTATTGGATATTTACTGATATATATTATCGAAGTAAGCTATATTACATATCTTTGATATTTGACTTATTTTGTAAAAGCTGATTTTTTTTTTTTTGAAATTGTGTTTCATGTAAGATATATTTGTTATCATTTTATATTCTCTACATGATACAATTTCCATTGTTATCGCTTTTTGATTATGACAAAAAGGGGGAGAGAATATAAATATGCATATGTGTTGATATTAGTCATTGAGTTGTGATTATCTTTCTATATATAATTATGTTCAATCTATTTGCTATCTTCTGCTATCTTTTGATTTGAATTACATTATTCTTTAAGATTGCCCTGATTTATTGATATCTTTAAAAGCATGTTTACACATCTGCATATTCAGAGATTGTTTTGTCATCATAAAAAATGGGGAGATTGCTAGGGAAATTCCTTATAATGTTTTGAAGATGATAAAAACAAATCAAAGGCTACTAACATGTTTAATGGTTGAGTAATAGACTATGTTAATGATAAAACCTGTAAATGATATTGTCAAAGTCTATATTTGAAAGAACCGAAAGATAGACTTTATGCTGAAGCTGAACTTATTCAAACTGTGTCCAACCTTAATGTTGAATATGTTTAGAATGAGAATATGTTCAGACTTACGTCTATATTGTAAAGTCTACTTCAGATGGAAAACACTCATATTTTACTTCAGACTGAATACACTCAAACTTTACATATAGAACAAGTTCATAACGTAGCATATTCAAAACGAATCATGTTTAGAACGAGACAATTTGACAGAACGTAACACAAGCTCCAAACATATAATGGCTAGTGATCTGATTGAGATTATATATCAACATAAATTTGATTGACTTAATTTAATTGATTGACAATTGGATTTTGAAGACAAGAATTTTCTAAATGGAGAAACTTTACTTATAGAAACCAAGATTTTGTTTGTAAGGGCGATCATAATCAACTTGGAATTCTATTTTTGTCACTTAACGGCTACTAAATCTTCTCGATACAAATCTGTCCAATGAGTAGATTAGAAGATGATCTTTTAGATACTGTCCAACGGCTAGTTTAGAAGTGGATGAGTATTTAAGGAGACCAAGAACCGGAGAGCAAGCAAGAGACAGAACGTAGAATCTAGAATTCAAAAATCTAAGCAAGCTTCAATCATACACTTGTCTTTTGTGCGCTTAAATGTTTGTGATTATGAGAGAAATACCGAAAGAGTGACTTAGTGAAATAGTGTGATCTACCACTGAGTGTTTACACTTAAAGTTGTAATCTCTTGTTGATCATACAGTGAAATTCGGCTAAAAGGTTGTTAGCTGAGAGAGTGGATGTAAGCTTGATCTAAGCCGAACCACTATAAATTTCATGTGCAATCTTATCTTCTGCTAACTCTCCTTATTTAAGTCTGTTGCACACTTACATATTATTTCAGAAGTCTGTTCCATCGCATAATAGATTCTGAACATCCACTAAAAGTTTAGTGGCTCATTTGTTAGACTCTGATCCTTATTCAAACTTTGCTCGAAATTTATTTTAGGGATAAGTCCTCTAGAAGTCCTAAAACTTGTCACGAAAATACATTCGAGTCCTAAAACTTACAAAAATTGCAAATAAGTCCTAAAAGTTGTCAAAATATTTCATTTGAGTCCTAAAATCGACGTCATTAGCATTTTCCGTTAAAAATGCTGACGTGGCATTTTAAATTATTTTTTTATTTTCCATGTGGATTTTTTAAAGTTATTTTAAAAAATAGATTTAAAAAATAAACAATTAGATTTATTCATTTTATGTTATTTTCACAAAAAACTAAAAAAGTAAAAAGAAAAAAAAATTATGTTTAAAAATTGTTTTAAAAAAAAATCAGCTCCTCTCCCTTACCACCGTCGCCCATTGCCAGAGGGGCCGGCGACCTGGGCAGGCAAAGGTCGCCAGCCCCCTCGTGAGGGCCGGTGGCCATCATTGGCCCTGGGCGAGGCCCCGAGCGAGGGCCGGCCACCCCCGCCCGGGTTGGCGATCGTCGCCCGGCCCCTCCGGCAATGGGCGGGCGGCGGGGGGGGGAGAGGAGTTATTGATTTTTTTTTTTAACAATTTTTAAAAATAATTTTTTTTTTTTTTACTTTTTTAGTTTTTGGTGAAAATAAGATAAAATGAATAAATCTAGTTTTTAAATCTATTTTTAAATGAATAAAAAATAATTAAAAAATCTACGCGGAAAATAAAAAAATAATTTAAATTGCCACGTCAGCATTTTTAATGGAAAAGGCTAATGGTGTTGATTTTAGGACTCAAATGAAATATTTTGACAAATTTTAGGACTTATTTGTACTTTTTGTAAGTTTTAGTTTTAGGACTCAAATGCATTTTCATGACAAGTTTTAGGACTTCCGGAGGACTTATCCCTTTATTTTATTCCGCATTTATTTGTCAAGACTTCTTTCAAAAACCTATTTACCCCCTCTAGGTGTTCATACTAGCTTTATCACTAACGATTTTCTTTGCAACTTGATCCTACAATCTATAGCCAAATTTTTCATGTCTATAACCCAAAAAGATACATTATTTAGACTTGTCATCAAGTTTCGACCTTTTATCTCTTAAAATATGCACAAATGCTTGTAACTAGATACTTTTGGATGATTGTAAGAAACATATTTTCCACTCAAAACTCTTTGTGGAACATACCCTTAAAAGGAATGAATAGAGAAAGATTTATCAGATCCATTGCTATTCTCATCACTCTACCCAAGAATGACTTAGGCAACCTTATATGAGAGAGCATACACCAAATTCGGTCATTAATTGTCCAGTTCATTCTCTTTGCTACTCCATTCTAGTGTTGTATTTCTGGAACGGTCTCCATAAGCTTAATATCATAATCTTTACAATAATGTTCAAACGGGCTACTATATTCACCATTGGTATAAGCTCGAATACATTTTTATTTCTTTTCAATTTCTCTTTTCACGTTGACATGAAATTATATGAAAGTAGCAGGCATCTTATCTTTAGATTTCAAGGTAACAACCCACACTCTTCTAAACCAATTATCAATAAATGTCATAAAGTATAATGCATCACCAAATAGTCTAGCATCCACGAAATAAAAACCAATGTGAACTAAATCAAGTACATATGATTTTGAGTGGGGAGAGGAACTATGAAATGAGAATCTCTATTGCTTACCTATTAGATAGTGAGTACATTCCTCCATATTTCTCTCATTTAATGGTACAAGATTCTTTCTAGCCAGCGTGTCAAGCCTATCCTCACTAGATGACCTAGTGTCATATGCTATGGGTCAACTCAAGAGTCCTCTACTGCATTTACCTCTTCTCTAATCAACTTAACTTGCATGGTATAGAGAGTGCATGTCTTCTTGCCCTTAGCCACTATTGTGGAACCTTTAGTCAATTTCCATTTGCCATTATAGAATATATAACAATAACTATTATTATCTAAGACACTTGTGGAGATCAAGTGAAGTTGAATGCCTAAGGCATGTCTCACATTTCTCAAAAGTACATTACATCCAACGTCGATTTTAAAATAAACATCTCTCATAACAATAATCCTAATAATCTTGGAAATACCACTTCTCCGATCAGAGCACAATCAAAATCACTATTGTGATAGGAAACAAAGTAGTTATGTCATGAAGTGACATTAGATGAGGCTGTAGAATCAACAACCCTACTAGAGTCTTAGTGTGTAAGGCTCACACATGCATCGTTACAAATGAATGCAATATTGCCATTGGATGCACCTACCTCTGCAATCTGTTTCTCTTCTTTCTTTTGATCTTCATTTTTATCATGGGATGTATCTCTCTTTGGAAACCAACACCCTTTAGCATAATGTCTCATCTTGCCAAAATTATAGCACTTCCTCCTCGGCCTTGATTTCAACCTTCCTCTTGACTTGCCTCTTTCATTATCTTGAAACTTTCTTAATTGATTTCTTGCCTGGTTTTTAATGACAAGAGCCTCTGAGTTAGAAGTATAATTCAAACATTTTCTCCTTGTTTCTTCATTGACCAATCTTTCTTTAACCATGCTCATAGAAAGCACACTGAAAGGAGCCGAATTGTTTAATGCCACAACCACTATCCCAATTCTTAGGAAGGGTACCAATTAATAGACATGATTGCAATTCATTACCAAGATCAATTTCAAGATTTGTCAATTGAATTATAACATCTTGAAATTTACTCAAGTGTTTTGACATGCGACTCCATTCCTTGTATCTCAAATTCATGAGTTTTTTAACTAGAAAAGTTTTATTTCATGGGGTTCTCTTCTCATAGAGTCTTATGAATGCTTCCACAAAGTGTTTGCTTTTGTCTATTAAGTAACATGATGAAACACACTATCATTAATCCATTGTCGAATAAACCCAATCATTTTTTAATTCATTTGCTCCCATTTTTTGTCTTATTTATCCCCTTTAGCCTCATCACCTTCAATGGGATCAAACAAATCTTTACAATATAACACATCTTTCATCCGAGGCTTCCAAATGAAATAACTTGAGGCATTTAACTTAAACATATTGCCACTAGTTTCCTCAATTTAACACTAGAGTCTCAACGCTAGCTCCGATACCACTTTGTTGGGGAGAATCGAGGCAATAATTCACCAAGAACTAATCATCCATGATCAATTTCTCCCCAAAACTAAACTGAACGAAATCGTTTTAACCCTAGCAATAACCAATAATAGATAATGCCAAAATGACAAGGAGACAAAGACAATAACAACACAAGAATTTAACGTGGAAACCAATGAGGGAAAAACCACTAACTACCCAAAAACTTTCACTAATCACTAGGAATAGTATGATACACAATGTGCTCTTCTCTAGTCACACACTAGAGGCTCGGTATTAACAATACAACCATATTTCCTCACAACAAAGGTGGATTAACAAAAATGAAATAGGAAAACCCTAGTCATGATAGAATAATTTGGAGGAGGTTCTCTACAAACAAAACCGATCAATTCATAGCCCTCAGTCTCATTTACCACATTCTCCAATTTGAGCCAATTTCATCAACGTTTGGCATTCGAATTGGGATCACAAAAGCTGCACCCCATTTTCTCTCTCATCTCCCCTATACTCTTGGTGCTCTTGGTGAGTTCTATATCTCACTCTTTCATTTTTCCTCTTCTTGGGCGCACTCTCGCACAGTAGCCCCACTTTTCTTCTTTTTTGCTTTCCGAGAGGCACAAACACCTAAAGTGTCAAAACTTGGCATGTGGAAATACTTAAGTGCCAAAAGTTTAGAAATGTATACTTTAGTTCCAAAATTTGAGCAAAATTGATCAATTAAGTGTCAATAGTGAAAAAATCTGATCAAAATGCTGACATTGCATTTTTCTGGCAAGACAAATGCAAAACAACGTCGTTTTGCATGCTGACGTGGCTAGATAAGTTGAAAATGACGTCGTTTTGCATGTTAATGTGGCTAGATAAGCCAAAGATAACATTGTTTTGCCTCGGATTTGAATTTTAATATAAGTTTAAAAATAACTTATTTAAAAAAAAAAAAATAAAAAGGAAGAAGAAGTTGTAGAAGGCATTGAGCAAGGGTTGCCCAGCCCTCGCCCGACACCTTTTGCAACTTTTTTTTTTTAATTTTTAAATTTAATTTAATTAATATTTATATTAAAATTCAAATAAGAAGCAAAAACGACGTTGTTTTGCCTCTTTTTGCTGACTCACTTTCTGGCGAGTTATGTATGTGACTTATATTATTAAAAAAAGCTACATTAGATTTCCGGCACCCTTTGTCAAAATTGGCACCTAAATACCCGATTATTCAAAGTAGCACTTGAGTATACCATTAGGAACTTTTGGCATTTAAGGGTCTCCTTGTGCTAAATTTTGGCACTTGCACTGTACTTCTATCTACTTTCTGACTTTTTCCTTTTTTTTTTTATTGTTTGTTTTATCATATTGGCTGGGCCCCATAAATGAGATGGACCTAGCCAATAGGCCCTGATAGACCAAAATCAATTGTTATATCAAATTGAGTCGCATGCCCACTTAGGAAACGAGATGCCAAAGTTACAAGGGAGGTGTGGTATGATCGACCACACCAAGACATTCTATAATACAAGCCATGGAAGGGAACGATCTTTAGAAAGGAACGCTAGCTTGATGAATTGGCTCGCTAGGCGTTGGATGGTGCCATGACGGAGGCCAATTCTCCTAGACCAAGATACTCGGCTCCGAGAGGGGAGGCCCTACATATGACGGTGCAATTCATATGAGGACATCAAAAACTGACTTTAGAGACATACGTTTATGCGAATGTATTAGACCCACATGCTGGCTAAACTAACACAAGATCAACCACATAAGCCCCTCAAAGCCAATGGTCGGCCAAAAAGTGGCCAAAAAATATTCAAGCTAAAACGCAGTTTTCATACTAAGTGAACAACTGCCTCATGGCCTATTTGAAACCTTAAAGTTTTATCAGAAACGAGCCTTCAAATTTGACCAAGCAGTGGTTGATCTAGACATTCTTTCCTCAGCTATTCTCTTCTTTTCCTCAGCCTCTGCTACTTTCTTCTGCTCATCTTTATAGCCTGACCTCGCTTCTTCAGACTCGAGTGGCAAGATCTCCCAGCCTGAGAGGATCTTTTCCCTCCTAAACTTCACTTCCTCCATCTTTCTCGTAAGCTCTTCCTCTTCCTTGGCAATATCATCCATTATCTTCTTATACAAAATGTGAGTCTCCTGGCTCTTCTTCATAGCAGAGAACCTTTGATCCCTTTGTAGGTTATGCAGCTCAAGCACAGCATTGTCCAGCTCAAATGCTTAAAAGTCGAAAGTGTTTTTATTGAAATTGGCCTGAAATGTCTCAATTGCTGTATGTTGCTCTGACGATAATCTAGTTCTAGCTGAGCTTAATGTTGATAGTGCCTCAGATAGCCTCTCTTTTAAATTCAATTTAAAGAGACCCGAAAGGCATTCCTTCAAAGACTACTTAGCCTTCTCAACTTCTTCTAAGCCAGGAATTTTCAGCCGTCAAAGCACCATCATGGTGGCACGAAATTGATCCTACACGAACAACATTAGTCCCAGCTGCATTGACGAATTCCTCCAGACCAGTAAAATACGAGTCAAGCTTAGCAGTTGGTCTATCTCGCTGAATGTTCGCTGGAGGAATAACTGTTAAGACACAAACTTCGGCTTTAATCACTAAAGTATCATTTGCTAGGTATCCCCCAGTACGATTATGAAGCTAAAAAATGGAACGAATCTTGCAAAACCCCAGTCTCTCTCTCCCGCAGAGAAATCATGTTGCGTCTCTGCAAAATCCAGGAGGCAGGGTGATGAATTCAAGAACTTCTTCACAAGCATGACATGCGGAAGAAACATTGGAGACCGTCAAAAACTAGAATGTTGTATTGAACGTCAAGCAAAATATTAGCAACAGAAGAAGCAACCAGCTCCCCTGATCAGCTTAACCAACAAAAGTCATACAAAAGTCGATAAACTGACAATGCACAGCATTTTTAAGACCACCAGACATAACTATCTTAAACTTAAATTGTGGATATCTCTATTTTCTGGACCAACATTTGGATCATTTAGGTGCAGCCCAGCCCCAACTCCTCCATCCACTGGACCTCTTGCTTACAAAATTAACTTGCTATGTTCCTTAATTAGTAACCTCGGGATTGTTGGACGCACCTGTTAGAAGCTGACCCGCCTTTGAGAGATTTAACTAATGAAATACAGAAAACATGAAAAATATTATCCGTCAGATCAATATCTCTATTTCTACTTCTACTCACCTAGCGTTTTCTTATCTGTAACTCTTCTTCTTCTTCTTCTTCAAGTCATAAGACCAATTTCTCAAAATCTATGTTAGAAAGTCCTACCCAAAACTTAAGCTAGAATTTGACTAATGTTCTTGTGAAAGGGATAGCATTCGCTTTGATACTACATTAGAAAAACCAATTCAAAAGTTAATCGGTGAAGAGACCACATGAATATAAAGAATATATAAGACCCGTTGTCAAGCGATATGGAGCAATACTTCAATAATCTAGATGCACAACCAATCAGAGAGAAACCTATCATACACCTAGATTAAAAACATGAGATTCCAAGAAAAATCAATCCAATTCAAGAACATACCCCTTCTAACAGAGTAAGCATTATCGATTTGATCGATGACACTCAAGCTGAACTGAGTGTTTCTGGACCACCCGTTCTGCAGCGTCGCAGAATCAGGGACATTGAGGTACAGCGACAAATGGTCCGTGTTGTCCCCCCTGGGGACTACCAGAATTCTCCTGCTCAAAAAGGATCAAGGACGACGCGAGAATCGCTTGGCAACTCGATGAACATGTGATCATCAGGAAACAACACAAAAATAGAAACCTAAAAAAAAAAAAAAAAAAACAGTTTTAAAGTAACATCTACAACGTATATTGTGAATGCTTCAGAGTAAAGCTTTTTCGCATTCTGCCCAGTGAAGTTGCTGATTTTCCACGTGAATTCTCGCCAATAGACATCATCTTGTGCATCCATATTTTTTATATTTGGCTGCCGCTTCTGCACGAGCAACTTTCGGAAAGAAAACAGATGTTTCTTCTTAGCCGACACTCTAATTGCGAAGAAAAGGAGGAGGAGGAGGAGGAGAAGGGGCACCGCACGAAGAAAACAGAGAACTGAGTCAAACGAAACGGTAAAGAATAATTAACAATTTAATTTGCACGGAAATTGAATAAAAAACAAATCCAAAAAGAATCACGAGCTGATATGTTATCTCCAGGTAGATTTATTGGAGATTCTACACTCTGACACGTTGATTTTTTCCTTTCTATTTGTTACTTCATTCTCTTACAGTGCAGGAATTGGAAAATTAAGAGGTAGTCCATATGAGTACTTGTGTAGAACGTTGTTAGTTTCGACCACAAGGTGATGGTATGTTGGAAGTCCAATTTTTCATGGATCTACTGGGTGGAGCTGCGTCGGGCGTGAAGTGGACCGGCGGGTGGTCTCGTGTGGACGAACTGCAGTATTAGAAGCCTCTGTGTTTCTCTCAAGTGTTGTCTCCTCCTTCCGATTTTATAGAGAGCGACATTTCCTTATTTATGAGAACAAATCGCTTTTCTTTCTAAACTTCAACTTCCCTGATCAGAGATTTCGAACTATTCAATCCTGGTTTATCTCTTGAAGATCGAATAATATAATTGAATTGATAGTTGCGAATAACCACCGAAAACTTCATCAACAAAGGAGTTTAAATTTGCTGAGCCGACCACATCTTAAGAAGTACCTTCAATTACATGTAAAATTGTACCTGGTAACACCATGTTCGAACCGTATGATTTACACGTGATGCAAATATGAATTATGTATTAATGATATTTTTTGTTTAGGGTCGGACCAACCTTTACTTCCCTAAATGATTGGCCAAAATTTTGGTGTCAATGCTCCATTTGCCAATTCTTTCCTCAAGGTAGTTCACTCATGCTTTAGGTGTTTCTCTCTATCTGGATACTAATCGTCTTGATCTTAATGGTTGGAGAAGCTCGAAGATTCCAGCAAATCCAAGACATATATGGATCGAAGACGATTAATGCAGTGTCTAAGTAAGGATTTAAAACCTTACCTAAATAATATAGCACTCTAGAATGCTACAATTATAATTAAATGAATATAGTCGTTACTCTGCTTGATAAAAAAATATGATTTTTATTGATGAATCCATAGAATTTTTTTCCTCGAAGGATCCACTGCCTTTGTTAATTTTGAAACTCTCTCCAATTTTTAAAAACCCTTTCCTGAAACCTACTTTTTCCTTTGGGACCCTTTTCTCGGGCTTTAGTGTCATGACCTGACTTTTTCACAATTTCGTAAATGCATGAATGTGAACCCGTACTACGGGGAGAAGCATGGAGGATGTGACATGAACAATACAACCTTGTCATGAGAGTGGCATCGGGAGTTTATGTGTAGAATCTATTGACGAAAGGAATAATATCACATGGAAGATGTTAGACGGCAGGGTTGGCCATCATGAACTGGTCAGAGCTAATGCCGCTTTTTTGATGATGTCATAATAAGGGGAAACTAGTTATTACATTAAATCAAGATGCATTCCTTTGCTTAAGATGGTGAGTTGCTCAAGTTGATAAGAGACATTGAACGATTGGTGACAATGAGGCATTTCATGATACTGGCAATAGGAATGATCCTTCAAAAAGAAGGCTAGCCTAGTAAATCTACTCACCAGGTGTCGCACCATCCCTTAGCTGAGGCCAATTGGCTCAAATCGTGACAATTGATATTAGAGTAGAATCCCTAAGTTACATGTACATATGCCATCTACTACAATGTGTCGAGTGTGATTAGTAGAGACAATGCGTTCCTAGTGGCCAAGCGTAGGCCATTCGCATAAAGCCTAGGGAGAGGCAGTGCTAGGGTGGTACACAAGGAAATGACAGCAAGTGGTGCATTCTGTTTGACGAGCATTGGCCATTCATGTAAAACATAAGAGAAAAGCAGTGATCATTAAAGTGATAGAATACGTCATAAGGAGGGCGCTGTTGAAATCAAGTGCAGAGAATGTCACAATCCGACTATTCCCCGTTTCATCAAAAAGCATGGAAGTAAATTTGTAATATAGGGAGAAGTATGAGGAATGAGATATGGACGACATAACTTGATCATGGGGGTGGTGTCGAAAACTTTGTACTAGAAATCTACTGATGAAAGGAATATCATGCAAAAAAATGTCCAAAGGTGAGGCCAGCCATCCATGCATAAACTAGTCAGGAGTTTAATGCCACTCTCCTGATGATGGTCATGTTAGGTCGAAATCAATTGTAACTTTGAATTGAGATGCATGGTCTGTTCAAAACACAAGATGCCCGAATAAAAAGGGAAACGTGATGATACGATTGATCACAATGAAGCATTCCATAATACAAGCCTTAGAAGCATAGGCTGGCTTGAAGGATTGACTGACCAGGTGCCGCACGGTCCCGTGATCGATACCAATCGGCCCAGACCAGGAGACTAAGCTTCGGAGGGGAGGCGCTTCATGTCCCTCCACTTATTTGAATAATCTGGAATAAGATTTCACATGATTCACTTGCTTGGAAATGGTACCTTCACGACGTCCTTGTATATTAGTTGTTTTTTTTTTTTTGATACCCAGGGAACCCCGTTAGCCGTTCGTCGCCGTTAGCCGTTCGTCGCCTTACGGCGGTACATAGCCGCCAAGTAAACCCTAGAGCGACGCTAGCGGAGGACCCACCACCCTGACGTCACGCTTAAATCGCTGATGCTTCCCCTGGGGTTTGATCCCCTCACCTTTCCCCCAAGGCAAAGGGTTCTTATCCAGCGGAGCCACCAAGGCCGGTGGTTCCTTGTATATTAGTTGTTTTGTTTTGAATTCATAAACAATCTCTCTCTCTCTCTCTCTCTCTCTCTCTCTCTCTCTCTCTCTCTCTCTCTCTCTCCTCCCTTCCTCTGTTTGAACATCACATTCCATTCTTAAAAATATATATATATTCAATGGTGGTAAGTAAGAATTTTCTACTTTCGAATTTCATCTTTGCATTCAAATATTTAACAAATAAATATTGAAAAATTTATATCAGATTTTAAATAGAGATTATTTATTGTTTATGGAGTCTTATTTCACACTTTCAATTTTCATAATATCAAAGAGTTGAGCCAAGCCGTTAAAGAAAATTATTACCTAAATTGAGGGCTTCCAAATGATCACAAAGGTCCGATCACAAAAGTCCTCTATGAGAATACCTTCTAAAATTCTCTACTCATTTTCTGAAACTCGCAACCCATGATCGTTCCATTTTAATTACCCAGGATCTTCATTCAAAGCATCTATTTTATTTTACAAGAAAGTTTTTATCTTCCTTGGCAAGTCCCCTGCAGCCTAATAGTTCTCTCAAGATAGACTCCACATGGGAACTTTTTCCCAAATAAGACCATCAACCAGTGATCTTATCATTTAGACCTAATGTCACAAATTGTTTTTCTTTTAGAATATAGGTTGTCGTCACTTATGGTGCTCGTCGAATGCCACTGTTACGATTTTACATTGGGTATAATTCGGACAAAAACTCCAAGAATGAAAGGTACCGAAATGAAATGAGATGACTACGGATATAACATTATGTTCTAGTTCTCTCAACCAAAATCTAAAATGTCTTTCATTGCTATTCTGCCACGTTTCCATAGCCTCTTGGGCCAAATTGTAAGTGTTTGGGAAGTTTTAAGGGCCAGGACAAATCCTATACTAACTTGGGCTTTTAGCATTCTTAGCACGCAAGAAACCGAAGGTTAGTAAAAATATTTTTTTCCAAAACTATCCTCACTAACTTTTTTTTTTCTGATTTTGCCCTTATTTATGACTATTCATCTTCTTCTCCATTAAAGCCGGTCGACATTGTTGTGCGTGGTTGCGAGGGGTAGGTGATGGGCTAGAGAGAGGCTAGCGTGGTTGAGCGACCCGGCAAACCACCATCAAGCAAGTGCCATTTGGGTCATGCGACCCTTGCGAGGCCGTTTGAGGTTGTCCAATCCAAATGACCCTCGATGCATACGACCTTTTCAAGGGATCACAAGGGTGCAACCCCAGCAAAGGGCTGCTCACATGACCCAATTGGTCCTCATCGAGGTCGAGTGACCTTCATGAGGGGTTGCGAGGGTTGCACAGCCTTAGGCGGCCCTTGCTAGTTGTCCCCGAGGTCTGTTTGAGGTAATGGCGGCCGGCGAAAAATTTGGATCATTGGAGGCTGCTGCCCTTTGCTGACTCTGACGAAGGGCCAGTTATCTTTTTCTTCTTTTTTTTTTTAATAATAAAAGTCCTTTGTATAAATAATTTTTCCAAGCATTATTTTACTCAGAAGTACTTCACAATGGACTTTTAAATTACAATTTTAACAAACATAATTTGCATTTTGGAAATCTCATTTAATTTAAAGTCCTTTGCATTTTTTCAACGGTTTTCCCAAAAGTCCAACCAAACACAGCCTTTGTTTAGGCAAAAGCATCAGTTATTTGGTTCTTTAAATATCAATAACCAGCCCAACACTGGAGCAACTTGTTTGTGGTTTTCCTTGTATGACGACTACTGACCATTAGACAGTATCCTTGTTTTTTTCATTCCAAACTCAATGGCAAGGGAACAGATCCCTTATTTAGGAAAGGGTAAATTCTCCTAATACAAATCAGGACTGTAATGAAATGCATATAGGCTCTCTGCCTCTCGAGATGTGGACGCAGGAACACCCTAATCACTAGAGCCACCCAGTGCGGATATCAAGAAGGCTATACGTGAAAGAAAAACTTGATCATCACATATTGACAGGACGACAGTCAGGAAAGTGCATCAGAATCGTGAGAATTTCCAACCTTCAAGAGCTGAAAGCACGAAGACCACGCGATTCATATAAAGACATCAAAAACTGACTCTATAGACATACATATGTATGTATTTATTTGACCGACGTGCTCCCTAAAAGAACATGATGTACGATCAACCTCATGAGCCACTCTAAGCAATTGTTCTGCTGAAAATTGGCCAAAATATAATCGAGTTAAAACACAGTGTTCACACTTAAAATGACCAGTTGGCTCATAGCCTATTTGAAATCTTAAAGTTCAAGAGAACCGAGCCTTCGAATTCGACCAAGCAGTGGTTGATCTAGACATTCTTTCCTCAGCTATTCTCTTTCTGCCTCTGCTACTTCCTTCTGCTCATCTTTATAGCCCCACTTCGCTTCTTCAGACTCGACCAGCAAGATCTCCCAGTCTGAGAGAAGCTTGTCCCTCCTACACTTCACTTCCTCCATCTTTCTTTTGAGCTCTTCCTCTTCCTCAGCGAGGTCATCCATTAACTGCTTATACATGATGTGAGTCTCATGGCTCTTCTTCATAACAGAGAACCATTGATCCCTTTGTAGTTTATGCAGCTCAAACTCAGCATTGTCCTGCTCAAATGTTAAGATGTTGGAAGTGAAATCATTGAAATTGGCCTGAAATGTCTCAATTGCTACTTTTTGCTCCGATGATAATCTAGTTCTGGCTAAGCTTAAAGTTCATAGTGCCTCAGATAGCTTCTCTTTCATATTCAGTTTAAAGAGATCCGAAAGGCATTCGTTCAAAGATTGCTTAGCCTCCGTAACTTCTTCTAAGCTAGGAATTTCAGCCCTCCAGGAACCATGTTGGTGGCATAAACTTGATCCTGCAGTAACACCATCAGTCTCAGCAGCATTGATGAGTTCCTCCAGACCAGTAAAATGGGAGTCAAAGTAATCAGTTGGTCTAGCTACCTGAACGTTCATTGGAGGTGTAACTGCTAAGATGCAATCTTAGGCTTGAATCACCAAAGCACCATCTGCTAGGTATTCTCAGGTACGATTATGAAGCTCAGTCAATGTAATGAACCTTGTGAAACCCCAGCAATTCTCTCTAGCAATGAAATCATGTTGCCCCTGCAGAATTCAGGAGACAGGGTGACGAATTCAAAAACTTATTTACAACATCAGACCATGACTTGTGGAAGAAACGTTGGAGACCATTAAGAACTGTAATTTTGTATTGTTCGTCAAATGTTAGCAACAGAAGAAGCAAATCAGAGTGAAATCAAGAATACTTTGTACTCCTTCTCCTACTAACCTCCGGATTTTCTTCTTGGAGATTGATGGATTTATGAGATGGGCTTAAGGCCCATCCGCTCAAGTTGGGCCCAAAAAGGCCCGGCCCACGGGAAAAGGGCCCGTGGAAGGGGAGAGGTATAAAAGGGAGGAGAGAAAGAGAGAAGAGAACGCTTGACAATTCAGCGTACGTCTTCTCCCACGCGTTCTCTCTTCCTCCAAAAAGAACAGTAAGTTCAAGGCACTGTTTTCTCCCCTTCAAGTCGTCATCAGATCGAACGGGACCAGAATTTCTTCCTCTTTTTCGACATTGGTGTTTAATCTGTGGCTAACAAGGTACGCTCGAATCCGTGGTGTGCTTTACGATCGGTGATGCGTGTTTTCCCGGGCTTCGTCTTCCGCATTGATTTAGGGGTTCGATTTAGTGTCGAATCCGGTTTTCGGGGATTCCTTTTTTTCCCAACATTGGTATCAGAGCCCTGTTTCACGTCTTTCCCGATCAATTCTGATGTTTTTGATTGATTTTTCGCGAAATCCCTTTGACCGTACGGAACCGGGCGAAAATCCCGACACCCGAGCGCTTTTCGGCCTTTTTTCTGAGTTTTCATAAGTCGAAATCAAATTCTGAAGGCACTGGGAGAAGCGCGACGTCGAGACGAGTCCGACGATGTGTCGACCGTCGCCGGAAGCCGCCGCATGCGCCCACACGCGCCGCCGGAAGGCGCTACGCGTGGGCGCGACGCGCCTGGAAGCGCTGGCTTCGCCAGCGCGTGCGCCACACGCACCGGTGGCGAATCGGCACGTGTGCGCCGGCGGCCGGCGAACCGGCACGCGCCAGTCTGCGGACCGACGCGTGCTGACGTCATCCGCTGACGTCATCGTGACGTCACCAACGGTCGATAACCGTCGGGGATGACGTCAGCGCCGACAAAGGTTGGCTGGCCGGTCACCGGCCGGCGACCCGACCCGACGGCGAACCACCCGACCCGATCAGCCTGGCGCGTGCCGCGCACGTGCGGGCGCGACGCGTGCCGCGTGACGTCGGCTCGCTCACGCGCGAGGCACGTGGGCCGGCCGACGCTCTGCGTGACGTCGGCCACCGCGCGCGCGCGTCACGTGCGGTCGGTTCGTCCGACCGGCACAGCCGGTCCGACCGGCCCGACCGGTCCGACCGGTCAGACCCGCGCGCCCGTTGATCCGACCCGTTGACCGTTGTCCGACCGTTGACCGTTGACCGTTGACCGACCGTTGACCGTTGAATTTGACCGTTGACCCGGAAAAAAAAAAAAAAAGGAATTTGTTTTCTTTTTCAGTCATGCCTATGTGGGTTATAAGTAATCCATTTTTAATTATGCATTTGTTGCATGAATTTTGGAAAATTATGTATTTTCTCTTATATTAATTATGGATTATAAGTGATCCATTTTTTAATTCTGCATTTGTTGCAGGAACCATGATGCGTTATGCAAGGATACCTGCAATCCCGAGAACGGACGAGGGAAATGCAAGACTTAAGAGGCTGATGACAGAGTTAGCTGATTATCGGTGGCATGACGGTGATTTAGTATCACATGTGATCAAGGTCAATCAGATGATACAGGAAATCATCTGGAATGGTTATCTTATGTCGGATTTTGAGAAGGTGCCGGCTTTGATGAACACTCTTCCACCTAAATGGCAAGCAGTGTTGGATCGGTTGTGGGAGGTCAACGTGGTCCCGGATTATAGAAGGCTGGTGGAAGCTTTTGTAAGAGAGCACTATAGGATTGAGTTGGCCAAAACTTCAACCCTTAGATTGAGCGCCACATGGCGCCGAGTGAATGCGCCTTGGAGACGACATGAAAACTCTCCAAAAATTTTTCCATGGTTGGCAAATGTGCCTTCAGTTTTCTTAGATGATTTGACTGATAGATTAGAAGGGACATTCCCTATTTATTTCTTTGATTGATTATGTAATGTTTACTACCTGATTGTTGTTGATGTAGCAACCGATATGTTAATTGTATCATGTGAAAGCATTGTTATTTATTGAATGTTAAGATTTTTATTTGATTTCTGCTATTGCTGGTTGCTGTGGGTAATTAGCTGTGGGTAGTAATAGAAGTTTTTGTAACTTCATAGAATTGATTTTGCATATGATAATTATATTAATGATAGTTTTAAGTTAGGATTTTTGGAGGATGATTGGAAACATAGTGACCTTTTGATTCTGAAACCTTACTTGAAATTATTTATTAATATGATGGGTCTATGCAAATAGGGATGCATAAATGATAGGCATTAATTATTCGTGCATGTATGTCGATGTGTTCAAAACGATGGTTCAGCAACTAAGAATGTAATTGCTGATATGAATGGCAATAATTGTGAAATATTGAATATGAAGATTCAATATGTGCTGAAAAAGAAAAAAGCACTAGAAGCTCTTGACCATGATATGGAATATCTTAAGGATGCCATGCGCCACCTTGAGCTAGTAAAGGACCGCCTAACGGTATTTGAGCCGAAAATAGACATTTGCTATGCTGGTTCTAGCTCAAAAAGGGCTTTGTGCTCTAAGCGCAAATGTATTGATTCGTTCAATATGTGGGAATGCAAAGGATCAAGTCCTTATTGCAAGAAATCAAGAATTAACCAACAAGAGAGAGGAAAGCGTCCTCAAGTGAAGAAAATGTCAAGGGTGTGATGTTACAATTATGACAAGAGAGGTCACTATGCTCGTGACTGTCGTGAGCCAAAGAAGCTATACACCTCTTGTACATTTCAGAACTTTGCTTATGTGTCAAGTTCTGCATTATAAGCTGAATCCAATCCTTTGTGGAATGTAGATTCAGGAGCGACAGACCATGTAGCAAATGATAGACGATCCTTCGTGGAATTCCGACGATACCAATTGAAACTAAGTGGATCTATATTGGAAACAACTCTAGAGCTGATGTAAAGGAATTGGCACCTGCCAATTGAACATGCATGGTGGACGCATCTTGATGTTCTATATGCTCTGGAGATTCGTCGAAATTTAGTGTCTGTCTTAGTGTTGGTTAAGCTTGGTTTTGGTATGAACTTCCATAATAAATATGTAGATTTGTGTTTAGATACAAACTACTATGGTTGTGGTCACTTTCTAGATGGTTTTATTGTATTAAATGTTGACTGTGGTGATGTCAATATGTTATCCCCTTGTTTCACATCTTCTATCTTATATGATAATGATGTGAATATGATGGTATGCTAGACTTGGTCATATGGGCCAACAACATATGAAAAGACTAGCCAAAAAGGGCTTGTTGGTCATATGTGAGCATTGCCTAGTAGGGAAAATGACAAAGAGACCATTTGGAAAAGGTAAAAGAGCTGAATTTCCTCGGCATTTAATCCATTTGGACGTCTGTGGTTCAATGAATGTGAGAGGAAGGCATGGGGCTATTTATTTCATCGCCTTAATAGATGATTCTACTTGATTCGGATATGTCTATTTGATTTCTCATAAATCTGAAGCATAAGTTGTTTTAGAAGGTTTATGAACCTGGTAGAAAATCAATTAGACAAGAAAATAAAGGTATTTAGATCCGATCGAGGTTGAGAATATTTATCTGATAAGTTCAGAAAATTATGTGATGAAAAAGGAATAGAAAGATAGTTGTCTATTCCATATACTCCTCAACAAAATGGTGTTGCGGAGAGAAGAAATAGAACCCTACTGGAATGGTTAGGTCTATGATGATACATGCTAACTTACCCATCACTTTTTTGGAGTGATGTGTTGTTAACTGCTGCCTATATACTTAACCAAGTGCCTTCCAAATCGATTATTTCCACTTCATATGAGTTATGGACAGTTAGAACACCGGACTTAAGTTTTCTTAAGCCATGGGGTTGTGCTGTCTATATTCATGAGTCCTCTCACAAGTTTTGGGAAATAGGGTCCCAAAGAAAATAAGAGTATTTACATGAGATACTGCGAACACTCAAAAGGTATGTGTTCATAGGTGAGCAGGAAAGTGGGAGTATAACTGAATTTGAATCACGAGATGTCACATTCTTAGTGGATGAATTTCCTAAGAGGGGCGAAATAAGGGAAAATAACTCCCTATTTGAAACCTTGGATCAAGATAATGATGTCAGTGGAGTTCGTTCAAGTGGGAGTAATATGAGATGTAATGAATTGAATTCAACTCATTCTCAATTGCAACCACCTGATGTGACGACATCATCATTACCTAATCCAAGTGAGAGCATGATGGGGAATGATGTGTTAAGTGTACAATCTCCCATATGGTGAACAAGTCGCCAAAGTATTCCCCATCGATGTTTTGACATTGAAAGGGAAACTTTTATGGTTGCTCCACAAGATGAGGATGAGCCAAGAAATATTAATAAGGCTCTGAACTGCCCTAATAAGGAAAAATAGATTCATGCAATGAAAGAGGAAATGGAGTCAATGAAATCAACCAAGTCTGGGAACTGGTTGATCTTCCAAAAGGGACGCAGAGCTATTGGGAACAAGTGGGTTCTCAAAATAAAGCGAAAGGCTGATGGCTCAATAGAAAGGCATATGGCTCGCCTTGTGGCAAAGGGGTATAATTAACAGGAAGAAATTGATTATGAAAATACATTTTCTCCTGTAGTGAGATTTACCTTGATTCACATTATTCTGGCAATAGTGACTAGTATGGATCTTGAGTTACATCAAATGGATGTAAAGACTGCTTTCCTCAATGGAGAATTAGAGGAAGGAACATATATGGAACTACCTGCTGGTTTTATAGTGAAAGGCCAAGAAGAAAAGGTATGTTGACTTTGGGGGTCAATATATGGCCTTAAGCAGTCATCGAGACAAAGGTATATACATTTTCATAATGCCATAGTGGCATATGATTTTACAATGATTGACGGGGATCATTGTGTATATATCAATAGATCCAATGATCAATTTGTGATCATATCATTATATGTTGATGATATACTAATTGTCCAAAGCAATATGGAGTTGGTTAATACTATCTAGAGATAGTTGCCTTCTAACTTTGAGATGAAGGATATGGGTGAGGCTGCATACATTCTTGGAGTTAAGACTTCAAGAGATCGTTTTGAAAAGATCGTTGTCTCTTTCGCAAGAAACCTATATAAATAAGGTTCTTGAACGATTTTGTATGCAAGACTGTAAACCCATAGACACTCCTATTGCAAAAGGTGAAGGATTGAGCCATAGTCTGTGTCCAAGGACTCCACAAGAGAAGGAACAAATGAAACATGTTCCTTATGCTAGTGCTGTTGGGAGCTTGATGTATGCTATGATGTGTACAACACCCGACATATGCTTTACAGTTGGAATGGTGAGCAGATACCAATCCAATCCAGGTCAAGCACATTGGAAAGCCGTTAAGAGAATACTGAGATATCTAAAGGGGACTGCTGATTATACGATGAGTTATTAAGGAAAAGGATCTGCAACTCAAAGGCTATTGTGATACTGATTGGAGGAGGAGATTTAATGAAAGAAAATCTATCTCTCGGGTTTGTTTTCTTACCGAATAATGGCACCATATGTTGGAGCAGTAAGAAACAAAAGTGTATAGCCTTGTCCACGATATAAGTTGAGTTCGTGGCATAATCAGCAGCAGTATAAGAGAGTGTTTGGCTTAAGAGATTTTTTGGATCATTTAGGTATTATTGAAAGTGCTGCAAATTCATCGTTGGTTAACTGTGATAGCCAAGCAGCAAAAAGCGTATACCAAAGATCCAAAATATCATGGCAAGACCAAACCTATAGATACCAAGTATAATCCTGTCAAGGATATAGTTGCACGAAAAGATGTGAACTTAGAGTACATACTACGCATGGAATGGTAGCAGATCCTATGACAAAGCCAAAAACTAGAGATGTGTTTTGTGGCCATGTGAAATCTCTAGGATTGCGTAGAAACTGATGTACTGAATATTGTAATTTCCCTAAATGTTCACAATATGATGAATTTGTGTTTTCATCATTAATGCCTATGAATCTTTGTTTGATCTTTATGCATCTTAATGCTTAGTGCATTACTTTAAGTTAAGAAGTATGTCAGACAGATATAAGATTAGCCCACTCACACGGGTAATCGCCTCTATTTATTGTGTGATAAATAGAGATGAAACAGTATTTAAGCTTATTATCTAGGTGATAATCGAGAGCTCAAGCTCAAAATACGCATGTCGCCTTAACTAAGTGTTAAGATGAGGACATAATATTTGTGATGTCCGAAAGTAAAATACCCCAC
Source organism: Eucalyptus victrix (assembly GCA_016097545.1). NCBI lineage: Eukaryota > Viridiplantae > Streptophyta > Magnoliopsida > Myrtales > Myrtaceae > Eucalyptus > Eucalyptus victrix. Next base: position 21,419,467 of record CM027845.1, on the reverse strand, counting down.
ACATTTTACTTTATCTGTCTATGATGCCAGATGTGAGTTCTGATGAATTTTGTGATTGAGTAGATAGGTGAACTCAAGTTAGACATTGGGTATGTCTGAACTATCATCTGTACGGTATTGAAAGGTGTAGACATACACTCCATGGGAAAGGAGTTAATACCGTAATACGTATTTCATACTACGTATGCATGAGACGACCAATAAGAGTGGCAAAAGTTTGATCTCAACTTTTATGTCGTGTGAGACTCTTGAGGAAAAGAGTTCCTCAATTTTGAAGTCCCCTCAGGACTCTTACTTATTCTCAAGATTTCTATTTAGTGTTTGCTATCTTAGTGTGTTGCCAATGGTCATGAGATGATTCGATCTAATGGGGCATTTCTAGAAAAGCAAGCTAGACTGAAATTGAGAGTTTGAAGGAAAGAGGAAGATCGATTTTGAGAATCACATTATTGTTTTGTATTCACCGGTTAACCAATTATAACTGTCTTTGTGATAATTATAATTGTGAATACAATATATATATCATGTTTAAAAGAGATCAAGGGAGATATAAATGTGATCGATCGATCTAGGGTACTGCATACTAAATCTACTCGGAGTGTGATGCCCATTATGAGCTGCTATATATTCCTAACAGATGTATGGCAACGAGCTCTCAAAGTATGCTGGTCGCACGGATTATTCACTGGTATGAATGCTGAAGAGAGGAAAAGAGGATTTTGTTCAGCCCACCATGTTAAGTGAGAGTCTATGATGGATTTTTCTGTAATGGGGCTGAGTAGGGCCTGTCCGCCCATGTTGGTTTTGCACCACCATGTGCGAGTGGGAGATGATGGATTTATGAGATGGGCTTAAGGCCCATCCGCTCAAGTTGGGCCCAAAAAGGCCCAGCCCACGGGAAAAGGGCCCGTGGAAAGGGAGAGGTATAAAAGGGAGGAGAGAGAGAGAGAAGAGAACGCTTGACAATTCAGCGTACGTCTTCTCCCGCGCGTTCTCTCTTCCTCCAAAAAGAACAGTAAGTTCAAGGCACTGTTTTCTCCCCTTCAAGTCGTCATCGGATCGAATGGGGCCAGAATTTCTTCCTCTTCTTCGGCATTGGTGTTTAATCTGTGGCTAACAAGGTACGCTCGAATCCGTGGTGTGCTTTACGATCGGTGATGCGTGTTTTCCCGGGCTTCGTCTTCCGCATTGATTTAGGGTTCGATTTAGTGTCGAATCCGGTTTTCGGGGATTCGTTTTTTTCCCAACAGAGATCCGCCCCAAACTCTTGTTCCCGGGCTTGAATGAATTTTTCCTTAAGGAATAAAATCTTATTGATAATAATCCCTATCAATAATAGGCCGGAATGGTGGGTTTGGAACCCTACTTCAATGGAATGCGAATCCATTCGGCTGCTTCCTTTTCTTTCTCTTTCCCCGAACCGATGATTCACTTGTTTGACACGATTAACTAATCAAAACCTGTTCAAAGTGACATGTTTTGTAGTATGCCCTTTGCTTTGTATTTATGCAATGTATATCAGTGCTTTATCGGTGAAATGTTCGTACTTTTATATTATACATCTAGGTAGGTTACATGGTTTTGACTGCCTCACATGCTTCAGCGTTAGGTCATTCTGGTGTGAGGGACAATTATCAATGGGTCAAGCAATTGCTCTTTTGGCCAAGGATGAAACACGATGCGGTGGAATATGTTAAAGCTTGTAATGTATGCCAGAGGAAGGGGGAGCGAACTCCTAACCCTGGACTCTTGCAACCTCTGGACATTCCTGCTCAGGCCTGGACTCATGTCACCATCAATTCAATTGAAACCTTTGCCTAAATCTGATGGGAAGAATATTGTGTTTGTGGTGGTCGATCGACTAACGAACTATGCCCCCTCTATGGCCTTGCCTCATCCTTTCACAGCACTAGAAGTCGCCAAAGTATTCCTGGACAAGGTTATAAGTTTGATTGGCTACCCGAAAGCATTGTATGTGAAAGAGATAAGATCTTTATTAGTTTGGTTTGACAAGAAACCTTCAAGCTGATGGGAACGCAGTTGCATTTATCAACAGCATATAACCTCGGTCAGATTGGCAAATCGAGAAACTCATGTTATTCATTGCTTTTTGTTTGGACAAATTGAAAGCATCAATTTTTTTTTCTTCTGTAATTACGGATAACCTCCCCAACCGTAGAGCCACCTCTCCTCATAAGAAAACAGCTAATTGTTAGACACTTACTTTGTTCTCTTCATTCCAAACTAAGTTGCAAGGGGACAAAATCCCTTACTTAGGACAGGGTAAACTCTCCCAACACAAATCCCCAATTCCCACGACAGTAATGCAATCTATTGTCTCTGCCTCATGAGATGTGGATATAAGAACACCCTCATCACTAGAGCCATCCAATGCGTAGTCATATCAAGAAGGCTATACGTGAAGGAACAGCTTGATCGTCACATATTGACAGAACAACATTCAGTAAAGCACATCACAATTATGAGAATTTCCACCAAGAGCAAAAAGTGTGATGACCATGCTCATATGAGGAGATCAAAAACTGACTCAGTAGGTATACATATATGTCTCAGATGCTGACTAAACTAACACGGTATAGGACCAACCATATATGCCCTTCTATGCTATTGTTCTGTTGAAAATTGGCCAAAAAATAACCAAGCTCAAACACAGTTTTCATACTTCTAAGTGAACAATAGCCTCATAGCCTATGTGAAACTTAAAGTTTTAACAGAATTGAGCCTTCAATTTTGACCAATCAATGGTTGATCTAGACATTCTTTCCTCGGCTATTCTCTTCTTTTTCTCAGCCTCTGCTACTTTCTTCTGCTCATCTTTATAGCCTGACTTCACATCTTCAGACTCGACCAGCAAGATCTCCCAGTCTGAGAGGAGCTTGTTCCTCCCAGACTTCACTTCCTCCATCTTTCTTTTGAGCTCTTCCTCTTCCTTGGCAAGGTCATCCATTAATTGCTTATACAAGATGTGAGTCTCATGGCTTTTCTTCATAGCAGAGAAATTTTGATCCCTTCGTACTTTATGCAACTCAAACTCAGCATTGTCCTGCTCAAATGTTAAGAAGTTGGAAGTGAAATCATTGAAATTGGCCTGAAATGTCTCAATTGCTATTTTTTCCTCCGATGATAATCCAGTTCTGGCTGAGCTTAAAGTTGATAGTGTCTCAGATAGCCTCTCTTTCATATTCAATCTAAAAAGATCGGAAAGGCATTCCTTCAAAGACTGCTTAGCCTTCTCAATTTCTTCTAAGCTAGGACTTCCATCAGTCAAAGCACAATCTTGGAGGTACAAACTTGATCCTACACTAACACCATTAGTCTCAGCAGCATTGATGAGTTCCTCCAGACCAGTAAAATAGGAGTCAAACTTATCAGTAGGTCTAGCTGGCTGAATATTCACAGGAGTCACTGTTAAGACGGAAACTTTGGCTTTAATCACCAAAAAGTCATTCGCCAGGTATCCCCCAGTACTATTATGAAGCTTACTCAATGCAATGAACCTTGTGAAACCCCAGTCTTTCTCCCTCACGGTGAAAAAATGCTGCGTCTCTGCAGAATTGAGGAGAGGAGATGATGATGAATTTGAAAACTTGTTTACAACACCAGAGCAATGATAAGTGGAAGAAACAATGGGGACCATGAACTAGAATGTAATATTGTACGTCCAGCAAAATATTAGCAACAGAAGAAGCAACCACCTCTCCATGATCAGCTTCAGCAACCAAATTCATAAAAAGGTTTATAAACTAACAATGCACAATATTTTTAGGACCACCAGATTTAACCGTCTAGACTTAATTTGTGGCTCCACTCTTTTTTCTTGACCAAAATTTGGATCATACAGGCACCGTCAAGCCCCAACTCCTCCATCAACTGGACCAGTTGCTTACAAACTTAACTTGGCTAAATTCCTTAATCAGTGACCTCTGGATTTTTGTACGCGCATGTTGGAAGCTCACCCATCTTTGAGAGGCTTAAAGAATGAAATACAGAAAACGTATTCTCTCAACTCAATATCTCTCTTTCTATCTATTCTCACGTATTCTTTTCTCATCTAAGCTCTTATTTTTCACCCTAACTTTTCTTCAAGTCATGACACCAATTTCTCAAAATCTAGATGCACAATTACTCAGAGAATCCCATCATATAATTTGGATCAAAAGCAAGAGATTCCAAGAAAAATCAGTTTAATTCAAGAACAAACCATGTCTAATAGAGTGAACACTATTGATTTGATCGATCACACTCAGGCTGAACTTAGCATTTCTGGTCCACCCGTCCAGCAACATGGCAGAATCAGGGACATCGAGGTACAGCGACAAATGGTCCGTCTTATTCCCCTTAGGGTATACAACAATCATCCTGCACAAACAAAGGATCGGTGGACCTAAGTATGTCCTAAAATTGCTTCCTTAAAAATAACACGGACCGACGCAAGAATCGCTTGGCAACACGATGAACATGCGATCATCAAGAAACAACCTCAAAATAGAAAAATGAAAATAAAAATAATAGATGTTGAATTACCATTTACAGCCAGAAACTGTGAATGCTTCAGAGTAAAGCTTCGTCTCTTTCTGCCGACTGAAGTTGCTGATTGCCCACGTGAATTCTCCCTGATTAACATCATCTTGTGCATCCATTCTTTTTGTTTTTTTGTTTTTTTGGACTGCTGCTTCTGCACGATCAACTTTCGCAAACAACACGGATGTTCTTCTTAGCAAAGACTCCAATTACAAAGAAGGAGGAGGAGAAGGATGAGGAGAGTTTCTTACATTCCAGGAGTTGTAAAAAATTATGAGGTACTCTCCTCGATCACTTGGGTCACACGATGCTGGCTCTTCGACTTCAAGGTTATGATATGATGGACGTCTCGGGCTTCTTTGGAAGTGGGAATAAGGGAAAAAGCCAAGGGGGTAAAAAGGAGAGAACTTCCCCGAGAAGTTAGAGAGGAAAAGTCGGGAGGGGTCTATTCAGGTTCAGAGGAAAAAGGCATCTCATTCTCACATTTTGGTTGGCACAACGAAAGCCAACGAGTATCTCTCGGTCTCGTGAATGAGCACGATACAAAATTAAGGGATTTGGATTAAGGTGTACTCTGCCCATGATTTATCACTCCTCTAAATACATGTAACGCTGCCCTAATTAGGGTCAAACCACCATATACACTTTATCATTATTCTCTCTTTGATTCAAAAGATGTACATGATGTCAGAGCAGGAAAACACATCACATTGTTCAACGTCTCTACTCCAAAAGCAACACTTCTTTTGCTCTTATTTCTGTCTCAAAAATATATGATACATCATCAGTTTTCTCTTCTCCACCATCTCTTTACTCATCATCATCTAATTCTGTTAGTCCTAAGTTCACATTTTCTTCCCTCTTGTTTGCTACTACCATTCATGTTGCTGCTCAAATTATGGACGTGCACTCAACCTCTTCTTCTCTTTTTCTTCCTCATCTCTACTCCGAATCCCAATTTCCCTTCACCTCCCCCAACATTGCGGTCAATACAATCTCTTCCTCTTCTCTGCTTCTCCAATTTCTGCTGCTGCTCACATTAAGGCCATGCGCTCCATCTCTCCTCTTGTTCTTCCCAACATCACAAGTCTTGTCTTTATCAAGCTTGATGCTGATAATTATATAGAAATTGTTATGAAATACATGAATGGATAGAATACATGAATGAATATTCATTATATTCATCTTATCCAATGTATTTATTATGGTACATTTGTATCAAATGTTCTAAGTACATCTCCCTATACAATGAACGTTCATCTCCCTTATCCCGTACATGTATCATTCGATACATTGATATTAATGATAAGTACATTCTTGTTCTCCTATAAATAGGAGTTTAGTTTTCATGTACAACATACAATCACACAGAATTACAATACAGTGAAATATCTGGCTTTCTCTACTATTTCTAGTGTTCACTTGCTTTCTCTTCTTTAATCTCTTCTCTATTATATATTCGCCACGCGATATTTTACAACACGTTATCAGCATGAGGATCTACCGATTGAGTAAGTAACTTTTGCAAACACAAGGATCTACCGATTAAGTAAGTAATTTTTGCAAGGTGGGTATTCTTATTATTGATCAACTTATACTTCATCTTCTTCTATCAATTCTTCATTTTTATTTTTCTTGGCCCGAAGCCAAAATTTTAAATCTAAAAGTATCCTTCTGCTCCTGAAGTAGTGGTGGATATTTGGAAATCCTTTTAATTAATTTAAGGATTTATTTTTGCAAGGATTATGGCAAATATTGAAAAGCCCAAATTCCACATCCTGGAAGTGAGTGGAAAGAATTATCTATCCTGGCGCCTTGACATGGAAATGCACCTCCAAGGGCAAGGTCTCGCTAATACAATTACAGAGGATGGAACCTCAATGAAAAGGATAAAGCAAATGCACTGATTTTTATTCGTCGTCATTTGCATGAGAGCCTACAGACTCAATATTTATCTGTTCGAGACCCGCATATCTTGTGGACGAGGTTGAAGGATAGGTATGATCATACAAAAACCGTTATCCTCCCTCAAGCACAATATGATTGGCAAAATCTCGAGACTTCAAGATTTTAAATCGTGTCGACTATAATTCTGCTTTATTTGATATCGTTTCTCGACTTGAGTTATGCGGTATCAAACTCACTGATGCAGAATTGCTTGAGAAAACTTTCTCCACCTTTCATGCTTCGAATATTGTATTGCAACAGCAATACCGGCAACGTCAGTTTGCCACATATTCTGAATTAATTTCTGTGCTTCTTACTGCCGAGCAAACTAATGAATTGCTGCTCAAAAATCATGATCTTAGACCTGCTGGCTCAAAAGCATTGCCTGAAGCACATGCTAATTTTGAGAAAAATACTGGCCATTTTAAGGGCTATAAGCGCAAGCAAGAATATAATCCTAGAAGGGATGGCAAGAAATTTAACCGCCCTAGGAAATCAAACTTTGGCCTGAATCATGGCAAAGAAAAGAAGCAAAAGAAGGTGATTAATGAAAGTATTTGTCATCGCCGTGGCATGATCAAGCATTGGTCACGTACCTGTCGTACGCCAAAACATTTTGTTGACCTATACCAGGCATCTTTAAAGCATACGGGCAAGCGTGGTGAATCTCATGCCATTGAAATCAATCCTACTGCCATAACCACTGTTGAGGCCAACAATATCTCCGTTGGTGGGACTCCTCTTGCTCCTGAAGTAGCAAATGCATCATTGGATGTCTCTGATTTCTTTGAGGACCTCTGATTACTTTGATGAATCAGATTGGTTGATGATAATTTGAACTTTGAATTTTATGTTATTTCGCTTTAAATGTATTACTTTTTTTATTGTTCTTTATGAAATACTTATGAACCTTATATAATATTTATCTTTGAAATTTTATTCGACTATATAACTAAAATGCAACTTTTATGATACTTGACACCTGAAGTTGTCAATATAAATGCAAATGGAAAATACCGAGAAAAAGGAAGATGTTTGTTTGCTTGATAATGCAACAACACATACTATATTTTGTAGTAGACACTTTTTCTCGAGTATGACATTGCGTAAGGCACAAATCCATACAATATCAGGTCCTGTTTCGATTATTGATAGTTTTGGGAATGCTACAATTATTTTGCCAAATGGTACAATCTTGCATATTGAGAATGCGTTTCTAAGCATTCGATCAAAAAGGAATCTGCTTAGTTTCAAAGATGTACGCCGTAATGGGTACCATATTGAGACTATTTATGAGCAAGATAAGGAATACATTGGCATTTCCTCTTATAAGATGGGCCTGAAGACCATCCATGAGAAGCTAGAAGCTTCTTCTAATGGGTTTGTATTGTGTCATGATTAAAGCTGTTGAAACCTACGCTACCACATCCTGGAGATTGGTAAGCCCTGATCAGTTTGGACTGTGGCATGATCGCCTTGGTCATCCTGGCGCTTCAATGATGCGTAGGATAATTCAAAATACAAAAGGGCACCCTTTAAAGGATATAAAGGTATTGTTGTCCAAATATTATAATTGTGAGGCTTGCTCACAAGGAAAGCTCATTATCAAACCTTCTATAACAAAGGTCAATTATAAATCTCCTTTATTCTTGCAAAGAATTCAGGGTGATATTTGTGGATCAATACAACCACCAAGTGGACCATTTAGATATTTTATGGTATTAGTGGACGCATCCTGTAGATGGTCCCATGTTTGCCTGCTATCTACGCGCAATGTCGCATTTGCACGTTCACTTGCGCATTTGAAGTGTGGTATACCGATAGGATCAAAAGATATTATTTCTCGAAAACGAAGGGGAAAGAATCAAGAATCCGCTCCAGAAGAGCCTGGCGTTGTGCTTACTCCCAAAGAGCTTATTGCCCCTGAAGAGGCGCAAACCCATGAAAGGAGTACTAGCCCCGGGAATACTGAGAATTCCATTACATATTGTAATGAAATTTGGGATCGAAATGAAATCATCATTGATGATGCTTTTGCATTCTCAGTTGCTTATCAAATTATGGATGATGATTGTGAACCACAATCTATTATTGAATGTCGTCAAAGGCAAGCTTGGCATAAGTGGGAGGAAGCAATTAAAGCTGAATTAGCTTCCCTAACTAAACGAGAGGTTTTTGAACCTGTAACTCGTATCCCCGATAATGTAAAGCCCGTTGGATATAAATGGGTATTTATCCGAAAACGAAATGAGAAAAACGAGGTTGTTAGGTATAAAGCCCGACTCGTTGCCCAAGGATTCTCTCGTAGACCTACGGGATTGATTATAATGAGACATATTCACCTGTGATGGATATGATTACATTTCATTTTCTCATTAGCCTAGCAATCTTTGAAAGATTGGAAATGCGTCTTATGGACGTTGTGACGGCATATCTATATGGCTCATTAGACTCGATATTTATATGAAAATTCCCGAGGGATTCAAAATGCCCGAAGCATGCACTCCCCCCGCAATTTATTCTCAATAAAATTGCAAAGATCCTTGTACGGGTTAAAGCAATCCGGTCGCATGTGGTATCAACGCCTAAGTAAGTACCTAATTAAGGAAAGGTACAAAAATGATCCTATCTGCCCATGCGTGTTTATTAAGAAATCAGAAACTGGATTTGCTATTATAGCAGTTTATGTCGACGATATAAATTTAATTGGAACTCCATAAGAGTTAGCTGAAACTGCTGAATATTTGAAAAGGGAGTTTGAAGTTAAAGATTTGGGTAAAACCAAACTTTGTCTTGGTCTAGAGCTTGAGCATAAAGCAAATGGAATAATCGTCCATCAATCAGCATATGTTGAAAGATTGCTTAAACGTTTCAACATGGACAAAGCTCACCCATTGAGCACCCCTATGGTTGTAAGGTCTCTAGATCCCCAAAAGGACCCATTTCGTCCTAGAGAATCTGATGAAGAGATACTTGGTCCTGAAGTACCATATCTCAATGCAATTGGGGCTTTGATGTACTTGGCACAATGTACGAGACTAGATATCGCTTTTGCGGTAAATTTATTGGCACGTTTTAGTTATGAGCCAACTCGGAGACATTGGAATGGAGTTAAACATATTTTCCGTTATCTCCGAGGAACCATAGATTTGGGATTATATTATTCCAAGGATTCTACTAACTCTGGTTTAGTTGGATATGCTGATGCTGGATATAGATCCGATCCACATAAGGCTCGCTCTCAAACCGGGTATTTATTTTGTTATAACGGCACCGCTATTTCTTGGCGTTCTACGAAGCAATCGCTAGTAGCTACATCTTCTAACCACTCTGAGATTATTGCTTTATATGAAGCTGGAAGGGAGTGTGTTTGGTTAAGATCCGTTATAACACATATTCATAATTCTTGTTGCTTAATACCGGTTACCAATTCTCCCCACTATAATTTATGAAGATAATGCTGCTTGTGTTGCACAAGTCAGGGGAGGATATATCAAAGGTGATAGGACCAAGCATATCTCGCCGAAATTTTTCTATACTCATGAACTCCAAGAAAGTCGACAAATTGATGTTAAACAGATTCGATCCATAAATAATCTTGCAGATCTTTTTACCAAATCATTGCCAACATCAAGTTTTGAGAAATTAGTATATGGCATTGGTATGCGGTGAGTTCACAAGATGCAAGATTGATTAGTCCCAGCAGTGGCTACATGGCTCAATTGAGGGAGAGATATTATGAACTATGCATTACAATATTGATATGTGGCGAGTTCACAAGATCCAAGATTGATTAGCTCCAGTAGTGGCTATATATACATTGCACTCTTTTTTCTTTATGTCCGGTTTTTTCCCATAGGGTTTTTCCAGCTTAAAGTTTTTAACGAGGCAATTAATGCATCCATAAAAGGGAGATATCATAACATATGTGCTCTGCACTCTTTTTCCCTTTTGTCCGGTTTTTATCCCACTGGGTTTTTCCGGCTTAAGGTTTTTAATGAGACAGTATCATTCAATGCACATTTGTAATGAATATGATGAATATTCAAGGGTGAGTGTTATGAAATACATGAATGGATAGAATACATGAATGAATATTCATTATATTCATCTTATCCAATGTATTTATTATGGTACATTTGTATCAAATGTTCTAAGTACATCTCCCTATACAATGAACGTTCGTCTCCCTTATCCCGTACATGTATCATTCGATACATTGATATTAATGATAAGTACATTCTTGTTCTCCTATAAATAGGAGTTTAGTTTTCATGTACAACATACAATCACACAGAATTACAATACAGTGAAATATCTGGCTTTCTCTACTATTTCTAGTGTTCACTTGCTTTCTCTTCTTTAATCTCTTCTCTATTATATATTCGCCACACGATATTTTACAACAGAAATCTCATTTTGAGCCTATTTTATTCTGCAACGATGCGATGGGTTATGTGGATGGGTCTTCTCTATGCCTGATGATGTCACTGATCACAATGGCACTGTGGCGTTCAATCCCTCCTATTTCACTTGGGTAAAGACAGATCAATGAGTTTGGGCTCGTTTGGTTCGGCTTTTAGGGAATGCATGCAAATACCTTTGGGTGAATGGGGTTTTCCGAAATGCAAATATCGTTTAGTAAAATTTGCATTGAGAAGCAATTTTGGCCAAAATACCGTTTGGTAAAATTTACATTTGTAATTAACTTTTATTAAATTAAAAAAGTAAAAATATGTTTATATTTTTTTTTGAAATCTGCCACCGAACCGCCGACCCGGCGGTCGAATCGCTGAATAAAAAATATGTTTATATTTTTTATATAAACATATTTTTATATAAAAAATATAAACATATAAACATAAAATATATTTATTAAAAATAAAATATATATAAAAAAAGATATTTTTATATTTATAAATATATATTTATTAAACATAAAATATATTTATATAAAAATGGATATGTTTATATTTATAAATATATATATATTTTTTTATTTATTTATTAAACATAAAATATATTTATATAAAAAATGGATATGTTTATATCTATATAAAATATATAAAATATATATAAACATAAAATATAAAAAAGATATGTTTATATATTTATATAAAATATAAAATATAAAATATATTTTTATATAAAAATATAAACATGTTTATTTTTATATAAATATATTTATTTTTATTCAGCGGCCGATTGGTTTCTCCACCAGAGAGATGAACAATACCAGAAGTTGCATTTCGAAGATACAACTTGTCAAAGGACCTCAAGAGCTGCATTGGGCTAAAGGCTCTTAGAGCCACTTTGAGATACAATTGTATCTTGCCAAAGTCGCACTAAAAAATGAACCAAACAGTTTTGCATTTGGCCAAGGGAGTTTAGAACTCAAATGAGCATTCCAAATGTTGAACCAAACAGGGCATTTGTAGTTTGATCAGTTCAACCCTCACCATTGAGGTTTCCATGAAGTTCATGACCTTCGAACATCTCGAGAGATTTGGCTCTCTCTTGGACAATGCTTTTATTGATCATTGTGCAGCCAAAGAAAGTGGAAAAAACTTGACTTTTTGATTACCGTCAGAAACCCGACCGCTCCATGACTGACTATGTTCGACATTTGAAGTCAATTGGGGACTCTCTCATTGCAATTGATTGCTCCATCTTCAACAAGGACTTGAGGATTCAAGGCCTCAATGGGCTGCCATCTACATAAAATCTATTGAGGCTAATAATACAACTTAGAAAATGGGATGAATAGGTTAATTGAAAACTTTAATAGTTTTTTCTCGTAAAAGTAAAAGAATCTATTTTGACAGCAAGAAGAACTTATTAACTATAGTAAGCAAGCAAGTGCTTCTATCATACAGCTATAGGCAATAATGAACAGATAGAAAGTAGCCCCAAGCTTATATCTACTCTCTTGGATAATAGCCTCAACATGGGCTAGAATCCTTTAGTAATCTTCAAGAGAAATTACAATCAACATGTACTACTTTTATTACAAGATCAATCACACTATTATCACGACCTACCCCTCGAAGGGGAAATAGGTTTAGAGATATTGTCTAAAAGGCGTGCCTATGATCCATGATTAGGCACTAGCTTTCCCACGTCCATACCTCACGTGACATTGAAATGTTCATAAAATTTTGTAATAAGGAGTCACCACTAGCCTATTAGGGTTGGCTAAAAACCAAGGAAGGCATGAGATTGTACCTCACTTTCTATGCAATCAGAGAATTTAGGATTGATGACTTGATTACATTAATTAACTAATTAGTACTCTTTTGGTACCTAATTTTATTCATTTTAAAAAGAAATTTTGTCAAGCAATTTGGATTAATTTTAGACCAATCTACTAACATGTGAGGTGATCGTGTAGGTACACAATTATTAAAATAATAGTTAGCAATTAAGAAAAACGTTTAAATAAATTGTATAGGAGAGCAAATATTTAACATTAAGGAAAAGATAAATGCTAATCTTAACTGGACTAAATGGATCAGAACATTAAAAGCATGCAACCACCGCTTGCGGTAACTCAGTTGGATAAGGCTCTTATGATCCTTTGCGAGGAGAAGAGGAGTTCAAATCCCACTGGCCGCACGGGATCTTAAGCACCATGTTGGGGTAGTGGGTCCTCCGCTAGCGTCGCCCCAGAGTTTGCCCACCGGTTGTCGGCTTATGAGGTTCCCTAGGTCATAAAAAAAAAAACATTAAAAGCATGCAAATTTAAACCCTAAGGTAGAGCCCTAAGGGCTTACTCAATTTTTTTAGCACAATTTAGAGTTAAGAAACTTCAATTTTTTGAGAAAATAGCTCGGAAAGTTTGCTTTTAGAATTTTTCAAATGAAATTCTGAATTTTCTGACATTTTCTTTTAAATTTTTTAAATTTTCTAATTTTTCAATTTTTTTAAGTATTATTATTTAAAAAAAAAAAACTCGAATTTTCAATGTTTTAATGTTTAATGTTCTGAAAGCTCTTGAATTTTCGGAAATTTTTTTTGAAATTTTATTATTTTTTGAAAAAATTTTTGAAAATTTTTTAAAATTTTTTAAATTTTTAAATATATTTAATATTTAATATTATATTTGGGAAAAAGGGGTCCCGACCGGGTAAACTCAGCCTGGCCCGTTGAACGGACAACGACTTGGACCCGACCCAATTGGATTAAAAAAAGGAAGCTTTTTTTTTTAAAATTAATTTTTAAAATTTTTTATGATTTTCGTAATTTCTTTTATTCTCCACCATTTTGTCTTCTTCCCTATTTTGTCTTTTCCACTTGACCTTTTCTCTGCATTTCCCCTTCCCGAAGCAAACTTTTGCTTTCTTTTTCCATATTTTGTTTTACTTTTTACTTTTTCTATACTTTTTTTTTCTTTTTTTCTTTTATTTTTTTTCCTCCCCTTTGGTCTTCTTCTCCTCCGTGCTTGCCCCCTGCACGCCTAAAGTTGGCTTTCCACCAAATCTAAACCACACACCAGCGCTGGCTGGGGTAACCGGCGTCCACCGCCGTCGGCAACCACCACCCGTCGGCCATCCGTTCCGACCGGCGTCGACCGCCGTTGGCTACCTTCTTGGCGGCCACCAAAATTCTCTCCGGTGCGAAGGAAAACCCTTGCTGACTCGATGGTGCACGACCATTTCACGAAAATCACACCAAAGCACAGCGAATACACGAAAAACGAACATGGGGCAACAATTATAGAAGTAAAGACAGGTCGATCTCTGGTTTAAACATGAACTAGCTTTCAACCTTTCTCTGAGGTATTTCATCAAACACTCATGATGCACTGGCTAACAAAGAAATCTAGGCTCATTTAAGGATACAGGTTCGGACCAAGCACGAATATAGACATACAAGCAGCATTCTAGACCAACAACTCAGAGACGTATCATACGCATTTGACATGAGTATGAACAACAACATCAGACCTTGGCCATAACCCACTAAAGAGACTCGAAGTTCACTCAAGTATTTCAACGAATAGCCAGCATGCACTACTGAAATGGGGGACCTCAGACCTGCTAGAGATCCTAGCACGAACTTATCTCCTAACAACGCGTACAAGAACACACAGAAACTCTCATGGAGGACCAATGGGACCGAAACTCGTGCGAACGGGCCGGCCGCGAGCTCCGGTCTGAAGCTCCCAAAAACGGAACACACATGCTCAAGGGAGACCCACTGGTTCGGGGAGGAGGCCTACAGCGGATGGCAGCTAATAAACGGACTTCCGGTGACCGCCGACGGCAGATCACTCTCTCGGGCTCACGCTCTCCTTGCTCTCTCTCTCCCCGGACTCTCACCGAAGAGCTCCCTTTTTTGAGGGCATCGGCCAGTGCGCATGGCTTCTGGCATCACCAGCTCACTGGTCAATCTGGCCCCGACCCGAGGATCGTGCTGCCCTCCGCCGCTCGCCATCCGGTCCCTCTCTCTGACCTGTACTCTTCTCTTTTTGCAGAGCGTGACCGGCATGAGGAGGAAGAAGACCAGCACACGGGCTGGGCTTAGAGAAAAGTAAATGAAGCTGGGCTTGGCCGCGAAAAGACATACAGAGGAGAGGAGAAAAGAGAAGGACCGGACCGAGCCCGGTCCGCTCTTTTTTATTATTATTTAATATTCGAATTTTTTTAAATAATAATTTTTTGTTTACATTTTTAGATTTAATAATTAGTGATAGTTATGTAAATGCTCCTAATGTCTAGCATAATGGATTTTAATGAAAACATACACAATGCATTTTAATGAAAGTTATTTACTTTACTCTTTACTTATTTTTTTCTTTTCCTTTTTTTTAGCAACTAATTCCTAATTTTGTATGTGATTGAGTCATAAATAAAATGGTAAAATTTAGGTGTCAACAACTATTAGGACACAAGAACTACCACCGCTCTTATACACTTCGTCTTATCACTATAATGAGAGTAATAAACAAACAATAGAGCGGTTTTATCAAAATGGAGAGATGATAACAACAAAACAATCTTTCTCAATTTTTCTGTCCAATCGTTTTTAGCTTCTTTGATCATCTTTATATAGACATCTTCAATTTATCCGTTGGAGTTACTTTTGAGGAGTTGAAAGCTCTTTGGAGTTCATTGGAGCTGTCGATGAGGTCTAGATCGCCCATACAATCCTTCCTATAAACAATAGCACGGTTTCCGAAAATGAAGTCCGCTAACCACTATTACATCAATGTATCTTGGATTGTTTGACCAAAACTATTAATTGGTTCTTTGACTCATTTCCGGTTCTCTTGCTTCGAATTCTTAGCCTATTAACGGCTATATCCTACCTATCCAATGGTCATAGGCAAATGCACTCGTTTACTAACACCTTTCAAGACGATATGAGCATAATGCAATGCTCCTTATCACCTGATGATAGCATGTGCTCCTTACCACCAGTCTGTTGGTGCTATGCATGGTCAAACCATATGAAATGACTTGCTCTTTAGTTAAAAATAGTAATAGGAATATTTATTCCAAATATTTTGATATTACTAATCAAATTTTTGAGATTGACAATGATCCTTCTTTACTGAGTGAATGAGAAAGTTCATTTTTTAGTTATCAAACTTATGCTTATATGAAGAATGGATCTAAAAATGATGATCCGCCCTGTGATTGTTCCATGTATGATATTAAATACAGTTGGAATAATCACATTACTAGTTGCATTAACTCTTATCTTGGTTCTCAAATCTATATTGAGAGTTCCACTTTAAGTACTAGTGACAATTCCAGTGACAGTTACATTTATAGTTACATTTATGGTGAAAGTAGAAATAGATAATGAAAGGGGGAGCTCTAGTATAAAGAACTAGCAGGAATGGTATTGATTTCACTCTAAGAGAAAATTCTACTGATTTCGATTTGACTAAAAAATATAGGCATTTGTGGGTTCAACTCGAAAATTGTTATGGATTAAATTATAAGGAACTTTTGAAGTCTAGAATAAATATTTGTGACCAATGATTCTTTGATAGAAATAAATCAGAAAAAAGGGCCGTGTTGCTGCCATTTTGAAACGATTAAAAATCACTGAAGTATGTATAAACCCAATGATTCAAGGCAAAGATAAAATAACAAGGAAATATCTTTTTTTTTATTTTTATTTTATTTGTCTCAACAACTAGATCAAGAATAAGGAGTCCAAATTATTCTAAATGAGACAAAGAACAAGGGGCTAGAGACCACTCAAAAAATAAAATACATAAGTGTTTCTTTTGAGCTATTTCATATTTTTGAGTTACTCAACTTGAGTTTCAAGAATACAAATGATTTTTTTATAAAGAAAAAAAGAAGAATAAAAAATTATTAAATAATCTTCACCAAAAAAAAAGTATCAAATAATATTAGTCTAATTTATTTGATTTAATGCTTTTATAGATCTATTTGACATTCGAATTGTATAAATAGACATATCTTCTAATTTCTCGACCCATACGAAGAGAAAGCTTCATATACGTTTCTAGGGGGGGTTCTAGTTTATCTACATCTATCCCAATGAGCCGTTTATCGAATCGTTGCAATTGATGTTCGTTTTGAAGAGAAGGAAGAGATCTTCGGAAAGTGGATTTTTATGATCCGATAAAAAATCAAAC
This sequence comes from Eucalyptus victrix, assembly GCA_016097545.1. NCBI lineage: Eukaryota > Viridiplantae > Streptophyta > Magnoliopsida > Myrtales > Myrtaceae > Eucalyptus > Eucalyptus victrix. The sequence continues at coordinate 21,402,357 of CM027845.1, read as the reverse complement.
GTATTTAAATATTCCTGTTATTCTATTTTTTCTTGAAAAAGGTGCTCAACCTATGGGAACTGTTTATGATATTTTAAAGAAAGTAGGGGTTTGTTTTTAGAGAATTTTTGTGGCACCCCGACCACCTAGGGTCGCCACAGGCACCTAGCGTTACACCTAATTATATCTCTTAGCCGAAGCGTCGTAAATCATAGGCACATTTTTTTTTTTTGAAAACGGTCCCAGGGCTACTCATTTAGCGGAAGCAAAATATAACATCACCATCTCTCCCTCCATCAACCATGAGACAATTGCACACCACTAATTATCAAAATAAAAGACAAAGCCATGACACTTTATTTACATATTTTAAAGATGGGTTTCCTTGGGTCGGTACATCAAAAGAAAGGCCAGGACTTAGTCATACTCGGCCTAAAACCCAAAAAGAAACAGACGACCCACTACAACTCACGTGCAAGATCCCCCATCACTAGTGTCGGCTAACCATCCCAAAAAGTTTCAGCTCCTACTCATCACGCACGGGTCCTCACACCAATCCCGGTGCATCAGGCGGTGGCGGCGGCAACATCCCACGTATCACTCCGTCGCGACGAATGTGGACGGATATGAACTCCTGGATAACAGGGCCCCCAGCCAGGCCCACATCGTACATGACTAAACAGCGCACTTGAATATATGTCAGACCAGGAACAGAGGGACGGTCGAACTCCTCGCACTCGACCTCTACATCGGAAGGAATACCGTAAAATACGCCTCGCGTGACAGCAGGGAGCGGCATTCTGCTAATCTGAAATGTTGGTCCCTAAAGGGGTTAATACAACCACTCAACAGATAAAAGAATCCAATAACCACTCAATGTATCATACAATACAATCACATCATCGTACATGCCATTTATGCATCCATGCGTGCTTACCTTGAAGCCATGCATATACCATCATACATATTCATCACAATCATAACACATACATGTTGTCATGTCATAGGTTATCATCATCATGTCATACACATGTATCATCATATTATAGGTCACCATCATATCATACATATGCCATCATCATTATGTCCTAGACATATCATCATCATCATCATCATCATATCATATCATACATCACCATCATCATGACATCATCCTATCATACACATGTCATCGTCATCATGGCATCATCATATCATACATGCATATCATCATGCCATAGGTGATCATCATCATATCATATCATATATCACCATCATCATGCCATAAGTGATCATCATCATATCATATCATACATGCATATCATCATGCCATAAGTAATCATCATGTCATATCATCATGCCACGGGTGATCATCATCATATCATGTCATGTATACATGATTCAATTTCCACTTTTAACTTTCAATTCGATCACCACATCACCATTTCTCAAGATCATCAATTTCATCTCATACTTTACACTCGCACCCCATCTTGGCATCGCAAGAAAAACCTCCGGCATTCAGCCACTTAAGGCCACCGGGCATCCGACACCCCCACATTTCGGTTATCTTGCATCCCAACTAGCATCACGAGGCATCCCCTCGGGCAAAGACCTCCGAGGCTTCCGGCACCCAACCATTCCGGGCATCCTGACACTCCAAGGGCCATCCGGCCATGTATCTCTATACATTCCGGGCATCCGACACCCCCCATCCCGGGCATCCTGATATTCCCAGGGCATTATCATCCGCCATAACAGTTTCCTCATTTATCATTGTCCACATTTACCAATTTAGGTCTCACTTAGCATGGCACTTGATGCAATGGCAAATAAAATCACTTTCATCCTATCATACATGCATCAAGGTACAATCATCCATAAAGATAAAATTTATGGAATTCATACAATTTAAAATAATCCATTTGTCATGCCCCTTTTTCTTTTGAAATTTATTTAAATTCCAACTTGTGCCATTTTATAAAATATTTAAATTAATATCCATATGAGTCCCAAAAAAATCATGAAATTAAGGCTAGTGATAGACAAGAAAATAGGGTAATAATTTCATGAAAAACACAAGGCCAATCAATTTCCACACAAAATTATAATCCACACAAATACAGCATGTAATTTCGGATAAAAATAGAATGCACAGTTTCCGAAATAATTTGATTACAATATCCAAAAGACCTCCGAAAATTATGAAATTTTACCAGGTTATAGCCAAGACACTAAGGTAGATTTTTCATGAAGACTTCTAAGCCAAATTATTTTTATATTATTTTATACAGTCACACGAAGCTTCTGGATCTAATACCAAAACGTCCAGTGCATGGTTCTCCGAAATACTGAGTTTTTACCCACTTATAATTCTTATTTTCCTCTGAAATTTGGATATGTTTTACTTAAAGATGTCCCCTACAACTTTCATGAAGATATCTAAGTCAAATTTCCAAAGGACAGTCTCCGTATGGGTCCATGAAGTCTCGGGTAACCTGTACCGCGTCTCCAGATCTACGGTTTTCAAGAGTAAATTGATTCACTAGGCTACACTTGTTCATTTTGCTTCAAATTTGAATATGTTAAACTTCAATATGTTCTATACAAGTTTCATGAAGAAGTCGAAAAGAGATTCTTAGTAAAAATCAACATGCAACCACAAATCCACCAAAAGGTCAGTGAAATCGATCTAGATCTGGTGTCTCCGTAGGATGAGAGTTTGACCCATCAAATCTCCATCATTTTGTACCAAATTTTAGTATGTTATATTTTAAGATGTTGGCTACAACTTTCATGAAGAAATAAAAGTCAAAATCGAACTCAAAACAAGCATGCAAGCTCTCACAAGAGTATGACTCAAATGGTTCATGCGAAAACAGCATGCAACTCAAGAACAAAGCATATTAGCTTCACTCCCATGCCTCCAAAAGTCCTAGATTTCGACCATACATGCAAGACATTAGTGCAATAGTAGAAAGTGGATTCCCAACTTGCCTCTAAACTGAACGAACAGCAGCAAGCAGTCGGCACACCGACGACGGACGGACGGCGTGCGGCGGCAACTCCTTCCTCTCCCTCTCGGCCACACTCTCTCCCTCTCTCTCGCACGGTTCTCTCTCTCACTTGGCCGAATAGCTAACCGGCCACCTCTCTCTCTCCTCTTCCCTTTTATTCCCCCATTTCCTCATCATTTGCAATGATTAGATTGCCTCTCAATTGGCCAATGCATGCCATCTCCCTTTTGCCACTTGTCACAACACATGCATGGGCTTGGGCTTTGGGAGCAATTGGGCCAGCAAATGGGCCGGCCATTCCTCCCCCTCACGGTCGACGCCACTTCATGGGCCTCAATGGGCCGACGACAGCAGCCCCATCCGCGGGCCTAATTGGGCCGACCGGCTTAGCCCACTAAGGCTTAGGCCAATGGGCCTAAGGCCCAAACCTAAATTAAAATTTTCCCTTTTATACTTTCTTCTATAAATTTTAAATTTTAAAATCTACATGGCCAAAGTATTGTAACATTTTATTTATAGGAATTTAATTTTATGAGGTGCGTGGCCAAGCATAGATTATTCTCATTAATCTATCTAATTTAAAATCTCATAAACACAAGCACATAACACATAGTATAGTCTTAAGAGAAAACTAATGGCTAAAACATAAACCATAGGTAATTTCATTACCTAATTATAGGCTTTAATTTCTCTAGAGGATGACTTGAATTTTGGGATGCCACAATTTTGTCTTAATTAGAGGAAAGTTAATTAATGAAATACAAAAGAAGAGGGTGTGGGTGAAGTAGCGAGGGACAATCCGCCCATACAGCTAGCGGGGAGGATGCGCCCTCTATATAACCTTCGTGAAGTAGAATAAGTTCTTGGGAAGATCAAAGAAAGAACAACTTCTTCCTCCGTAAGGAATTCTTCCAAAATTCCAAACCTAAAATGCTAAATCTCATCTCAATCATCATTTGTTAGGACTATTCGATGTAAGTTCTTTGGCTTGGACAGGGCATTTAGTAGATGTTGCTATTCCTAGATCCAGGGGGGAATATGTTCAATGGAATAATTCTTTAGATGTATTACCGCATCCCAAAGGGTTAGGACCACTTTTTACAGGTCCGAGGAATCTTTATGCCTAAAACCTCGATTCAAATAGTCATTTATTTGGTACCTCCCAGGGATCGGGAATTGCCATTCTAACCCTTCTAGGGGGATTCCATCCACAAACACCTGCTTTCTCAGGAGGAACTCCAGGTTGAGGAGTTACTCGATATGTTGCCAAGATATCAGTATCTTTGGTTTCATAGTCAAGAGTATAATAAGTTAGTTTATAATCTTTAACACCAGCTTTGAATCCAACACTTGCTTTAGTCTCTATTTGTGGTGACATAAGTCCCTCCCTACAAATAATTCTTTTGAGTATGTTAGCTTCCAAAGACTTTACATTGATGACAGATTGACCATGGTGCTTTCAAGTCCTTTAAAAATTCTCATGTATTTGACTTGTTCTCCTCTTGTTAAGATCCCCATTCTTGTAATCTATCTCCACTGAGCTCACGAAAACCATCAATATTATCACAGTCCTTATAAAATTATCACCTCGTCATAAGGACAAAAATATACACTTATCACATAAAAATATTAAACCAATGATAGTTTTGGAATCATCAAAATTCCTTAGGGATATTTTCCTAACAAGTTTTCCCTTTTTTTTTTTTTTTTTATGATGACAAACTACCTTATAGATGTGGAAATAAATAGTTCGTAATTGATATTGCCAGTAAATGTTAGATTTGTTTAATAGGTTTGAATAATTTCAATAATTTGCGCACAGGTAGTTGACAGCGTCTCCAAGTACTGATACTATCAATGAATGACTTGAGACCTTTTTTGGTTATTTATACTTCCTTAAGTCACTCTAGTAAAAACCAATCAAAGGAAGTTAGATTTAATTTCTTTTTCTCTATTTATGCATTCCATTGTTCTTGGAAAACCTTTTTTTTTTTTTCTCTTTGAATGTATGTTTATGAAAATCATTTTGTTAATTCCTCAATCATTTCTGAAACGAAATCTTCTTTTTGTCTTTTGTGGCATAATTTAAAAGAAAATGTCAATTTGTTAATGTAAAAATCTGAAAACGTTGGCGTGCTTGGCCTTGGGGTATTTTACCTCTGTTAAAGTGCATAGTCGTGTGGATTCTTTTTCTAGCAATATACGATCTTATCCTATGCAAGGATGTATTACTTGATCTTCTGTCTATTAATTTTATCACGAACTATTCTCTCATTATCTATATCTAGGATAGATGAGCATGATGACGTGGAAGATATCCTTGTTTTATTAATTCCAAACTCAATTGCAAGAGGACAAATCCCTCACTTAGGACAAGGTAAACTAGCCTAATACAAATCCCCAAGGCTGTAATGAAATCCATGGGAGAATGACATTAGAAGTACAAAACATTATATACGGCACTCACTTTACTGTCAAAAAGTTTTTTTTGGCATCATTTAATTGTTATTTTCTTTTAAACGATCACTTAGGTGCCAACTTCGATCTTGATCCTCAAAAATCCGACATGGCCGTATTTTATTAATTTCTCAACCCTACATGGGTTGCCGGCATGCCGAGATAAGTACACTAATAGTGCCAAAAGTTGTATACGGCGCTCACTTTGGTGCCAAAAGTTTCTGTTGAATCACTTAAGTGCCAACAAATTTGAAAAAACGATCATTTTAGTGCCAACTCCAATCAGATTGACCGGAAATCCGACGTGACATTTTTTTTATTAATTTTTTAGGCTGACGTGGCTCGCCGGAGAGCACAATCAGCATCTAAACCACAAAAACGACGTCGTTTGGCTTTTTTTCCACCAAATTGAAACCCTAAATCCCCAGATTGAAAGAGAGAGAGAGAGAGAGAGAGAGAGAGAGAGAGAGAGAGAGAGGGAGAGAGAGAGGAGGCACGTCGTCTTCTTCCCTGAAGAATGACACCAGTAGCGAACGGCACCAGTAGCAACATCAGCAGCGCACTAGTAGCAGCACCAACAATGGCACCAGAGGCGGCGGCGGCGGCGGCACACCAGTAGTGGCACCTTCGACCCCTCTTTTTCCTCCTCCTCCTCCGCCCTCGCCTCCTATTCTTTCTGTCACTTCTTGCTTGAGCAACAATCTCATTCTCTCCTTGCTCACTTGGTCGAGCATCTACAATGGTGGCCAAGTGACGGTGGTCGAGCGTTGGCGAGCAAACAACAGTGGCCGAGCGGCAAGGAAGAAACCCTAACCCTAATTTCAATCCATGTACGAGCTAAACGGCGTCGTTTTTGCGATGGTGTCCACGTATAAGGGCAAAACAACGTCGTTTCTTGAAGGGGATGGAAAAGGACACTGTTTAAAAGCTGAGCAACTTTTTTTAAAAAAATATATAAATGCCACGTAATCATTTTTGCCGGAATTTCTCGCCGGTGGCACCAAAGTGATCATTTTTATCAGATTTGGCACTTAACTGATCCGGCGGAAACTTTTGGCACCAAAGTGAGTGCCATACACAACTTATGGCACCAATATTGTACTTATCCCCCGGCATGACCAATCAAAATATAACCCCTAAATGACATCTCTAAAAGGTGTAAATAATGATTGTCTGAGTGCCAAATTTTGTTTAAAGTGATCACTTCAGTGTTAGATGTTATTAAAAATTGATCACTTTAGTACCAAGCACACCATGTGGACTAGATTTTTTAAATAATATGCCAAGACATATAAAATTTAATTATGAAAGCCATGTATTATATTTTATTGGAATTTCTCGCTGTTGGCACTCAAATATCATTTTTTGTCCGATTTGACACTTAAGTAATCCAGTAAAAACTTTTGACACTAAAGTTAGTGCCATTAATAACTTTTGACACTTTTAGGCCCTGTTTGGTTCAGCATTTAGAATGCTCTTTGGGGCTCTAAAGGGATTTGGCCAAATGTTGTGGTGTTTGGTTCAATTTTTAAAGGACTTTGGGAAGATGCAATTGCATCTTAAAAGGGCTTCAAAGGGCATTGGGGAATGGAGGGGTAGAGATCCATTGGGAAGTTGCATTTTCGGAATGCAACTTCCAATACTGTTCATCACTATTCATCTCGCCGGTGGAAAAGCCGATGGGAGGTTGACGACCGTTGACCAAGGGGTCGCACGTGCCAGCGACCGCCGCCTGAGGGTCACCGGACCCCAACGACCGTCATCGGACCTCAGCGACACCTGGGTCACGTGACCCAGGTGACTGATGGCCTAGGTCATGTGACCTCAGGCGGCTGTCTCCTGGGGTCACCCGACCTCAACGACCGTCTGGGGGCCAAATTTGGCCACCGGATCCAGTAGTCCGGCGGTCCAGTTGCCGGACTTCAAAAAATATATACAAATATTTATTTTATTTATTTAATTTAATAAAAGTCTTTTACAAATGCAAATTTTACTAAACGGTATTTTGGCCAAAGTTGTTTCTGAAATGCAAATTTTACCAAACGATATTTGCATTTCGGAAAACCCTATTTGCGCAAAGGTATTTGCATTTTTGCAAATGCATTTCCCAAAAGCCAAACCAAACGAGCCTTTAGTACTCTTATGCCTGAAATCCATAGGCTCTACCTTATGAGATGTGGATAGAGCATGTGACATCTCGATTTTACAATTCTGGTTTCAATTGGATAAGTCGAGCATTTTATCTTCGTATCTATAGCCCTCTTCTCTGAGTTGGCCACTCACGAGATAACTAGTTTATCAGGTGAAACCGTTAAGGAATCTAAACGCAATAAACTTGAGAATTCGATCGGGAATCGACTGCTCGACCATACTAATCTACAATGGGTCATTTCGGCACAGATCGATTAGAGACCAGAGATATGTCAACTCGACAAAGGCATGTGATTATGGGTGGGTGATTCCACATGATTGCACAAATCTTGTCGATCGGCACTAAACCGATTTCTCTATCGTTTTGGTACTTTATGTCCATATTTGAAACCTTGAGATTTCTACGACAACCGAAAGTTGCCAATATGTCAAAGATGCACTTTGTGGCTCGAAAACAATCGACCACAAGTCCATTGCACGAAAAATTCCTAAAAGCTACACAGTAGATTAGGACACGCTAAAGTCGTGCCAAATTGAAATTAACTGAGAAATTGAACTCGATTGCAGAAATTGAAAGTTCTTTCATGTCACAATTCATTTTAGGAACGTCTACTCATCCTCAGAAGATTTTTCTACAAATCGAGATTTTAGGCAGAAAAGCAAAGTCAGGCCGTTTTTGTTCAAGATAGTCAGAGGACCGCTTTTGATCACATCTTTGGCCGCCAAGTTCAATCAATTAATGGGGAAAAGTCATGAGATGGACGAGGACACCTTGATGTATTTAATTGGGTTTCAATTGGATTTGTTTGGTTGAGAATTGAGTGAAATTGATTAAGATTGAAGTGGGAAATGTAACATATTCGTATGCCCCATGGACCCAACATTTTGGACTACCTAAAAGCTTCTATAAGGGGCATATTGGTCTAGAAAATGAAGGGTGGAAGACAATACATGGTGGGCCATGTTTGAGGGATTAAAGAAAGAGACAAAAGAAAGAAGTGGTCCCCTCCTCCTTCTCTCTCCTCCCTCTCTCTCTCTCTTCCGTCGCAGCTTCTCTCCTCCCTCTTCTTTCTATTCAACGCCTAGAAACCGCAGAGGAGAAGCCGCATGTCGCCTGGAGCAATCGCATGTTGCCATCATCGCCATTCATCCCCGCTCAAGGTCGTCGCTGCTCACTGATGCTCCACACGCCTCCGTTTCCCTCGCCCTCTCTCGTCACTACCTCTCTCCTCCATCTCTTCTTGTTGTATGAAAGACTGGCCAGCAGCTCCCTCACCATCGTAGTAAGCAGCCAAAACAGCAACCAGCAGCGCCGCTCATCGCCATTCAACACCACTGCATGTTGTCGCCTCATCGCTGCTCCGCTCGTCTTCGCCTCCATCTTGTTAACTCCTTTGTTCCAGCAGCTATTTCAGATCTGGTGAAGCTTAGCTGGAACCGTCCAGCCCACCATCGGCCATCGTGAGACCCCGCCGTTGGCCGCACGGCACCGCTGCAGCTCCTCCACCCATTTTCGACCCAAACCAGCACTGGATCCGCCCCTTCTCGGCCTCAAACAGCAGCTGGTTTTGTGGGTATTTCAGCTTGGTTTTGGCCCACTTCCCGACCCTAGAAGCTAGGCTAGCTTTGGAGACTATCGACCCCCGCATCAACCTCGATGTTTTGATCCGATTGACTCATTAATCAGGTAAGTTTAGCCTCTAATTCTTGCTTAGTAAGTTAATGATACTTAAGGGATGTTTAGATTAGTCTAAGTAGGTTTAAGTGGTTAGATTAGATTATTTAAATGTTAATTAGATTAGATGAATGATTAGTTGTTAGGGGATTTGTTTCATTTCCACATGCGTAATAAAATGAATGAGTCGACGACGTGTCCTGGGAAGTCACATATTTCTATCGACCAAAGAGGGATGTGCGCGCGCTCGAAGGATCGAGGCATGACAGAGCAACATTCTTATCACTAGAGCCACCGAAGACAAAGTCACATCAAGAAGGTTTTACATGAAGGAAAACTCCATAATCACATATTGACAAAATAATAGCTAGAAAACCGCATTAGAATTGTGAGAATTTCCAAGCTCTAGAAGCAAAAGTTCAATGGCCATGCAATTGATATAAAGAAATCAAATATTGACCCTAGGGACATACATATGTATGTATTTATTAGACCCACATTCTGACTAAACTAACATCTTGGATAGATGGTGTTTATTGCCCAATGCTTCGACACATATGATCCCTTTATGCCCTTGTCTGATCATTTTACAGCACCGGAAGTGGCCAAGTTGTTCCTCGACAACGTTTATGAGTTGCATGGGCTACCCTTAAGCATTGTAATTGGTAGAGACAAGATATTTACTAGTTTACTTTGGCAAGAAACCTTCAAGTTGATGATAACACAATTGCATCTATCAATAGTATATAACCCCAACCAAATGGAAAAATCGAGAGACTCAATCAGTATATGGAGACTTACTTGAGGAGTATATGTTTTGCTCACCCAAACAACTAGAATAGATGGTTATCCTTGGCTGGATATTGGTGCAATATCACCTTTGGCACTAGCATCCAGACAACTACATTTTAGAATTTGTATGGTTCTTGTCAGAAATTATTCCATAGAAGACACTATTTGTTGTAATCAAAACATATAATTGTAAAGAAGACGATAACAACTTAATAATATCCTTCTTACAAATCTTGAAGAAGAAGAAAATAAGATATCACTAGAAAAAATAACATAAAATTGGAGGTGAGGTATGGATATCCGAATCTCCTTAAGGTGATTAGTTCTTGCCAATGGTGCTCTGCAGATTCACGAACTATGCCTTCCAAGATACAACACCTCGAACCTATTTGGATTAGTACTATACAAACAGGACTCAGTCGAACCGTTCAATTGAATCAGCATACCTAGAAAAATCGGAAGAGTAGAAAAGTATATCAAAGCTTTTTTGGAATTGAGTCAGAAAAACCAAAACCAAAACCGTAATGAAGCTCTATGTTCCTATCTATTTATAGAGCTTTTTAGTTCATGTACATAAGAAATACATGAATTAAATAGACGTATGTATCCACAAAATATATGAATAAAGAGATACGTGATTTTAAGAGATTCATGAATCCAGAGACATGTGAATTCAAGAGATTCGTGAACTCAATAAATACATAACCTAAAAGATAAATGAATCTAGGAAATTCATGAATTCAATAGATACATGAATAGAAAAATTTAGAATATTCATAAATCCAAAAGAGCTATGTGAATAGAAAAAGACGTATATTAATCTATTGGCTTTCGTTGATCCATTAACCATAATTATAATAATTCCCCACATTAATGGATCAACAAAACATTTTTGACTCGAAGGAATCTGCACATGCCTGTTGAAATACACCGCATCGCTTTGAACATTCTTTAGTGAAAGCCTATCGGACTTACTTAACTAGTCAATGGACTAAGCCTTAAATCGCCAGTTGTTTATGTAAGCATAGACAATAAACCTCACACTGAGTATTTTCAATTTAAGATTGGTTCTCGATTGGGTTCGTTCTTTCGGCCCTGAATCTCTCGGGATTCATGCGTGCTTTAGAAAATCTAGCCCTTAAAGATTTTCATAAAGTCGGCCAGCTCTACGCATATAGGTGCATTCCTATTAAAGATATCTTACCATATCTTACTTGGATGTTACATTCCAAGTTATAGGAATCATTAAATGCATAGTGTACCTTTAATAACGCTATAAGAAAGCATTGTTGCATCATAGAAATGGGAGACAATGCTTACACTAGAGTTTCTAGAATTTGTGTTGTTCTATTGAACCTAGACCATGGGATCTCTAATCGCATAGGTTAGGTTTCCACCTTGAAATCTCTTTATTTGGTTAAGGCTTTTAAACCCATTCCCCTTGATGCGCAATTTATTTGCTCTCTTGCCAAACTTTTGTCAGCGGATCCATAATATTTTTCTTTGACTTTATAAAGTCTAAAGAAATGATTCCATTTGAGAGCAACTGTCTTATGGTATTGTGTTTATGACGAATATGTATAGACTTACTGTTATAAATCACATTATGCGCCCTTGCAATTGCCATTTGATTGGCACAGTGAATGCAAATTGTAGGCATTGGTCGAGTTTGCCTACAACAATAGTATCAGCAGAGTATTCAAATGGCCCATTTTGAAACGTTGTATGGCAAAGCGTGCAGAACGCGAGTGTGTTGGGATGAAGTTGGGGAAAGAAAGATCGCCGTCCAAAGTTGGTTCAGCAGTTAGTGGAGGCAGTTGCAGTTATCAGAAGCAGATTAAAAACCGCTCAAAGCTGCCAGAAGAGTTATGCAGATAAGCGTCGAAGGCTATTGGAGTTCCAATTTGGCGAGCATGTCATTCTAAAGGTGTCACCAATGAGAGGTACTTCCCACTTTGGCAAAAAGGGGAAATTGAGTCCGAGATACGTAGGTCATTTTGAGATTTTGGAAAAAAATAGGGACTTTAGCGTATTGTCTTACACTACTGCGAGGTTGGCACAAGTGCACGACGTCTTTCACGTGTCGATGTTAAGGAAGTATAAACTTGATCCGACACACGTTCTAAATTTTGAGCAATTAGACGTGGACGATAGGGTGTCGTATGTTGAAAGCTCGATTCAGATCGTGGGTCGCAAGGAGCAGGTTCCGCGCACCAAGACCATCCCATTGGTCAAAGTGGTCTGGCAACACCACGACACTGAATGAGCAACTTGAGAAACCGAAGATTCGATGAGACTCCCACCTTTTTGCTTAAGATGTGTGATGGTTTAAATTTCGAGGATGAAATTTTTATAAAATGGGAAGAGTTGTGATATCCCGATTTTCCAATTCTATTTCCAATAATTTAGACGGGCATTTCGTTGGCACGCATATAGTTTTTTCCTTGAGTCTACCACTCATGTGAAAAATAGTCTTACAAGTGAAGCCGTTAAGAGATTCTAATGCATCAGACTTGAGAATTTGATCATAAAGTGACCTTTCGACTGAGCTAATCTACAAGAGTCATTACGGCACAAATAAAAATCGATTAGAGATCGGAGATAGGTCGACTTGATAGAGGCATGTGATCGAGTGTGGGTGATTCCATCAGATCGCACAATTCTTGTTGATTGACACTAGATCGACTTTTCTATCGATTGGGTACCTTGTGTCCGTATTTGAAACCTTGAGATTACCCCGACAATTGAAAGTCGTCAATGTGTCAAAGATGTACATTGTGGCTTGAATTGATCAATAACAAGTCAAATGCATGAAAATTTCTAAAAGCTGCCCAGTAGACTAGGACGTGCTAGTATCGGGCCAAAGTGAAATTAACCGTGAAATTGAGATCGAATTTAGAAATTGGAAGTTCTGGTATGTCACAAGTCATTTTAGGATCATTGACTCATCTTTGGAAGATTTTTTCATGTAATCAAAGTTTTTCAGCAAATTAATTCAGAGAATGGCTAATTTGACTCGAGAAATTAGTAGGCCTACTTTTGGTCGTACTTTTGGGACTTAAGTTAGTTCTATGGACAAGTGAGGATGTGAATTGAAATGTGTTGACATTGGATTAATTTTATGGACTTCAATTTGATTTAATTGGAAAAGAATCGAGTGGAATTGAAGAAGTTGTGGTACAAGATTCTATGCCCCGGTGGAAAATGAAATTGAACCTATTGGACTAAGGTTGTGGGAGGTTGGAGTTTGGGGATTATGACATCACAAGTGATGTCATGGGGTGGGGCAAGATTGGCCTAGGGTGGTGACACATGGAGGGTGGAGATTGAATCCCAAAAAGGTGGGATGTCACTTCCCCCTTGTCTCCATCATCTTCTTCATGGGGCCTTGGAATTTGAATTTTGGGGGAGAGGAGAGAGAGAGAGCGACTAGACCGGACCAGACCAACCGACCGCCCTTTGCTCGCTCGTTCGTCACCGCTTGTCGTTTGCCACCGGAGTTCGTTGTTGTCGCTTGTTCGCGCACGACCGTGTGTGCACTGTCCTGCGTGCAAGCTGCTCCGCCTTCATCCTCCGTCCAGCATCGTTGTCCGAAGCCACCAGGCGCTGCTTGTCGTTCGCTAGCTACCGTCAGAGCTAGCCAAGACCGCCCGAGCCACCGTTGGTCGTTGCTCGAGCTGCCGCAGCCCCTCTCCACCGGTTTTGTGCCCAACCGTCCGCCGAGCCGCCTCCGTCCGATCCCAAACAGTAGCCGGAGCTCCAGCTCGAGTTCGTATCTTTGAGGGCCATTTTGGGTGCCTTTCGATCCTCCTTTGGTGTTGCTCCGTGTAGATTTGTCGTCGGCATCATTGTGCTCTTTGCCGAGGACTTGTCGGAAAACAATTCCGGTGAGTTTAGCTCACTAAATCTTGATTAGAGGGTTAATGATGCTTTAAGTGTGTTTAGCTTAGGTTGATCGAGATTAAGTGGTTAGACTAGTTTATTTAGTTGTGGATTAGATTAAGGTGTTTAATTAAGTTAAAGTATGTTTAGTTTAAAATTAAGTAGGTTTATTTTAATATAAGCCTTGATGTGACTTAAAGGAATTTATTTCTAATTTAAATAAATTTTCGAAATTATTGGATTATTTAATAATATGTTATATTCCGAAAATTATTAAAATATTATTATTTAAAAAAATTCGAAAAATTATTTTTGGCCTCAATTGCTCAGAATTTCGTGCCGATCGCTACTATGTATTTAGAATTTGAATTGATGAGCGGATAATGCAAATTGAGTGTTGTTTGTGAAAAATATTGATTTTATTCAGAAAATCCCAAGTGTCGGGTTTGGCACCGAAATTAGATTTTTAAGGATTAATTTTGTAATTGGAGTATTTGAGTGATATGCAAAGTATCTAGGGTTCAGTATTGAATTGTCGCGTGTTGGTTGAAAGACTCGGTCGCAATAGTGGCTAGGCCAACTGGACTTTTATTCTTCTAGAAATGCCGTCAACAGAGTCACATGGCTCGGGTTGTAGTAGAGGCTAGGCCAATTGGACCCATGCTCCTTCGAGAATGTCGTCGATGTGATGACGAAGCCGCGCTCTAAGGGAGGGAGGCGATGCCTGGCATTCATGTCAGTAGATAGTCGAACTACAAGTTGGCTATGCCCTTGTGTGGCAGTGATTAATGATTGAAACGCTTGCTGTGATTGTGAATTATGTGAAATTGATTGTGTTTCAATGATTTAAGTTCTTATTACTACCTGTGATTGAGTGATATGAACTATACTATCCTACAGGAAGGAAATAAGATGAGGTAAGTCTTCTGTGCTATGAGGCTAGACCACTCTTGGGCATATTTTCTTTCTAATAGGGGTTTAGGAGGGGTGAACTTGCTGAGACAATGTCTCACCCCGTTGTGGGAAAAATATTACAGGGCCGTAGATGGCAGGACCTCCGAAGAAGAATGGCATCCCAGTGCAAATTGTTGAGTAGGTGCACAGTTTTCCTGACCCTAGGAGCCATTGGGTCTACGAACTGATCAGGACCACCATTTGGATTCAGGAGACTGAGGATGTGAGGGTACCACATATATTTAAGGCATGGTTCCGTTTTGGGGCTAATGGCTTTAGAATTGGTCCACTCGATAGTTTTGATATTCCACTTGCTATGGTGGATGCTATTTTGGGTGAAGGTGTAGCTAACCTTCCTGATGGTAGGGTGGACAACCTATCGTCCCCGGACCCAGTGCAGTCAGATGTGGAAAATGTGGGATCGACGAACGAGTCCAACTAGTAGTCATAGGGTTGTTCCTCTTTTTGGTGGATCGATCCCTGTTGTGTAGACTGACCCTTTTTAATGTACTTGAACTCTGACCTATTTTTTGGTACATATAGTCTCTGATCCTGTTGGTGTATGTAAACTCTGGAATGATGATATATGAAAGTATGTTGGTTTGTTTTTGAATTGATTTTTCCTGCTGTCCTATCTCGTAAGTTTTGTCAGGGGTTTCTTAGTACGTTCCTCATGCGCATAATAATTGAATGGGGTCGGCGACATTACTTAGGAATGTCGCATTTACATGACCATGGCGGGTTGTTCACGTGTCTCGGGGTTTGGAGCGTGACGCTTATGACCTCGGTGTTATCTCCAAGAATTAATAAGTCATCAACATATAGACAAATAAGTACATATCCAACTGTTGTGGATTTAATGTACACACATTTGTCACACTCATTGATTCTATACCCATCTTGAATCATTACCCGGTCAAATTTCTCATACCATTGCTTAGGAGCTTGTTTAAATCCATACAATGATTTGATAAGTCTACACACTTTGTGTTCTTGTCTTTTGACCTTGAACCCTTCAAGTTGTTCCATATAAATCTCCTTGTCAAGATCACCATTTAAGAATGCAGTTTTCACATCCATTTGATGTATCTGCAAATTATATAGCGAAGCTATAGCAATCAACATCTTTACTGATGTTATTCTTGTGACAGGTGAATAAGTATCAAAGTAATCAATACCCTCTTTTTGTCTAAACCCTTTAGCTACAAGCCGAGATTTGTACTTATCAATGGAACCATCAACTTTTAGTTTTCTTCTTAAATATCCATTTGCATCCAATTGGTTTATTTCCAGGTGGAAGATCAACCAATTCTCAAGTATGACTACTTAGGATATAATGGATTTCATTGTCAACAGCTTCTTTCTAGAAAGGCGCATCTGGAAATGACATTGCCTCTATATATGTTTGGGGCTCACCTTCTAACATGTATGTAAAAGGTCTTGAATATAGAGGTTGGGCACTCACCTAACATTCCAACAACTTAGAGCCTTAGTGACTCCAGAAAGACCCAATCTTTATTCTTGACAGAGATTAAATAAAAAAAATTGTAGTAGAAAAAGTGAGGAAGTGCCTTCAATATCAAAACCTTGGGATGTTAAATCCGATCAGCACTACAGGGGGACTCGCACTAATGCGAAACAATTATGTGAAGGTAGGAATGAAATTTAGTTCAGGTGATCTAATAGATGTTATTTCCAAGGAACAAAATAGTGGCAACATGATGAGAATCTCCTTCTTACATGCACCCACGAATTTTCAAGAAAGATATGTGTCATGGTAGCTTATCTGATCCATTCTTCCATGGATTTGTATCGGAGATTTCAAGGAGACTTTATATCAATGGGAGAGAGTTGGCAAAAGAGAGATTCTTTATATCAATGGAAGAGAGTTGGCAAAAGAGAGATTGATTATTATCGTATAGTTGCCTTTTGTGACTTGCTAAATGACTATTTACTTATGGATGTCGAAAGCAAGATGTGCACATTCACTTGGGCAAACAATAGGAAAGGGGATGCCTTGATTAAAAAGAGATTTGATGGAATATTATGCAATATTGAATGGCGAGTGATATATCTAAACATAGAATCTTTTGTTTTCCCTGTTATTGGATCTGACCATAGCCCTATAGTGCTTTCTTTATCCTTGGCGATGACTAGGAAGGAAAAAATGAATTTCAATTTGAGGCATATTGGTTAGAGGATGCAAAGTGCCCAAAAGTTGTCAAGAAAGTGTGGGAAGATCATTACAACACTCAGCTTAACCTGGTGAATAAACTAGGCAAGGTAACTCATGCCTTGGCAAAATGGGGTAAGCACAATTATTCCAACACATTCAGACAGGTCCAAATGCTGAAGTGCAAACTTATCAAAATGACTAATAGCATGGATGGATACTCAATAAAGGAATAGATTTGGCAACTTCAGAAAAAAAAAAATTGAGAAACTGCGAAGATAGAGAGAGTTGTATTGGGGCATTAGATCAAGGATATGTTGGCTAAAATGGGATAACATAAATACAAAATACTTTCATGCAATCACTATGCAAAGATGGCAGCGAAACAAAATTTCCATTCTGAAAATAGATGACCAAAATTGGTGTCGAGAGCATGCCGGGCTAAAGGAACACATTGAGAATTACTACCAATCCCTTTACAACATATCCTAAGAAACTTTCAGCTAGTGCTTGACCAATATACATGTGTAGTTGAAGATGAAATGAGCAATGCCTTGATGGGACCGATCACGATTGAGGAGACCAAAGAAGAAATGTTCTAAATGGGTGCAACGAAGGCACGGATGGACTCAACGGGCAATTCTACCACCATCACTGGGAGGCAATAAAATGAGAGATATACAAAATAGCCGATAGTTTCTTTATTTCTGTATTCTCGATTCCTCCCTCAATAACACTCATATTGTTCTCATTCCTAAAGTGACAAATCCAGAAACTATTACGCAATATAGACCCATTAGTTTATGCAATTTTGGCTACAAGATTATCTCTAAGGTGATGGCAAATCACCCGAGCTTCCTGAAATGTTTGCAAGTGAGCAAAGTGCATTTGTTAGTGATAGACAAAACAAGATAATATTTTCATAGTCTAAGGAGTTTTATGCCATGTCAATTAGGAAAAGGAAAAGGAAATTCAAGACGGTACTTAAACTTGCATGCAAAAAGCATATAATAAGGTGGAATGGGACTTTTTGTTTGCTTGTATGATAAAAATGGGCTTTAGTAATCACTAGGTCTCTTTGGTGAAGGAATGTATATCTACTATCACCTTCAATGTTAAAGTTGATTGGGAACTTCTTCAAGCATTTATGCTTACTCGGGGTATCAGGCAAGGGGATTCTCTATCCCCTTATCTTTTTATCATTTGGACCAATGTACTCTCATTGCTCATAAACAAAGCAGTAGAGGATGGCAACGTGAAAGGGATTAAATTAAACAAGTTTTGCCCAACACTCTCGCATTTACTATTTGCCGATGATATGATTTTCTTTTCTAGATGGGACAGTAAAAGAATGCCAAACTTGGCAAATCTTTTGAACCAATATTGCTTCGCCTTAGGCCAAGTAATTAACATGAATAAGTTGGGTGTTTTTTTCAATAGTATTTATCCTCAACAATTGCCAAAGAATATGGCAGTTAATTAAGAGTACTGATCATTAAAAAAACCAAAAAATACCTTAGCATTTGGATTAGGGAAAGTCAAAGAAAGAGATGTTTGCCAGGATCCTCGCAATGGTGAGTATGAAATTGAATGGATGGAGGGAAAAGCTTATGACAAAAGCAGGAAAGAAGATTTGATTAAAACAGTTGTGCAAGCATTGCCACAATATGCAATGTCCATTTTCAAGATTCCGATGTCCATTTGTAAATAGATTGAGCAAAGAATTGCAGCATTTTGGTGGAACGAAAACAAGATAAAAAGTGAAATTCACTAGAAGAAGTGGGAGATGCTGAAAATAAGAAATGACTCTAGAGGTTTAGGCTTTAAAGACTTTGTTGTTTTCAACAAAGCCATGGTAGGGAAATAGGCTTGGAGGCTTAAACAATCCCCTTAGCCTTATGAAGCCTGTTGTCAAAAGGCATTTACTTCCCTAGAGGTGACTTTTTAATGCAAATAAAGGACCTAGACCATGTTGGGGGTGGCAAAACGTACTAGTGGGAAAAGAAACGTTAAATCAAGAGGTCAAATGGTTAGCGGGTGATGGCTCTAATATTAGAGAAAGAGAAGACAGATAGTTGCGGAGAGGTTGCATTTGAGGACCAGCAAACCAAGGAGAGCCTCAGGTTGTGGCTGAGTTGATAGATCAAGAGTCAAAACAATGGGATGAATAGATGTTATCAACTTTTTTTTTATGAAGACCTAGTAAATTAAATCCTTGCTATTCCACTCAGTTCTACCGTGGGAAAATTAACTACTCTGGACTAGGAATGGTTCTGGATCCTACTTAGTTAAATGCAAGTACAACAAAATCTGCTAAGCAATCTCTTATAGTAACACAAACTAGGCATCCTCATTATAACAGCCTCCCAAAAATTTTGTAGAAATTATTTTGGCAATTTCACACCTACCCAAGATTAAGTTTTTTTATGTGGAGTCTATGCAACAATGCGCTTCCCACATAGAAAAATCTCCATAATAGAAAATTGTTACCCGATCCACTCTACCCCATTTGTCATTAAGCATCAGAAACCCTAAAACACCTATTCATCCTCTACAAATGGACTTAGTAGTTATGGTTCGATTTTGAGCTCAATATTGACTCGTCTCCCCAAAAAAATCACTAGAATGGACAAGTGGGTATTTGATATGCTCACCTTAGACACTAATTTGCCCTCAAATGAGCTATTCACTAGAATTCTTGGGTGGATTTGGAAGTCCTCGTCTTCCAAGGTAGGAAGCCATGTCTGAGCTCCTTTCTTGAAGATGCAAAAGCAGAAATCATTGTATTTAGCATATGGAACCCATCCGTGAACAAAAGAAGGGAAGCCGGAGTAGAGTCACCTACCGAATGGGTTATGTTGGAAAAAAGGCATCTTGAAGTACAACGTTGATGGCCCCAGTGGCCACCCTTCCACCATAGAAAGGAGAGGTGGGGGGTTTGAATCCCCACCTTCTCAAGGGGTTGGGGTTGGGACAAATTAAGTTTCAAGTGTGGGTTTCGACTCCCACGCCCCGTAAGGAGGCAAGACAAAAATCTGAGAGTGAGAGTTAGAATAGGAGTAGAGTAAGACTGACAAAAAAAAAAAAACAAGTACAACGTCGATGGCTCATGGACCAGTGACTCCGTTGAGGGATCGATTACTAGGCTATATTGAAACTCCGATGGCCTCATCATAGATGAATTCACCTTGAAGGTACATGCCGCCTATGCACTATTGGTGGAAGCCATAGCTGTCCGTGAGGTTCAGTTGAGGCTAGTGAAGACAACAAAACTAAACTCCTTTGATCTACAAGTGTTGGTGAGCACTAATAGCTTATCAACTGTGGAGGACTTATCAGGCCAGGTTATCAGCCCATGGACTATGAAGCCCATCATAGAAGACTACAAACAATTCCTAGCCTAGCTTGTTGGCATCTTAGTGATCTATGAGTCCCGTGAAGCAAACTAGATTGTGGATTGGTCAGTTAACACCCACTTTTTTTTTTTTTTTGGGTGATTGATTGCATAATCTTTCCTAAATCAAAAGGTTCCTCTTTCCTTGTATGCATGGTTTACATCAGTATATGTTATATTCTAGTTTTTTAAATTTTCATTAACAGGGGCAATGCACATAACTTTTAAGGTGTAAAATGTGTGTTTATCTCTCGAGGAAACTCATTTTCACAATTGATATATATGGGGACTATGGGAGAAAAAAAAAGTTAACTAAAATGCTAAATTAACTAAAATAATAAAAAATTAGCAAAAAGTTAATAATCACAATTATTTTTTTTCTTAATTTTGTTTCTATAAGTAGTTATCTTGTTTTAGATATTCTAATAAAGAAAAGTGATGTCCGGTTAAAATTCGATTAAATTAGGGTAAAAATCTTAGGAATACAAATATTTAATTTTTGAAAGAAAAAATTTCGTGTGGCGCATGGTTGCTTGCTGGTACGGGCCCATCCAATGGGTGCTTGCTACATGGTATTTCTAATGCCAGCTAGGTGTTGTGTCAGCGTCATGCTGGCGTTCAAGTGCTCAATTGGGATGACACGTGTTCATTTGAGGCAAGGTCAACAAGCCATGCGCTGTGCCAGACGAGTTAGGCCCAAAAGACATAGTGCGCGGAGCGTCGTGCTTTTGAGCCTGCACGAAGCGGGCCTGGTGCGGCCCAGTCCTGGTTCGAGTGTGGCCTTGCACATATTTTCCCCTTAGCCCAACGCGTCCCCGAGCTTGGCCCGGTGGGCGAATTCCCCCAGCCCCGCTCGTCTTCTCCACAAACCCAGCGTGCGAAGCTTGATGGGCTAGTGGCCTTGTTGCTCTGATCGAGCGGTTGGCTTGGCTGGATTGGGGCCCGATGGACCTAAGCCACGCTCCTCCTTTTTCTAGCAAAATTTGGCCTAGGGAAGCATTGCCCTTTTGAGTTAAATTTACCCTCTGAACAGGCCCTCCATTTGCCCTTTTTCTTCCCTCTAGGTAATTCGCTGTAGCTCATGCTTTGGTTATCATTCTCTCTGTATCTAGATATTAATCCTCTTGATTTGGGCAACGAAATCCTGAAGGTTGGAGAAGCTAAAAGAGTCCACTAAATGCAAGACCAATATGGATAAAAAACAATGCAATATTACATAAAATTTATCATATCCTACCTTTGGTTCGTGTTGAAGAAAAGATAAACTCATATATAAAAAGGATATAGATTGAATAAAATTATCCTATGAGGGGATGTGGGATAAAGGTATATAAGATTATTTATACCCATAATAGAAAAGTTATTTTTCTCAAATAACAAGCTTCTTTAATTAATAAAATTGAGTTTATATTTCAATATAAATTATTTTTGAATTATAATATAAGAAATTAAAAAAAAAACAGTTTAGTTTTTTTTCCTAATTTAATCATTTTTTATTTATATATTTGAATTTAATTTTGTATATAATATAAATTCAATATATAAATATATATTTATGTTTATTACATATTTTAGATATTTTAGTACAGTTTATTATTTAATAAAATTTCATTAGAGAATAATGGAAGTGGAAGGAAGAAAAAGATAAAAATGAAATTAATTAAAAAAGAGAGGAAAATAAAATAAAAATAAAAAAATAAACTTAATAAATTTTTACCATCTCTAGTTTGTAAAATTTTTGATTTGTCATGACCTAGATTTTCGGATGAACCACCTAAGGTTTAGCTAATGGATTGTTAAGCCCAGACTTAACTCGGGCTCTCCCAAGCCCACACCAATTCGCGACTTAGGTTTAAGTTCTTAACATGCAATTGACTCTTAATTAGGAGTCGTCATTAATTTATTTTTGGTGGATCGATTAGACAACCAAGTAAAGTAACGGGAGATTTACTTTACTCCTACGAACCAGAGATTGTGAATTCGGGTACTTGATTACGCTAGATTTCTCTAATGCCCTTTCGGTACCTTTCTATTTTATTTTGAAAAATGTTTGGCTCGGATATATTCATAAAATATTATGTATATCATTTAGTAAAAATGGCATATCATTGTAAAATGTAAAAATCTCCGACAACATTCTTGCCTACCGTTATTTTTATTGGGTTTTTTTTCCTTCTCTTTTTAATTATTTTCTTTTTTATTTCTTTTTTCCCTTCCATCATTCTCCAATAAAATTTTATTACATAGTAAATTGTATTAATAATACTAAAATACTAAAATACCTCAACTATATAATAAATATAAATATATATTTATGTTTATATATAGAATTTACCTTATAAGATATAATTAAATTCGACTATATAAATAAAAATAAGATTAAATTAAAAAATAAATTGTTATTTTTTGTTATTTTGAATTTCTTATATTTTATATATATTGAAGCATAATTTTAATTTTATTAATTAAAGAAGTTTCTTACTCAAGAAAAATAACTTTTTTTATTATGAATATTTGAAATGCTATCCACATTTATTCCACCGAACTATATTCCTCTTATATCTAACTATATCATAACTTAAGCTGACATCAAATGTAGGATATGATAAATTTTATCATGTCCTGAACTTTATTTTGACTGCTAAATGCAGCCTTAGTGCGTGTCCAAGTAAGGATTCAAAGCCCTTGACTAAATAAAATAGCATCCTATAATGCTAGAATTAAAATTAAATGAATATAATCGTTACTCTCCTTCAATTTTTTTTTTTTTAACTCTCATCCATTAAGAATACGATTTTTTTCAATGAATCCATTGAAATTGTTAGTTTGAAACCAACTTTCTTCAATTTTTCAAACCCTTTCTCGAAACCTACTTTTTCCTCTAGGGAACTTTTCTCATCTTGGCCCAACTTTTTCCATAGTAAACTCTATAATGTCCGGGGAAGAGTGAGAAATGTGATATGAACAATACAACTGGATTGTGAGAGTGATGTTGTGGAGTTTTATGTTCGGAATCAATTGATAATGAGAATATCACATGGAAGATGTCCAAAGATGGGTTGGCTACTTATGTACAAACTGATCGGAAGCTAATGCCACTCTCTTAATACCCAAGTTGATATGACTTACTGAATGATCAATCTCAATGAGGCATTCCATAGTACAAGCCATGAGAGCATACCTTTGAAAGGAAGGTTTGGCTTGGTGAATTTGCTCGTCAGGTGCCGCATTGTCCCATGGATGAGACCAGTTGGCCCAAATCATGACAAATGATATCATAGTAGGGTTCCCAAATTTTATGTGTAGATATCATCTATTATCATGTTTTGAGCATGACTGGTAGAGACAATGTTTTTCTATTGGCCAAGCATAGGCTGTTCACGTAAAGCCTAGGGAGAGGTAGTGCTGGTGTGGCACACAAGGAAATTACAGCGAGTGACTGTCGGGCAAGCATTGGCTATTTGCATATGACAGAGAGAGGTGGTGATGGTTAGGAGAATCTAAGGAAATAATAGAATAATCCACAACCAGGGCATTTTTCAAATTAAATGGGAAGAATTTCACAGTCCGACTATTCCACATTCATGAAAAAACATGGAAGTAAACATTATAATATAGAGAGAAGCATGAGGGATGAGTTATGAACTAACTAAACTTGATTTGCAGTGATGTCGGAGACTTTGTGCTAGAATTTACTGATGAAAGGAATATCATGTGAAAAATGTCTGAAAGCGTCGATCACCCGTGATAAACTATCAAAAGTTTATGCCAATCTCCTAATGATGGTCATTATTGTGAAGAAGACGAGAACAGAAACAGAGAAGAAGAAGAAGAAAAGGCTAACAGAGATGATGAATCGAAAAGAAAATACTAAGCTTCTGTATTCAATCAATTTGAGAAAGAAAGAGTTTCACAAAGAGCACCACACTTTATCTTCTTTACAACTCAGTATTTATCTTGTTCAACTTATGAAGAGAGAACAACAAACTTGTTAACCGAACTAACAGAAGCGAAAACAACAGAAAAAGTAAGTATTCGGTTCCAACTTAAAACTGAACATCTATTATGTAATGAGCACGTGTTGTTGACATAAGTCATGTTATCTTCGTTCAGCTTATCTCTATCCTCAAAAGTAGATTTAAGCTTGTTGCTTCCAGTCTTGATTGAATCACCAGTAATATCATTTGTTACTTCATTTCCGAAATCAGCAGATTGCCTTACTTTACTTCCCCTGTTTTCACCAGAACTAATCTTTCGAACATCATCATTTAGCTTCGGCTTCAGCTTGAACTTCCTTACTTCACTTTCCTTGTTTTCACCAAAACTTAACTCTTGATCAGTAGCATTTAGCTTATCAGTCGCATTTAACTTCGGCTTTGGCTTATATCCTTTAACATCCCCCCGCAAATTGGGAAGGGGTGAAGAGCCAATGCCCAATTACGAATGTCAAAATGAGCTAACCGTGAGAGAGATTTTGTAAAAATGTCAGCAAGCTGACAATTGCTTGGAACATAGCACACATTGAGAGAGCCGGAGGCAACCTTCTCTTGTACAAAGTGAAAATCAACTTCAATATGTTTGGTGTGAGCATGTAAAATAGGATTGGCAGTAAGAGAAATAGCAGACTGATTATCACAGAACAGACGAGTTGGGGAAGAAAGTGATAAACCAATATCACAAAGAACAAAGTTGATCCATGTAAGTTTAGCAGTAGCAGAGGCAAGGGCATGATATTTTGCTTCGGTAGAAGATCGACTAACAGTAGGTTGTTTCTTTGTTGCCCAAGAAATGAGATTAGAGCCGAGAAATGTGTAGAAGCCAGTTGTGGATCATCTGGTCTCAGTGCAACCAACCCAATCTGCATCTGAAAAGCCATAAAGATGTCTAGAGCTTCGAGAGTGAAGGAAGACACCAAGACTAATAGTTCCTTTAACATAGCGTAGAACCCTCTTTAGTTTATGGAAGTCTGCAATAGTGGACTACTGCATTTTCTGACATAACATGTTTGTAGCATAGGCAATATCAAGACGAGTCAATGTCAGATATTGAAGACCACCAATAAGGCTTCTATATTCAAGAGGATTGGATAAGGGAATGGAATCATTTTGCAGGACGATGGTCTCTGAGATAGAGCAATAGAGATTGGTTTACAATCAACCATGTGAGCTCGAGTAAGGAGATCAAGAGCATAGTTGGTTTGACAGAGAAACAAATCAGTAGAGATACATTTAGCTTTAATGCCAAGAAAGTAGTGAAGATATCCCAGATCTTTCATGTGAAATTGAAGGCTTAGAGAATGAAGTAATTTCGAAAGTAATGGGGCTGACTACTAGTTAAGAAAATGTCATCAACATATAGTAAGAGAAGTACCGTGTCTTGTCCATCACGAAGAATAAACAGAGATGGATCAATTGAGTTGCAGAAAAAACCATTCTCAAGTAAGAAGTTACTGAACTTATCAAACCATGCATGAGGAGCTTGTCGAAGGCCATATAGAGATTTCTTGAGGAGGCACACATGATTGGGTGTTTGTGACTGTTTGAAACCAGGAGGCTGTTCCATGTAAACTGTTTCAGTCAATGTGCCATGTAAAAATGCATTTTTAACATCAAGTTGATGAATTGGCCATTGATTCATCATTGCTACAGAGAGGACTAATCGAATTGTAGCATGTTTAACTACTGGACTGAAAGTTTTTGTAAAATCAATACCTTCTTCTTGATGAAATCCTTTAGCTACAAGTCGAGCTTTTAACCTATCAATACTTCCATCGGATGCCAATTTTGTTTTAAACACCCATTTGCAACCTATCACATTCATGTGATTAGTTCGAGGAACTAAAATCCAGGTGTGATTCTGATATAAAGCATCAATTTCTTCTTTCATAGCTGTATACCATCATTGATCTGCTAAAGCTGACTTGACTGATCTCGGTTCAGCAGGTACTTTGTACTCAGCAAGACAAGCATATCTAGGATTTGTTTTTATAATTCCAGATTTTGATCGAGTCTACATAGGATGAGATGAAGTTGTACCGTGTAAGGTAGAACTAGCAAGAATTTGATCGACACTACTTCTAGTTGAGTGTACAGCTTCAGAATCAGCTGCAGAATTGAACACTTCCTGATCTTGTGAAGAGTAATGATCTTGATTATTAGGAACTTCAGCTTGTGTTGTTGTAATGGAAGTAGAATTCCCTTGTTCTATAGAAGGGAAATAAGATGAAGTAGAATGATTGATGCCATTATTATGCAGCTGTCTTGTATAGTCCTGTGAAGATGAAGACATGACACTTCCACTTACTGGGTCACCTAGAAATTTAACCTCTTTTGTCCATAGTCGATATAGTGTTGTATAGGGTGTGTGCTCTGTTACACAGGTCTTAGTAAAAGGGAAGAAATTTTCGTCAAAGATGACATGTCGACTGATGTATACTCGACTAGTAGTAGGGACAAGGCATCTATATCCTTTGTGACGTTCACTATATCCAATGAATACACAGGTAAGTGATCATGGATCAAGTTTGTGCTGTGCATAGGGTTTGAGGCAAGGAAAACATGCACAGCCAAAAACTCTAAGATGATCATAGCTCGGCTCTTTCTGATAAAGTTTACTATAGGGTGATTGCATCAGTAACTTGGGTGTAGGAAACATATTGATGATATAGATAGCTATCATGAATACATCAACCCAATATTTCAAAGGAATTTTAGCATGATAGAGCATAGCAAGGCCCAATTCAACAACATGGCGATGCTTTCTTTCAGAAACACCATTCTGTTCTGGTGTATGAGGGCAGGATACATGTTGCTTAATGCCACAGCTCTGTAAATGTGTCTGAAACTTGCGACTAATGAATTCACCTCCACCATCACATTGAAAGATCTTGATTTTGCAATCAAGTTGATTTTCAACTTGTCTTTGAAACAGAACAAAGATGTCATAGAAATCTGATTTTACTCTCATTGGATAAATCTAGCTGAACCGAGAGAAATTGTCTACAAAGATGACATAATACTTGAAGTTTTGAAATGAAGTGACTGGTGAAGGTCCCTAGATATCATGGTGAACCTTTTCTAAAGGTCTAGATGTTACAAATTCAGACAATGGAAAGGGTAGAGCAGTATGTTTTGCAACTTGACAGCTTCGACACACATTCTGTACTCTGGTATTGTAGTAAATGAGTTGTTGATTTTATAGGTACTGTAATGTTTTCAGATTGGTGTGCACTAAACGTTGATGCCATAGATCCTCTCCTAGTGCTCTGTGTCTCTGAGTTAGGAATGCCTCTGTGGTATGAGGATCAACTTGATATAACCCTTTAATTTTCCTCCCAAGCAACAGAGTTGTGTTGGTGTAATTGTCCTTAACATATACACCTGTTTTATCAAAAACAAACGAACAAGGATAATCATCTGTTAGTTTCAATACTGATAGAAGATTCTTCTTTATATCAGGTACAATTAACACATCATTCAGAGGTAATGAAACCACTTTAGTATGTAACAATGTATTACCAGTATAGGTAACAAGTAGACATGATCCATTTCCAATCATTACTGTATCAGTTCCATTGTATCTAGAAGAATTATGAAGAATACCTGAGTTTGCAGTAATGTGAACAGTCGCACCAGTGTCTGGATACCATTCATTTCCTTTCGAATCTTCGATGTGCATTGCTGCTAATGCTGTTGGAATTTCCTCTGCTTGGTATGAATTGTCAAAGTGATACCAGCAATGAAGTGCATCATGGCCTGGACGTTTACAGATTTGACACTCCAATCAAACATTGTTAGTTGATTTCTCAACCTGTAGATCTTTGGAAAAGGTTAGATTTGAAGCAGGATATGATTTGGTCTCTTGATATTGTTGTGAAGAGCCAGCATAAGGGCGAAATCCCTAATTGGAACTAGGACCAGATATATTACTGAATTGTCTTGATCTTGGACCTTCATAGTTGCCATTAATTGATCTGTAACTCAAATCCCTTCCAGGATATCTATAACCACGACCTTTGTTATTGAAAAATCGTCCTCTTCCATAACTACGTCCTCCACGATTAGTAACTCTCGAACCTCCAAAACCAGAGTTTTGCTGAATAGTTTCTCTGTCAATTTCTTCATTTTGCTGAACTTCAGTTTTCCATTGACCATAGTAAGCTAGATTAGGGCTATATTGGTTTGATGAGTAACTCTGTAGACATGATTCGAACCTTTCTAGCTGTGAAATTACTTCATCATACTCTGGCTGAGGTTTTAAGTAGTATATAGTAGTTTTCGGATTCTCATATTCAGGTCCTAATCCCTCAAGAACCCCAAATAGCTTTTTTATCTCATCTAAAGGCTTTCCTATTGCACTGAGTTGATCACAAATTGATTTATATTCTCTGAGGTAAACTGACAATGCTCGATCTCTCTTTTGGCAAGCTTGCAGTTTTCCTCTCAACTCGAATTCTCTAGCTACAGACTTTTGCATAAATCAATTGAGTAGGGTTTGCCATACCTCATATGCAGTGTCCAAGCCAATTATCAAACTCAGTATATTTTCTGAAACGGCTCCACTAATCCATGATGGTACAAGCTGATAAGTTTTGATCCAATAAATGTAATCAGGATTCACAACTTCTGCGACATTTCCTTCGACTTCAACTTGTAATAGTTTTGCAGGCGATGGTATTTCTCCATTGATGAATCCAAATAATTCCTAACTGCGTAGAAACCTATGAAATTACGCTTGCCAGAGGAGAAAGTTATCTTTGGCTAGCTTAATAGTAACAAAGTTAGAGATGTTGACATGAATCGGAAATGGATACTTTTGAGTTCTTGCAGTCATCTCTCACTTTCAAGTCTTGTTC